>JBBDGP010001501.1:0-600000 GCA_037952835.1 Lithobates septentrionalis | reverse complement strand
CTGTACCATCTCGTCTTCCAGCCAGTACGAGTTCAGGCGCCATAAAGCAGGTCCCGATCCTGGAAGGAGGAGGAGGGACACAGAGAAAGGGGCATGATCTGAAACTCCCCTGGGCAGATATGAGACGGCGGAGACAACAGGAAGGGTCTCCGTCGACACAAATGCCATATCCAGCCTAGACATAGTATGGAAGGAATCCGAATGACAGGAGAATTGGCGTTCATCCGGATGTTTAAATCGCCATACCTCGGTCAGACCATGGACCTGGGCCCAGTCTACAAAGGAGGGAAAAGATCTGCCTCCCCCACCCAGGCGGCCCACTGTTGGGTCCAGGACTGCGTTAAAATCCCCTACATAAAGCAAAGGGCCAGGAGGCCTATTCAGTAGTTGAAGGGATAATTTAGAGAGTACTTCCACTGAGAATGGGGGGGGGGAATATAAATGTTCACCAACGTGAAGATTATAGTAGAAATTCGTAATATAAGAACAATAAACCTCCCATCTGGGTCTGTTTTAACGCTGATCAACTCAGCTGGAAGGGATTTAGCCAGGAGTATAGATACACCTCTTGAATAATTAGTGTGAGTAGCATGGTATAGCTTAGATAGCCATGGGCGCTTTAGGGCCCTTGTCTTAGAACCTGTCAGGTGAGTCTCCTGGAGGCAAATAATGTGAGGGTGAAATTTTTTTAACACAGAAAAAAACAAGGATCTTTTCTGAGGTGCATTCAGGCCTCTAGTGATCCAGGAGACTATCCTAAGGGATTGAGCCATAATAAAACATGTAATAATAAAGATGCATAAGTAAACCTCTGAATTAGTATCAATATAAGTGGATAGGCCGCGCCACCTGAAGCACACACAAGCACATGACAAAAAAGTGCGTGGGTCTGCCTGTAGGGTAGTATGGACCAGAGAAAATTTTTTGTTTTAGAAAAAAAATAAGACATAAAAATAAGACAACAGAGGCATTAGTGAACCACTATAAGTGGTGACCTGGTAGGCTTTTGATGACTCTCCATTAGCAAATGGTAAAGGTGTGTTGAAAAAGACATAAAAAGTAAAAAAAGAAGGAAAAAACAAAAAACAGAAAACATGAAAAAAAACCCCAACAACCGCTTTCTTTAAACCTTTGTGCCCCCCACCCCGCTCAGCCATCCCAAACATAGCAAGCTTTGGATCCCTAAACTAAAAGTCCTTCCTAACTAGAAAACTGCGGAAGTCAAAAACTGTACCGTGGCCTCGCCACAAGCTGGTAAGGGGGTAACGTGGGGTCTGGTGAGGCTCCCAACTAATGACCAAGAAATTATTACTAATTTCCCCCAGTAAACATGTCCTGTTGGAGGGTACATGAGCTGTTTGTTCACGTGGAAAAAGTTGTCCGGATGATTGTTCTGGTATGCAGGTTACCATGAGCTGTAAACCGTACCAATGCAGGGTGGAATGTAAAGATGAAGGTCAGGGAAAAAAATAATAAAGAGACATGCAGAATGTTGACACTGTAGCTTGTATAGTAGGGTGTAGATCGTTCCTTGCAGGTTAATGGTGACTTCAGTCTCCTCTGCTTCTGTGTGCTGCACCATAGTGATCATTCAGCCACTTCATGGCCTCCTTGGGGTTGGTATAGAAATGGGCCTTACCATCATGGATAATGCGCAATTTAGCAGGGAAGAGCATGGCGTAGGAGAGGCCTTCCGTGTGCAATCTAGACTTCACTGCTGAGAAGGAGATCTACTGGCGTTGAACTTCAGCAGAAAAGTCCGGATATATTATTGCCATTAAATGTGAGCGGGCCTTTTTCTCGTGTCAGACGTAGGATGGCCACTTTATCTTGAAAATTGAAGATACGTGCAATGATGGAGCGTGGTGGGGCACCCACTGGAGGGGGACGAGGAGGAGTGCGATGTGCGCGCTCTATAACATGTGAGAATGAGGGCGCGTTTTTACCAAAAATGTCCAGCAGCCATGAATAAAGAAACTTTTCAGGATAGGAACCTTTCGCGCGTTCCGGAAATCCCACAAATCTAAGATTATTCCTGCGAGAGCGATTTTCCAAATCGTCGATTTTGGCGCGTAGTGCCGCCATCTCGCTTGTAGTATCACGTATGGTAACAGACATGGGGTGTACAGTATCTTCTAATGTACTGATCCGTTCCTCAGCATCTCCTGTGCGGTATCTGAGGTTCTGGACATCTTTTTTCAATAAAGAAAAGTCCATACGGATAGAAGCTATTTGAGTGGAGAGGGAGGCCTTGCAATCCTGGATAGCCAGCATAATAGTAGATAATGTAGGCTCAGCAGGAGGAGAATCCACAGCCTGGCTAAACTCAGCAGATTGCTGTGATTCTTGTGTCTGCAGGGGTTCTGCATGTGTGAGGAATATAGCAGGAATTGATGCACTCACCCCTGTTACAGAGTCCTGGATGGCTGAGGAGGAGGGCGGCAGCGTGTCTGAGTACCCTGCATGTGTCTCAGCGCCATTTTGCCTCCGGAACCGCGCCAGTTGTTCCGCCGTGTGTGAGGGCCGTGGCGGCCCGTATTTCACCATGTCAGCCAGTCTGGTGGGTGCCCACAGCCGTGGGGAACAGAATGATACCTTCCACAAGGATTTAGGACCAAGGATGGATGCAGGATGGTCATTGAGAGCCGGAGCTGTGTGTCTATGCGACTGCTCTCTTCACCATCCGGCCACGCCCCCCTCGTAAACGCTATTATTATAACAATAAACGCCCAGGTCCCAGGTCCTAGTAGATGATAAGCTTAGCAATGGTGTGCATGCATTGCTACCAGACTCTAAGGCCCATTTGTAAGCGTAAGAAGGTAGAGTTGAATTTGTTACATAGTTACATAATAGGTTAAAAAAAGACACAAGTCCATCCTATGTGTGTGTGTTTTTATGTTATTATTACATTGTATATTACTATATGTTGTGGTCGTTCAGGTGCCTGTCTAATAGTTTTTTCTTTTTGAAATTATCTATGCTCCCAGCTGAAACCACTGCCTGTGGAAGAGAATTCCACATTCTAACTCCTCTCAAGCATCTCTTGTCTTGCAAGCCATCTGGTCCCAGTGACTTATTAATGTTACGTTTTCCAAGTCTATTTCTAATTCTGTCCTCTGTTACGGGTCAGAAGGGTCATTCCTGTGACATGTCATGAGAATAAACATTGCAGTTTTGGTTACCAATTCCCTCGTTAAGACTGAGGAGAAGAATAAATTCAATACCTTTGCCATCTCTCCATCCTTAGTAACCAGATTCCCTTCATAATTCTTGAAGATCTATGATGATATCTATCTATGAATATGATCTGACCTCCCTTTCATACCTGCATGGTATGTGTTATCATTTGGTCTTGAACAAGACCCATCCACAAAGACATTCTGTGCTCCAGGGAGAGCAGTTGAAGACATGTCTGGTCTGGGGGAGGTGTCTTGGTGGTTTAGGTCAATGCATTCATGTTGAGGCACTACCTCATCTTCCTCACCTTTCAAGCCATTCAGGATTGGAGCTGGGCCAGAAGTGGGAGAGGCATATTTTATCTCAAGTTTTGGGTTAGAAAGTAAAATTACTTCATAACCGCTCAGCCTTTGGGCTGACATGTGCTGGGTATGGATATTCTTTAGTAGAATGGATCCATTGTGAGTGGTGTGTAGTGTGGTGGCATGTCCTAGAGTGAATGATGTAGCCATTTCCACCACCATCGCACAGGATGCCAGAGCTCTGAGGCACGCCAGCATGCCCTGTACTGGCAAAGGCACAACCCTTGAGAAAAATGCAATAGGGCAGAGTTTGCCCCCATGCTCCTGCACTTGGACCCCCTCCATTGTTTTACAGTTGTCCCTGGCAGGTAATCCAAGTCCAGGAGCTGTGACCATTGCATTTTTAAGATACAAAAAAAGCATTGTACATTTCATCATTCCATTTCACACAATCTGGCATGTCAGTACCTGTAGCTTGCCTCAGGAGATTATCATAGTAGGAACAATCAGGTATCCATTGGCAGCAGTAACCAATCATACCAAAAAAGGATAGCATGTCCTTCTTAGTGAGTGGGCGGGGCAGACCCATTAGAGCCGCAGCTCTCTTGTGACTGATTTTCCTTTCTCCTTTGGAGAATACAAAACCAAGGTATTTAACAGTCTCCTGACACCATTGTAGCTTTTTCTTAGAAACCTTGTGACCATTATCTGCTAACCAATGTAACAGATATAAACTATCCTCCTTGTATGCAACCTGGCTTGGACTACAACAAATCATAGTAGGACGGAACCATGAAAGGGGATCCAGGACCGCAGGGTTGCCTGAAGGACCACTGAGTAGACTACAAGGGAATCTACATAACCCTGGGGCATTCTACCCCAGGTCATCTGGCAGTTTTTAAAAAACAAAACAAAAAGTAAGGATTGGCTATGTCTCCTTATCCACAAGGACGCTAAAAAATGCATTAATTAAATCAATCACAGAAAAATACTCTGCATCGGATGGTATGGAGGTAAGGAGTAATGGCACATCAGGCACTATAGGCACAATGGGCACCACCAGGTTATTTACAGCTTGAAGGTTTTGAACAAACCTATAACTGCCATCCAGCATTTTAACTGTGTTGATGGGTGTGTTGTAGGGGGATACAACTTCTTTTAGAATGCCTTTCATTCTTTTTTCCCCTTCTTTTTTCTGACACTTTTTAAACAGCATTTTTTTTCTTCCTGCTAATTAAGGGGGGGTGGTTAATTGTTCACAGGTGTATAAAAGTATCTTTACAAACTCCCCTAGGAGCTTGCATGTTGATTTCGTGAACATAAGTGGTATTTTGAACTAAAGTGGAGGGTTAACAACCAGGAATTGAAAACAGTAGTTAAGACAAGAGTCTTCTAACCTGTAAGTAACATCTTAAATTTCCTTTAAGTAATTGTATTGTAACTGGGAAATGAGTGCTAGCAGGGTTGAAGGTTTTGCTCAGTTCACAGTGTGCCACATGTATGCAAAATTGGTGCAACAGCTCCAGGATGGATACCGCTGTGACAGATGTGAGCAGGTTGCCCTTCTGGAAGCTCACATTAGAGATCTGCAGGAGCAAGTTGCAACACTGGGCAGAAAGGACAACCTTGAAAGGGGTCTTCTGCTCGCTGAGCAGGTGGTCAGTAGGGTTGATGTGGAGGGTGGAGGGGCAAGTCAGGATTCTCAGGTAGTAAGATGGGTTAATGTAGTTAGAGGGAGTGGAAGGGGCTCGCAGAAAAGGAAGTCCAGTCCTGTATTTGTGCATCAAAACAAATTTGCCAAGTTGGGTGAAGATGTTACATAGTTACATAGTTAGTAAGGTTGAATAAAGACACCAGTCCATCCAGTTCAACCTGAGTGAGTGTGTGTCTACAACCCTGACCCTTGTCCCTAACGCTGTACATCGCACACTCACATCAGTCCCTACCCTCAATCCAAGGTCCCCATTCATATACTAGGGCCAATTTTGGACAGAAGCCAATTAACCTACCAGCATGTCTTTGGAGTGTGGGAGGAAACTGGAGTACCCAGAGGAAACCCACGCAGGCACAGGGAGAACATGCAAACTCCAGGCAGGTAGTGTCGTGGTTGGGATTTGAACCAGCGACCCTTTTTACTGCTAGGTGAGAGTGCTAACCACTGCACCACTGTGCCGCCCCGGGGAATGTGGAGGTGGCAAACACAGAGGTGGCAGCCCTAGATGTCACTGCTACCCCTAACAGCCGGGATAGCAGCCCATCTAGTAGAGGTGGTGAGGGGAGTGCAGATAGGCCTAGACAGTTGGTGGTTATAGGGGATTCTATAATCAGAAGGACTGATGGAATAATTTGTCGCCAGGATTGCCTCAACCGAATAGTTTGCTGTCTCCCTGGTGCTAGGGTTCGGCATGTGGTGGACCGGGTGGATAAATTACTGGGAGGGGCTGGGCATGACCCAGCTGTCTTGGTCCAAGTTGGAACCAATGAGAATCAATTTAAGGCTAAGGCTAAAAACAAAACCTATGTGGCTCACGGCCAAAGTTAAAGAAGCTATAAACAATAAGAAAAGAGATTTTAAAAAATATAAAAATGAAGGAACACTAGTTTAGTTTAAATATTACAAAGAATTTAACAGAATATGTAAAAAAGGAAATCAAGGATGCAAAAATTCAAAACGAACAACAGATTGCAAAAGATAGTAGGAGAAACCCCAAAAAATTCTTCAAATATATTATTAGTAAAAAGGCCAGGTCTGAGCATGTAGGCCCTTTACAAAAGAATCTAGAGTGGGTGACTGGGGACAAAGAGAAGGCAAATGTATTAAATACTTTCTTCAGCTCTGTGTATGAGTGTCATGAGAAGGTCTACCCGTTGGTGGCGCTATCGGTCTCTTGGATCGCAGTACCAGTGTCCATCAGCAGGTGTCTTCCAACACCTAGGACCTGCAGTAAGAGGTCTTTCCTGCTGGTGGCACTGTTGCATCCTCGGGCCGTAGTACCGGCGTCAACCAGCGGGTGCACTCTGGCAGTGTGGAGCAAACAGGTCACACTGCGCTCAGCTGTAACGTGAGGTCAATTACCACAGCCTTACAAATACCCGGCAAGCCCTCATAGGCTTGCCTTGGTATCTCTCTCTCCCCCTGCGTTCTGACCTTGCTGCCCGTTACTTTGACCTTGAGCCTGCATCTGCCTTGTCCTGACCTGACCTGATCTGATCCCATCCCTATCCTGAGCCTATCCCCTCTGTTCCTGGTTACCTTGGATCCCTGCCCTGTATCCCATCCATCCACCCTCTTCCTGTCCTGCTGGTTTGATCTCCCTGTGTATGACCTTGGCCTGGCTTGTTTACGATTACGGTATCTCCATTTCCTTGTATATATTGTTGTTTGCTGTGGGTTTGTTGTGTTGGTTTTGCACTGTTTATATTTCTTTATTTGTCACTTATTTATTAAACACCATTATTTCACGTATATGTGTTTTGGGTTTCCTCTGTGCAGTCCACACAGTCTGGTCAATTAGATTCTCTGACAATGAGGGAGCTCATGTCCATAATGGGGGTGGTAGTGACATAGGCCCGAATGATCCACAATGGCTCAAAAGTGATATGGTCCAGAAATATTTAGACAGAATAAAGGTGGATAAAGCACCTGGACCTGATGGCATTCACCCACGGATCCTAAAAGAATTGAGCTCTGTAATTTCAAAGCCATTGTATCTAATTTTTAGGCACTCATTAATGACGGGAATAGTACCACTGGATTGGTGCAGGGCGAACGTGGTGCCTATATTTAAAAAGGGATCAAAGTCTTTACCAAGTAACTATAGACCTGTTAGTAGGGATGAGCTGAACACCCCCCGGTTCGGTTCACACCAGAACCTGCGAACGGACTGAAAATTCGCACGAACGTTAGAACCCCATTGATGCCTATGGGACTCGAACGTTCGAAATCAAAAGTGCTCATTTTAAAGGCTAATTTGCATGGTATTGCCCTAAAAGGGGTTTGGGGACCCGGGTCCTGCCCCAGGGGACATGTATCAATGCAAAAAAAACTTTTAAAAAATGCAGTTTTCTTCGGGAGCAGTGATTTTAATGATGCTTAAAGTTTAAAAAAAAAAAGTGAAATATTCCTTTAAATATCGTACCTGGGGGGTCTATAGTATGCCTGTAAAGTGGCGCATGTTTCCCGTGCTTAGAACAGTCCCTGCACAAAATGTCATTTTTAAAAGAAAAAAAGTCATTTAAAACTGCTTGCGGCTTTAATGTAATGTCGGGTCCTGGCAATATGGATGAAAATCAGTGAGACAAACTGCATGGGTACCCCCCAGTCCATTACCAGGCCCTTTGGGTCTTGTATGGATGTTAAGGGGAACCCCGCACCCAAATTAAAATAAGGAAAGGTGTGGGGCCACCAGGCCCTATATACTCTGAACAGCAGTATACAGGCGGTGCAAACAAGACAGGGACTGTAGGTTTGTTGTTAAGTAGAATCTGTTTGTAATTTTGGTACATTTTTAACATGTTTAGCTCCAGCCAAAAAATCTTTCTTAAGCTTTTTGGAAAACATAGGGAAGGGTTATCACCCCTGTGACATTTGTTTTGCTGTCTGTCCTCCTCTTCAGAAGATTTCACCTCACTTTTTGTCCCAATGACAAATGTTTTTTGAAAATTTGGGGGTTTTTGTGGAACAAGGATTGGAAAGGAGAAATGTTTTTCCCATATTACATAGTTACATAGTTAGTAAGGTTGAATAAAGACACCAGTCCATCCAGTTCAACCTGAGTGAGTGTGTGTCTACAACCCTGACCCTTGTCCATAACCCTGTACATCGCACACTCACATCAGTCCCTACCCTCAATCCAAGGTCCCCATTCATATACTAGGGCCAATTTTTGGACAGAAGCCAATTAACCTACCAGCATGTCTTTGGAGTGTGGGAGGAAATCAGAGCACCCGGAGGAAACCCACGCAGGCACAGAGAGAACATGCAAACTCCAGGCAGGTAGTGTCGTGGTTGGGATTCGAACCAGCGACCCTTTTTACTGCTAGGCGAGAGTGCTAACCACTTCACCACTGTGCTGTCCTAACCACTGTGCTGCCCTAACTATTAACTCTTACAGGAGAGAATTTCCCTACCTAGGGGTAGATTTCATCTCACTTCCTGTTGTCTCCTTCCGTTTGCAAGTAGGAGTCGTTTGTAAGTTAGATGTTTGAAAGTAGGGCCCTGCCCTATATACTCAGCAGAAATTTGGGCCTTAGGTGTTGTTGTGGCCACAACACTGTAAGCCCTCACAGGGCCCTGCTGTGAAATATTAGATCAAGAATTGTAATTACATGCCCCTGTTGAACAAGGGCAGAAAAATTGGGCCTTTGGTGGTGGTGGTGGTGCTGGTGCCACAACACTGCAACCCCTCACAGATACTCTAGTTGGAACGCAGAAATGAGCCCTGCTGCAAAGTATTGCACCAAAAATTGTAATTACACGCCCCTGTTAAACAGGGGCAGAAAAATTGGGCCTTTGGTGGTGGTGGTGGTGCTGGTGCCACAACACTGTAAGTCCTCACTCGCTCTTGGTGGGCGCAAAAATGGGCCCTGCTGTGAAATATTAGATCAAGAATTGTAATTACATGCCCCTGTTGAACAAGGGCAGAAAAATTGGGCCTTTGGTGGTGGTGCTGGTGCCACAACACTGTAAGTCCTCACTCGCTCTTGGTGGGTGCAGAAATGGGCCCTGCTGTGAAATATTAGATCAAGAATTGTAATTACATGCCCCTGTTTAACAAGGGCAGAAAAATTGGGCCTTTGGTGGTGGTGGTGGTGCTGGTGCCACAACACTGTAAGTCCTCACTCGCTCTTGGTGGGTGCAGAAATGGGCCCTGCTGTGAAATATTAGATCAAGAATTGTAATTACATGCCCCTGTTGAACAGGGGCTGAAAAATTAGGCCTTAGGCACTGGTGCTGGTGCCACAACACTGCAACCCCTCACAGACACTCTAGTTGGAACGCAGGAATGAGCCCTGCTGCAAAGTATTGCATCAAAAATTGTAATTACACGCCCCTGTTGAAAAGGGGCTGAAAAATTGGGCCTTAGGCACTGGTGCTGGTGCCACAACACTACAACCCCTAACAGATACTCTAGTTGGAACGCAGAAACGAGCCCTGCTGCAAAGTATTGCATCAAAAATTGTAATTACATGCTCCTGTTAAACAGGGGCTGTAAAATTGGGCCTTAGGCACTGGTGGTGGCGCCCAGAACCAAAAATGTTCTTACAAGCTATCAGCGTGATGATTGAGGAGGAAGAGGATAATTACTCAGGGATAGTCACTCAGCATTAGCATAGGCAGTCTTTGAAGGGATCTGAGATTTCAAAAAAAATTATTCGGTTACATCAGCATCAGGTGCTTGGTAGCTGGTGGTGATCCAAGACTGATTAATTTTTGTGAAGGTCAGTCGATCGACCGAGTAGGTGGACAGACGCACCCTGTGATCGGTTACAAAGCCTCCAGCAGCACTGAATGTGCCTTCCGAAAGAACGCTGGATGCAGGACAGGCCAGTAGCTCAATTGCATACTGTGCAAGCTCTGGCCAGTGATCCATCCTCAAGACCCAGTAACCCAGAAGATTTTCGGTGGGAAAGTTGTCCAAGTCAGATCTTGCCCCTAGGTATTCCTGCACCATGTAAAACAGACGCTGGCGATGGTTGCTGGAACCGATCATACCTTGGGGCTGCGGACCAAAAAATTGTCTGAATGTATTGGTCAGACGGCCACCTTCTCCACCGCTCCTTCTTTGACTGACCGAAGCCTCAGCAACACGTTGTCCAGAAACAGGAGTTTGTAACCTCCCAGTCTCTGGGAACGCGTTGCACAGACCTTTCTGCAAGGCCTCCCGAAGATGTTTCATCCTCTGCTCCCTCTGCGATGGCAAGATAAGGTCCGCAACCTTACCCTTGTAACGTGGATCAAGGAGGGTTGCCAGCCAGTATTGGTCCTTCTCCTTGATACCACGAATACGAGGATCCTTACGCAGGCTTTGCAGGATCAGGGAGGCCATGCAGCGTAGGTTTACTGAGGCATTCGGTCCGGAGTCCTCTGGGTCACTAAGGATGACATGGTCCACAGCCACCTCCTCGCAGCCACGTACAAGTCCATGTGTTTCTTGGGACTGATCCCTTAAAGACTGCTGCTGATGCTGAGTGCCAGGCTCCACCTCCATACTGACACAATCCTTCTCCTCCTCCTCCTCCTCCTCTTCCTGTGTGATCAGCGGGCACGCAGGAACACTGTCTGGATAAAGGGGGCCTTGAAAGCTAAGGAAGTCCTCCTCTTCCTGCCTCTGTTCTGCCTCAAGTGCCCTGTCCATTATTCCATGCAGCGTGTGCTCCAACAGGTGGACAAGGGGGACAGTGTCACTGATGCATGCACTGTCACTGCTTACCATCCTCGTGGCTTCCTCAAATGGTGACAGGACAGTGCATGCATCCCTGATCATGGCCCACTGGCGTGGGGAAAAAAAACAAGCTCCCCTGACCCTGTCCTGGTGCCATAGTCGCACAGGTACTCATCGATGGCCCTCTGCTGCGTGTGCAGCCGCTGCAGCATGGCCAACGTTGAGTTCCACCTGGTGGGCATGTCACAGATTAGGCGGTTCTTGGGCAGGTTAAACTCCTTTTGGAGGTCCGTCAGCCGAGCACTGACATTATATGACCGGCGGAAATGCACACAGACTTTCCTGGCCTGCCTCGGGACATCCTGTAAGCCCTGGTACCTGCCCAAGAACCGCTGCACCACCAAGTTAAGGACGTGAGCCAAACAGGGCACATGGGTCATTTGTCCCTGTCGGAGGGCAGAGAGGAGATTGGTGCCATTGTCGCAAAACACCATTCCTGCCTTAAGTTGGCGTGGCGTCAACCACCTCTGAACCTGCCCCTGCAGAGCTGACAGAAGCTCTGCCCCAGTGTGGCTCCTGTCCCCCAAGCACACCAACTCAAGCACCGCATGGCATCTTTTGGCCTGCGTACTTGCGTAGCCCCTTGAACGGCTACGGAGCACCGCTGGTTCCGAGGACAAAGCACAGGAAGAGGCCATGGAGGAAGAAGAAGAGGAGGGGGTGGAGGAGAGAGGTGTGTCACAATCATTAGCATTTTGGAGGCGTGGTGGCGGAACAACCTCTAACACTACTGCACCTTGTCCTGCATCCTTCCCAACTGCCAGCAGAGTCACCCAATGCGCCGTGAAACTTAGGTAACGTCCCTGTCCATGCCTGCTGGACCATGAGTCAGCAGTAATATGCACCTTACCACTGACCGCCCTGTCCAGCGAGGCATGGACATTGCCTTCCACATGCCGGTAGAGAGCCGGAATCCCCTTCCGTGAGAAAAAGTGGCGTTTGGGTACCTGCCACTGAGGAATCGCACATTCCACAAACTCACAGAAGGGGGCAGAGTCTACCAACTGAAAAGGCAGTAGTTGAAGTGCTAGCAATTTTGCCAAGCTAGCATTCAACCGCTGGGCATGTGGATGGCTGGGAGCAAACTTCTTTCGGCGGTGCAGCAGCTGGGGCAGGGAAATTTGCCTGGTACAATCTGACGTCGGTGAACCAAAAGCAGATTGCCCACAAGTACTTGGCTGTGACACACCTAATTCTACACCTTCATTCCTCTCAGTGCAGGTCTCAGAGAGGACTGAAGGTATAGTGGGGTTGGAGATCTCAGCTGATGAGGAGCAAGGAGAGGTCCTCTTTGTTCTTTGGTGTGGGTCTTTTAGATACACTTGCCAACGAACTGCATGGCAGGTCAACATATGTCTGGTCAAGCATGTGGTACCTAAGCGGGAGATGTTTTGGCCACGCGAGATACGCTTGAGACATATGTTGCAAATAGCAGCGGTGCGATCTGATGCACTCGTCTCAAAAAAGACCCACACCAAAGAACTTTTTGAATAACGCGCAGAGACTGCAGCGCCCTGCACATGTGGAGCTTTGGGGTGTGATGCAGTCAATGCGCTGCCCTTAGACTGGCCCCTGGAGGGCATCCTGCCTCGTTGGTAATGTGCCGCCTCCTCCTCCTCCTCTCTCCTATCAGGCACCCACGTTGAGTCAGTGACCTCATCATCCCCTCCCTCCTCATCACTGGAGCAAACCTGGCAGTATGCTGCAGCAAGGGGAGCATGACTGCCAGATTGCTGTCCTTCTTGGGCACCCCCTCTGTCCGTGCTCACGTTACTGCCTTCATCGAGCTCAGTATCATCATCAGAGCCTTCCAAACGCTGGGCATCCTCCTGGAGCATGTACCCAATACTGTGGTCAAACAGTTCGAGGGACTCCTCAGGAGGACATGGTGGGGATAGGGAAGGAGTCACTGATGACATTGAGCCAAGGGAAGAGGCCGCTGCTTTGCCAGACAAAGTACCCTGGGCATGGGTGAGAGAGGATGAGGAGGATGAGGACGGCTTGGTCATCCACTCGACCAAGTCTTCCGCATGTTGCGGCTCAACACGGCCAGCTGCCGAAAAAAAGGCCAAGCGTGTCCCACGGCCACGTGCTGATGAGGATGCACCTTCTCCACGCCCAGCACTAGACACAGAGCCTGCTTGCCCTCTCTTATTGGCTTGTGACTGTCTGCCTCTCCTTCTTGGCCTTCCAGACATACTAATGGCCTGTAGCTGCACTAAGCTGGGATATATATATATATATATATATATATATATATGTGTACTGATACTGCAGCTAGCAAAATCAACTGCCTGCCTGTAGTATGAGAACACCACCAACCTTCTACAGGTAGCTTTAGCTGAACACTGTGCAGAGCTCGCAAAAAACTTACTTGTTGCTTTTTTAGCTGCCTGCGGTAGTAATAGGATCAGGAAAACACCACCAACCTTCTACAGGTAGCTTTAGCTGAACACTGTGCAAAGCTCGCAAAAAAATAACTTGTAGGTTTAGCTGGACACTGTGAGGAGGACGCACCACACTAACTTGTAGTTTTAGCTGAACACTGTGAGCAGGACGCACCCCACTAACTTGTAGTTTTAGCTGAACACTGTGAGCAGGACGCACTGCACTAACTTGTAGCTTTAGATGAACACTGTGCAGAGGTCTCACTACACTAACTTGTAGGTTTAGCTGAACACTGTGAGGTGTACGTACCACATTAACTTGTAGGTTTTAGCTGAACACTGTGAGCAGGACGCACCCCACTAACTTGTAGTTTTAGCTGAACACTGTGAGCAGAACGCACAGCACTAACTTGTAGTTTTAGCTGAACACTGTGAGCAGGACGCACCGCACTAACTTGTAGGTTTAGCTGAACACTGTGAGGTGGACACACCACACTAACTTGTAGTTTTAGCTGAACACTGTGAGCAGGACGCACAGCACTAACTTGTAGTTTTAGCTGAACACTGTGAGCAGGACGCACCGCACTAACTTGTAGGTTTAGCTGAACACTGTGAGGTGGACGCACCGCACCGCACTAACTTGTAGGTTTAGCTGAACACTGTGAGGTGGACGCACCGCACTAACTTGTAGTTTTAGCTGAACACTGTGAGCAGGACGCACAGCACTAACTTGTAGTTTTAGCTGAACACTGTGAGCAGGACGCACCGCACTAACTTGTAGGTTTAGCTGAACACTGTGAGGTGGACACACCACACTAACTTGTAGTTTTAGCTGAACACTGTGAGCAGGACGCACAGCACTAACTTGTAGTTTTAGCTGAACACTGTGAGCAGGACGCACCGCACTAACTTGTAGGTTTAGCTGAACACTGTGAGGTGGACGCACCGCACCGCACTAACTTGTAGGTTTAGCTGAACACTGTGAGGTGGACGCACCGCACTAACTTGTAGTTTTAGCTGAACACTGTGAGCAGGAAGCACAGCACTAACTTGTAGTTTTAGCTGAACACTGTGAGCAGGACGCACCGCACTAACTTGTAGTTTTAGCTGAACACTGTGAGCAGGACGCACTGCACTAACTTGTAGGTTTAGCTGAACACTGTGAGGTGGACGCACCACACTAACTTGTAGGTTTAGCTGAACACTGTGAGCAGGACGCACCCCACTAACTTGTAGTTTTAGCTGAACACTGTGAGCAGGACGCACAGCACTAACTTGTAGTTTTAGCTGAACACTGTGAGCAGGACGCACCACACTAACTTGTAGGTTTAGCTGAACACTGTGAGGTGGACACACCGCACTAACTTGTAGTTTTAGCTGAACACTGTGAGCAGGACGCACAGCAATAACTTGTAGTTTTAGCTGAACACTGTGAGCAGGACGCACCGCACTAACTTGTAGGTTTTGCTGAACACTGTGAGGTGGACGCACCACACTAACTTGTAGGTTTAGCTGAACACTGTGAGCAGGACGCACCCCACTAACTTGTAGTTTTAGCTGAACACTGTGAGCAGGATGCACTGCACTAACTTGTAGCTTTAGATGAACACTGTGCAGAGGTCTCACTACACTAACTTGTAGGTTTAGCTGAACACTGTGAGGTGGACGCACCACACTAACTTGTAGTTTTAGCTGAACACTGTGAGCAGGACGCACAGCACTAACTTGTAGTTTTAGCTGAACACTGTGAGCAGGACGCACCGCACTAACTTGTAGGTTTAGCTGAACACTGTGAGGTGGACGCACCACACTAACTTGTAGTTTTAGCTGAACACTGTGAGCAGGACGCACAGCACTAACTTGTAGTTTTAGCTGAACACTGTGAGCAGGACGCACCGCACTAACTTGTAGTTTTAGCTGAACACTGTGAGCAGGACGCACCGCACTAACTTGTAGGTTTAGCTGAACACTGTGCGGTGGACGCACCGCACCGCACTAACTTGTAGGTTTAGCTGAACACTGTGAGGTGGACGCACCGCACTAACTTGTAGTTTTAGCTGAACACTGTGAGGTGGACGCACCGCACTAACTTGTAGTTTTAGCTGAACACTGTGAGCAGGACGCACAGCACTAACTTGTAGTTTTAGCTGAACACTGTGAGCAGGACGCACCGCACTAACTTGTAGTTTTAGCTGAACACTGTGAGCAGGACGCACCGCACTAACTTGTAGGTTTAGCTGAACACTGTGAGGTGGACGCACCACACTAACTTGTAGGTTTAGCTGAACACTGTGAGCAGGACGCACCCCACTAACTTGTAGTTTTAGCTGAACACTGTGAGCAGGACGCACAGCACTAACTTGTAGTTTTAGCTGAACACTGTGAGCAGGACGAACCACACTAACTTGTAGGTTTAGCTGAACACTGTGAGGTGGACACACCGCACTAACTTGTAGTTTTAGCTGAACACTGTGAGCAGGACGCACAGCAATAACTTGTAGTTTTAGCTGAACACTGTGAGCAGGACGCACCTCACTAACTTGTAGGTTTAGCTGAACACTGTGAGGTGGAATCACCACACTAACTTGTAGGTTTAGCTGAACACTGTGAGCAGGACGCACCCCACTAACTTGTAGTTTTAGCTGAACACTGTGAGCAGGATGCACTGCACTAACTTGTAGCTTTAGATGAACACTGTGCAGAGGTCTCACTACACTAACTTGTAGGTTTAGCTGAACACTGTGAGGTGGATGCACCACATTAACTTGTAGTTTTAGCTGAACACTGTGAGCAGGACGCACAGCACTAACTTGTAGTTTTAGCTGAACACTGTGAGCAGGACGCACCGCACTAACTTGTAGGTTTAGCTGAACACTGTGAGGTGGACGCACCACACAAACTTGTAGTTTTAGCTGAACACTGTGAGCAGGACGCACAGCACTAACTTGTAGTTTTAGCTGAACACTGTGAGCAGGACGCACCGCACTAACTTGTAGGTTTAGCTGAACACTGTGCGGTGGACGCACCGCACCGCGCTAACTTGTAGGTTTAGCTGAACACTGTGAGGTGGACGCACCGCACTAACTTGTAGTTTTAGCTGAACACTGTGAGCAGGACGCACAGCACTAACTTGTAGTTTTAGCTGAACACTTTGAGCAGGACGCACAGCAATAACTTGTAGTTTTAGCTGAACACTGTGAGCAGGACGCACCGCACTAACTTGTAGGTTTAGCTGAACACTGTGAGGTGGACGCACCACACTAACTTGTAGGTTTAGCTGAACACTGTGAGCAGGACGCACCCCACTAACTTGTAGTTTTAGCTGAACACTGTGAGCAGGATGCACTGCACTAACTTGTAGCTTTAGATGAACACTGTGCAGAGGTCTCACTACACTAACTTGTAGGTTTAGCTGAACACTGTGAGGTGGACGCACCACACTAACTTGTAGTTTTAGCTGAACACTGTGAGCAGGACGCACCCCACTAACTTGTAGGTTTAGCTGAACACTGTGAGCAGGACGCACCCCACTAACTTATAGTTTTAGGTGAACACTGTGAGCAGGACACACCCCACTAACTTGTAGTTTTAGCTGAACACTGTGAGCAGGACGCACTGCACTAACTTGTAGCTTTAGATGAGCACTGTGCAGAGGTCTCACTACACTAACTTGTAGGTTTAGCTGAACACTGTGAGGTGGATGCACCACACTAACTTGTAGTTTTAGCTGAACACTGTGAGCAGGACGCATCCCACTAACTTGTAGGTTTAGCTGAACACTGTGAGCAGGACACACCCCACTAACTTGTAGTTTTAGCTGAACACTGTGAGCAGGACGCACTGCACTAACTGTAAATAGTCTAGCTGCCTGACTTTGGTACTAATAGGATCAAAAGAACAACAGCAATTTTCTTCAGGTAGCTGTAAATACTGTAACAAGACAAGCCTGCCTGTCAGTAAGAAGATAACAGGAACGGATCTAGCTAAACTGAATACAGTGTATATATATATATATATATGCAACACCTGGGATGCATATATATACACAATACACTGTAAGTGCAGCTAACTGACTGACTGTTCTGCCTAATCTATCTAACTCAAATCAAATGACACTGTCTGTCTCTCTCTCTCTCTCTATCTATAAATGCCGGAACACACACTACGCAGGGCCGCCGTGCAGGTGGCCTTATATAGTGTGGGGCGTGTACTAAATCCCCTGAGCCATAATTGGCCAAAGCCTCCTTGGCTTTGGCCAATTACGGCTCTCTGTTCAGACGACGTTGTGATTGGCCAAGCATGTGGGTCATAGTGCATGCTTGGCCAATCATCAGGACTCACCCCACTAACTTGTAGTTTTAGCTGAACACTGTGAGCAGGACGCACAGCACTAACTTGTAGTTTTAGCTGAACACTGTGAGCAGGACGCACCGTACTAACTTGTAGGTTTAGCTGAACACTGTGAGGTGGACACACCGCACTAACTTGTAGTTTTAGCTGAACACTGTGAGCAGGACGCACAGCAATAACTTGTAGTTTTAGCTGAACACTGTGAGCAGGACGCACCGCACTAACTTGTAGGTTTAGCTGAACACTGTGAGGTGGACGCACCACACTAACTTGTAGGTTTAGCTGAACACTGTGAGCAGGACGCACCCCACTAACTTGTAGTTTTAGCTGAACACTGTGAGCAGGATGCACTGCACTAACTTGTAGCTTTAGATGAACACTGTGCAGAGGTCTCACTACACTAACTTGTAGGTTTAGCTGAACACTGTGAGGTGGACGCACCACACTAACTTTTAGTTTTAGCTGAACACTGTGAGCAGGACGCACCCCACTAACTTGTAGGTTTAGCTGAACACTGTGAGCAGGACGCACCCCACTAACTTATAGTTTTAGGTGAACACTGTGAGCAGGACACACCCCACTAACTTGTAGTTTTAGCTGAACACTGTGAGCAGGACGCACTGCACTAACTTGTAGCTTTAGATGAGCACTGTGCAGAGGTCTCACTACACTAACTTGTAGGTTTAGCTGAACACTGTGAGGTGGATGCACCACACTAACTTGTAGTTTTAGCTGAACACTGTGAGCAGGACGCATCCCACTAACTTGTAGGTTTAGCTGAACACTGTGAGCAGGACACACCCCACTAACTTGTAGTTTTAGCTGAACACTGTGAGCAGGACGCACTGCACTAACTGTAAATAGTCTAGCTGCCTGACTGTGGTACTAATAGGATCAAAAGAACAACAGCAATTTTCTTCAGGTAGCTGTAAATACTGTAACAAGACAAGCCTGCCTGTCAGTAAGAAGATAACAGGAACGGATCTAGCTAAACTGAATACAGTGTATATATATATATATGCAACACCTGGGATGCATATATATACACAATACACTGTAAGTGCAGCTAACTGACTGACTGTTCTGCCTAATCTATCTAACTCAAATCAAATGACACTGTCTGTCTCTCTCTCTCTCTCTATCTATAAATGCCGGAACACACACTACACAGGGCCGCCGTGCAGGTGGCCTTATATAGTGTGGGGCGTGTACTAAATCCCCTGAGCCATAATTGGCCAAAGCCTCCTTGGCTTTGGCCAATTACGGCTCTCTGTTCAGACGACGTTGTGATTGGCCAAGCATGTGGGTCATAGTGCATGCTTGGCCAATCATCAGGACTCACCCCACTAACTTGTAGTTTTAGCTGAACACTGTGAGCAGGACGCACAGCACTAACTTGTAGTTTTAGCTGAACACTGTGAGCAGGACGCACCACACTAACTTGTAGGTTTAGCTGAACACTGTGAGGTGGACACACCGCACTAACTTGTAGTTTTAGCTGAACACTATGAGCAGGACGCACAGCAATAACTTGTAGTTTTAGCTGAACACTGTGAGCAGGACGCACCGCACTAACTTGTAGGTTTAGCTGAACACTGTGAGGTGGACGCACCACACTAACTTGTAGTTTTAGCTGAACACTGTGAGCAGGACGCACCCCACTAACTTGTAGGTTTAGCTGAACACTGTGAGCAGGACGCACCCCACTAACTTGTAGTTTTAGCTGAACACTGTGAGCAGGACACACCCCACTAACTTGTAGTTTTAGCTGAACACTGTGAGCAGGACGCACTGCACTAACTTGTAGCTTTAGATGAGCACTGTGCAGAGGTCTCACTACACTAACTTGTAGGTTTAGCTGAACACTGTGAGGTGGATGCACCACACTAACTTGTAGTTTTAGCTGAACACTGTGAGCAGGACGCACCCCACTAACTTGTAGGTTTGGCTGAACACTGTGAGCAGGACACACCCCACTAACTTGTAGTTTTAGCTGAACACTGTGAGCAGGACGCACTGCACTAACTGTAAATAGTCTAGCTGCCTGACTGTGGTACTAATAGGATCAAAAGAACAACAGCAATTTTCTTCAGGTAGCTGTAAATACTGTAACAAGACAAGCCTGCCTGTCAGTAAGAAGATAACAGGAACGGATCTAGCTAAACTGAATACAGTGTATATATATATATATATGCAACACCTGGGATGCATATATATATACACAATACACTGTAAGTGCAGCTAACTGACTGACTGTTCTGCCTAATCTATCTAACTCAAATCAAATGACACTGTCTGTATCTCTCTCTCTCTATCTATAAATGCCGGAACACACATTACACAGGGCCGCCGTGCAGGTGGCCTTATATAGTGTGGGGCGTGTACTAAATCCCCTGAGCCATAATTGGCCAAAGCCTCCTTGGCTTTGGCCAATTACGGCTCTCTGTTCAGACGACATTGTGATTGGCCAAGCATGCGGGTCATAGTGCATGCTTGGCCAATCATCAGGACGCACCCCACTAACTTGTAGTTTTAGCTGAACACTGTGAGCAGGACGCACCACACTAACTTGTAGGTTTAGCTGAACACTGTGAGGTGGACACACCGCACTAACTTGTAGTTTTAGCTGAACACTATGAGCAGGACGCACAGCAATAACTTGTAGTTTTAGCTGAACACTGTGAGCAGGACGCACCGCACTAACTTGTAGGTTTAGCTGAACACTGTGAGGTGGACGCACCACACTAACTTGTAGTTTTAGCTGAACACTGTGAGCAGGACGCACCCCACTAACTTGTAGGTTTAGCTGAACACTGTGAGCAGGACGCACCCCACTAACTTGTAGTTTTAGCTGAACACTGTGAGCAGGACACACCCCACTAACTTGTAGTTTTAGCTGAACACTGTGAGCAGGACGCACTGCACTAACTTGTAGCTTTAGATGAGCACTGTGCAGAGGTCTCACTACACTAACTTGTAGGTTTAGCTGAACACTGTGAGGTGGATGCACCACACTAACTTGTAGTTTTAGCTGAACACTGTGAGCAGGACGCACCCCACTAACTTGTAGGTTTGGCTGAACACTGTGAGCAGG
Organism: Lithobates septentrionalis; assembly: GCA_037952835.1. Lineage (NCBI taxonomy): Eukaryota > Metazoa > Chordata > Amphibia > Anura > Ranidae > Lithobates > Lithobates septentrionalis. The sequence goes on along the minus strand of JBBDGP010001501.1, from coordinate 579,245 downwards.
ACACACCCCACTAACTTGTAGTTTTAGCTGAACACTGTGAGCAGGATGCACTGCACTAACTGTAAATAGTCTAGCTGCCTGACTGTGGTACTAATAGGATCAAAAGAACAACAGCAATTTTCTTCAGGTAGCTGTAAATACTGTAACAAGACAAGCCTGCCTGTCAGTAAGAAGATAACAGGAACGGATCTAGCTAAACTGAATACAGTGTATATATATATATATGCAACACCTGGGATGCATATATATATACACAATACACTGTAAGTGCAGCTAACTGACTGACTGTTCTGCCTAATCTATCTAACTCAAATCAAATGACACTGTCTGTATCTCTCTCTCTCTATCTATAAATGCCGGAACACACATTACACAGGGCCGCCGTGCAGGTGGCCTTATATAGTGTGGGGCGTGTACTAAATCCCCTGAGCCATAATTGGCCAAAGCCTCCTTGGCTTTGGCCAATTACGGCTCTCTGTTCAGACGACATTGTGATTGGCCAAGCATGCGGGTCATAGTGCATGCTTGGCCAATCATCAGGACGCACCCCACTAACTTGTAGTTTTAGCTGAACACTGTGAGCAGGATGCACAGCACTAACTTGTAGTTTTAGCTGAACACTGTGAGCAGGACGCACAGCACTAACTTGTAGTTTTAGCTGAACACTGTGAGCAGGACGCACTGCACTAACTTGTAGCTTTAGATGAGCACTGTGCAGAGGTCTCACTACACTAACTTGTAGGTTTAGCTGAACACTGTGAGGTGGATGCACCACACTAACTTGTAGTTTTAGCTGAACACTGTGAGCAGGACGCATCCCACTAACTTGTAGGTTTAGCTGAACACTGTGAGCAGGACACACCCCACTAACTTGTAGTTTTAGCTGAACACTGTGAGCAGGACGCACTGCACTAACTGTAAATAGTCTAGCTGCCTGACTGTGGTACTAATAGGATCAAAAAAACAACAGCAATTTTCTTCAGGTAGCTGTAAATACTGTAACAAGACAAGCCTGCCTGTCAGTAAGAAGATAACAGGAACGGATCTAGCTAAACTGAATACAGTGTATATATATATATATGCAACACCTGGGATGCATATATATACACAATACACTGTAAGTGCAGCTAACTGACTGACTGTTCTGCCTAATATATCTAACTCAAATCAAATGACACTGTCTGTATCTCTCTCTCTCTATCTATAAATGCCGGAACACACATTACACAGGGCCGCCGTGCAGGTGGCCTTATATAGTGTGGGGCGTGTACTAAATCCCCTGAGCCATAATTGGCCAAAGCCTCCTTGGCTTTGGCCAATTACGGCTCTCTGTTCAGACGACATTGTGATTGGCCAAGCATGCGAGTCATAGTGCATGCTTGGCCAATCATCAGGACGCACCCCACTAACTTGTAGTTTTAGCTGAACACTGTGAGCAGGACGCACAGCACTAACTTGTAGTTTTAGCTGAACACTGTGAGCAGGACGCACAGCACTAACTTGTAGTTTTAGCTGAACACTGTGAGCAGGACGCACTGCACTAACTTGTAGCTTTAGATGAGCACTGTGCAGAGGTCTCACTACACTAACTTGTAGGTTTAGCTGAACACTGTGAGGTGGATGCACCACACTAACTTGTAGTTTTAGCTGAACACTGTGAGCAGGACGCATCCCACTAACTTGTAGGTTTAGCTGAACACTGTGAGCAGGACACACCCCACTAACTTGTAGTTTTAGCTGAACACTGTGAGCAGGATGCACTGCACTAACTGTAAATAGTCTAGCTGCCTGACTGTGGTACTAATAGGATCAAAAGAACAACAGCAATTTTCTTCAGGTAGCTGTAAATACTGTAACAAGACAAGCCTGCCTGTCAGTAAGAAGATAACAGGAACGGATCTAGCTAAACTGAATACAGTGTATATATATATATATATGCAACACCTGGGATGCATATATATACACAATACACTGTAAGTGCAGCTAACTGACTGACTGTTCTGCCTAATCTATCTAACTCAAATCAAATGACACTGTCTGTCTCTCTCTCTCTCTCTATCTATAAATGCCGGAACACACACTACACAGGGCCGCCGTGCAGGTGGCCTTATATAGTGTGGGGCGTGTACTAAATCCCCTGAGCCATAATTGGCCAAAGCCTCCTTGGCTTTGGCCAATTACGGCTCTCTGTTCAGACGACGTTGTGATTGGCCAAGCATGTGGGTCATAGTGCATGCTTGGCCAATCATCAGGACTCACCCCACTAACTTGTAGTTTTAGCTGAACACTGTGAGCAGGACGCACAGCACTAACTTGTAGTTTTAGCTGAACACTGTGAGCAGGACGCACCACACTAACTTGTAGGTTTAGCTGAACACTGTGAGGTGGACACACCGCACTAACTTGTAGTTTTAGCTGAACACTGTGAGCAGGACGCACAGCAATAACTTGTAGTTTTAGCTGAACACTGTGAGCAGGACGCACCGCACTAACTTGTAGGTTTAGCTGAACACTGTGAGGTGGACGCACCACACTAACTTGTAGGTTTAGCTGAACACTGTGAGCAGGACGCACCCCACTAACTTGTAGTTTTAGCTGAACACTGTGAGCAGGATGCACTGCACTAACTTGTAGCTTTAGATGAACACTGTGCAGAGGTCTCACTACACTAACTTGTAGGTTTAGCTGAACACTGTGAGGTGGACGCACCACACTAACTTGTAGTTTTAGCTGAACACTGTGAGCAGGACGCACCCCACTAACTTGTAGGTTTAGCTGAACACTGTGAGCAGGACGCACCCCACTAACTTGTAGTTTTAGCTGAACACTGTGAGCAGGACGCACTGCACTAACTTGTAGCTTTAGATGAGCACTGTGCAGAGGTCTCACTACACTAACTTGTAGGTTTAGCTGAACACTGTGAGGTGGATGCACCACACTAACTTGTAGTTTTAGCTGAACACTGTGAGCAGGACGCACCCCACTAACTTGTAGGTTTGGCTGAACACTGTGAGCAGGACACACCCCACTAACTTGTAGTTTTAGCTGAACACTGTGAGCAGGACGCACTGCACTAACTGTAAATAGTCTAGCTGCCTGACTGTGGTACTAATAGGATCAAAAGAACAACAGCAATTTTCTTCAGGTAGCTGTAAATACTGTAACAAGACAAGCTTGCCTGTCAGTAAGAAGATAACAGGAACGGATCTAGCTAAACTGAATACAGTGTATATATCTATACATATATATGCAACACCTGGGATGCATATATATACACAATACACTGTAAGTGCAGCTAACTGACTGACTGTTCTGCCTAATCTATCTAACTCAAATCAAATGACACTGTCTGTATCTCTCTCTCTCTATCTATAAATGCCGGAACACACATTACACAGGGCCGCCGTGCAGGTGGCCTTATATAGTGTGGGGCGTGTACTAAATCCCCTGAGCCATAATTGGCCAAAGCCTCCTTGGCTTTGGCCAATTACGGCTCTCTGTTCAGACGACATTGTGATTGGCCAAGCATGCGGGTCATAGTGCATGCTTGGCCAATCATCAGGACGCACCCCACTAACTTGTAGTTTTAGCTGAACACTGTGAGCAGGACGCACAGCACTAACTTGTAGTTTTAGCTGAACACTGTGAGCAGGACGCACAGCACTAACTTGTAGTTTTAGCTGAACACTGTGAGCAGGATGCACCGCACTAACTTGTAGGTTTAGCTGAACACTGTGAGCAGGACGCACAGCACTAACTTGTAGTTTTAGCTGAACACTGTGAGCAGGACGCACAGCACTAACTTGTAGTTTTAGCTGAACACTGTGAGCAGGATGCACCGCACTAACTTGTAGTTTTAGCTGAACACTGTGAGCAGGACGCACAGCACTAACTTGTAGTTTTAGCTGAACACTGTGAGCAGGACGCACCGCACTAACTTGTAGGTTTAGCTGAACACTGTGAGGTGGACGCACCACACTAACTTGTAGGTTTAGCTGAACACTGTGAGCAGGACGCACCCCACTAACTTGTAGTTTTAGCTGAACACTGTGAGCAGGATGCACTGCACTAACTTGTAGCTTTAGATGAACACTGTGCAGAGGTCTCACTACACTAACTTGTAGGTTTAGCTAAACACTGTGAGGTGGACGCACCACACTAACTTGTAGTTTTAGCTGAACACTGTGAGCAGGACGCACCCCACTAACTTGTAGGTTTAGCTGAACACTGTGAGCAGGACACACCCCACTAACTTGTAGTTTTAGCTGAACACTGTGAGCAGGACGCACTGCACTAACTGTAAATAGTCTAGCTGCCTGACTGTGGTACTAATAGGATCAAAAGAACAAATGCAATTTTCTTCAGGTAGCTGTAAATACTGTAACAAGACAAGCCTGCCTGTCAGTAAGAAGATAACAGGAACGGATCTAGCTAAACTGAATACAGTGTATATATATATATATGCAACACCTGGGATGCATATATATACACAATACACTGTAAGTGCAGCTAACTGACTGACTGTTCTGCCTAATCTATCTAACTCAAATCAAATGACACTGTCTGTCTCTCTCTCTCTCTATCTATGAATGCTGGAACACACACTACACAGGGCCGCCGTGCAGGTGGCCTTATATAGTGTGGGGCGTGTACTAAATCCCCTGAGCCATAATTGGCCAAAGCCTGCTTGGCTTTGGCCAATTACGGCTCTCTGTTCAGACGGCGCTGTGATTGGCCAAGCATGCGGGTTATAGTGCATGCTTGGCCAATCATCAGCCAGCAATGCACTGCGACGCCGCAGTGAATTATGGGCCGTGACACGCCACACAAATTTGGCGCGAACGGCCCATATCGTTCGCAATTCGGCGAACGGGCGAACAGACGATGTTCGAGTCGAACATGGGTTCGACTCGAACACGAAGCTCATCCCTAGTTGAGATATACTGTATAAATTGTATCTTTTCAGCACTCTCCACAACAGGGCTTTAGCTAGAGTTCTGCTAGAACACATTCCTGTAACGCTCTCTTTCTTGTCAAGAGTGATATGAAGAGTATAACAGCTAATACATGTTAAAGTATAGGAATTCTAATGTACAGTATGCTGAAAGTGAATATATACCAATTGCCTCTGTATTTTAAGAATTTTTATTTCTATTGTCACTTCTGGATGCTTTATTCTAGGTCTCTGTACAAGCTACCTGTGTGACCTTAACTGCTATGAGTGTGGATCGTTGGTATGTGACCGTGTACCCCTTGCGATCTTTGCGTAAGAGGACTCCCCGTGTGGCTGCGACTGTCAGCATCGGAATCTGGATTGGTAATTATGTACTTCCATTCATATTTCATTCCCTAAAAATGCTATAAGGATAAACATGTGATGCAAGATAAATTACCCCCCAGCAAATGCTGTATAGGCAATAGGGATGTTATTTGCAGTTGGTAAAGTGCTGGGTTCAACGCGAACCCAGCCTGCGGCAGACTGGCTGATATAAAGTGGCAATTTGAACTTTGGTCATCATTGTAAGAACCAATAATAGGTGCTTTAATATGCACCAGCCACCTCTATATGAGGAGGGAGGGGTGCTCAGAGCAGCCATCAAGTCAGTGCATTGGAAGTTGTTGTAAAAAGAAGGTAGGGAAAGCTGTTAAACTACATAGGGATAGAATAGAGTCAATAAGGAAACTTTGATTGCTATCTCTTTGGGGAATCAACCCCTTTGCTGCCTTTAATATTTGTTATCATTATTCATATTTTGTCTTTAGTTGATGTTGGCATTCAATTTTATCATGATGTCCCATCTATGAAACACTTCTTTTTGGCTGCAAAGCTTCTCTTTACATATTTCAGGGGTATTAGTTTGGGGTTTTCATCTATTTTGGATGTATAATGGTATTTATTGCATGTTTATACGTTAAACCATTTTTTTCACCTTTAAATGTCCCTTTAGAAAAATTGGCTTTTGTTTCAGGGGTTGTATTTTGGGGTTTACATTTCTTTTGGGGTTTCTTATTTTACCACTTGCCGACGGTATAACCTAAATATACGGAGGCGAGGTGGTCCGGCTGCGCCAGATCACATGCCGTATATACTCGAGTATAAGTCGAGTTTTTCAGCACATTTTTTTGTGCTGAAAGTGCCCCCCTCGACTTATACTGGAGTCAAGCACTTTTCTGCAGCAAAAAATTTCATTTTCCGAACCGAATTTGGGGCACCGTATCTCAGGGCCACTTGGTTCTAGGAACCCCAAATTTGGATATGTTGTGGTACCAGTTCAGCTGGGTTAGCACCCCAAATGTGGAGTTCCTAGCACCAAGTGGCCTCGAGATACGGGGCCCCAAATTCGGTTCAGAAAATGTGATTTTCTGCTGCAGAAAAGTGCTTGACATTTTCTGAACCGACTTTGGGGCCCCATATCTCAGGGCCACTTGGTGCTAGGAACCTCACATTTGAAGACCCAGTGGAACTGGTATCATAACATATCCAAAGCTGGGGTTCCTAGCACCAAGTGACCCTGAGATACGGGGCCCCAAACTAGGTTCGGAAAATGTCATTCTCTGCTGCAGAAAAGTGCTTGACATTTTCTGAACCGATATTTGGGGCCCTGTATCTCGGGGTCACTTGGTGCTAGGAACTCCAAATTTGGTGTGCAAACCCAGTGGAACTGGTACCATAACATATCCAAAGCTGGGGTTCCTAGTGGCCCGGAGATACGGGGCCCCAAATAGGTTCAGAAAATGTCATTCTCTGCTGCAGAAAGTGCTTGACATTTTCTGAACCTATTTTTGCTAGAAACCCCAGTTTTGGATATTTTATGGTGCTAGTTCCACTGGGTTTGAACACCAAATTTGGGGTTCCTAGCACTAAGTGGCCCCGAGATACGGGCCCCCAAAGTCGGTCAACTGTGTCCATCTGCAGCCATGTCATTTTGGGACCCTTTGGGTTCAGAGACCCCAAATTTTGGCTGCAGCTAGGGGGCATCTAGGAACCCTTAACTACCGAGTTTGAAGTTCGGGGGACCTATGGCTGCAAATGGGCACAGTGAGGCATGCAAATGGGCATAGTGAGGCTGCAAATGGGCATTGTTGACCCTCTTTTACACTTACAGTAGCTGTGCATTTCTCACCCTCGTCTTATACTCGGGTCAATAAGTTTTTCCAATTTTTTGTGGTAAATTAGGGCCTCGACTTATACTCGGATCGACTTATACTCGAGTATATACAGTACCTATTTAATCTGACACTTCCAGGTAGGGGACGTGCATGCACCGCCCACAATCCGGCCATGCTGTGATTAAACACAGTAGGTGTCGATCCGTATGAACTTATACAGGACAGGGCTCTGCCTATGTAAACAAGGCAGAGCCCTGTCCGGTCAGTGGGGAAGTAATATAATAATTTTTCTTTCCCCGCAAAGCAAGGAATAAAATTGATTACCTCCATTAGTAAAAGCACCTCCCACAGTACAGCAAAACACTAGCTAGGCACACATTTAACCCTTTGATTGACCTGGATGTTTAACCCCTTTCTAGCCAGTGTCATTACTACAGTGACAGTGTATATTTTTAGCACTGATTATTGTATTAGTATCATTGGTTCCCAAAAAGTGTCAAAATTGTCAGTTAGTGTCCTAGTGTCCACTGCAATATTGCAGTCCCACTATAAGTCACTAATCATCGTCATTACTAGTAAAAAAAACAATTCAATAAATAAAAATTCCAGTATATATCCCATAGTTTGTAGACACTATAACTTTTGCACAAACCAAACAATATACACTTATTGAGATTTTTTTTTTTTACCAAAAATATGTAGCAGAATACATATTGGCCTAAATTTGTCATACATTTTTTACATTTTTTTTATTGGATATGTTTTATAGCAGAAAGTAAAAAATTGTGTTTTTTTTTTCAAAATTGGTGATCAAATACCACCAAAAGAAAGCTCTATTTGAGGGAAAAAAAGGACATAATTTTTATTTGGCTACAATGTTGCACAACCGAGCAATTATTATCAGTTAAAGTAACGCAGTGCCGTTATCAAAAAATGGCCTGGTCATGAAGGTGTGTAAATCTTCAAGAGGTCAAGTGGTTAATTGGGCCTTTTTTACGTTTGGACTTTTGAAAATGCAGCATTCATTTGTTCCTGACCATTTGTTATTGGAGTTGCCTCCAAGGTGTGCACCTAAACCATCTTGTATTACTCATATGCGGCACATCTCTTATCCCCATAAATTAAATAAAAAATATGCATATTCCTGTTAGGCCTATTATCCCTGAATTAAACAATCCTTTTGCTGAGCAAATTTTACACTGCTGTATTCTCTGTGGTATTGTTATTATTATTATACAAGAATTATATTGTTTGTTTTAGTTGCTCAGTTTGCTTAGTGCTTTACAACTTCTTGTAATAAAACCCTTACCTGTGTTGTTTACCTCTAGCAGATTTTGGTCTAAAGGTAAAATTGTCCTTCTGCTCTGTCACCTGCAGTATCTTCATTATTGCAGTAACCCCCACCTGTACTTTTTGTCTCTAGCAAATGTGGGCCAAAAATTGCAATTTAAAATTGTCTTGCTTCTGGCCATATATCCATTGTGTTATCTGAAGTGTCTTTTTTGCTTTTTTTTTTTTTTGAAAATATATTTATTAAAGTTTTTGCTTACAGAAAAAACTCAGCAAAAAACTAAAATGTGTAATAAGTTTAATTTCAAAGTCAGATAATGTTTAAGACACCTTTCACACTGGAGGCAATTTCCGACAACAAGCTCCCATCGAACATTTTCCATCGGAAAATCCGACCGTGTGTACGTGTGTGTGTTAGTGCCACTTTTAACTCCCGCTAGCGGCTGAAGAAAGGGTTAATAGCGCCCGTGTAGTGCCGCTGCTGAAGCGCTTTGCAGGAGCAAAAAATTTCATTTCAATGGGCAGGGGCGGTGGAGGAGCAGTGTATACACTGCTCCTCCACCGCCCCAAAGATGCTGCTTGCAGGACTTTTTTAAACGTCCTGCCAGAGCAGCCTCTCTGTGGGAAAGCACTCGGGCTTTCACATTGGTGTGGCAGGGGTGGCATTTTTCAGGCGCTTTACAGGCATTATTTTTAGCCCTTTCGCGCCTGAAAAACGCCTCAGTGTGAAAGGGGTCTAAAAAAAGTCCTGCAAGCAGCATCTTTGGCGCGCTTTAGGAGTGATGTATACATCGCTCCTAAAGCGTCCCTGCCCATTGAAATCTGCCTTAACCCTTTATTCCGCCACTAGCGGGGGTTAAAAGCGCCCCACTGACAGCCGAAAAGCGCCTCTAAAACGACGGTAACGCAGCTCTAAAACTAGCAGCGCTTTAACGCTAACGCGGCCGCACTGTCAGTGTGAAAGGGCTCTAAAGGATAAGTTCACTATTTGTAACATGTCACATGTTACACCCATATTAAGAGTGTAACATGTAACATGTTACATGTGGACCGCCGCCCCAATCCCCGCTGTGACGGCTAGCAGGGTTCTTCTCCGTCCCCGCTAGCTTTCACAATTTAAAATAAATGTGGTTGAGCAGGGCTCCGCCCACCCGGCCACTTCACTAATTGACAGGGCTCTGGGCACTGGGCTCTGTGGAGTGCCGTGGTAGTTCATTCATGCTTCCTGTCAGATAGTATCTGCTTACCCATACGGGATGTACGGGCAAGCAGATACACTGGCAGATCTGCATGGCACCAGTGATCTGCTGATCGCTGGTGCAATGCTTTACAGGCACCAAAAAAGAAATAATAATAATAATAAATGCACATTTTTTTACCTGCAAAAAATAAACTTTTTTTGCAAAAAGTGAACTTATCCTTTAAGATTTGAACATCACTGAATTTCCTTTAAAATATACAGGCATGCAGCAGCCCAGAAAGCAAACATGCATCTCCCCTTTCCTTTACCATACCAGTCCACGTGCCATTTAACACTGGGTGGGTAGCTTGTCCCTCAACCCATTGTTGAAGCCCCTATCCCCACCTGGAAATTTCCTTTAAAATGAGGAAGTCCCCAGATATGCACCCTCTCCCAGGGAAATTAATGCGGGGGTACATGTTTACCTCTTACAATATGCAGAGAAGAGGGGAGCCGCCCACCTCCTATTCTGCTATACTAGCTGACAGCTTGTTTTGTTAATGCTGGAAGTATAAGTGGATTTAGGTAATAACAAAAAGAGTTTGTCATTTAAAACTCAGATTTGCAAAGGCATAGGATAGGTTCAAAATAAAATGTGGCCTGATGGGCAATATGAAGCTGCCACCCAACTCAGTATCCAAAGACTGTTCCATGAACTTTCCAGCCACTCCAGAATCGATGTATGTAAAAAGTTAATATGAGTTCAGGCTCCACCAGATAAAATGTGGATGGTAAAATCAGGGAAGCTTACTGCTGTAGGCAATACAGCTAGGGCACCTACTTCTGGTTGAACTAGACCTAAGGGTTTTCTGAACAAACAAGATTGTTTTCAATCTCAAACAAGAGGTTTTCAACAGTTGGCCACAGTAGAGGTATGGTCGCACACTACAACTTTGAGTGCACTTCTCTGGTGTGATTTGGGGGTAGAATGTCCTGCAGCATGCCAACGTAGTTTAAACCTTTTGATGGCCTTCTCCTGGAAACAAACATCAATCTGCATGCAAAGACCAACCAATTCCTCCAGGGTAGTAGGAATGGACTTTCCAGCCAATTCATCCTTAAAGCGGTTGTATACCCGCTGTCATTTTTTTTTTTTTTTTTACACCTGCAAGGGAAAAGGCATAATGAGCTAGTATGCACCGCATACTAGCTCATTATGAGATACTTACCTTAGAACGAGGCGCCGGCATCTCACCTGGTCCACGCCGAGGGAGCCGACATCTCCCCTCGGCGTGTCTTCCGGGTATCGCATGCGCGCGGGAGACTTCTGCCCGGCAAGCTCCGGAGTTTGCCGGGCTGTCAGCCGAGAGTCCCCTGTGCGCATGCGCCGCTGCAGTTAGCGGCTCATTGCGAGGGGAATATCTCCTAAACCTTACAGGTTTAGGAGATATTTTTTTTATTTTATATTTTTTATATTTTTTTTACCTACAGGTAAGCCTATACAAATATAGGTATACAACCGCTTTAATGCATTTGGATAAGTCCTGACTTCATTGTTTCATCAGAATTATGAGGCCAATGTATGAAATTGTACTACATACTGGTCAATGATTATCTCCTTCTGATGAAGTTGAAGGAGTGTGCCAGCTGCAGAAGAAATTCTTCCTGATTATTAAAAGTCTTCTAGGAGGTTTCCACAAAGTGGGCAAGACATAAGTTCATGACATTACCAGAGTGAAAAAGCTCATGCCAAGGTTTTACTGGAGAGAATAAAAATCATATATATAAGTGTAGCACTACCACCGCATGAGCCGTTGATGAATGGATTATCTCCCACCCTGCACAGCCAGGCACACAGAATTTTCCACAACAGACTGGAGTCAAGAATCAGTCCTTGCAGCTTTGTTTTTGTATTTTATTAGGGGTATTGAACTTGGATAGGGTTTAGGGTATTATGGGATGCCCACTTGATCAGAAAAGTATAATTCTTTAGGAACACAACTATATACAGTCCGTATATAGTTACATAGTTACATAGTAGGTGAGGTTGAAAAAAGACACAAGTCCATCAAGTCCAAACTATGTGTGTGATTATGTGTCAGTATTACATTATATATCCCTGTATGTTGCGGTCATCCAGGTGATTATCTAATAGTTTCTTGAAGCTATCAATGCTCCCTGCTGAGACCACCGCCTGTGGAAGGGAATTCCACATCCTTGCCGCTCTTACAGTAAAGAACCCTCTACATAGTTTAAGGTTAAACCTCTTTTCTTCTAATTGTAATGAGTGGCCACGAGTCTTATTAAACTCTCTTCTGCGAAAAAGTTTTATCCCTATTGTGGGGTCACCAGTACAGTATTTGTAAATTGAAATCATATCCCCTCTCTAGCGTCTCTTCTCCAGAGAGAATAAGTTCAGAGCTTGCAACCTTTCCTCATAACTAAGATCCTCCAGACCCTTTATTAGCTTTGTTGCCCTTCTTTGTACTCGCTCCATTTCCAGTACATCCTTCCTGAGGACTGGTGCCCAGAACTGGACAGCATACTCCAGGTGCGGCCGGACCAGAGCCTTGTAGAGTGGGAGAATTATCCACTTCTCCTCTACCTCCAGCACAATCTTGCTTGTAGAACAACAACTCCCAGGACCAGCTGGCACTGTATGGATGGTCTGACAAGAGCACAATAATCAGATCATAGCAAATCCCTTTACAGGCAGGGATAGCAGACCCCTTTGGTAGTGTCGCAAAAAGTCCAAGTGTCCAGCTGTTCTCCTCCTGTGACTACTGATCTTAGCACTAACTCTGCAGGCACTGCCAGCCTATCTGCCTGCAGCTGCCTCTTTCACTAGCCCTCTTGGCTAAGACTCCACAGTCCTCCCAAACTGACTCTGCATCCATGCCAGACTGTTTACACCCAGTCCTTTCAGGTATGCCTCTCAGTTCTCTTGAGTGTAACACTCACCAGCCCACCTGGCTGTCTAGCTCCCTGGAGATCTGCCCAGCATTGTTCTCCTGCTGTCATCCACTTTTCTCCTGTGCTTTTGGTCAGGACACCTCTGTGTGTCATGAAGAATGTCCCTTCCACACCTGAGCCCAGGCCTGAGATCACCCCCCCCCCCCCAGACTAGGGGGCTACCCTCAAGGGCCACTGACAGCCTAACACTCCACTGACAGCCTAACACTCTCCAGCTTCCACCAAAACTCTACTGCCCCAGCTGGGCTGACCCTGAGTATTTGCCAGGCCTTCCCCCTGCCAACACATCTTTTGGGGATTGGTCTAAGCCCTCAGAATAATAAAGTCAGCTTCTCCTCACCTTTACTTCCATTCTTCTAGCATCTTCTACCAGTTTCTAGAAGTAGAGGGAGGTCTCAGTGATGCTGCCTGTGAGTCATCCAGCTCTCCCTGAGTCACTCAAACCCTGACCCAGAAAAACACACAGGCTTGGCTGTCAGCCAAGCCTGAACAATTTACCAATTTACCTACACTTTCAAAACAAAAAAAATCCTAGCACTCTAGCAACACAGCTAGGGGGTGCTACATAAGCAACCTTGAAGCAACCAGTTTGGAATTTGTTGGTTGAAAGTTCTAAGTAAATAGAACACGGATTAGTGAATCCATGACATGCCTTATAGTTGCCAGAGGAATAAAGGCAGTAGAGAGGAGAAGACTGGAGGCGTCGGCTGCAACAGGTTATGCTGTGGCTGCTAGTGATGGAGCTGGAGATGAAAGAACAAGTTGCATATGATCCAGACTGGCATAACAAAGATCCTTCAGAAACTGCATAATATGGTCTTGGTTTGCCTCCTGGGATTCAATCCTAAGCCATCAGTTGCATAGGATCATCATCCAGAAGCAAGGCCTCCAACAAGCTCATGGCCCCAACAATCTGCCAGGAAGGTTAATGAAATAAACTTACATGTGAGCAAGTCATGTGGGATCCCCCTGGGTGCAGAATCTGTAGAACAATTGGTGTTTTTCTAGTGTAGCGGTGCCCCCGTAGGAGCTGCTTGAATACTCTTGCTTTATCTCTTTAGCCAGGCATGTAGTATTTTCCACAGCCAGGCACATGTAGGCTTGTTTCTTGAACAATCAGTCTTGGGGGTTTTGGATGTTTATTTGAGAACTTGGATAGGGAAGAGTAGATAGTGGGATACTCCAGATTCAACTAATTACAAGGAGGACAACTGCTTCAACTTCACTGTGGAATTTCCATCTTCAGCAACATGCACTCTTGAGCAATTCTTCTATGAGACTATTGCTCTTCAGGACACTAGCCAGTATACCCTTTCTGCTGCACCCAGTAGCTTACTTTCCTAGCACAAAGGGGGTAGCCCACAAAAGAACAGGCCCCTAGATCTTTGGTCTGTACTCACAGGAGTCACAAACAGATCCTCTCAGCCATGGCTCCCCTTAGTCAGCTCTTCAGAACACATTGGTCAGCTCTCCAGCCTCCAGGCCTCCAGCCTGAGGCCACGTGGCAGCAGGCGCTGAGGAGGGCAAGACACCCCCTCCTCACTGGACTCTTCTCTCCCAGCAAAGACCACTTTCTGTGTCTCCTCAGTGCATAGGGCCCTTTTGCCTGCAATTGGCTGGGATGGCATCCATATTCATGCCTCTGATCTGCATGAGTCACTCCTGTCCACCCAACAGTTTCCAAAACTGCTTGGATACAGATGAGTCACTGCAAGATGCAGTAACACTTGTTAAACACACAGGACTCCCTGGCTACACCAATTCAGTCTCCCTGTTAAGCAGGAAAATGACTACATTTTACCTTTGTTTCCTGTTAAGCAGGAGACCACACTATATTAACTATATACATCCTAGCAACCTACCTAAGAGGGTGCTACACTAGGATCCCACTACACTAATGTGTGAATACAAACCCACATTAGCAGAAGCATTTAAGCACAATTGCATTCTAGTGGCAGCAATGGTGACAGGAACCATGCTAGGGAGAGTGACTAAGTAGTGCAGAGCACACAGAAGCAGGCTGGGATACAGAACAAGAGCATATTGGCTAGAACAGTGGATCAGACAAGGCAACAAGTGGAACCCAGCACATGAGTGAATGGGTGAACAGCAGATCAGACTAGGTAGCAGGACTGCAGACCTCCCCAGAGCAGACTGAAACACAGTGAAGACCAAGAAGCATGGAAGCACAAACCAGACATCTCCAATTTTCCTGAGTGTCTTTAAATGTTTCTTCTGATTTATGTTTGTATGTCTTGCCATTCCATCTTGCAATTTAGTCCCTTATCAGAACAACCTTGTTGAATACATCTCCTGGCCCTCTGGCTCTGTCAATAGCTCTGACTCTTTTATCAGATGTAGTCCTAAGCTCAGGAACAGGGTGGCTGGATACTAGGAGTGAGGTTCATGACCATGCAGGATTTGCACTGAACTCTATATGTTTGCAATTCACACATCAGGTGAACTAAAGGCTAGATTTGGCCAGACCTTTATCATGCATGCTGGCTGGCAAGGATAAGGGAGTGGGCCAGTACCTTCCCCTTCCGGCAAAGCACCTTCCCCCCTTATTGATAAGGGCAGAGGCCTGTTCCCCACATTCGATGCCTGGTGGGTGGGTATGTGTGTGGTGGTGGGGGACTTATCAGAATCAGAAAGCCCCCGTAAACCAGCAGCCGACCGACTCCTGATCAGCACTATCAGCCAATGGTGGAAAACACTGATCCGAGTGTTCTGGCAGGTGGGGGAGGGCGTCCCCATGTCAGAACAGCTCAGCGGGGAAGATCGCTGTACCAACTCCGACTGGAGCTAACTCATAGTGTGTACCAGGCTTAACTATGTACCTATGTGTGCGATTTTGCTATTTAAATATTTTTTTGTAAATGAGTAACCAGGGGCAGTATGTAGCCCTTACTCATTCATGTGGGGGTTCAGGGCCGTAGATAATTTTTTTTTCCTAGGGGGGGGGTTCAGGTCTTTCAAACTTAAAGGCATCATTTACACTTTTATGTTGGGGGAGGTGCGGTAAAAACATGTGACAGCAGAGTGGGGCCATGAGGCTTTGCAATGCAGTGCAGCAAAAATTATCCCCAGCCCGCTGGGTTGAACTAAAAGAACTTACCCTGTGAACCAGGCTTTAGATCTCATTCATATTCTAAATGCCCACGGAATGGCAAATATACCATGAATACCTACAACCAGGATCCCAGATGTTCCAATTTTTGTCAGCTGCTCAGCCTGTTCACCTGAGTGATGAGTTTGCTAAGAGCCACTGCTGTTAACATGTATCTGCACATCCAGCAGTCTACATGTTTAAGCTCCAGGGGACAAAGCAAAACACAGTGGGGTGTGGCCTGGCAGGAACCCGGGCTGAGGTAGTCTCTCCCATCACTACTACATTACCATAGGACTCAGTGGATGTGCGGCACCAGGGATTTTTTTCTCCCTTCCCTTCAGTGACTACAGGAGAAGGGATGAGATCCATCCCTTGCCGGCACTCCTGCAGCACATTCGGTATTATCTACATTACTCCCCACATTAAGCCTGAGCAACACACTAACAAACCGTGGGTTACAGTGGTAACCTGCTGTTAGGGATCCTGGATGCACAGAGATTTTATCCAAGGGCAAAAATGTATCCCTACCTGCAGGTCACCACTGGATGTGCAGATACATGTGGATACATATTTACAGCAGCAGACAGCCTTGGCTCTTTTCAGCCCATCACTCAGGTGTACAGGCTGAGCAGAGATTGGAACATCTGAGATCCCTGATGCAGGTATTTGCAGTATACTTGCTGCACCATGGTCATGGTCACCATGGTCTCCAGCACTGCTGGAGATGAGGGACTCTCCTAGCTGCCAGGGGAAGAACTCCTCCAATGAGAGTGGGGGGGCAGCAAAGGGAAAGGAAAGACAGATTCTGGTGGTAGGGGACTCAATTCTTAGAAGGACAGAGAGGGCAATCTGTAACCAAGACCTGAAGCGCCGAACAGTATGTTGTCTACCGGGCGCTCGGGTTCGGCACATCACGGATCTTGTGGACAGATTACTGGGAGGGGCTGGGGAAGACCCGGCTGTCATGGTGCACGTTGGCACCAATGACAAAGTCAGAGGCAGATGGAGTGTCCTAAAGAACGATTTTAGGGACTTAGGTGCTAAATTGAGGAAAACGACCTCCAAGGTAGTATTCTCAGGAATACTACCGGTACATCGAGCCACACCAGAAAGGCAGAGGGAGATTAGGGAAGTAAACAAGTGGCTGAAGAGCTGGTGTAGTAAGGAGGGGTTTGGGTTCCTGGAGAACTGGGCCGACTTCTCAGTCGGTAACCGGTACTATAGAAGGGACGGACTGCACCTAAATGAGGAGGGTGCAGATCTGCTGGGAATGAAGATGGCCAAAAAGTTAGAAGGGTTTTTAAACTAGGAGATGGGGGGGAGGGTCCAGAGACAGAAATAGCCAGCGCGGAAGATATTCCAGAGGGTAGTATTGGGGGCATTAGTGGTAGGTTAACCAAAGCACAAAATACAAGGTGAGTATAGTAGCAAGTCCTAGTTGCAATCTTGAAACACCCAATACGAGGACAAAATGCGACCGGTCTAAACTATGTGGCATGTTCACCAATGCCAGGAGCATGGCGGACAAGATGGGTGAACTAGAGATACTGTTGTACAAGGAGGATTCGGATTTTGTGGGAATTTCAGAGACCTGGTTCAACAGCTCTCATGATTGGCTGGCAAACATTCAAGGGTATACCCTATACCGCAAGGATAGAAAGGGTAAAAAAGGGGGAGGGGTATGCCTATATATCAAGAATAATGTACAAGCGAATGTGAGAGATGATATCACTGAGGGAGCTAGAGAGGAGGTGGAATCCTTATGGGTAGAGCTTCAAAGGGATGAAGCTAAGGGGAAAATAATACTGGGAGTATGCTTTAGGCCCCCTAACCTGAGGGAGGAAGTGGAGACGGATCTCCTATCACAAATTGGATTAGCAGCAAGGATGGGAAGTGTTATAATAATGGGGGATTTTAATTATCCAGACATAGACTGGGCGGAGGGAACCGCGCATTCATTTAAAGCTCGCCAGTTCCTTAATGTCTTGCAGGACAATTTTATGGGTCAGATTGTAGACGCACCAACTAGAAATAAAACATTACTGGATCTACTGATTACCAACAATACAGACCTGATCACAGATGTGGAAATACGGGGCAATTTAGGTAACAGCGATCACAGGTCAAATCACACAAATAGGAAACATGAAGGGAACACAAAGGCACTGAATTTCAAAAGAGCCAACTTCCCTAAACTACAAACCTTGCTAAAAGGCATAAATTGGGATAAAATATTAGGAACAAAGAATACGGAGGAGAGATGGGTTTGCTTTAAGAGCATATTAAATAAGGGCATTAGCCAATGTATCCCATTGGGTAATAAATTTAAAAGAGCGAACAAAAATCCTGGATGGCTTAACTCCAATGTAAAAATGCATATAAAAGCAAAGGAGAAGGCCTTCAAAAAATACAAGGTTGAGGGATCATCCTCAGCATGCAGACTTTATAAAGAATGCAATAAGAAATGTAAGGGTGCAATTAGGATGGCTAAGATAGAACATGAAAGACACATAGCGGAGGAGAGCAAAAAAAATCCCAAGAAATTCTTTAAGTATGTAAACAGTAAAAAAGGGAGGACAGACCATATTGGCCCCATAAAGAATGAGGAAGGACATCTGGTTAGAAAGGATGGGGAGATGGCAAAGGTATTGAATTTATTCTTCTCCTCAGTCTTCACGAGTGAATCGGGGGGCTTCAGTAACCAAAACTGCAGTGTTTATCCTCATGACAACACAGGAAGCACCTCCATGGTTAACAGAGGACGGAATTAAAATTAGACTTGAGAAACTTAACATTAATAAATCACCGGGACCAGATGGCTTGCATCCGAGGGTACTTAGGGAACTCAGTCAAGTGATTGCCAGACCGTTGTTCCTAATTTCTACAGACAGTCTATTGACTGGAATGGTACCAGCTGATTGGAGAAAAGCCAATGTAGCACCGATATTTAAAAAGGGCCCAAAATACATCCCTGGGAATTACAGACCAGTTAGCCTAACATCAATAGTATGTAAACTCTTGGAGGGGATGATAAGGGACTATATACAAGATTTTAGTAATAAGAACGATATCATTAGCAGTAATCAGCATGGATTCATGAAGAATCGTTCTTGCCAAACCAATCTATTAACCTTCTATGAGGAGGTGAGTTGCAATCTAGATAAAGCGTGAGGAGGAAAAAAAAACCCGATCACCGGCGGCCGTGATCGGGACATCAGTCCCGATCACGGCAATCATCTGTCACACAGCAATAGGCAGCAGTGCTGCCTACCAGTGCCCACCAGATTAACCCATCAGTGCCCACAGTGCCATCAATCAGCGCCACCCATCAGTGCCCACAGTGCCACCCATCAGTGCCCACAGTGCCATCCATCAGTGCCCACAGTGCCACCCATCAGTGCCACCCATCAGCACCCACATCAGTGCCACCCATCAGCACCCACATCAGTGCAACCTATCAG
This sequence comes from Lithobates septentrionalis, assembly GCA_037952835.1. Taxonomy (NCBI): domain Eukaryota; kingdom Metazoa; phylum Chordata; class Amphibia; order Anura; family Ranidae; genus Lithobates; species Lithobates septentrionalis. The sequence continues at coordinate 560,119 of JBBDGP010001501.1, read as the reverse complement.
TGCCCATCAGTGTCACCTACCAGTGCCCATAAATGCCCATCAGTGCCGCCCATCACTGCCCATCAGTGCCGCCCATCACTGCCCATCAGTGCCACCCATCAGTGCCCCCCATCAGTGCCCCCCATCAGTGCCCCCCCATCAGTGCCCCCCCATCAGTGCCACCTATCTGTGCCACCTATCTGTGCCACCTATCCGTGCCACCTATCCGTGCCGCCCATCAGTGCCGCCTTATCTGTGCCCATCAGTACCGCCTTATCTGTCCCCATCAGTGCCGCCTTAACTGTGCCTATCAGTGCCGCCTTAACTGTGCCTATCAGTGCCGCCTTATCTGTGCCTATCTGTGCCGCCTTATCTGTGCCTATCTGTGCCCATCAGTGCAGCCTATCAGTGCCCACCAGTGCCGCCTCATCAGCGCATATCAATGAAGGAGAAAAATTACCTGTTTGCAAAATTTTATAACAAACTATTAAACATGATTTTTTTTTTTTCAAAATTTTCCATCTTTTTTTGTTTGTTTAGCAAAAAATAAAAACCCCAGCTGTGATTAAATACCACCAAAAGAAAGCTCTATTTGTGGGAAAAAAATGATAAAAATTTCATTTGGGTACCGTGTTGTATGACCGCGCAATTGTCATTCAAAGTGCGACAGCGCTGGAAGCTCAAAATTGGTCTGGGCAGGAGGGGGGTTTAAGTGCCCAGTAAGCAAGTGGTTAAGAGATATTCACATGGAAAGCGTCCTGTGATGTCACTGGTGCATGCGCTCTGAAGGGACGGCATACCGCTTGATTGTACTTCTCCTGGGGAGGAGTGCAGTTCGTTCTGCACTTTTGTGACCCATTTTTAGGCGACAGCCAGCTATAGCCCGCTGTCAGCTGATATCGCTGAGAGGGTCCAGGCTGTGGAAAGATCCTAACTTTGAAGTCAGGATTTACCCAGATGCTTGGACCAGTAGTTCGCTCAGCCTTTCAGTGAGCCGCAGAGACCCTGAGCCCGCCGTTCCTGCCCCTCCACAGCCTGGCATTCCAGTGAGAGACTGACAGTCACCACTCCTTACTCACTGAAGGCAGAGAACTGAGCGATCAGCAGTTTTTAACCACTTCAGCTGCGGAAGGATTTACCCCCTTCCTGACCAGAGCACTTTTTACAATTTGGCACTGCGTCACTTTAACTGCTAATTGTGCGGTTATGCAATGCTGTACCCAAACAAAATTTGCGTCCTTTTCTTCCCATAAATAGAGCTTTCTTTTGATGGTATTTGATCACCTCTGCGGTTTTTATTTTTTGCGCTATAAACGGAAAAAGACCGAAAATTTTGAAATAAATGATATTTTCTACTTTTTGTTATAAAAAAAATCCAATCAACTCAATTTTTGTCATACATTTAGGCCAAAATGTATTCGGCCACATGTCTTTGGTAAAAAAAATGTCAATAAGCGTATATTTATTGGTTTGCGCAAAAGTTATAGCGTCTACAAACTAGGGTACATTTTCTGGAATTTGCACAGCTTTTAGTTTATGACTGCCTATGTAATTTCTTCAGGTGCTAAAATGGCAGGGCAGTACAAACCCCCCCCCCCCCCAAATGACCCCATTTTGGAAAGTAGACACCCCAAGGAAATTGCTGAGAGGCATGTTGAGCCCATTGAATATTATTTTTTTTTGTCCCAAGTGATTAAATGACAAAAAAAAAAAAATTTACAAAAAGTTGTCACTAAATGATATATTGCTCACACAGGCCATGGGCATATGTGGAATTGCACCCCAAAATACATTCAGCTGCTTCTCCTGAGTACGGGGATATGTACTCAGGAGCCTAGCCGCGTATGGGGCCCCGAAAACCAATCACTGCCTGCAGGATTTCTAAAGGCGTAAATTTTTGATTTCACTCCTCACTGCCTATCACAGTTTCGGAGGCCATGGAATGCCCAGATGGCACAAAAAAAACCCAAATGACCCCATTTTGGAAAGCAGACACCCTAAGCTATTTGCTGAGAGGCATGGTGAGTATTTTGCAGCTCTCATTTGTTTTTGAAAATGAAGAAAGACAAGAACATTTTTTTTTTCTTTTTTCAATTTTCAAAACTTTGTGACAAAAAGTGAGGTCTGCAAAATACTCACTATACCTCTCAGCAAATATCTTGGGGTGTCTACTTTCCAAAATGAGGTCATTTGGGGGGGGGGGGGTTTGAACTGTCCTGGAATTTTATGCACAACATTTAGAAGCTTATGTCACACATAACCCACTCTTCTAACCACTTGAAGACAAAGCCCTTTCTGACACTATTTGTTTACATTAAAAAATATTTTTTTTTTGCAAGAAAATTACTTTGAACCCCCAAACATTATATATTTTTAAAGCAAAGGCCCTACAGATTAAAATGGTGGGTGTTTCATTTTTTTTTCCCACACAGTATTTGCGCAGCGATTTTTCTAACGCATTTTTTGGGGGAAAAAACACACTTTTTTAATTTTAATGCACTAAAACACACTATATTGCCCAAATGTTTGATGAAATAAAAAAGATGATCTTAGGCCGAGTACATGGATACCAAACATGACATGCTTTACAATTGCGCACAAACGTGCAGTGGCGACAAACTGCATACATTTTTAAAAGCCTTTAAAAGCCTTTACAGGTTACCACTTTAGATTTACAGAGGAGGTCTACTGCTAAAATTACTGCCCTCGATCTGACCTTCGCGGTGATACCTCACACATGCATGGTGCAAATGCTGTTTACATTTGACGCCAGACCAATGCTTGCGTTCGATTTTGCGCGAGAGCAGGGGGGACAGGGGTGCTTTTTTTTTTTCTTTATTATTTTTTTTGCTTTTTTATCTTATTTTTAAACTGTTCCTTTCAATTCTTTTTTATAATTGTTATTGTTATGCCAGGGAATGTAAATATCCCCTATGATAGCAATAGGTAGTGACAGGTACTCTTTTTTTTTAAAAAATGGGGTCTATTAGACCCTAGATCTCTCCTCTGCCCTCAAAGCATCTGAATACACCAAGATCGGTGTGATAAAATGCTTTCCCAATTTCCAAATGGCCCTGTTTACATCCGGTGAAATCTAAGTCATGAAATGCTCGTAGCTTCCGGTTTCTTAGGCCATAGAGATGATTGGAGCCATTCTGGTCTCTGATCAGCTCTATGGTCAGCTCTATGATCAAGGGGTTAAAACTTTATTAGGGGGGGTTAGGGGGGTACCCTAGACCTAAAGGGGGCTAACACTAAGTGCCCTACCACACTAACTGTCACAAACTGACACCAATGCAGTAATCAGAAAAAAAACTGCTTAGTGTCAGTGTGACAGGGGGGGAGGGGTGATTAGGGGGTGATCGGGGGGTAAAGGGGGGTGTAAAGTATGCCTGGCATGTTCTACTGTGTGTGTGTGTTGGTGTAACTCACTCGGAGGTCTGAACGGAAAATACCGAGCCGAGGAGAGATGACATCATTTCCTCTGCCTCTGTGTACTATACAGAGGCAGGGGAAGATTCTCATTGGCTGGGAGCGATCGCGAGGGGGGGCCACGAATGGATGGCCTCCCCCTCATCTCTGAACGCTCCCAGTCAGAAGCCGACTGCCTCAGGCACCGGGGGGGTCCGATCGGACCACCCGCCCGCGGCAAGCAATCACGTACCAGGTACATGATTTTGCCTGCCCGTGCCATTCTGCCACAGTATATCTGCGTTAGGCGGTCGGCAAGTGGTTAATCGCTCTGTTGTTGGTCTTAGAAGCAGCTGGGGACAGATGCAACATTGGATTGATGCTCCATCCACCTAGGTAAGTATAATTTTAAAAAAATCTTTTTTCAAAGGTAAAGAATAAAAAAACTCTCCCTTCTAAGAACCCTCCACCCCCAAGCAAAGATTCCCACTGTAAAATATCTTCCTCCCAAATATCCCCCCAAAAATTAAACCCCCCTGTCTCTAAACCGACCCCCAAAGCAAAACTATCTCCTTCAGTCAACACACTCTCCCCCAGCAAAGATTCCTAATTATGAAGAAAATCTCCTTTCATCCAATCAAACTCCCTCCTAAGCAAATCCCTGCCATTAACCACCTTCTGTAAACTTCTCTACAAGAAACTCCCCCCTTCTCCAAAAGCAAACCCACCCCCCTTTCCTTAACCCCCCACCAAAAGAAACTCCCCCAGGCAGGAATTCTCACTTCCTCTCCTTTCCAAAACTTGATGCCTCCAAACTTACCAGACCTCAGATTTAGCACGACACAGAAGTAGAACTTTTGCATCCCCAGTCTCCATTCGGCTAAGTCATATGATACCCCGAGGAGGAGTCTAGGAGTTCCCTCAACTGTGCACTGTCAATCGCAGTCATTTCATGCTTTTCAGGGGGACCCCTTATTAAATTGAGGGGATGGGGCACAATAGACGGGGGGCTGGCTGCTGCACTCCAAAATTCTGATTCCTCCTACTGTGCTGATGCTGAGGCTAAACAGCAGGGACACTGTCTGGGCATTTTGCCAGGATGCTCTGGGGGGGGGGGTCACCCCGACCTAATAATAAATTCATCTGTGCACAGCTCCATCACTTGGATGTCTATCTTAGTTACTACTACTTTTTTCTACAGAATTCATTTCATGATGTGAAGTGAGGCTAAACCTTTATTGTTGCTGAATAGTTATCCAGGCATTAGAATAGGGGGTCCAAACTTTTCCGTATGAGGGCCACATAGTGGGGTTGATTTACTTAAACTGGAAAGTGAAAAATCTGGTGCAGCTGTGCATGGTAACCAATCAGCTTCTAACTTCAGCTTGTTCAAGTTTTGCCAAGCAAAACCTGGAAACTGATTGGTTTCTATGCAGAGCTGCACCAGATTTTTCAGGTTCCAGTTTCAGTAAATCAACCCCAGTTACATAGTTATATAGTTAAATAGTAGGTGAGGTTGAAAAAAGACACAAGTCCATCAAGTCCAAACGATGTGTGTGATTATATGTCAGTTTTACCTTGTATACCCCTGACATGTTGTGGTCGTTCAGGTGCTTATCTAATAGTTTCTTGAAACTATTGATGCTCCCCGCTGAGGTCACCACCTGTGGAAGGGAATTCCACATCCTTGCTACTCTTATAGGGCGTACACACGGTCGGACTTTGTTCGGACATTCCGACAACAAAATCCTAGGATTTTTTCCGACGGATGTTGGCTCAAACTTGTTTTGTCTACACACGGTCGCACAAAGTTGTCGGAAAATCCGATCGTTCTAAACGTGGTGACGTAAAACACGTACGTCGGGACTATAAACGGGGCAGTGGCCAATAGCTTTCATCTCTTTATTTATTCTGAGCATGCGTGGCACTTTGTCCATCGGATTTGTGTACACACGATCGGAATTTCCGACAACGGATTTTGTTGTCGGAAAATTTTATCTCCTGCTCTCCAACATTGTGTGTCGGAAAATCCGAGGGAGCCCACACACGGTCGGAATTTCAGACAACACGCTCCGATCGGACATTTTCCATCGGAAAATCCGACCGTGTGTACGGGGCATTACAGTAAAGGACCCTCTACGTAGTTTAAGGTTAAACCTCCTTTTCTTCTAATTTTAATGAGTGGCCACGAGTCTTGTTAAACTTCCTTCTGCGAAAAAGTTTTATCCCTATTGTGGGGTCACCAGAGTGGTATTTGTATATTGAAATCATATCCCCTCTCAAGCGTCTCTTCTCCAGAGAGAATAGGTTCAGTGTTTGTAACCTTCCCTCATAACTAATATCCTCCAGACCCTTTATTAGATTTGTTGCCCTTCTTTGTACTCGCTCCATTTCCAGTACATCCTTCCTGAGGACTGGTGCCCGGAACTGGACAGCATACTCTAGGTGCTGCCGGACCTGAGTCTTGTAGAGCGGGAGAATTATCATTTTATCTCTGGAGCTGATCCCCTTTTGAATGCATGCCAATATTCTGTTTGCTTTGTTAGCAGCAGCTTGGCATTGCATGCCATTGCTGAGCCCATCATCTACTAGGACCCCCAGGTCCATTTCCATCCTAGATTCCCCCAGAGGTTCTCCCCCCAGTGTATAGATTGCATTCATATTTTTGCCACCCAAATGCATTTTACATTTTTCTACATTGAACCTCATTTGCCATGTAGTTGCCCACCCCATTAATTTGTTTAGATCTTTTTGCAAGGTTTCCACATCCTGCGGAGAAGTTATTGCCCTGCTTAGCTTAGTATCTTCCGCAAATACAGAGATTGAACTGTTTACCCCATCCTCTAGGTTGTGTATGAACAAATTAAATAGGATTGGTACCAGCACAGAACCCTGGGGGACCCCACTACCCACCCCTGACCATTCTGAGTACTCCCCATTTATCACCACCCTCTGAACTCGTCCTTGTAGCCAGTTTTCAATCCATGTACTCACCCTATGGTCCATGCCAACGGACCTTATTTTGTACAGTAAACGTTTACGGGGAACTGTGTCAAATGCTTTTGCAAAGTCCAAATACACCACGTCTATGGGCCTTCCTTTATCTAGATGGCAACTCACCTCCTCATAGAAGGTTAATAGATTGGTTTGGCAAGAACGATTCTTCATGAATCCATGCTGATTACTGCTAATGATACTGTTCTCATTACTAAAATCTTGTATATAGTCCATTATCATCCCCTCCAAGAGTTTACATACTATTAATGTTAGGCTAACTGGTCTGTAATTCCCAGGGATGTATTTTGGGCCATTTTTAAATATTGGTGCTACATTGGCTTTTCTCCAATCAGCTGGTACCACTCCAGTCAGTAGACTGTCCGTAAAAATTAGGAACAATGATCTGGCAATTACTTGACTGAGTTCCCTAAGTACCCTCGGGTGCAAGCCATCTGATCCCGGTGATTTATTAATGTTAAGTTTCCCAAGTCTAATTGTAATTCTGTCCTCTGTTAACCATGGAGGTGCTTCCTGTGATGTGTCATGAGGATAAACACTGCAGTTTTGGTTACTGAAGCCCCCCGATTCCCTCGTTAAGACTGAGGAGAAGAATAAATTCAATACCTTCACCATCTCCACATCCTTTGTAACCAGATGTCCTTCCTCATTCTTTATGGTGCCAATATAGTCTGTCCTCCCTTTTTTACTGTTTACATACTTAAAGAATTTCTTTGGATTTTTTTTGCTCTCCTCCACTATGTGTCTTTCATGTTCTATCTTAGCCATCCTATTTGCACCCTTACATTTCTTGTTGCATTCTTTATAAAGTCTGAATGCTGATGATGATCCCCTTAACCTTGTATTTTTTGAAGGCCTTCTCCTTTGCTTTACAAGTTGTTTTACAAATTTTTGCGGGCCAAAAAAAAAAATCAGATTTATAAATAAATAAGTCCCCCTTTACATCAGGGTCCCAAACAGAGTACCCCTATACATCAGAAACTCCATCAGAGTCCCCCTTACAATAGGGTCCCTATCAAGGTTCTCCCTTACATCAGGGTCCCCATCAGAGTACTCCTCATATCAGAGTCCCCCTTACTGTACATCAGGGTTCTCATCAGAGTCTCCCCTTATATCAGGGTCTCCATCAAAGTCCCCCTTACAGGGGAAATGTCAAAAGGATATGTGCACTAGTAAACTAATATGAGTCCAGTAGGTTTTTTTTGTTCTTGACATTAGAATAAAGCAAACACGTTTTGGAGGCTCAAACAATCCACCTTCATCAGAGCTGAGAATTAACATAACATAAAATAATTTAAGATGTGGGAGATTTTAAAGGACACAACTAAAAGTGCCTAATAGCAAATAGTGAATAAATTATTGCTCGGGCCGAACTGTTCGCCAATCCCTAACCAATACGTTCCTATGCGCAGGTTACACCATCAGATGGATAGTGTATGGTACAATAAATTCTCAACACTCCTAAATATGTGCCTGTGCATAGGTTCCACCATCAGATTGGATAGTGTATAGTCAAGTAACTTATCAACACTCCTCAATACGTGCTTGTGCGCAAGTTACACCATCAGTTTGGATAGTAGACGGCCAAGTAACTTGTCAACACTCCTCAAAACGTGCCTGTGCGCAAGTTCCACCATTATATTGGATAGTATATAGCCAAGTAACTTGTCAATACTCATCAATACGTGCTTGTGCGCAGGTTCCACCATCAAATTGAATAGTGTATGGCCAACTAACTTGTCAACACTCCTCAATAAGTGCCTGTGTGCAGGTTTCACCATTACATGGTATAGTGTATGGCCAAGTAACCTGTCAACACTACTCAACATGTGCCTGTGTCATCAGATTGAATAGTGTATGGCCAAGTAACTTGTCAACACTCCTTAACACGCGCCTGTGCGCAGGTTACACCATCAGATTTGGATAGCGTATGGCCAAGTAACTTGTCAACACTCCTCAATGTGTGCCTGTGTGCAGCTTCCACCATCAGATTGAATAGTGTATGGCCAAGTAACTTGTCAACATTCCTCAATACGTGCCTGTGCACATATTACACCATCAGACTGGATAGTGTATGACCATGTAACTTGTCAAAACTTCTTAATATGTGCCTGTGCCCAGGTTCCACCATTTGGACCACCCGATGGGGAATAAGAACACAAAACTTCCCGGTGCCAAGTAAAACACCTGTAGGGTTGTTTCCTTTTTCTCCTCGGCCCAGCTGCCAGCAGCTTGTCCAGACATAGCACCTGATGGAACCCCCATTGGTAATGACGTACTCGCTCAACACAGCCCAGTGTTACCAGACTCTCCTGCTGCGCAATTTGTGGAACCAAGACAGCCCTCTCTTGCATCAAAATTCCCTGATGCTGATCTGCCTGCTTATATTCATTCTCTTTCCACCAAGTCACATGACACTATAATAAATATCCCCATTTTTTTTTTAAAAAAAAGCACATTTTATGTCAATTTAGGCCGATATGTATTCTCCTACATATTTTTGGTAAAAAAAAAATCGCAAAAGGCGTATATTGATTGGTTTGCGCAAAAGTTATAGCGTCTACAAAATAGGGGATAGATTTATAGCATTTTTATAAATTTTTTTTATTAGTAATAGCGGAAATATGTGAATTTTTTTTGGGACTGCGACATTATGGCAGACACATCGGACACTTTTGACACATTTTTGGGATCAGTGGCATTTATACAGTGATCAGTGCTATAAATATGCACTGATTACTGTAAAAAATGTGACTGGCAGGGAAGGGGTTAACACTAGGGGGCGATCAAGGGGTTAACTGTGTTCCCTGCTACATGTTTCTAACTGAAGGGGGAGGGGACTAACTAGAGGAAGTGACGGATCGTGGTTCCTAGCTAATAGGAACACACAATCTGTCACTCCTCTCAGAACAGAACAGGGATTTGTGTGTTTACACACACACTTCCCTGTTCTGCCTCTCGTGCTCGCAATCCCTCATGGACGGCGGTCATCACGACTGTTGGCCACGAGCATTGGCACCCCCGCTGACACCAATCTGCATATGTGAGTACATAGGTTGGGCTTTCTCTGCCCTTGTCTTTACTATCACTAATATCATATTAGATTAAACATCCTATCTCCTTTAGATACTTGGGAGCATCCGCCCCTGATGAGTGTACAAACACGAAACGCGTCGGACAATCTAGGATGCCGACACACATCTCTACCAGCAACCAACCAAGTTTTATACAATTTATGCCCCTATTTATTGGTATTTTGTCATTTCATGCACGTTGTTGCTTCCACCACTACTATTACCTATATATATCCATGGGAATTGCTCATTGATCACTATTATTGTCATGTATGTATTAGTTGACACTATGTCGCATCCTTGATGTACCATGTTAGATATATGCACATATTGTCATGTGTTTCCAAGTTGATATGATCATTATGTCTCTTTTATTCATGCTATATTTTGTACCTGTGCGCAATCCCATGACCTATATATGTACTATTATTTTTATATCAATAAACATGTGATCCCTTCAAACAACTTTCCATCATGTCTTATACCTCAATTAAAGTCCCACCAATCCCCATTTTTAAGTATTGTATGTTACAGGGATGGAGGTGCATATTACATGCGCCTCATTTAAAGTCCCACTTGGGTTGCTATTGAGCCCCCCCCCTCTATATTGCCTAATAGGGATGGAGGTATCTTGACTAAGTTGGCAGTGTTCCCCTGCCACTCTAGGTGGAAGTCGCATGATTCCATGTGACCTGTACCACATTTTGGGTCCCCGTCGCACTGGGTCTACACCATCTATATCCATGTGCCAGGTGGCACTTTATTGTTTTACTTATCAACATTTTTCACCATTTATTTGGTTGGTCAGTTTGCTACTTCACATATTGGTCTATTTGGCTACATAGATTTCATGGCATATGATGACATTGGCCTCTGCCACTGTCCTATCCCGGAAGCTGCGATGCGCCCTGGGTCCCGTCCTCCTTTCCCCCCCTTCCCCGGGGGAGGTGGGCGGGACTCATGACGCATCGGCGCCACGCCACGTGCCTCACGCGTGACGTCATTGCGTGCCTCACGGCGTGGGGCGCGGTCTTTACCATTCCAGCCATCACAATGGGGAGGATTGGCCTCGGCCGTGGGCGGAGCTCGCCGCCAGGACCGGAGCCCCTCCCTGCACGTGCAGCCCAGCGTGACGTTGGTTAGTTAGCCGGCGTGCAGCTGTACGGCGTGTATTTAACACGCCGCTCGCACACAGCCATGATTCTCATGGCGAGTTAGATGTCAGAATATGCAAGGTTCCCCCACGCCTCGAATCAGCCACCAAGGTAACTTCAACACCAGTCACTGTACTGGTTGACTTCTGTAGCGGGCATTTTATGTCTAATTGGCACCTTATATCCTTTTCATCCAGATTTTATGCCAGTTTCCATATCCTTGGCTATCAGAGCAGATTAGTTGGAACACTTCACCATTCCTTCCATCTTGACAACCCATTGTTACATCCCCCAGCTGCGTGCGGCTCTACAACACCTCAGCTTCCGGGTTGGACATTACCTAGTTGGCCTTGGTCCCATAGCCTCTAAAACCTCTCCAAACACCAATCTGCATATGTGAGTGCATAGGTTGGGCTTTCTCTGCCCTTGTCTTTACTATCACTAATATCATATTAGATTAAACATCCTATTTCCTTTAGATACTTGGGAGCATCCGCCCCTGATGAGTGTACAAACACGAAACGCGTCGGACAATCTAGGATGCCGACACACATCTCTACCAGCAACCAACCAAGTTTTATACAATTTATGCCCCTATTTATTGGTATTTTGTCATTTCATGCACTTTGTTGCTTCCACCACTACTACTACCTATATATATCCATGGGAATTGCTCATTGATCACTATTATTGTCATGTATGTATTAGTTGACACTATGTCGCATCCTTGATGTACCATGTTAGATATATGCACTGTCATATTGTCATGTGTTTCCAAGTTGATATGATCATTATGTCTCTTTTATTCATGCTATATTTTGTACCTGTGCGCAATCCCATGACCTATATATGTACTATTATTTTTATATCAATAAACATGTGATCCCTTCAAACAACTTTCCATCATGTCTTATACCTCAATTAAAGTCCCACCAATCCCCATTTTTAAGTATGGCAGACACATCGGACACTTTTGACACATTTTTGGGATCAGTGGCATTTATACAGCGATCAGTGCTATAAAAATGCACTGATTACTGTAAAAAATGTGACTGGCAGGGAAGGGGTTAACACTAGGGGGCGATCAAGGGGTTAACTGTGTTCCCTGCTACGTGTTTCTAACTGAAGGGGGAGGGGACTAACTAGAGGAAGTGACGGATCGTGGTTCCTAGCTAATAGGAACACACAATCTGTCACTCCTCTCAGAACAGAACAGGGATTTGTGTGTTTACACACACACTTCCCTGTTCTGCCTCTCGTGCTCGCAATCTCTCATGGACGGCGGTCATCACGACTGTTGGCCACGAGCATTGGCACCCCCGCTGTTCAGCGGGCGCGTGCACGCGCCTGCTATACTTGTCGGAACGTCCCTCACTCCGCTTGAGTGCTTCCGTCAGTATACCACTTCCTCCCAGTCTGGACTCAGATATCAGATATTCCAACTGCTCCCAAGCACAAAACAAGGCGAGACTTGCAGAGACAGGGGATTTAATAGACTTTTCTACTGAGGAAGGACAACCTGATGAGCCTCCAGCAGAAGAGCTGGTATTAGGGCCAAACTTTACTGTGCTCTGCCCAGCACCAACAGCAGTATCTGTGGAGTTACAAGGAACTTCTCCAGCTGAAGATCTGGTAACTGAACAGAGGGTCCAAGACCTCTGCCCCACACTTTTAGCAAATCCAGAGACTGGGGATTTAAAAGACATTTCTGTAGAGGAGGAACCACCTAGCAAAACCCCAGCAGAAGTTCTGGCAACCGGACAGAGGGTCCAAGACCTCTGCCCCACACCTGTGGCAGTTTCGGAGGCTCAGGGTGAGAAGGTGGCAATCACTTCCCAGCAGCAGATACAGGGGGAGAGGGGAGAGGTGTTCTTCGTCCCTCCTCAACAGCTGGCCAGGGTGGAGGAAGCGGTCTTTCCTCCCCAGCAAAGATCCGTGCACCTGGAAGACAGTACCACAGACATGTCGTCCCAGCAGCCAGATGAGGGAATGGAACAGGAAGCAGCCGACTCACCTCCCTGATGGCAGCTACACAGTTTGGGAGTGGAGGAATCCAGCCTCCTGCCCCAATGGTTAGCCGGAGCAGAGGGTGTGAAGTCCCCAGCAGAAGTGCTGGCAACAGGGCAGAGTGCTACCAACCTCTGCCCAGCACCGGCAACAACTACAGAGTTCCAGGGAGGCGGGGCAGTCGGCCTCCCTCCCCAAGTTAGCTGGAGCAGATGGTGTGGGTTTTCCAGCAGAAGTGCTGGCAACAGGGCTGAGTACTGCTGGACTCTGCCCTCAACTAACAGAGGATGGATTTCCTGTGAAGGTGGATGGGACTTCAGTCTCCACCTGTATACCCCAGGGATGCTGGGCAGTCGGCCCAGATCCCCAACAGCATGACGGAGTGAGCCCAGTCACCCTGTCTTCTCTCCAGCGGCAGAAAGGACTCCAGGGAGAAGGGCCAGTCCAGGCCTCTCCCCAGCGGCAGATATGTTCTCTGAGAAAGGCAGAGGTTGGCTGGGTGAGTAATGCTTTGTTTGGAACAATTTATTTGGGGTACTGTGTGGGTACAGGCATTAGAGGACTGGAACTACTGACTAACTTCGGAGTCAACCCGTCTGGGGTCTCCTCCTGTGTTAGTCTTCTGCCGAAAGGGGGAGATGTGACGGGAGGGCCCGTGGAACTCAGAATCCCTTGGAAAGTATTGGATGCCCTTGTTCCAGCTCCCCATACACCTCTTATGTCTAAGTCACCCTGTGCTATCCTGGCACAGGGTGAGTGAGAAAATATATCTTGGACTACTTAAAATGGGACAGAAATATTTGTCCACAATATCTCCCAGGATGTATGTAGAGACTATTATTGGTTTGATTGATTCTGAACTCAACCTGTTAATTGAGTGAGCTGATCAAATTAGCCTCCAGGACTGGCTAGGAGACGAACAGTCTAGTCTGGCTTACCACAGGTTCTAAGGGTATTCCACATATTATTGTTTGTTCTAATTAACCCTGTGTTGATGTTTATGGTAATGTGTATTGAATAGCCACCTAGTCTGGGTAAATGATTTAGTAAACTAGCTCATGTTAATTAGGTTATAGTTGTATTGTTAGAGGAGGTTCCAACGGCATATAAAGTCTTGTAATTTTGATTCTAAATAATATAGTCCATGTTAGCAGTGAAACAAGTGTCGCTTTGTTTTGTGCCTATGAGCGGTTGGAATATCTGATATCTGAGTCCGGACTGGGAGGAAGTGGTATACTGACGGAAGCACTCAAGTGGAGTGAGGGACGTTCCGTTACAAAGGCGAGACTTGCTTAGATGCTAACATGGACTATTTTTTATTAGAACAAGAATACAAGACTTTATACAACGTTAGAGGAGGTTCCCTCCTCCTGCTCATATTACTCTAACAATACACCTGTAACAAATAAACGTGAGCTAATTAACTAATCCTTTATACAGCCTAGGTGACTGAGACATGACCTTTTGCCCAGACTTGTGGTCACGAGCTTCACACAGTAACAGAGTTAATTATCATAAGTACAACCACAGGACATTTTCTCACAATAGCAGAAGCTCCAATAGGAGGCGGCCCGTCTCCTACATTGTATAGAGGACAATGTGATCAGCTCTCTCAATTAACTAACATGTTGAGTTCAGAATCAATCAAACCAAGAATAGTCTCTACATACATCCTGGGAGATATTGTGGACAAATATTACTGTCCCTTTTTAAGTAGTCCAAGATATATTTTCTCACTAACCCTGTGCCAAAATAGCATAGGGTGCCTTAGACATTAGAGGTGTATGGGGAGCTGAAACAAGGGCATCCCCTACTTTCCAAGGGATTCTGAGTTCCACGGGCCCTCCCGTCACAATACTGATCCCACGAGCCAACGTATAGCTACGACGGTTCGCGGGATCGTGCCGACCTGCCACAGTAAAATGACCGCAGCTGGTCGGCAAGCGGTTAATGTCTGTGTGTTGAGTTATTTTGAGAGGGCAGCAAATTTACACTGCTATACAGTGGCAGCCCGTTCATAGGCTATTAAAAAAAAATGGTCACTTTAAGAGTGACCAGGCGCCGGACATGCGGTGGTCTATGGGAAGCTTCCCAGCCTGCAATCAGCTGATTGCAGGCTGGGAAGCTGATTTACCTGTGTTTAGGGTATGGTCGGGGCACATGATGCACCCGCAAACACCCCCACTCTACTGTGATACGTCTGTGCCTATAGTAACTGCCTATGGATTGGCGAGGCGGAGACCAGAGGAGAGGATAGTGAGTGGTGCTTTTTTTGTCACTGTAGGGGTGGAGTCGACTGGGATTGGAGGAGAGGACAGTGAGCGGTGCTATTTTTGTCACTGCGGCATCACTTCCAGTTTCTCGGCCACAGTGGGGGTGGAGTCGACTGGTGTGTGCATGAGGTGGATTCAGAGAAGAGCGGCGCCATTGAAGCTAAGTGCTGGCCTGCTGCTGAAGACCCCTGACACTCTTCTCTTCTCTCTGTGTCTCTGAGACCTTGCTGCCCGCCCCTCCGTTCCGCACAGCCACACGCTGACTCCCTGTCCCAGGTTCCTAGTTCCAATGCCATGATGCCTGCCTGTGCCTGATTTATCCACAACTGCAATCAGACTGTCAGGCTCAGACACCAGGGCAGGGCGGATGCGATGCGCAGCTGGACATCAGGGGCCTTTTTTGGAGATTATTGTTGTCTTCTTCCAAGTGCCTGGTTGTCATGTGTATATAGCTGTATACACTACACAATATACACACATTGTGAGTACATCTGTCCTGGATAGGGTATACAGCTATATACACCCACCTTCTTCCTTCCTGCATACAGGAAGGAAGAAGGTGCGTGTATATAGCTGTATACCCTACCCAGGACAGATGTACTCACAATTTGTGTATATTATCTGTGTAGTAGTGTATTGAGCTATATATACCCACACCTTCTTCCTTCCTGTATATAGAGACCTTGCTCCATCATCCTTCCATGCAGATATACATCATTTGTTCTTTTACTGTATTTATAGCTGTATACAGGACAAATGATGTACAGTGGGGCAAAAAAGTATTTAGTCAGCCGCCAATTGTGCAAGTTCTCCCACTTAAAAAGATGAGAGAGGCCTCTCTCATCTTTTTTGTATTTTTTGTATTTGTCATCATAGGTATACCTCAACCATGAGAGACAAAATGTGGAAACAAATCCAGACAATCACATTGTCTGATTTTTGAAAGAATTTATTTGCAAATTATGGTGGAAAATAAGTATTTGGTCAATATCAAAAGTTCATCTCAATACTTTGTTATATATCCTTTGTTGGCAATGACAGAGGTCAAACGTTTTCTGTAAGGAGCCGTACACACAGTCGGACTTTGTTCGGACATTCCGACAACAAAATCCTAGGATTTTATCCGACAGATGTTGGCTCAAACTTGTCTTGCATACACAAGGTCACACAAAGTTGTCGGAAAATCCGATCATTCTAAACGCGGTGACGTAAAACACGTACGTCGGGACTATAAACGGGGCAGTGGCCAATAGCTTTCATCTCTTTATTTATTCTGAGCATGCGTGGCACTTTGTCCGTCGGATTTGTGTACACACGATCGGAATTTCCGACGACAGATTTTGTTGTCGGAAAATTTTATAGCCTGCTCTCAAACTTTGTGTGTCGGAAAATCCGATGGAAAATGTGTGATGGAGCCTACACACAGTCGGAATTTCCGACAACAAGGTCCTATCACACATTTTCCGTCGAAAAATCCGATCGTGTGTACGGGGCATTAGTCTTCACAACGTTGTCACACACTGTTGGTGTTATGTTGGCCTATTCCTCCATGCAAATCTCCTTTAGAGCAGTGATGTTTTGGGGCTGTCGCTGGGCAACACGGACTTTCAACTCCCTCCAAAGGTTTTCTATGGGGTTGAGATCTGAAGACTGCCTAGGCCACTCCAGGACCTTGAAATGCTTCTTATGAAGCCACTCCTTCGTTGCCCGGGCAGTGTGCTTGGAATCATTGTCATGCTGAAAGACCCAGCCATGTTTCATCTTCAATGCCCTTGCTGATGGGAGGAGGTTTGCACTCAAAATCTCACGATACATGGCCCCATTCATTCTTTCATGTACACGGATCAGTCGTCCTGTTCCCTTTGCAGAGAAACAGCCCCAAAGAATGAGGTTGACACCCCCATGCTTCACAGTAGGTATGGTGTTCTTTGGTTGCAACTCAGCATTCTATCTCCTCCAAACACGACAAGTTGTGTTTCTACCAAACAGATCTTCTTTGGTTTCATCTGACCATATGACATTCTCCCAATCCTCTTCTGGATCATCCAAATGCTCTCTAGCAAACCTCAGACGGGCCCGGACATGTACTCGTTTAAGCAGGGGGTAGTGTATTACTGATGGTAGCCTTTGTTACGTTGGTCCCAGCTCTCTGCAGGTCATTCACTAGGTCCCCCGTGTGGTTCTGGGATTTTTGCTCACCGTTCTTGTGATCATTTTGACCCCACGGGGTGAGATCTTGCGTGGAGCCCCAGAACGAGGGAGATTATTAGTGGTCTTGTATGTCTTCCATTTTCTAATTATTGCTCCCACAGTTGATTTCTTCACACCAAGCTGCTTGCCTATTGCAGGTTCAGTCTTCCCAGACTGATGCAGGTCTACAATTTTGTTTCTGGTGTCCTTCGACAGCTCTTTGGTCTTCACCATAGTGGTGTTTGGAGTATGACTGTTTGAGGTTGTGGACAGGTGTCTTTTATGCTGATAACGAGTTCAAACAGGTGCTATTAATACAGGTAATGAGTGGAGGACAGAGAAGCCTCTTAAAGAAGAAGATACAGGTCTGTGAAAGCCAGAAATCTTGCTTGTTTGTAGGTGACCAAATACTTATTTTCCACCATAATTTGCAAATAAATTCTTTCAAAAATCAGACAATGTGATTGTCTGGATTTGTTTCCACATTTTGTCTCTCATAGTTGAGGTATACCTATGATGACAGTTACATGCCTCTCTCATCTTTTTAAGTGGGAGAACTTGCACAATTGGTGGCTGACTAAATGCTTTTTTGCCCCACTGTATATCTGCAGTCAGTGATGATGGAGGAAGGTCTCTATATACAGGAAGGAAGGTGGGGTATATATAGCTGTATATGAAATGGCACTGCTGAGCACAGATGAGATGGCACTGGTGGGAACAGATGAGATGGCACTGGTGGGCACAGATGAGACCGCACTGGTGGGCACAGATAGGCTGCACTGATGGGCACAGATAGGCTGCACTGATGGGCACAGATGAGAGTGCAGTGATGGGCACAGGCAGGCAGCACTTATGGGCACAGATGAGGCTGCACTGATATGCTGCACTGATGAGGCTGAACTTATGGGCACTGATAGGCTGCACTGATAAGCAATGGACACCATCCACTGCCCTACTGACACTGTCCACTGCTTTTCTGACACAGTCCACAGCCAAATATCTGTAGAAGGGGTTTCCACTATGCCTGTTAAGTTTGCAGTCATTTTTTATGTCTTATTTCAGTGTGATGTGTATTATATGTGACTTTACATACCACAGAGACCGGTACTGTGGTGAAATTGTAGTTTATTGAGATTTCCATATATTAGAGAAGGGCTCAGCAACCTCCGGCTTGCGTGCCAGACGTGGCACGTGGACACCCTTCGGGTGGCACTCAAGAGGGATCCTGGGAGACCCACCTTGCACACGTGAAAAACGGTTTAGTTCAGCCAGTCAGCGTCAGTATAGAAGAGATTCAGCAGTGGGGCTGGTCCCCGCCCACCTCTCTTCCAGCCGGCATCAGTGAGCACTTTCCATTGATTCCAACTGTGCAGTGAGGGAATGGAGTTCCCTGGGGCCAGCAGTGCTGCGTATTGTGGTAACTATGCACTTTTTTCCCTCTGTGGCAGTCTCCTAATCAGCAGGCTTATGTCTGGGCTTTTCTATGTGTGCACCTGCGGTTTCTGAACTCTCCTTAAAGTGTAAGTTCACCTTTACAGAAAACTCTGTAAGGTGAACTTACACAGGTCCCCCTACTCACCAAAATTGTTATCAAATACTTACCGTAATTTTCCTTTCCTGGCCTGTCCTCACGCCAGCACACAATGGGTTAACGCCTCATCTGTCGCCCAAACACCTTTTCCTAGCTGAATAAAAGACAGCCCTCCCCCACTGACATGTTCGATAATCTAGCCTGCAACAGGCCACTTGGGAGGGAGTCCTGTGCTGACGTGAGGATAGGCCAGGAAAGTAAAATTACGGTAAGTATTTGATAACAATTTTCCATAATCCTGGTCATACCTCACGTCAGCACACAATGAGATTTAACTAGCTGAATAAATGGGTGGGAGAGAACACATGAAAAGAAACATTGACAATCGCAGAAAAGCTGCCAAATACAAAAATAATTTATATGTCTCGTCCCAAAGTTTGCAGAACTTGTCGACTGCACGCCTAGCTTGTAAAGTTGAATGAAGGGCTAGCCATCTCTCATATACTCTTCACTGACATCCTGGCATAACTGCCCCAAAGGCTGCCACCCCTCAGTTCGAAGGAGTTCCTTGTTCCTTGTTCCCTGTTCCTTGGGAGAAAGGCCCACTTCCTGCACGCCAATCTAATCACCCTGGTGAACCAATAAAAGATGACTCAAGAACCTGACGGCAAAATGAAAAGGATTGTCCACTTAGTTCATGTCTTTGATCTTTGCATGTACAGTTTTAGCAACTTGTGTAAGGACCTGAAGTCTTCCTGCTGTATACTCAGTAACTCCATGTGAATGCTTGGAGGGACTGCCCCCAGGTTTTCCTGGAAAATGGATACCACTTGGAGATGGACGTAGTATCACTAAAAAATACACAAAAGGGATCTTTGCAGGAAAGTGCTGCGACCTCAAACTTCCTTCTGTCTGAAGCAACTGCTGTCAGAGGAACTAGTTTTATCACTAGGGACCGCAATAAAAATTAAGCTATTGGAGCAAAGGATGCCTGTATGAGTGCTTTCAGAACCAAGCCTATGTCCCATGAAGGGAACAAGAATTTCCTTGGTGGTCGTATATGGATTACAGCCTGTATAAAACATTTATTCAATGGAGTTGTATGCCAGACCAATCTTTGCCAATTGTAAAAGTCTAGAGGCAGGGACACAGGAGAGAAAACCTTGCTGAGTAAACAGAACAAACTTCCTTCATATCCTCATATGTAATATTCATGGTCTTGTAGTCTTTTCCAAGGTCTGAACCACCTCGGCTGAGCCTCCCTGCACCTCTAGTCCAGTCGATTTAATAGCCAGGCTATTAAGAGTCTCACTGGATTAGGGTGCTGCCATTATTGTTGGCATAAAATATCTTGTATGACCGAAAACAGGATTGGAGGTGCTGAATGACAACCAAGGCCTCTTCGGCAGGTGGAAAGCAACTGTATGGCATCGGCAGGTTCTGTCCAAATCTTCATAATCAAAGACACTGGAGGCAAACATAAACGGAAAAAACCTATGGCACTGTAAATCCACCTTCTATCACTTCACCTTTGTACATTGTTACAAATACCAGAAGCTGTGTGTTCAGAGGACTCTGTATGAGAACTACCACTGGAATGTATCATAGAGCCAATACTAGTTGAGGTACTTATTGTTGGAAAATACTTTGCCTAACTGATCCGTTAGTGGATCCTGCTTTGCGTTTAGGGCTTCTGCTCCTAAAATCATGCAAATCACCATACTGCATTGCTTGAGCATTTTTTTGAAGATATGTCCCACGCCGCCCCCTTGTACCTTTGCTAATCTTCTGTGAAACTGACAGGTGTGGTGAGCTCATATGTGCAAAAAAAAAAATATGAAAAAGAAACATAATTCTGTCACCAAGAAAAAAAAACAGGTACCTTGTCTCTTTAAGACCCATCTGCTTTTATCTACTTACTTAAAGCGGTTGTATACCCGCAAATTTTTTTTTTTTAACCCTGTAAAGCAAAAGGCATAATGAGCTAGTATGCACCGCATACTAGCTCATTATGAAATACTTACCTTAGAACGAGGCGTCAGTATCTTACCTGGTCCACGCCGAGGGAGCTGTCATGTTGCCTCGGCGTGTCTTCCGGGTATCGCGGTTCCAGCGCTCTGAGTGGCTGGAGCCGCGATGTCATCACTCCCGCGCATGCGCGCGGGAGATTTCTTACTCGGCCAGGTCCGGCAGCTGCCAGGCTTCAGCCGAGAATCCCCTGTGCGCATGCGCTGCTGCAGTAATAGCATAGCAAGGGGAATATCTCCTAAACCGTAAAGGTTTAGGAGATATTTTTTTTACCTACAGGTAAGCCTTATTATAGGCTTACCTGTAGGTAAAAGTAAAAAAAAAGACTATACAACCGCTTTAAGCAGCAGCAGGTGAGGTCAGACAGCCTTCCAGAGGCAGACAGGAGACACAGAATCTGAGGCAAAACCAGTCAGACTGTCTAACCCCCGGGAACACACAGCACCCCCCGGGAACACACAGCACAGCAGGGGAGCAAACAGCAACAAGTCTTTACCACACAAGAGAAAACTGGCATGACCGCAGAGAGAGGAGAGAAACCAATTCCTCTGCCCGCTCTCTTTTTTTTTGTGTAGCACTAACTCTCGGTGGAGCTGATGGTTTAAGCGGGCTTGTTACCTTCACTCTCGACACCCCTGTTTCACCGGCACCGGGTCTAGGGTTCCATTGAGTTTACCTCTGGGCGATATAAGCACCAACACTTGAGTACGTTTTCAATGCTTTATTGAACCAAGTAACGAAGGAAGTAGCAGGAATGAGGCAGGAGGGAAGCTGCAGGGAAGCTCAAATACCTTTCTTTAGGATTCTTGAGAACGTCCTTTAGAGTTAAATATTGTAATTGGATGCAATCCCCTTGTGGGAAACAATCTTTGCTCGCCTGGATAGGCCTCTCTCACTAGCCTGGCAGCCAGTATGTAGCATGAACAAAAGTCTCTGCCACAGACTTGCTTGAAATAAACCCGTACGATCCTCTGCCACAGGATGTATTCATTTTTGCAGTGAATGTCAGACACAGTACTTGGACCTCTAAGCCAACCCGGCAGTACTATGCTGTAGAACTACTTTAGGATACGTCCTCCAACCGAGTCACCAGGCCCCTCTCCAGACCAGCACGCTGCGTGATCCTTCCATGACGGGTCCTCCCCTGGGATCTTCTCGGTTGTCCAGCTTCTTCACTCTGGATAGACAGCTCAGGACCATTCCTTGGCTGCTGTGGTAGGCCCCAGGCATGCTTCTGGGCCCACCCACGCGCTGCAGCGGCGCGGGCCTCCAGAACGGAGGACCACGAGGTAGCACTCTAACGCATACCTGTCGGCCAGGAGGGCCAGTAGGTGGCTGTAAAACGAACCCCAAAACATGGCGTCTGTCCCATAAATCCCCTCTCCCAGAATGCAACTCGGAGGACCACCTCCACCGAGTTGTCTCCGGGACAGAGGAGCATCCATACGCTTCGACACGTTGCCAACACCAGCCAATGGTAACAGCAACGCCAGCCAAGCTGGAACAGAGGCAAATCTAACTCCCCTAACGAGCAATTCACTAAATTTACCTATCAGATGGTAGATCATAAATCTACCAGCGCTACATTTGTTTTTTTTAATCTCAAATAAAAGCTTTGTGTGAAATATATATGACATTACAGAGTCCAGAACATATGCATTCCATTTGGATAAAACATTGCATCAAACTGCCACACAACATGGTGTTAAATAACAGATTAGAACTGACTTCGCTCAGAGGCCAGTTATAGATACAAGTATTAAGTCAGAACTTTACACCTCTACTGTCCTAAAACTGTTCAAGCTGCTGCTTGGTGACTGGCGGTTGCTAGCCCGCGCCGCCCATCTCCCTTCCCTCTGTGACATCATCCACTGCCGCTCTCAGACTGAAGACAAAGCCAGGAGAGCGGCACGCTGCCTATACAAGACAGGAAAACCCCAATGGTGACATTGCAGAGCTTACTAATACCACACCTGTAAAATATTTGTGCTATCTAAGCAACTTTGCCCGCGACCCGGCACAAGGGATACCCAGTTTCAGGAGGCTTTACTGTCCAACATTCAGGGTCTTTCAACTCAATGAGAGGCTGAACATGGAGGGGAGGTGCGGTAGGTGGGATATCTTACAGCAAACAAAGTACTTACCACTGCAATCCACAGATGGCCTGGAGCAGACCAAAAAAAACCCCACATCAGTGGGGGAGGGGCTGTCTTTTATTCAGCGAGAGAAAGGTGGTCATGTGGGCGCCAGATGAGGCATTAACCCATTGTGTGCTGACGTGAGGTATGGCCAGGAAAAACTATATACCAGGATTGTGAGAAATGCTATATACCAGGATTGTGAGAAATGCTATATACCAGGATTTGTGAAACATGCTATATACCAGGATTTGTGAAACATGCTATATACCAGGCTTTGTGAGAAATACTATATACCAGGCTTTGTAAGAAATGCTATATTCCAGGATTTGTGAGAAATGCTAAATATCAGGATTGTAAGAAATGCTATATACCAGGATTGTGAGAAATGCTATATACCAGGTTTTGTGAGAAATGCTATGCACCAGGATTTGTGAGAAATGCTATATACCAGGATTTGTGAGACATGCTATATACCAGGATTGTGAGACATGCTATAAACCAGGATTTGTGAGACATGCTATATACCAGGATTGTGAGAAATGCTATATACCAGTATTGTGAGAAATGCTATATACCAGGCTTTGTGAGAAATGCTATGCACCAGGATTTGTGAGAAATGCTATATACCAGGATTTATGAGACATGCTATATACCAGGATTTGTGAGACATGCTATATACCAGGATTTGTGAGACATGCTATATACCAGGTTTTGTGAGACATGCTATATACCAGGATTTGTGAGAAATGCTATATACCAGGATTGTGAGAAATGCTATATACCAGGCTTTGTAAGGCATGATATATACCAGGATTTGTGAGAAATGCTATATACCAGGATTGTGAGAAATGCTATATACCAGGCTTTGTAAGGCATGATATATACCAGGATTTGTGAGAAATGCTATATACCGGGATTTGTGAGAAATGCTATTTACCAGGATTGTGAGAAATGCTATATACCAGGATTTGTGAGAAATGCTATATACAAGGATTTCTGAGACCTGCTAAATACCAGGATTGTGAGAAATGCTATATACCAGAATTTGTGAGACATTCTATATACCATGATTTGTGATAAATGCTATATACCAGGATTTGTGGGAAATGCTATATACCAGGATTTGTGATAAATGCTATATCCCAGGATTTGTGAGAAATGCTATTTACCAGGATTTGTGAGAAATGCTATTTACCAGGATTTGTGAGAAATGCTATATACCAGAATTGTGAGAAGTGGTATATACCAGGCTTTGTAAGACATAGTAAATACCAGGATTGTGAGACATGCTATATACCAGGATTTGTGAGAAATGCTATATACCAGAATTGTGAGAAATGCTATATACCAGGATTTGTGAGAAATGCTATATACCAGGATTTGTGAGAAATGCTATATACCAGGCTTTGTAAGACATGCTAAATACCAGGATTGTGAGAAATGCTATATACCAGGCTTTGTGAGAAATGCTATGTACCAGGATTTGTGAGAAAATGGAAAATTGTTATCACTTACTGTAATTTTCCTTTCCTGGCCCATCCTCACGTCAGCACATAACGGGTTAACACCTCCTTTGGAGCCCCCAATGACCACATGTTTCAAGCTGAATATAGAAGACAGCCCCTCCCCCAACTAAGATGTTCGATAACTTAGCCTGCGACAGGCCACTAGGGAGGGAGTCCTGTGCTGACGTGAGGATGGGCCAGGAAAGGAAAATTACGGTAAGTGATAACAATTTTCCGCTTTCCTGGCCCATCCTCCCGTCAGCACATAACGGGATATACCAAAGCCAATATAGGGTGGGAGAGAACAAATGAACCACTTAAGGACCAGCCTCGTTTTGGAATTTAGGTGTTTAAATGTTTAAAACAGTTTTTTTGCTAGAAAATTACTTAGAACCCCCAAACATTATATATTGTTTTTTTCTAACACCCTAGAGAATAAAATGGTGGTCATTGCAATACTTTTTTTCACACCGTATTTGCAAAGCGGTCTTACAAGCATGCTTTTTTTGGAAAAAAAATCACTTTTTTGAATAAAAAAATAAGACAACAGTAAAGTTAGCCCAATTTTTTTTTATATTGTGAAAGATAATGTTACGCCGAGTAATTTGATACCCAACATGTCACGCTTCAAAATTGTGCCCGCTCGTGGAATGCCGTCAAACTTTTACCCTCAAAAATCTCCATAGGCGAAGTTTAAAAAATTCTACAGGTTGCATGTTTTGCGGTACAGAGGAGGTCTAGGGCTAGAAATATTGCTCTCGCTCTAACAATTGCAGCGATACCTCACATGTGTGGTTTGACCACCGTTTTCATATGCGGGCGCTACTCACGTATGCGTTCGCTTCTGTGCGCGAGCTCGTCGGGACAGGGATTTTTAAAAAAAAAATTATTATTTTTATTATTTATTTTACATTATTTTATTTATTTTTACACTGTTTAAAAAAAAAATGGTGTCACTTTTATTCCTATTACAAGGAATGTAAACATCCCTTGTAATAGAAAAAAGCATGACAGGACCTCTTAAATATGAGATCTGGGGTCAAAAAGACCTCAGATCTCATATTTACACTAATATGCAATAAAAAAAAAAAGTCATTTAAAATAATGACATTGAAAAAAATGTGCCTTTAAGACGTATGGGCGGAAGTGAAGTTTTGACGTCGCTTCCGCCCAGCAGTGTCATGGAGATGAGTGGGCGCCTCACTCGTCTCCAGGCACAGCACGGAGAAGGACGCGATGCTACCGACGGCTCCGGTAAGCGGCGGAGGGCACCGGATTGCGGCGGGAGGGGGGCCCTCTCCCGCCACCGATAAAAGTGATCTCGCGGCGAATCTGCCACAGAGACCACTTTTATCTGAAAGCCTCCCGCCACACAAAAACAGGGATACCGGGGTTATGGCAGCTAGCTGCTGCCATAACAATAATATCTGCCGCCAAAGTTTGGACGTACATCGGGGTGCGGCGGTTGGCAAGTGTTTTTAAAAGAGATACTGACAATCAAAGAAAAGCTGCTAAAGCCAGAAAGAATTGATCTCTCTTGTCCCAAACTTGCTGGTCGCATATTTAGTTTGTAAGGTTGAATGAAGACCGCACCAGACCTTCAAGCTAGCCCTTGCCTATATCTTCCAAGCAATCCTGGCATAACTGCTCCAAAGACTGCCACCCCTCTAGTCAAATAGGCTTGCAATTGTTTCAGAGCAGAAAAGTGTGCTTCCTGCATGCCAATCTAATCACCCTGGTAACCCAAGAGTGGATGACTCTTGAGCAGTGGCGTCTCCAGCTTTCATATTTAGGGGGGGCACATGGGGGGACAGGGACAAAAATAGGGGGGCAATATAAAATGCAAATATAGATAGATAGATAGATAGATAGATAGATAGATAGATAGATAGATAGATAGATAGATAGATAGATAGATATTTTATCTATCCTGGGGCCCTTTACCTCTTTACTATGATCCCACAATGGCCCTTTCACATGTTCTGCAGTGAGCTCCCTTCCTACTGGGGCCCCCCAGGGTGACAGAGAACAAGAGATATATGTCACCATCATACCAAGAAAATATAAGGGTCCAAAGCAGTGGGAGAACTATCAGGGTTGCAAAGGTTGTCTTGCCACCCGGCCCTGGTGTTCTGTCACTGTGGGGTTTCCCAGCCTCCTCTTGCTGTCCTGCCCCTGCTATTGACAGCGCTGGTCTGGCATTTCTTGGAATTTACAGGCTCGTTCTCCTGTCCTAAGGATGGGAGAAATCAGTCTGTTTTTTCAGTAACTGAGAGTCCTGGTGGAGTCCATCCTGCAACTCGCTCTTCTCCCTGCCAATGAGGATGCAGGGGAAGGAGCAGATCGGGCGGCCATGGTTGTGTGAGCGCTTGCATTATGCAGTGTCAGCGAGCAGAGGGAGGGGGGAGGAATCACCTGCAGGAGCTGACTGGGGACGTTCTCCCTCTCAATAGAGACTGTGTTACCCCAGCGGTGGCCCGAGTAAGATGTGGCACATCCGATATGAATACAAACAAAAAGAAATTGCCTTTTTGTAAAAAAAAAAAAAAAATTTTTTTTTGGGGGGGCACATGGTGGGGCCCAGCATAATGTTGGGGGGGGGGGGGGGTCAGGGCCCCCTCTGGCCCCCCCTAGGGTCGCCATTGCTCTTGAGGGCCTGATGGCTAAATGAAAAGATTGAACACTTTCCTCCTTTGACCAAGTACACTGTTAGTAACTCGACCATGTGTCAGAAAACTGAAGTCTTCCTGCTGTGCACTCAGTGCCTCTCATGTGAAACCTCCAGAAAAACTGGGAAGTAGTCCCTCTGAAATTTGATACCACTTTAAAATTTAACTTTGGAGATAGATGTGGTATCTCTATCTCTGGTAAAAAGGAAAAAGAAAAAGCCACCAAAGGACCCTTGCCAGAAAGTGTTGCAATCTTCAATATCTGTCTGAAGTAGTTGCTGTCAGAACTAGTTTTACCGTGAGGTACATCAATGGAAAATAAACCTATTGGATCAAAAGGGTGCTCTCAGATCCAAGCCTAAGTCCCACAATGGGAACCAGGATTTCCGTCAAGGTCATATGGATCGTCATCTGGAAGCATCATCTGGTCACTGGCTTTTGCACCCATCTGCAACCTGTGAAAAAAAAAGGTAGCGATCTGTGCCTTAAATGGATTTGTATGCCAGACCAACCTCTAGAGCTGACTGTAAAATGTCAAGGATTTTGGCTAGAGCAGGGAACACAGGAGAGAAAGCTTGTGCTGAGCAGACAAAACAGACTTCTTTCATATCCTCTCCTATGTAGCGTTCATGGATGATCTTCTGGTCACCAGTGTCTGAACAACCTCAGATGAGAATCCCTGGACCTCTAGTGTAGCCTATTCCATAGCCAGGCTATTAAAAAGTAGTCTTATTGGATTGGGGAGCTTTTACTGAGCTTGCCATAAAGGATTTAATTTGGCCAGAGACAAAGATCAAACGGAGAATTCCATGGCACTGTGAACCTCTTGTCTGACAGAGTCTTTGCATTGGTATCCTGTTGCAAATATCAGAAAAAGACTTTTGGTGTCCCCTTCTTAGGCAATGTAGGCTACTACTGTCTTGTTGTCAACCCCTTGAAAGGCTTGCAATGCTAGAAAAAGGCTTTTTTCCATTCAAGATACTTGGGGTGTCTGCGCTTCACCGCGCTCCAATGGCCTTGCACTTGTTTCTTCAGATTGTTGACTCCCCAGCCCCAGAGACTGGCATCAGGCTTCAGAATCATCCTTTCACTGGGGCTGAGAGGCATGCCTCCAAAAGAAGCGCAGTGGTGATGTCCAAAATGTTAGTTTTTGTTGAATTTGTATAGGCACAAAGATTTTCTGATCCATAGACAGCCCAGCTCATGGGCTAAAGAAGGCAAATTGAAACGCCCTCATGTGCCACCTGCCCCAAGGTACCACCACTGCCAACAAGATCTTCAAAAAGATTCCTGGGGCTGTGCCAATTCTGTAAAAGGCAGACAACTGGAAGTGACCTCTGGCCACCGCAAATCTTACACGCCTCTGGTGTTCGGCATTGATCGGTACATGGAAGTATGAGTTGGCCAGTCGAATGATTCCAACTGGTCCTCCTGCTGAACTGTACGTGTAACTGTCTGCATGGACTCCATCTTGAACCTCGCTGTATATGAACACATTCCATTCCTGAAACAGGTCAGGAGGCTCCTGCCTTAGGTACTAGAAAAACTTGGGAGAAAGGCCAGATGTTTTCGGCATCACTGGCTTAATGGCCTTGTAGCAGTATAAAAATTTTGCAAACATTTTCTCTTCTGAGATCTGTTCTACCCACCTGTCTTCTGGACCCACTGGTCTTTGGCGATTGTTGTCCATACCCTCCAGAAGGAAGCTACAATCATCTACTTCACTTAGGCCCCCTGGCTCTAACTGGAAGAGATTGGTTGGACGCACCTTTAAAAGAGACCTTCCAGCCATCTTAGCAGCTTGTTCTGGACTTATTCCATGTCAAAAGTAACTTTGAGATACCTCCATTGTGATCTATTAAATCTGCAGCCTGTCCAATGAGATTTGACCTCCTGCACCCTATGAAGTTTAGTGGGCTTGAGTGGGCTCTTACTAGTCTGTGGCTACAGTCCAGACTTTTCCTCCAGTCATCCACTTAATTGAGTTGTTCAGGGTTTGCCCGAACAATAACCTCCCATTATAGGAAATGTCGAAGGCTTGTGAAGTTCCGCCTGCCCTCCAGTGGCATAACCACAATGCTCTCCTAGCAGTGACTGAGTGCGCCAGCACTTGTACTAGGTCTATCAAAAGCATCAACCAAAAGTCAGTTGCCAGGTTCCACTCTTTCCAGAAACTGTGCCATATCTTGCAGTTTCCAATGTTGAATGTAATGCCACTTCTGAAGTTAATATATCAAAGTTAACTCTATTGCTGGTTGGCAAGCAAAATCTGTCACTGTATAGATTCTGTACAAGCCTGATGGCCAGATCACCAGTTTCTGCATTCCAGATGTGTTTCTGCATGAGTGTTTTTGATGCATTCTTCATGCGTTTTGCCACTTTCCCGATGTGTTCCTATGCAACCTTCTACTCTTGTTGACGGCATTAGAATGCGCTGTACTGGTGTGAATTAAGTAATTGGAATCAAAGTTAAACACTATCCATGCGTTCTTGATGCAGTAATAAAAACGCACTGGACTGCATCTGGTGTGAACAAGTCCATTGAAGGCAACCAAAAGCTATTTACGCTCTACCATTGTTGGGAAAAGACCATCCTCTAACGAGCGATTTACACTTTGTCATTATGGGAAAAGACCATACTCCATCATGAGCGGTTTACGCTCTGCAATTCTGGGAAAAGGCCATCCTCCATCATGAACGATTTAAGCTCTGCCATTATGGGAAGAGGCCATCCTCCATCAGTGATTTATGCTCTGCCATTATTGGAAAAGGCCATCCCTCATGAACAAGGGATTTACGCTCTGCCATTATGGGAAAAGACCATCCTCCATCATGAGCGATTTATGCTCTATCGTTATGGGTGTTACTTGTGGCGTAGATATTTGCAGCATACTTTCTGCTATAGCCGCCTTAATAGGTCTTGCACAACCCCCATCCTTGTGAGGCAACCTGTGCAATTTCATTGCTCTGCCACTGCACAATGCATGCAGGCCCAAAATGCACCCTGAGTTTGGCAAGGCATCTTCTATCATGCTGGCATAAATGCATGTGCCAATTTCCTGGATCGTGTCCCTTCACAGGGTAAGTGGAAACAACTCCTTTAGAGTGTATTGACCACATGCTTAATGAATGTGACAACCTGTTAGGTGTCGTCATCCTGTGATCATTGGCAGGTCTTATGTTTTTTGGAGCGTTTTTGCGTTCAGGGTTTCTGCTCCCAAAATAATGCAAAACACCTTAATTCGCATATTTTCCTTGGGCACTCTTTTAAGAACCATGTCCCACGTCACCCCCTCCTACCGTTGCTAATCTTCTGTGCCACTAACAGGTGTGGCAAGCTCATATTTGCACAAAATATATGGAGAAAAGCATCTTACCTCTCACCAAAAAACATGGAACCCTGTCTCTTTAAGAGCCATCTGCCTTCATCCACTCACTTTAGAAGTTTCTGCAGGTGAGCTTCAGGCAGCATTTCCAAAGGCAGACATCCGACACAGTCAGAGTCAGAGACAAAAACCAGTTAGACTGTCAAACCCACAGAAGTACACAACATAGCAAGAGAGACAGGACAGCACATCCAAAGACAGACGAGACTCAGCCAGAATCTGAGGTAAGTCCTTTACCTGGCAGGACTGCAGAGAGAGGGAGAAAAGCCCTCCCAACTGCAGACCTCCAAAATCAGTTACACCATTGCATGGTGTCTGGCGGTTCCCATCTTGTGCTACCCATCTCCCTGCCCCCTGTGACACCATTCACAGCCGCTCCCAGACTGACAATAAAGCCAGGAGAGCAGTGCAGTGCGCTATGCAAAAAAAAAAGACAGGAAAAAAAAACAAAGGGAGAGGCAATGATGACATTGCAGAGCTCTTATAATACCCACACCTGTACAATATATCAATGCTGTTTAAGCATTATTTTGCCCGCAGCCTTGGCACAAGGTACCTCAGTTTTTAGAAAGATTTACTTTCAGCATTCTGGGTCTTCCAACTCCATGGGAGGCTGAACATGGAGGGGTAGGTTCGGCAGAGGGATGCAGTAAACAAATTACTTACCAACTGCAATCAGCATGTGGCCTGGCGCATGATCAAAAAAAGAACATCTTAGTTGGGGGAGGGGCTGTCTTTTATATTAAGAGCCCTTGCACACTGGGGCGGGGGGCGGCGTCGGCGGTAAAACGCCGCTATGCGGGCGGTTTTACCCCCCGCTAGCGGCCGAGAAGGGGTTAAATACCACCCCAAAGCGCCTCTGCAGAGGCGCATTGCCGGCGGTATAGCCGCGCCGTCCCATTGATTTCAATGGGCAGGAGCGGTAAAGGAGCGGTATACACACAGCTCCTTCACCGCTCCGAAGATGCTGCTGGCAGGACTTTTTTTACCGTCCTGCCAGCGCATCGCTCCAGTGTGCAAGCCCTCGGGGCTTTCACACTGGAATGCAAGGAGCGGCACTTTCGGGGCGGTTTGCAGGCGCTATTATTAGCGCAATAGCGCCTGCAAACCGCCCCAGTGTGCAAGGGCTCTTAGCTTGGTACATGTGGTCATTGGGGGCTCCAAAGGAGGTGTTAACCCGTTATGTTCTGACGGGAGAATGAGCCAGGAAATGCTATATACCAGGATTGTGAGAAATGCTATATACCAGGATTGTGAGAAATGCTATAAACCAGGATTGTGAGAAATTCTATACACCAGGATTTGTGAGAAATGCTATATACCAGGATTTGTGAGACATGCTATATACCAGAATTTGTGAGACATGCTATATACCAGGTTATGTGAGACATGCTATATACCAGGCTTTGTGAGAAATCCTATATACCAGGCTTTTTGAGAAATGTTATATACCAGGCTTTGTGAGAAATGCCATATACCAGGATTTGTGAGACATGCTATATACCAGGATTGTGAGAAATGCTATATACCAGAATTTGTGAGAAATACTATATACCAGGATTTGTGAGAAATGCTATATACCAGGAATTGTGAGACATGCTATATACCAGGATTTGTGAGAAATGCTATTTACCAGGATTTGTGAGAAATGCTATATACCAGGATTGTGAGAATGCTATATAGCAGGATTGTGAGAATAGCTAAATATCAGGATTGTGAGCAAATCTATATACCAGGATTTGTGCGAAATGCTATATACCAGGTTTGTGAGCAATGCTATTTACTAGGATTGTGAGAAATTCTGTATACCAGCATTTGTGAGAAATGCTATATACCAGGATTTGTGATAAATGCTATATTCCAGGATTTGTGAGAAATGCTATATACCAGGCTTTGTAATGCCGCGTACACACGAGCAGACTTGGTCCGGCGGACCGGACTCCGTCGGATAATTTGTTTGGCTATGGGCTCCAGCAGACTTTTTTTCCCCAAAAGTTCGACGGACCTAGAAATGAAACATGTTTCAAATCTTTCCGACGGACTCGAGTCTGGTCGAAAAGTCTGGTCGTCTGTATGCTAGTCCGACAGACAAAAACCGACGCTAGGGCAGCTATTGGCTACTGGCTGTGAACTTCCTTATTTTAGTCCGGTCGTACTTCATCACGTAGGAATCCATCAGACTTTGGTTGATCGTGTGTAGGCAAGCCCGTTCATTCGAAAGTCCGTTGGAAAGTCCGTTGTAAAGTCCGTCGAAAAGTCCACCGGACCTAGTCCATCGAAAAGTCCGCCCGTGTGTACGCGGCATAAGACATGATATATACCAGGATTTGTGAGAAATGCTATATACCAGGATTGTGAGAAATGTTATATACCAGGATTTGTGAGAAATGCTATATACCGGGATTGTGAGAAATGCTATATTCCAGGCTTTGTAAGACATGCTATATACCAGGATTTGTGAGAAATGCTATATACCAGGCTTGTGAGAAATGCTATATACCAGGCTTTGTAAGACATGCTAAATACCAGGATTGTGAGAAATGCTATATACCAGGATTTGTGAAAAATGCCATATACCAGGATTGTGAGAAATGCTATATACCAGGATTGTGAGAAATGCTATATACCAGGATTGTGAGAAATGCTATATACCAGAATTGTGAGAAATGCTATATACCAGGATTGTGAGAAATGCTATATACCAGGATTTGTGAGAAATGCTATATACCAGGATTGTGAGAAATGCTATATACCAGGATTGTGAGAAATGCTATATACCAGGATTGTGGGACATGCTATATACCGGGATTTGTGAGAAATGCTATATACCAAAATTGTGAGACATGCTATATACCAGGATTGTGGGACATGCTATATACCAGGGTTTGTGAGAAATGCTATATACCAGGCTCTGTAAGACGTGCTATATACCAGGGTTTGTGAGAAATTCTATATACCAGCATTTGTGAGAAATTCTATATCCCAGGATTTGTGAGAAATGCTATATACCAGGCTTTGTAAGACATGATATATACCAGGATTTGTGAGAAATGCTATGTACCAGGATTTGTGAGAAATGCTATATACCAGGATTTGTGAGAAATGCTATATACCAGGATTTTTGAGAAATGCTATATCCCAGGATTTATGATAAATGCTATATACCAGGCTTTGTAAGACATGCTATTTACCGGGATTTGTGAGAAATTCTATATCCTAGGATTTGTGAGAAATGCTATATACCAGGCTTTGTAAGACATGATATATACTAGGATTTGTGAGAAATGCTATATACCAGGATTGGGAGAAATGCTATATACCAGGATTTGTGAGAAATGCTATATACCAGGATTTGTGAGAAATGCTATATACCAGGATTTATGAGAAATGCTATATACCAGGCTTTGTAAGACATGCTATTTACCGGGATTTGTGAGAAATTCTATATCCTAGGATTTGTGAGAAATGCTATATACCAGGCTTTGTAAGACATGATATATACTAGGATTTGTGAGAAATGCTATATACCAGGATTGTGGGACATGCTATATACCGGGATTTGTGAGAAATGCTATATACCAAAATTGTGAGACATGCTATATACCAGGATTGTGGGACATGCTATATACCAGGGTTTGTGAGAAATGCTATATACCAGGCTCTGTAAGACGTGCTATATACCAGGGTTTGTGAGAAATTCTATATACCAGCATTTGTGAGAAATTCTATATCTCAGGATTTGTGAGAAATGCTATATACCAGGCTTTGTAAGACATGATATATACCAGGATTTGTGAGAAATGCTATGTACCAGGATTTGTGAGAAATGCTATATCCCAGGATTTATGAGAAATGCTATATACCAGGCTTTGTAAGACATGCTATTTACCGGGATTTGTGAGAAATTCTATATCCTAGGATTTGTGAGAAATGCTATATACCAGGCTTTGTAAGACATGATAT
This sequence comes from Lithobates septentrionalis, assembly GCA_037952835.1. Classification (NCBI taxonomy): domain Eukaryota; kingdom Metazoa; phylum Chordata; class Amphibia; order Anura; family Ranidae; genus Lithobates; species Lithobates septentrionalis. The sequence continues at coordinate 525,793 of JBBDGP010001501.1, read as the reverse complement.
ATACTAGGATTTGTGAGAAATGCTATATACCAGGATTGTGAGAAATGCTATATACCAGGATTTGTGAGAAATGCTATATACCAGGCTTTGTAAGACATGATATATGCCAGGATGTGTGAGAAATGCTATATACCAGGATTTATGAGAAATGCTATATACCAGGCTTTGTAAGACATGCTATTTACCGGGATTTGTGAGAAATTCTATATCCTAGGATTTGTGAGAAATGCTATATACTAGGCTTTGTAAGACATGATATATACTAGGATTTGTGAGAAATGCTATATACCAGGATTGTGAGAAATGCTATATACCAGGATTTGTGAGAAATGCTATATACCAGGATTTGTGAGAAATGCTATATACCAGGCTTTGTAAGACATGATATATGCCAGGATGTGTGAGAAATGCTATATACCAGGATTGTGAGAAATGCTATATACCAGGATTTGTGAGAAATGCTATATACCAGGATTTGTGAGAAATGTTATATAGCAGGATTTGTGAGAAATACTATATACCAGGATTGTGAGAAGTGGTATATACCAGGCTTTGTAAGACATGCTAAATCCCAGGATTGTGAGAAATGCTATATACCAGGCTTTGTAAGACATGATATATACTAGGATTTGTGAGAAATGCTATATACCAGGATTGTGAGAAATGCTATATACCAGGATTGTGAGAAATGCTATATACCAGGATTGTGAGAAATGCTATATACCAGGTTATGTGAGACATGCTGTATACCAGGCTTTGTGAGAAATGCTATATACCAGGCTTTTTGAGAAATGTTATATACCAGGCTTTGTGAGAAATGCCATATACCAGGATTTGTGAGACATGTTATATACCAGGATTGTGAGAAATGCTATATACCAGAATTTGTGAGAAATACTATATAACAGGATTTGTGAGAAATGCTATATACCAGGAATTGTGAGACATGCTATATACCAGGATTTGTGAGAAATGCTATTTACCAGGATTTGTGAGAAATGCTATATACCAGGATTGTGAGAATGCTATATAGCAGGATTGTGAGAATAGCTAAATATCAGGATTGTGAGCAAATCTATATACCAGGATTTGTGTGAAATGCTATATACCAGGTTTGTGAGAAATGCTATTTACTAGGATTGTGAGAAATTCTGTATACCAGCATTTGTGAGAAATGCTATATACCAGGATTTGTGATAAATGCTATATTCCAGGATTTGTGAGAAATGTTATATACCAGGCTTTGTAATGCCGCGTACACACGAGCAGACTTGGTCCGGCGGACCGGACTCCGTCGGATAATTTGTTTGTCTATGGGCTCCAGCAGACTTTTTTTCCCCAAAAGTTCGATGGACCTAGAAATGAAACATGTTTCAAATCTTTCCGACGGACTCGAGTCTGGTCGAAAAGTCTGCTCGTCTGTATGCTAGTCCGACAGACAAAAACCGACGCTAGGGCAGCTATTGGCTACTGGCTGTGAACTTCCTTATTTTAGTCTGGTCGTACTTCATCACGTAGGAATCCATCGGACTTTGGTTGATCGTGTGTAGGCAAGCCCGTTCATTCGAAAGTCCGTTGGAAGGTCCGTTGTAAAGTCCGTCAAAGTCCACCGGACCTAGTCCATCGAAAAGTCCGCCCGTGTGTACGCGGCATAAGACATGATATATACCAGGATTTGTGAGAAATGCTATATACCAGGATTGTGAGAAATGCTATATACCAGGATTTGTGAGAAATGCTATATACCGGGATTGTGAGAAATGCTATATTCCAGGCTTTGTAAGACATGCTATATACCAGGATTTGTGAGAAATGCTATATACCAGGCTTGTGAGAAATGCTATATACCAGGCTTTGTAAGACATGCTAAATACCAGGATTGTGAGAAATGCTATATACCAGGATTTGTGAAAAATGCCATATACCAGGATTGTAAGAAATGCTATATACCAGGATTGTGAGAAATGCTATATACCAGAATTGTGAGAAATGCTATATACCAGGATTGTGAGAAATGCTATATACCAGGATTTGTGAGAAATGCTATATACCAGGATTGTGAGAAATGTTATATACCAGGATTGTGGGACATGCTATATACCGGGATTTGTGAGAAATGCTATATACCAAAATTGTTAGACATGCTATATACCAGGATTGTGGGACATGCTATATACCAGGGTTTGTGAGAAATGCTATATACCAGGCTCTGTAAGACGTGCTATATACCAGGGTTTGTGAGAAATTCTATATACCAGCATTTGTGAGAAATTCTATATCTCAGGATTTGTGAGAAATGCTATATACCAGGCTTTGTAAGACATGATATATACCAGGATTTGTGAGAAATGCTATGTACCAGGATTTGTGAGAAATGCTATATACCAGGATTTGTGAGAAATGCTATATACCAGGATTTTTGAGAAATGCTATATCCCAGGATTTATGAGAAATACTATATCCCAGGATTTGTGAGAAATGCTATTTACCAGGATTTGTGAGAAATGCTATATACCAGAATTTGTAAGACATGATATATACTAGGATTTGTGAGAAATGCTATATACCAGGATTGTGAGAAATGCTATATGCCAGGATTGTGAGAAATGCTATATACCAGGATTGTGAGAAATGCTATATCCCAGGATTTGTGAGAAATGCTATTTACCAGGATTTGTGAGAAATACTATATCCCAGGATTTGTGAGAAATGCTATTTACCAGGATTTGTGAGAAATGCTATATACCAGAATTTGTAAGACACGCTAAATACCCTGTTTCCCCGAAAATAAGGCCTAGTGTGACTGTCAGTGATGGCTGCAATATAAGCCCTACCCCCCAAATAAGCCCTACCCTGTTTCCCTGAAAAATAAACCCTACCCTGAAAATAAGACCTAAAAGGATTTTAACTAGGGCTTATTTGGGGGGTAGGGCTTATAGTGCAGCCATCACCGACAATCACGCTAGGTCTTATTTTTGGGGAGACAGGGTAGCAGGATTGTGAGAAATGCTATATACCAGGCTTTGTAAGACATGCTATATACCAGGGTTTGTGAGAAATGCTATATACCAGGCTTTGTAAGACATGCTATATACCAGAGTTTGTGAGAAATGCTATATACCAGGCTCTGTAAGACATGCTATATACCAGGGTTTGTGAGAAATGCTATATACCAGGCTCTGTAAGACATGCTATATACCAGGATTTGTGAGAAATGCTATATACCAGGATTTGTGAGAAATGCTATATACCAGGATTGTGAGAAATGCTATATACCAGGCTTTGTAAGACATGCTATATACCAGGGTTTGTGAGAAATGCTATATACCAGGCTCTGTAAGACATGCTATATACCAGGATTTGTGAGAAATGCTATATACCAGGATTGTGAGAAATGCTATATACCAGGATTGTGAAAAATGCTATATACCAGGATTGTGAGAAATGCTATATCCCAGGATTTGTGAGAAATGCTATTTACCAGGATTTGTGAGAAATGCTATATACCAGAATTTGTAAAACACGCTAAATACCCTGTTTCCCCGAAAATAAGGCCTAGTGTGACTGTCAGTGATGGCTGCAATATAAGCCCTACCCCCCAAATAAGCCCTACCCTGTTTCCCTGAAAAATAAACCCTACCCTGAAAATAAGACCTAAAAGGATTTTAACTAGGGCTTATTTGGGGGGTAGGGCTTATAGTGCAGCCATCACCGACAATCACGCTAGGTCTTATTTTTGGGGAGACAGGGTAGCAGGATTGTGAGAAATGCTATATACCAGGCTTTGTAAGACATGCTATATACCAGGGTTTGTGAGAAATGCTATATACCAGGCTTTGTAAGACATGCTATATACCAGGGTTTGTGAGAAATGCTATATACCAGGCTCTGTAAGACATGCTATATACCAGGGTTTGTGAGAAATGCTATATACCAGGCTCTGTAAGACATGCTATATACCAGGATTTGTGAGAAATGCTATATACCAGGATTTGTGAGAAATGCTATATACCAGGATTGTGAGAAATGCTATATACCAGGCTTTGTAAGACATGCTATATACCAGGGTTTGTGAGAAATGCTATATACCAGGCTCTGTAAGACATGCTATATACCAGGGTTTGTGAGAAATGCTATATACCAGGCTCTGTAAGACATGCTATATACCAGGATTTGTGAGAAATGCTATATACCAGGATTGTGAGAAATGCTATATACCAGGATTGTGAAAAATGCTATATACCAGGATTGTGAGAAATGCTATATCCCAGGATTTGTGAGAAATGCTATTTACCAGGATTTGTGAGAAATGCTATATACCAGAATTTGTAAGACACGCTAAATACCCTGTTTCCCCGAAAATAAGATCTAGTGTGACTGTCAGTGATGGCTGCAATATAAGCCCTACCCCCCAAAATAAGCCCTACCCTGTTTCCCTGAAAATAAACCCTACCCTGAAAATAAGACCTAAAAGGATTTTAACTAGGGCTTATTTGGGGTTAGGGCTTATAGTGCAGCCATCATCGACGCTAGGTCTTATTTTCGGGGAGACAGGGTAGCAGGATTGTGAGAAATGCTATATACCAGGCTTTGTAAGACATGCTATATACCAGGGTTTGTGAGAAATGCTATATACCAGGCTCTGTAAGACATGTTATATACCAGGGTTTGTGAGAAATGCTATATACCAGGCTCTGTAAGACATGCTATATACCAGGATTTGTGAGACATGCTATATACCAGGATTGTGAGAAATGCTATATACCAGGATTTGTGAGAAATGCTATATACCAGGATTTGTGAGAAATGCTATATACCAGGCTTTGTAAGACATGACATATGCCAGGATGTGTGAGAAATGCTATATACCAGGATTGTGAGAAATGCTATATACCAGGATTTGTGAGAAATGCTATATACCAGGATTTGTGAGAAATGTTATATAGCAGGATTTGTGAGAAATACTATATACCAGGATTGTGAGAAGTGGTATATACCAGGCTTTGTAAGACATGCTAAATCCCAGGATTGTGAGAAATGCTATATACCAGGCTTTGTAAGACATGATATATACTAGGATTTGTGAGAAATGCTATATACCAGGATTATGAGAAATGCTATATCCCAGGATTTGTGAGAAATGCTATATACCAAGCTTGTGAGAAATGCTATATACCAGGCTTTTTAAGACACGCTAAATACCAGGATTGTGAGAAATGCTATATACCAGGATTGTGAGAAGTGGTATATACCAGGCTTTGTAAGACATGCTAAATACCAGGTTTGTGAGAAATGCTATATACCAAGATTTGCGAGAAATGCGATATACCAGGATTGTGAGAAATGCTATATACCAGGATTGTGAAACATGCTATATACCAGGGTTTGTGAGAAATGCTATTTACCAGAATTTGTGAGAAATGCTATATACCAGCATTGTGAGAAATGCTATTTACCAGGAATGTGAGAAATGCTATATACCAGGATTTGTGAGACATGCTATATACCAGGATTTGTGAGAAATGCTATATACCAGGATTGTGAGAAATGCTATATACCAGGATTTGTGAGAAATGCTATATACCAGGATTTGTGAGAAATGCTATATACCAGGATTTGTGAGAAATGCTATATACCAGGAATTGTGAGAAAGGTTATATAGCAGGATTTGTGAGAAGTGGTATATACCAGGCTTTGTAAGACATACTATATACCAGGAATGTGAGAAATGCTATATACCAGGATTTGTGAGACATGCTATATACCAGGATTTGTGTGAAATGCTATATAACTGGCTTTGTAAGAAATGCTATATACCAGGATTTGTGAGACATGCTATATACCAGGATTTGTGAGAAATGCTATATACCAGGGTTTGTGCGACATGTTATATACCAGGCTTTGTGAGAAATGCTATATACCAGGCTTTGTAAGACATGCTAAATACCAGGATTGTGAGAAATGCTATATATCAGGATTGTGAGACATGCTATATACCAGGCTCTGTAAGACATGCTATATACCAGGGTTTGTGAGAAATGCTATTTACCAGGATTTGTGAGAAATGCTATATACCAGGATTGTGAGAAATGCTATTTACCAGGAATGTGAGAAATGCTATATACCAGGATTTGTGAGACATGCTATATACCAGGATTTGTGAGAAATGCTATATAACTGGCTTTGTGAGAAATGCTATATACCAGTGATTGTGGGAAATGCTATATACCAGTGATTGTGAGAAATGCTATATACCAGGATTTGTGAGACATGCTATATACCAGGATTTCTGAGAAATGCTATATACCAGGATTTGTGAGAAATGCTATATACCAGGATTTGTGAGAAATGCTATATACCAGGATTTGTGAGACAAGCTATATACCAGGATTTGTAAGAAATGCTATATACCAGGATTTGTGAGACATGCTATATACCAGGATTTATGAGAAATGCTACATACCAGGGTTTGTGAGACATGTTATATACCAGGATTTGTGAGAAATGCTATATACCAGGATTTGTGAGACATGCTATATACCAGGATTTGTGAGACATGCTATATACCAGGATTTGTGAGACATGCTATATACCAGGATTTGTGAGAAATGCTATATCCTAGGATTTGTGAAAAATGCTATATACCCAGATTTGTGTGAAATGCTATATACCAGAAAAGTGAGAAATGCTATATACCAGAATCTTTGAGAAATTCTATTTATCAGGATTTGTGAGACATGCTATATACCAGGATTTGTAAGACATGCTATATATCAGTATTAGGGATGAGCTTCGTGTTCGAGTCGAACCCATGTTCGACTCGAACATCGGCTGTTCGACCGTCCGTCGAATTGCGAACGATATGGGCCGTTCGCGCCAAATTCGTGTGGCGCGTCACGGCCCATAATTCACTGCGCCATCGCAGTGCATTGCTGGCTGATGATTTGGCCAAGCATGCACTATGACCCGCATGCTTGGCCAATCACAGCGCCGTCAGTAGAGAGAGCTGTAATTGGCCAAAGCCAGGGTGGCTTTGGCCAATTATGGCTCAGGGGATTTAGTACACGCCCCACACTATATAAGGCCGCCTGCACGGCGGCCCTGTGTAGTGTGTGTTCCGGTGTGCTGAGAGAGAGAGAGAGAGAGACAGTGTCATTTGATTTGAGTTAGATAGATTAGGCAGAACAGTCAGTCAGTTAGCTGCACTTACAGTGTATTGTGTATATATATGCATCCCAGGTGTTGCATATATATATATATACACTGTATTCAGTTTAGCTAGATCCGTTCCTGTTATCTTCTATCTAGACTATTTACATTTAGTGCAGTGCGTCCTGCTCACAGTGTTCAGCTAGATCCGTTCCTGCTATTTACATTTAGTGCAGTGCGTCCTGCTCACAGTGTTCAGCTAGATTCGTTCCTGCTATTTACATTTAGTGCAGTGCGTCCTGCTCACAGTGTTCAGCTAGATCCGTTCCTGCTATTTACATTTAGTGCAGTGCGTCCTGCTCACAGTGTTCAGCTAGATCCGTTCCTGTTATTTACATTTAGTGCAGTGCGTCCTGCTCACAGTGTTCAGCTAGATCCGTTCCTGCTATTTACATTTAGTGCAGTGCGTCCTGCTCACAGTGTTCAGCTAGATCCGTTCCTGCTATTTACATTTAGTGCAGTGCGTCCTGCTCACAGTGTTCAGCTAGATCCGTTCCTGCTATTTACATCTAGTGCAGTGCGTCCTGCTCACAGTGTTCAGCTAGATCCGTTCCTGCTATTTACATTTAGTGCAGTGCGTCCTGCTCACAGTGTTCAGCTAGATCCGTTCCTGCTATTTACATTTAGTGCAGTGCGTCCTGCTCACAGTGTTCAGCTAGATCCGTTCCTGTTATTTACATTTAGTGCAGTGCGTCCTGCTCACAGTGTTCAGCTAGATCCGTTCCTGCTATTTACATTTAGTGCAGTGCGTCCTGCTCACAGTGTTCAGCTAGATCCGTTCCTGTTATCTTCTAGACTATTTACATTTAGTGCAGTGCGTCCTGCTCACAGTGTTCAGCTAGATCCGTTCCTGTTATTTACATTTAGTACAGTTCGTCCTGCTCACAGTGTTCAGCTAGATCCGTTCCTGTTATCTTCCTACTGACAGGCAGGCTTGTCTGGTTACAGTATATAAAGCTACCTGAAGAAAATTACAGGTGTTCTATTTGATCCTATTAGTACCACGGTCAGGCAGCTAGACTATTTACATTTAGTACAGTGCGTCCTGCTCAAAGTGTTCAGCTAGATCCGTTACTGTTATCTTCCTACTGACAGGCAGGCTTGTCTGGTTACAGTATATAAAGCTACCTGAAGAAAATTACAGGTTTTCTATTTGATCCTATTAGTACCACGGTCAGGCAGCTAGACTATTTACATTTAGTACAGTGCGTCCTGCTCACAGTGTTCAGCTAGATCCGTTCCTGTTATCTTCCTACTGACAGGCAGGCTTTTCTGGTTACAGTATATAAAGCTACTTGAAGAAAATTACAGGTGTTCTATTTGATCCTATTAGTACCACGGTCAGGCAGCTAGACTATTTACATTTAGTACAGTGCGTCCTGCTCACAGTGTTCAGCTAGATCCGTTCCTGTTATCTTCCTACTGACAGGCAGGCTTGTCTGGTTACAGTATATAAAGCTACCTGAAGAAAATTACAGGTGTTCTATCCCAGCTTAGTGCAGCTACAGGCCATTAGTATGTCTGGAAGGCCAAGAAGGAGAGGCAGACAGTCACAAGCCAATAAGAGAGGGCAAGCAGGCTCTGTGTCTAGTGCTGGTCGTGGAGACGGTGCATCCTCATCAGCACGTGGCCATGGGACACGCTTGGCCTTTTTTTCGGCAGCTGGCCGTGTTGAGCCGCAACATGCGGAAGACTTGGTCGAGTGGATGACCAAGCCGTCCTCATCCTCCTCATCCTCTCTCACCCATGCCCAGGGTGCTTTGTCTGGCAAAGCAGCGGCCTCTTCCCTCAGCTCAATGTCATCAGTGACTCCTTCCCTAGCTCCACCATGTCCTCCTGAGGATTCCCTCGAACTGTTTGACCACAGTGTTGGGTACATGCTCCAGGAGGATGCCCAGCGTTTGGAAGGCTCTGATTATGATACTGAGCTCGATGAAGGCAGTAACATGAGCACGGACAGAGGGGGTGCCCAAGAAGGACAGCAATCTGGCAGTCATGCTCCCCCTGCTGCAGCATACTGCCAAGTTTTCTCCAGTGATGAGGAGGGAGGGGATGATGAGGTCACTGACTCAACGTGGGTGCCTGATAGGAGAGAGGAGGAGGAGGAGGAGGCACATCACCAACGAGGCAGGATGCCCTCCAGGGGCCAGCCTAAGGGCAGCACATTGACTGCATCACACCCCAAAGCTCCACATGTGCAGGGCGCTGCAGTCTCTGCGCGTTATTCAAAAAGTTCTTTGGTGTGGGCCTTTTTTGAGACGAGTGCATCAGATCGCACCGCTGCTATTTGCAACATATGTCTCAAGCGTATTGGGTGACTCTGCTGGCAGCTGGGAAGGATGCAGGACAAGGTGCAGTAGTGTTGGAGGTTGTTCCGCCACCACGCCTCCAAAATGCTGATTGTGACACACCTCTCTCCTCCACCCCCTCCTCTTCTTCTTCCTCCATGGCCTCCTCCTCGGAACCAGCGGTGCTCCGTAGGCGTTCAAGGGGCTACGCAAGTACGCAGGCCAAAAGATGCCATGCGGTGCTTGAGCTGGTGCGCTTGGGGGACAGGAGCCACACTGGGGCAGAGGTTCTGTCAGCTCTGCAGGGGCAGGTTCAGAGGTGGTTGACGCCACGCCAACTTAAGGCAGGAATGGTGGTTTGCGACAATGGCACCAACCTCCTCTCTGCCCTCCGACAGGGACAAATGACCCACGTGCCCTGTTTGGCTCACGTCCTTAACTTGGTGGTGCAGCGGTTCTTGGGCAGGTACCCGGGCTTACAGGATGTCCTGAGGCAGGCCAGGAAAGTCTGTGTGCATTTCCGCCGGTCATATAATGCCAGTGCTCGGCTGACGGACCTCCAAAAGGAGTTTAACCTGCCCAAGAACCGCCTAATCTGTGACATGCCCACCAGGTGGAACTCAACGTTGGCCATGCTGCAGCGGCTGCACACGCAGCAGAGGGCCATCAATGAGTACCTGTGCGACTATGGCACCAGGACAGGGTCAGGGGAGCCTGGTTTTTTTTCCCCATGCCAGTGGGCCATGATCAGGGATGCATGCACTGTCCTGTCACCATTCGAGGAGGCCACGAGGATGGTGAGCACTGACAGTGCATGCATCAGTGACACTGTCCCCCTTGTCCACCTGTTGGAGCACACGCTGCGTGGAATAATGGACAGGGCACTTGAGGCAGAACAGAGGCAGGAAGAGGAGGACTTCCTTAGCTCTCAAGGCCCCCTTTATCCAGACAGTGTTCCTGCGTGCCCGCCGATCACACAGGAAGAGGAGGAGGAGGAGGAGGAGGAAGATTGTGTCAGCATGGAGGTGGAGCCTGGCACTCAGCATCAGCAGCAGTCTTTAAGGGATCAGTCCCAAGGAACACATGGACTTGTACGTGGCTGGGAGGAGGTGGCTGCGGACGTTGTTGTCCTTAGTGACCCAGAGGACTCCGGACCGAATGCCTCAGCAAACCTACGCTGCATGGCCTCCCTGATCCTGCAAAGCCTGCGTAAGGATCCTCGTATTCGTGGTATCAAGGAGAAGGACCAATACTGGCTGGCAACCCTCCTTGATCCACGTTACAAGGGTAAGGTTGCGGACCTTATCTTGCCATCGCAGAGGGAGCAGAGGATGAAACATCTTCGGGAGGCCTTGCAGAAAGGTCTGTGCAACGCGTTCCCAGAGACTGGGAGGTTACAAACTCCTGTTTCTGGACAACGTGTTGCTGAGGCTTCGGTCAGTCAAAGAAGGAGCGGTGGAGAAGGTGGCCGTCTGACCGATGCGTTCAGACAATTTTTTGGTCCGCAGCCCCAAGGTATGATCGGTTCCAGCAACCATCGCCAGCGTCTGTTTTACATGGTGCAGGAATACCTAGGGGCAAGATCAGATTTGGACACCTTTCCCACCGAAAATCCTCTGGGTTACTGGGTCTTGAGGATGGATCACTGGCCAGAGCTTGCACAGTATGCAATTGAGCTACTGGCCTGTCCTGCATCCAGCGTTCTTTCGGAACGCACATTCAGTGCTGCTGGAGGCGTGGTAACCGATCACAGGGTGCGTCTGTCCACCGACTCGGTCGATCGGCTGACCTTCATAAAAATGAATCAGTCTTGGATCACCACCAGCTACCAAGCACCTGATGCTGATGTAACCGAATACTTTTTTTTGAAATCTCAGATCCCTTCAAAGACTGCCTATGCTGATGCTGAGTGACTATCCCTGAGTAATTGTCCTCTTCCTCCTCAATCATCACGCTGATAGCTTGTAAGAACATTTTTGGTTCTGGGCGCCACCACCAGTGCCTAAGGCACAATTTTTCAGCCCCTGTTTAACAGGGGCGTGTAATTACAATTTTTGATGTAATACTTTGCAGCAGGGCTCGTTCCTACGTTCCAACTAGAGTGTCTGTGAGGGGTTGCAGTGTTGTGGCACCAGCACCAGTGCCTAAGGCCCAATTTTTCTGCCCCTGTCTAACAGGGGCGTGTAATTACAATTTTTGATGCAATACTTTGCAGCAGGGCTCGTTCCTGCGTTCCAACTAGAGTGTCTGTGAGGGGTTGCAGTGTTGTGGCACCAGCACCAGTGCCTAAGGCCTAATTTTTCAGCTCCTGTTCAACAGGGGCATGTAATTACAATTCTTGATCTAATATTTCACAGCAGGGCCCTGTGAGGGCTTACAGTGTTGTGGCCACAGCAACACCTAAGGCCCAAATTTCTGCTGAGTATATAGGGCAGGACCCTACTTTCAAACATCTAACTTACAAACGACTCCTACTTGCAAACGGAAGGAGACAACAGGAAGTGAGATGAAATCTACCCCTAGGAAGGGAAATTCTCTCCTGTAAGAGTTAATATGGGAAAACAATTTCTCCTTTCCACTGATGCTTTCTAATCCTTGTTCCACAAAAAAACCCAAATTTTCAAAAAACATTTTTCATTGGGACAAAAAAGTGAGGTGAAATCTTCTGAAGAGGAGGAAAGACAGCAAAACAAATGTCACAGGGGTGATAACCCTTCCCTATGTTTTCCAAAAAGCTTAGAAAAGATTTTTTGGCTGGAGCTAAACACGTTAAAAATGTTCAAAATTACAAAGAGATTCTACTTAAGAACAAACCTACAGTCCCTGTCTTGTTTGCACCGCCTGTATACTGCTGTTCAGAGTATATAGGGCCTGGTGGCCCCACACCTTTCCTTATTTTAATTTGGGTGCGGGGTTCCCCTTAATATCCATACAAGACCCAAAGGGCCTGGTAATGGACTGGGGGGTACCCATGCCGTTTGTCTCACTGATTTTCATCCATATTGCCATGACCCGACATGACATTAAACCCGCAAGCAGTTTTAAATGAGATTTTTTCCTTTAAAAATGACATTTGGTGCAGGGACTGTTCTAAACATGGGAAACACGCGTCACTTTACAGGCATACTATAGACACCCCCCAGGTACGATATTTAAAGGAATATTTCACTTTTTTTTTTTTACTTTAAGCATCATTAAAATCACTGCTCCCGAAAAAACGGCCGTTTTTAAAAGTTTTTTTTGCATTGATACATGTCCCCTGGGGTAGGACCCGGGTCCCCAAACCCTTTTTAGGACAATACCATGCAAATTAGCCTTTAAAATGAGCACTTTTGATTTTGAACGTTCGAGTCCCATAGACGTCAATGGGGTTCTAACGTTCGTGCGAACTTTCGGTCCGTTCGCGGGTTCTGGTGCGAACCGAACCGGGGGGTGTTCGGCTCATCCCTAATCAGTATCTATCTGTATATATCTAACTACATATCTATCTATGCACAGGGGGGCTAAGCAGCAGAGGAATGAGATGTGAATGGGAGAGAGGGTGATCAGTATGGTGAGGGAGGAGATTACAGGAACCGACCCCCTGTGTTGCTCTTCCTGCAGTAGCTGAAATCCGGCAGGAGGGAGAGGAGAAACAAGCTATCAGCTGTTGCAGGGAGAGACACAGGGGATCGTTCCTGTATTTGCCCTCCCGCCGCACCGATCAACTTCTCTCCTACTCACTTCTGATTCCTCTGCTGCCTGCCCCCCCCCTCTGGCCTGAGCAAGGTACAGATGCTACCCCCTTTACTGCCCCCCTATCCTGGCACCCTAAGGCGGCAGCCTTATGTTGGCGACGGCCCTGAACAGGACAGGTGTGGTGGTGTGATATGTTACCTTAAGCCTTTTCAAGTTACATAATGTTTCATGGATGATGGCTTTTCCAATCTAAGATTCAAAGGAGACCTGGCGAACTCATCTACTATATGATATTATTTCCTCTTGATTTTTGTGGCTCATTGTATGTTTCCTCTTTCTTTTTTCATCTTCTTTTTGCTTTCTGTTTATTTACTACTACATTACCTTTTCTATATTTTTTCTCCATCCTTTTCCATCCTTCCCCTTCTTAAAACTCTGCTCTCCTTTAACTGAAGCTGTTGCCTAATGCTCATATTTTTAACGTCTCCTCAATTCCTGGCCCTATGACACCCCTCATCGATAATCCACATTTTCCATATTGTCTTTTCTTACCAGGTCAGGGGTCTTGGGACAGATCTTTGTAGCCACAATTAAGACATATACTTACCCATAGGCATTGTAACTCCTAGGTAACTATGTTCAAAGTGTCCATTGCAGGACCAGTACTTGGTTTATTCACAGACAATTACTTAGCTTTTACAAATCCCTTACTCTGAATGGAAATTTACATCACCCATTAACATCATTTAAAAACTCAATCCACACCACCCCAACACAAAATTTTATAATTATACTAGCTCCTCACACATAGTAAACCTTCAACTACACTATCCTTTCAAGCTCTATGGATGATGGAATGCAATCTAAGTGAAGTACCACTGGGCAAACTTACCACAGGGGTGCTTGTTTGCAGGACAAGAAGGTGTGGTATGATGCGCTCGGTAACAGTGAAATCAGGATGTAAAAGTTTTTGGGGTGTTCGCTGGGGTGCAAAGCATGAAGAAAAGCGTGGTTCTGGAACGCACACCAACCACAGGGACCAGGAAATGGGGCCGGAAATGCCTTCCAGCGGGCACTTCCTGCCGCCGTATGCATCATTTTCCCTCTGCGGGCTGCTGCCATCTTTGCGGAGACCGTTACTAGAGGTCAAAGTTTCCTATGCCACTGCCCACCCTTTCACCTACCTCCCTTCCTTTTTTTTTGTTGGCCCTTTTTTTCTAGCGGTCTCCTCCTTGGTTCCAATCTGTCTATTGTTGTCTATTGTTCCTAGTGTTTGATTCTCATATTTGACTGCAAGCTCATGTTTATTAATAGGGATGAGCTGAACACCCCCCGGCCCGGTTCACAGTAGAACGTGCGAACAGGCAAAGAATTTGTTCGAACATGCGAACACTGTTAAAGTCTATGGGACGCGAACGTGAAAAATCAAAAGTGCTCATTTTAAAGGCTTATATGCATGTTATTGCCCTAAAAAGTGTTTGAGGACCCGGGTCCTGACCCAGAGGATATGTATTAATGCAAAAAAAAAAAAAGTTTTAAAAATGGCCATTTTTTCGGGAGCAGTGATTTTAATACCCTTTCATGACTAAGCCTATTTTTGACATTTGGTGTTTACAAGTTAAAATCCATATTTTTTGCTAGAAAATTACTTAGAGCCCCCAAACATTATATATATATTTTTTAGCAGAGAATCTAGAGAATAAAATGGTGATTGTTGCAATATTTTTTATTCACACAGTATTTGTGCAGCGGTGTTTTAAACGCAACTTTTTGGGAAAAGGGACACTTTCATGAATTTTAAAAAACCAAACAGTAAAGTTAGCCCAATTTTTTTGTATAATGTGAAAGATGATGTTACGCCGAGTAAATAGATACCAAACATGTCACGCTTTATAATTGCACGCACTCGTGGAATGGCGACAAACTAAGGTACCTAAAAATCTCCATAGGCGAAGCTTTAATTTTTTTTATGGTTACCAGGTTAGAGTTACAGAGGAGGTCTAGTGCTAGAATTATTGCTCTTGCTCTGACGATCGTGGCTAAACCTCACATGTGTGATTTAAACACGGTTTACATATGCGGGCGCGACTTTCATATGCGTTTTCTTTGCTGCGCAAGCTCGCGGGGACGGGGGCACTTTAAAAAAAAAATTTTTTTCTTATTTTATTTATTTTTATATTTATAAATTGTGTTTAAAAAAATTTTTTTTGATCACTTTTATTGCTGTCACAAGGAATGTAAACATTCTAAAGACCCCCCATCCCTCCTTAGCACTTCACAGTATTCAGATCGCCGTTTTCATTTTTTAAAAACCGGCGCCATTTGGCAGCTTCTGCTCTTACGTCATTTCCGTGTTTACAATTAGGAGGCTGGAACGAAGCCGTAAGCAGACTGTCAGTAGCCACTGAAGGCGGCGGATTGGTGATCGGGCCTCCCGGTGGATCGGGAGGCCCGGTAAGAGCGGCGGGAGGCAGCGGGAGGGGGGGACGTCCCTTCCCGCTCCTCTGGTATAACAGCCAAGCGGCTTTTAGCCACATCGGTTTTTATACTTGGAGAGCCGATCACCAGCTCTACAAAACGGTACCAGGATGATGCCTGCAGCTGCGGGCATCATCCCGGTATAACCCCCAAAAGCTGAGTACGCACATCTGCGTACGCTCGGCGGGAAGGGGTTAAAGTGAAACAATAAAAATGAAATAGTCATTTAAATATCATGCCTGGGGGGTGTCCTTAGTATGCCTGTAAAGTAGCGCATCTTTCCCATGTTTATAACAGTGCCACAGCAAAATGACATTTCTAAAGGAAAAAATGTCATTTAAAACTGCTCGCGGCTGTAATGTATTGTCGTATCCCGGTAATATAGATAAAAATATCAAAAAAACAATGGCATAGATGTCACCCCCCAGAATCCATACCAGGCCCTTCAGGTCTGGTATGGATATAAAGGGGAACCCCGCACCCCAAATTCCCCAGGCTCCCAGGCACTATATACTCTTAACAGCAGTATATATACTATACGGCCTGCCCTATATACTCTGCAGAAAATTGGGCCTTAGGTGTTGGTGGTACCAGAGCACTGTAAGCCCTCACAGTTACTCTTGTTGGGCGCAGGAACGGGCCCTACTGTGAAATATTATATCAAGAATTGGCCTGGGGGTCCCCCAGGCTTCCAGGCACTATATACTCTTAACAGCAGTATATTTACTATACGGCCTGCCCTATATACTCTGCAGAAAATTGGGCCTTAGGTGTAGGTGGTACCAGAGTACTGTAAGCCCTCACGGTTACTCTTATTGGGCGCAGGAACGGGCCCTACTGTGAAATATTATATCAAGAATTGTAACTACATGACCCTGTTAAACAGGAGCAGAAAAATTGGGCCTTGGGCAGTGGTGGTGCCACAACACTGTTAGCCCTCACAGTTACTCTTGTTGGGCGCAGGAACGGGCCCTACTGTGAAATATTATATCAAGAATTGGCCTGGGGGTCCCCCAGGCTCCCAGGCACTATATACTCTTAACAGCAGTATATTTACTATACGGCCTGCCCTATATACTCTGCAGAAAATTGGGCCTTAGGTGTAGGTGGTACCAGAGTACTGTAAGCCCTCACGGTTACTCTTATTGGGCGCAGGAACGGGCCCTACTGTGAAATATTATATCAAGAATTGTAACTACATGACCCTGTTAAACAGGAGCAGAAAAATTGGGCCTTGGGCAGTGGTGGTGCCACAACACTGTTAGCCCTCACAGATACCACTTGTTGGGCGCAGGAACGGGCCCTACTCTGAAATATTATATCAAGAATTGTAATTACATGCCCCTGTTAAACAGGAGCAGAAAAATTGGGCCTTGGGCAGTGTTGGTGCTACAACACTGTAAGCCCTCACAGATACGCTTGTTGGGTGCAGGAACGGGCCCTGCTGTGAAATATTATATCAAGAATTGTAATTACATACCCCTGTTAAACAGGGGCAGAAAAATTGGGCCTTGGGTGGTGGTGGGGGTGCCACAACTCTGTAACCCCTCACAGATACTCTTGTTGGGCGCAGGAAAAGGGCCCTGCTGTGAAACATTTTATCAAGAATTGTAATTACATGCCCCTGTTGAACAGGGGCAGAAAAATTGGGCCTTAGGCGGTGGTGGTGCCACAACACTGTAAGCCCTCACAGATACTCTTGTTGGGCGCAGGAACGGGCCCTGCTGTGAAATATTATATCAAAAATTGTAATTACATGCCCTTGTTAAACAGGGGCTGAAAAATTGGGCCTTGGGTGGTGGTGGTGGTGCCACAACACTGTAAGCCCTCAGTTACTCTTGTTGGGTGCAGGAATGAGCCCTACGTTGAAATATTATATCAAAAATTGTAATTACATACCCCTGTTAAACAGGGGCAGTAAATTGGGCCTTGGGTGGTGGTGGTGGTGCCACAACACTGTAACCCTTCACAGATACTCTTGTTGGGCGCAGGAATGGGCCCTGCTGTGAAATATTATATCAAAAATTTTAATACCATGCCCCTGTTAAACAGGGGTAGAAAATGTGGCCTTGGGTGGTGGTGGTGGTGCCACAACACTGTAACCCCTCACAGATACTCTTGTTGGGAGGAGAAATGGGCCCTTCTGTGAAATATTATATCAAGAATTGTAATTACATGCCCGTGTTAAATAGGGGCAGAAAAATTGGGCCTTGGGTGGTGGTGGGTGTGCCACAACACTGTAACCCCTCACAGATACTCTTGGGTGCAGGAATGGGCCCTGCTGTGAAATATTATAACAAAAATTGTAATTACATGCCCCTGTTGAAAAGGGGCAGAAAAATTGGGCCTTGGGCGGTGGTGGTGTGCCACAACACTGTAACCCCTCACAGATACTCTTGTTGGGTGCAGGGACGGGCCTGCTGTGAAATATTATATCAAGAATTGTAATTACATGCCCCTGTTAAACAGGAGCAGAAAAATTGGGCCTTGGGTTTTGGTGGGTGTGCCACAACACTGTAACCCCTCACAGATACTCTTGTTGGGTGCAGGAACAGGCCCTGCTGTGAAACATATCAAGAATTGTAATTTCATGCTCCTGTTAAACAGGGGCAGAAACTATGGGTCTTGGGCGGTGGTGGTGGTGCCACAACACTGTAAGCCCTCACAGATACTCTTGTTGGGCGCTGGAATGGGCCCTGCTGTGAAATAATATATCAAAAATTGTAATTACATGCCCTTGTTAAACAGGGGCAGAAAAATTGGGCCTTGGGTGGTGGTGGTGGTGCCACAACACTGTAAGCCCTCAGTTTTTCTTGTTGGGTGCAGGAATGAGCCCTACGTTGAAATATTATATCAAAAATTGTAATTACATGCCCTTTTAAACAGGGGCAGAAAAATTGGACCTTGGGTGGTGGTGGTGCCACAACACTGTAACCCTTCACACATACTCTTGTTGGGCGCAAGAATGGACCCTGCTGTGAAATATTAGATCAAAAATTTTAATAACATGCCCCTGTTAAATAGGGGCAGAAAAATTGGGCCTTGGGCAGTGGTGGTGCCACAACACAGTAAGCCCTCACAGATACTCTTTTTGGGTGCAGGAACGGGCCCTGCTGTGAAATATTATATCAAGAATTATAATTACATGCCCCTGTTAAACAGGGGCAGAAAAACTGGGCCTTGGGCGGTGGTGGTGGTAGTGCCACAACACTGTAAGCCTTCACAGATACTCTTGTTGGGCCCAGGAACAAGCCCTGCTGTGAAATATTAAATCAAGATTTGTAATTACATGCCCCTGTTATACAGGGGCAGAAAAATTGGGCCTTGGGCAGTGGTGGTGCCACAACACTGTAAGCCCCCACAGATACTCTTCTTGGGTGCAGGAACGGGCCCTGCTGTGAAATATTATAACAAAATTTGTAATTATATGCCCCCGTTGAACAGGGGCAGAAAAATTGGGCCTTGGGCAGTGGTGGTGGTGGTGCCACAACACTGTAAGCCCTCACAGATACTCTTGTTGGGCGCAGGAACGGGTCCTGCTGTGAAATATTGTATCAAAAATTGTAATTACATGCCCTTGTTAAACAGGGCCAGCAAAAATGGGCCTTGGGTGGTGGTGGTGCCACAACACTGTAAGCCCTCATAGATACACTTGCTGGGTGCAGCAACGAGCCCTACACTGAAATATTATATCAGAAATTGTAATTACATGCCCCTGTTAAACAGGGGAAGAAAAATTGGGGCTTGGGTGGTGGTGGTGCCACAACACTGTAAGCCCTCATAGATACTCTTGTTGGTGGAAAAATGGGCCCTGCTGTGAAATATTAGATCAAAAATTGTTATTATATGCCCCTGTTAAACAGGGGCAGAAAAATTGGGCCTTGGGTGGTGGTGGTGGCCTAAACCAAAATTATTGTTGGAAGCTAGCATCATCAAGATTGAGGAGGAATAGGATAGTCAGCATAGGCAATCTTCAAGGGATCCCACATCCATAGCAAATTCAATCAGTTACATCAGCATCAGGTGCTTGATAGCTGCTGATCCAAGACTGATTCATTTTTATGAATGTAAGCCTATCAACGGAGTCTGTGGACAGGTGCACTCTTTGATCCGTTACAAACCCTCCAGCAGCACTGAATGTGCAGGACAGGCCAGTAGCTTAATCGCATATTGAGCAAGTTCTGGCCAGTGGCCCATCCTCAAGACCCAGTAACCCAGTGGATGCTTTGTTGGAAAGGGCTCCAAGTCTGTTCTTGTCCCTAGATATTCCTGCACTATGTAATGCAGACACTGGCGATGGTTGCTTGAACTGATCAGACCTTGGGGCCGAGGACTGAAAAATTGTTTAAAGGCATCGGTCAGCCAGCCACCTTCTCCACCGCTCTTCCTCTGACTGAACGAAGTCTCAGCAACATGTTGTCCAGCACCAGGAAATTGTAACCTCCCAGGGTCTTGAAATGCATTGCACAAATCTTTCTTCAAGGCCTCCTGAAGATGTTTCATCCTCTGCTCCCTCTGTGAAGGCAGGATGAGTTCTGCAACCTTACCCTTGTAACGTGGATCAAGAAGGGTTGCCAGCAAGTAATGATCCCTCTCCTTGATACCACGAATCCTAGGGTCCTTTCGCAGGCTTTGCAGAATCAGGGAGGCCATGCAGCGTTTGCAGAGGCATTCGATTCTGAGTCCTCTGGGTTACTAAGGATCTTATGATCTGTAACTACCTCCTCCCAGCCACGTACAACTCCTTGAGTTTCTGGGGACTGAAAACCATCCCTTGAAGACTGCTGCTGAGTGTTTATCCTCTACATCCATGCTGACACAATCCTCCTCCTCCTCCTCCCCCTCTTCTTCCTGTGTGTTTGGCGGGGCCCGCAGGAATGCTATCTGGATAAAAGGGGCCTTAGAGGTAAGGAAGTCCTCCTCTTCCTCCCGCTGTTCTGCCTCAAGTGCCCTGTCCATGATTCCACAAAGCATGTGCTCCAACAGGAAGACTAGATGGACAGTGTCACTGATGCATGCATTGTCGCTGCTCACCCTCCTTGTGGCCTCCTCAAATGGTGAAAAGAAGCCAAGCTCCCCTGACCCTGTCCTGGTGCCATACTCGCACAGGTACTCATTGATGACCCTCTGCTGTGTGTGCAGCTGCTGCAGCATTGCCAACATTGAGTTCCACCTGGTGGGCATGTCACAAATGAATCGGTTGGTGGGCAGGTTGCATTCCCTTTGAATGTCAGCCAGCCGAGCACTTTCATTGTATGACCGGCGGAAATTACCACAGACTTCTGGCCTGCCTCAGGAGATCCTGTAAGCCTGGGTACCTGCTCAAGAACCGCTGCACACCAAATTCAGGACATGTGCCAAACATGGAACGTGGGTCAAGTGTCCCTGTCGGAGGGTGGAGAGAAGGTTGGTGCCATTGTCGCATACAACCATTCCTGGCTGAAGCTGGCATGGCGTCAACCACCTCTGAGCCTGCCCCTGCAGAGGTGAAAGAATCTCTGCCCCAGTGTGGCTCCTGTCCTCTAGGCAGACCAACTCAAGCACCAGATGGCATCTTTTAGCCTGACTGCTTGCGTAGCCCATTGAACTGTTACAGAGCACCGCTGGTTCAGAGGACAAATCTGCAGAAGAGGCCATAGAGGAAGAAGAAGAGGAGGGGGTGGAGGAGAGAGCTGTGGCAGAAGCGCCACTAGCATTTTGGAGGAGTGGTGGCAGAACAAGGTCCAACAACACTGAACCCTGTCCTGCATCCTTCCCAGCTGCCAGCAGAGTTACCCAGTGCGCCATGAAAGGAAAGGTAACGTCCCTGCCCATGCCTGCTGGACCATGAGTCAGCGGTAATATGAACCTTACTGCTGACTGCCCTGTCAAACAAGGCCAAAACATTGCCTTCCACATGCCGGTAGAGAGCTGAAATGGCCTTCTGTGAAAAGAAATGGCGTTTTGGAACCTGCCACTGAGGTACAGCACATTCCACAAATTCACAAAGGGGGCAGAGTCTACCAGCTGAAAAGGCAGCAGTTACAGTGCTAGCAATTTGGCCAAGCTAGCATTTAGACACTGAGCATGTGGATGGTTGGGGCTGAATTTCTTTTTATGGTTCAGCAACTGGGGTAGATAAATTTGCCTGCTAAAATCAGATGGTGGTTTACTGCTAGCAGATTGGCTGCAAGTACTTGGGACACCTATTGCTATACCTTCATTCCACTCAGTGCAGGTTTTTGAGAGGACTGGAAGAATAGTAGGGTTGGAGATCCCAGATGAGGAGCAAGGAGAAGTCCGCCTTTCGTCTTTCAAGTGCTGTTGCCAATGGACTGCATGGCAGGTCGTTCTATGTCTGGGTAAGCATGTGGTGCCCAAGTGGCTGCTGTTCTGGCCACGCTTGATCCGCTTCAGACATAGGTTGCAAACAGCAACGGTGCGATCTGCTACACACATGTCGAAAAAAGGCCCACACCAAGGAACTTTTAAAAGTCAGCGGGCAGTCAGCAGCACCCTGCACCTGCGGAGCTCTGTGGTATGATGCAATAGGGTGGCTGCCCTTAAGCTGCCCCCTAGAGGACATCCTGCCTCATTGGAGTTGTGCCTTCTCCTCCTCTCTTCTCTCAGGCACCCAAGTACAGTCAGTGACCTCATAATCCCCTCCCTCCTCCTCACTGGAGCAAACTTGGCAGTATGCTGCAGCTGGGGGAACATGACTGCCAGTTTCTTGTCCTTCTTGGGCACCCCCTCTCTCTAGGCTCATGTTACCCCCTTCCTCAACCTGGGAACCAAGATTGGAGCCTTCAAATCGCTGCGCATCCTTCAGCAGCATGTGGTCGAATAATTCTGGGGACTCCTCCATGCATGATGGTGGGGCTACAGAAGGAGTGACTGTGGACAAGGAGCCGGTGGAATAGGCTGCTTTGGCAACTGTGTTGGAAGGTAAACTACTCTGAGCCTGGGTGACAGAGGATGAGGAGGATGAGGAGGATGAGGACGGCTTTGTTATCCACTCCAACTAAAAAGTGGTATAAACAACATTAAAGTGTTGGCAGCCGCCATAAAAAGTCACACTCATCAATATATATTAGCAGTGCTAAAAACAATAAAAACAAATCAATGTGGAAAATATAATGCTAAAAATTCACTCATCATAAATAGTGCCGTTAGGTGAATAATCAGTCCATATCTGTAATCGTGTGCAGAAATCAATGGTGTCAACTAGCATAACAAGAGACCTATGTGACTCAAGTTGAGTGGCAAGCAAAGTAGCACATAAAGTGACAAGGTGCAAGGTGAAACAAATAAAAAATGTAAACCAGTGCAATGTTCAGAGATTGTCCAGAACTATAACAAGCGATATTGCTAAATAATGTGACTTGAATAATTTGGCATGCACCAGATGTGACAGTAGAGCAAGGTCCTTTTTAGTTTAAATAATGGTGATAGCGTCCTGACATGCAACGGTCGCTCCGTGGTGCTTGACTTAAATCACACGGTGCTCAGCTTCGTGTACAAACACTCATGTGAGAGATGGCCCCTTACCTTAAGGCAATAGGGCAAACGCATATAGCCAGGGGTCTTTACACAGGGTCCTCCTTGGAGCAATGGAGCAGGCGTATATGACCAAGAATCTTTATAGGGGGGTCCTCCTAAGATGTAGAGCCCTATCCTCACGGTCCCAATTCCAGGGGGTGGTTCCCTCGGTAATAGGGGGGATAAAAAACACGGGGAGCCCCAATAGTGTAATACTGCTAAAACCAGTAGCTTTATTAAGGTAAAACTCGGTACTCACATAAAAACCAGCAATAATGTTCCTATCTCTGACGAGCGGCGAGCTCGTATTACTGACACAGCGTGTAGAGCCTGTCCCGTCCTTACGCGTGACGTCACACCGCACGTGACTTCATCAGAGGAAGTCACGTGCGGTGTGACGTCACGCGTAAGGACGGGACAGGCTCTACACGCTGTGTCAGTAATACGAGCTCGCCGCTCGTCGGAGGTAGGAACATTATTGCTGGTTTTTATGTGAGTACCGAGTTTTACCTTAATAAAGCTACTGGTTTTAGCAGTATTACACTATTGGGGCTCCCCGTGTTTTTTATCCCCCCTATTACCGAGGGAACCACCCCCTGGAATTGGGACCGTGAGGATAGGGCTCTACATCTTAGGAGGACCCCCCTATAAAGATTCTTGGTCATATACGCCTGCTCCATTGCTCCAAGGAGGACCCTGTGTAAAGACCCCTGGCTATATGCGTTTGCCCTATTGCCTTAAGGTAAGGGGCCATCTCTCACATGAGTGTTTGTACACGAAGCTGAGCACCGTGTGATTTAAGTCAAGCAGCACGGAGCGACCGTTGCATGTCAGGACGCTATCACCATTATTTAAACTAAAAAGGACCTTGCTCTACTGTCACATCTGGTGCATGACAAATTATTCAAGTCACATTATTTAGCAATATCGCTTGTTATAGTTCTGGACAATCTCTGAACATTGCACTGGTTTACATTTTTTATTTGTTTCACCTTGCACCTTGTCACTTTATGTGCTACTTTGCTTGCCACTCAACTTGAGTCACATAGGTCTCTTGTTATGCTAGTTGACACCATTGATTTCTGCACACGATTACAGATATGGACTGATTATTCACCTAACGGCACTGTTTATGATGAGTGAATTTTTAGCATTATATTTTCCACATTGATTTGTTTTTATTGTTTTTAGCACTGCTAATATATATTGATGAGTGTGACTTTTTATGGCGGCTGCCAACACTTTAATGTTGTTTATACCACTTTTTAGTTATTTATCATCACTTTAAGTCCCTTAACAAGGGCGCTCAGGATTAGCGCAGCACTATTTAATATTTTTATGTCCATTTAAGGTCTGGTTTGCACCTGTATTCAGTGCATGCAGCTTGTCCGTAGTATTATATTAGATTTTTTTTTCCTGTTAGCGCGGGAATAATTTCTTTATTCTAGTATCCACTCCAACTCTTCTGCATGTTCTGGCTCAATAACACGGCTAGCAGCAGAAAAAAAGGATATTCACGCCCCACGGCCACCTGCAGAGGATGCACCATGTCCACGACCACCACTGTTGACTGTAGACACAGAGGCTGCTTGCCCTCTTTTAGTGGCCTGTGAGCGTCTGCCTCTCCTTGGTGGCCTTCCGGACTTTTTTTGTTTTGCAACACCACACTACACTGTATTAGATACTGTGTACACTGCCTGAAATATCTTAGAAACTGTACACACTGTATTAGATACTGTGTACACCGCCTGCACTGTATTAGAAACTTTACTATAGTTGCACTGTATTGTGTACTGTGTACACCACCAGAAGTGTAGTAGAAACTGTACACACTGTATTAGATACTGTGTACACCACCATAAAAGTAGTAGAAACTGTACTACGGCTGCACAGTATTGTGTACTGTGTGCACCACCAGAAGCATAGTAGAAACTGTACACACTGTATTATATACTGTGTACACCGCCTGCACTGTATTATATACTGTGTACACCACCAGAAGTGTAGTAGAAACTGTACACACTATATTAGATACTGTGTATACCACCGGCATTGTATTAGGAACTGTACTACGACTGCACTATTTTGTGTACTGTGTACACCACCAGAAGTGTAGTAGAAACTGTACACACTGTATTAGATACTGTGTACACCACCTGAAGTGTATTAGAAACAGTATACCACAGAATGCACTTTAGATATAGGCTACACTGGATGCAGAGTATATATATATATATATATATATATATATATATATATATATGTATATATGTATGTATGAAGTAACAAGTGCAAGCAATCAAGCCCTCCCAGAGGCTTATATTATAGGAGACGACAAAAAGGGATTGCTGCACAAAAAATGTTTTAATGAAAAATATGATCAAAACATCCAAAGTATATAGGCCATCATCGTAACAGTTTGGGGCTAATACAGATCACGCCCTTCTTCAAAACATGGTGCCTATAAATATTCACATACATGGTACAATTTATATAGAGCAGATACATCTGCATACTATTAAGTAATCAACCAGCCTGTCTGGAATCAATTAATCAATGGATCTAAGACACATTATAATAAAAGTCCAAAATCTATTATACAAAAAGGATCCTGGAACAAAAAAAACAACAGGTATGACTGTTTTCCACACTTCACAGAATACATCAATCGATCAAACTCCTGAATAAAAAATAAGAAAATAAAATAACAATAATAATTTTATTGATAATAATAGGAATACTACATGTGTGTATACATATGTGAATGTGTGTGCCTAAAGATGCACGCACATGCACATATGTGATAAAGTGCAATTGATCAAAATTACCCACATGATTTATGACCAAAAAATAACATAACATAAAACAAGAAAAATTATACAATAACCAAGAAAAGCAACATTAAAGAGATAAATACAGATCAAAATCTGAATTTAACCCCTTAGGTTGAAGGGTATTAAAGCGGGGTTCCACCCAAATTTTGAACAATATCTGTATGTATTCTCTTCCTTGCCTAGATGCTGACATGCCGTTTAAAAAAATTTAAATCGCCGTAATTACCTTTTATTTTTCTATTCTTCTTTGCACTTCCTGGTTCTCCTCCCGTGGGAGTGGGCATGTTTCTAGCCTCTCCCAGACTCCTGGGAGCTAATCTCAGGCTTCCCAGGATGCCACTGAGCATGTGTGGGAACGAGCGGTGAATGCTGGGAGCACAGCATTCACCACATCCAGGAAATAAATGCTTGTGGGCTTTAAATGCTAAAGATGGAAACCGCCTGCAGTGAATAATATAAGTTATTCTTTCCGACGAAATCTGACATAGGCGGACATATTACACACAATATGTGAGTATGTAATGCTGAGAAGAAAAGTTTGTGAATGAACTCAAAAAAAAAAAAAACGATAGATAAGTGGACCCCCGCTTTAAGCCGATGTATTCAATGGACTTCTTTCTTTTTAAGATTTAATTCTCTATTACCACCCCGTATACTTCTTGAAACCCCATCAATCACCGTGAATCTAAGTTGGCAGACTGTATGACCCTTATCTACAAAATGTCTCGATAAAGGCAAATTTTCTAGTTTGTTCCTAAAGGAATACTTATGTCTCGCAATGCGATCCTTTATTTTCTGTGTGGTTTCCCCCACATAGAGGAGACCACACGGACATTTAATAATATAGATAACATAGGTGGACTGACAGGTATAATAATCTTTAAGGCCCCTTTCACACTGAGGCGGTTTGCAGGCGTTATTGCGCTAAAAATAGCGCCTGCAAACCAACCTAAAACTGCCGTTGCTGTTTCTCCATTGTGAAAGCCCGAGGGCTTTCACACTGAAGCGGTGCACTGGCAGGAGAGGAAAAAAACTCCTGCAAACAGCATCTTTGGAGCGGTGAAGGAGCGGTGTATTCACCGCTCCTAAACCGCTCCTGCCCATTGAAATCAATGGGGCAGCGCGGCTATACCGCGGCTATACCGCCGCTGTAGCGGCGCTATGCGAGCGGTTTTAACCCTTTTTCGGCCGCCAGCGGGGGTTAAAACCGTACCTAAACGACGGTAAAGCGGCGCTAGAAACAGCGCCGTTTTACCGCTGACGCCCCCACTGCCCCAGTGTGAAAGGGGCCTAATAGATATATCATAGCCCTTTTGTGGATGAGAAAAACATTTGCCTTTCATCATGCTAGAACATTGTATGCACGAGAGGCAAGGAAAAGATCCCTGATTTTTAGGGCCCAAAAAAGTCACACGGGGGATATGAGCTGAATACTGATCTGATTTTACCACTCTGTCATAAATGCTTTTACCCCTGCGATACGATGACAGGGGGAGTGATAAAACTCCGCCACAGATGGATAGCTGTTATTTAACCACCTGACATCCAGCCGTAGCCGAATGATGGCTACAGCGCAGATGTCAATTCCCGGGAGGCCGTCATATGACGGCCTCTCCTTTCCTCGCTCCCCGTGCGTGCTCACGAGCGCGCAACGGGGAAATTCCCTTGGACACAGCCAATCACAGATCGCTGTAAATGGCTAATCACAGCGGCCATTTACAGCGCGATCGCCATGGCCAATGAGCGATGATCTCAAATGTAAACATTTGAGATCATCTCTCATTGCCGGCTCTCTCTCCTCACACAGAGACAGCGTGTGAGGAGAGAGAGTTTCTGTCAGTGATCTGTGAGTTACAAAAACTACTATACAGTGCCTACAGTGCCCATCAGTACAATGCCCATCCATACAGTGCCCATCCATACAGTGCCCCATCAGTACAGTGCCCCATCAGTACAGTGCCCACCTGTGCCAATCGGTGCCCACCTGTGCCAATCAGTGCCCACCTGTCTGTCCAGCGGTGATCAGTGTTCAGCTACACATCTGCACAATCAGTGCCCACCTGTGCCACCTCATCAGTGCCCACCTGTGCCACCTCATCAGTGCCCATCTGTGCTGCCTCAGTGCACATCTGTGCAATCAGTGCACATCTGTGCCGCCTCATCAGTGCCCATTTGTGCCACCTCATCAGTGCCCATCTGTGCTGCTCCATCTGTGCTGCCCCATCTGTGCTGCTCCACCTGTGCCGCCCCATCTGTGCCGCCCCATCTGTGCCACCTCATCAGTGCACATCTGTGCCATCTCAGTGCACATCTGTTCCACCTCATCAGTGCCCATCTGTGCCACCTCATCAGTGCCCACCTGTGCCGCCTCATCAGTGCCCACCTGTGCCGCCTCATCAGTGCCCACCAGTGCCGCCTCATCAGCGCACATCTGCACATCTGTTCCACCTCATCAGTGCACATCTGTTCAACCTCATCAGTGCCCCTCTGTGCCACCTCAGTGCCCATCTGTGCTCATCAGTGCCGCCTCATCAGTGCCCATCAGTGCAGGCTTAGCAACCATGTCCAAAAGAAGCTTTTCCGCCGAGGAGGCGTACCAAATACTATCCCAGGCCGACGAGAGCAACGGGGAGCTCTCTTTTTTGGATTCCCTTTCCGACTCCGATTCTGAGTCGGACATAAATTATGAGCCAGTCCTCAGTAGTGGAACACTGAGTGACTCAGAGGAGGAAGATATTCGGCCCACCAAACGAAGGCATTCTGGTGAGGAGGCAGTGGCATCTACCAGCACCGCAGTGCCATCCACCAGCACGGCAGTCCCATCCACCAGCACCGCAGTCCCATCCACCAGCACCGCAGTGCCATCCACCAGCACCGCAGTGCCATCCACCAGCACCGCAGTGCCTCGGCAAGAAAGGCCAAGGACCCATGCCAGCCTTCCCTATGCCCTGCAGAACCCCTTGTGGCTTCCTCCTAATTCAGGAGAAGCCAACATTCCCCCTTTCACTGCCTAGCCAGGAGTCCAGGTGAACACAGAGAATTTTTCCCCAATAGATTTTTTTAATTAAATTTTTACCGAGGACATGCTGTCAAATATTGTGGCCCAGTGCAAGCTTTATGCACAGCAATTTATTTTGAATAATCCAACGTCCTACTATGCCCGTCCCTATGCGTGGAGAGACCTAAGGGTGGAGGAGTTGAAGGTTTTCTTAGGGCTCACATTTAATATGGGACTCACAAAAAAAACACTTTGATGTCCTATTGGTCAACCCACCCCCTCCAACACATGCCAGTATTCTCCAAGGTAATGCCCAGAAACAGATACCTCATGATATTGAGGTTTCTTCATTTCAATGACAATACCATGTGCCCTCCCCGAAATGATCCAAACTATGACAGACTTTTCAAAATTGGGCCACTTTTAAATTATTTTTCTGCACTATTCCCCCTGCTGTTTACCCCGGACCAAAACATATGTGTGGATGAGTCCCTTGTTAAGTTTAGTGGCAGGCTTAAAATAAAACAATATATTCCCAGTAAAAGGGCCCGCTATGGGGTGAAGGTATACAAATTATGTGACCGAGTCACAGGTTACATGTATGCCTTCAAAGTGTACGAAGGGAAGGACACCCAGCTGCACCCCCCTAATTGCCCAGACTATTTGGGATCAAGCGGGAAAATTGTTTGGGACCTCACATACCTCCTACTGGAGAAAGGCTACCACCTGTATGTAACTTCTACACATCTCTGCCCCTGTTCCACAACCTTCATCGGAAGAAGACGCCTGCATGTGGTACCGTAAAAAAGAACCGGAAGGGCTTTCCTCAAAGTCTGGTCAATAAGAAATTGAGAAAAGGAGAAACTGCAAGTCTACGAAACAACGAGATTTTGGCAGTGAAGTGGAGAGACAAAAGAGATGTGTACATGTTGTCTTCAATCCACGATAATACCTTCATGGAAATCCCCAGAAGAAATGGCCCCATACAGAAACCTAAATGCATCTATGATTATAATTTGTTTATGGGGGGAGTCGACTTGAATGACCAGATGCTGGAACCGTACCTTGCTACAAGACGGACATACCATTGGTATAAGAAAGTCGCAATTTATTTTTTTCATTTGGCCATCTACAATTCATATGTCATTTATCGTAACTCCACCCAAAACCCCAAACGCTTCCTTGGCTACCAGGAGGAAGTTTTCACTGCCCTTATATTCCCAAACCAACAGGCCAACGACGGCAAAAAAAATGTAAGGTGTGTACCAGAGCAGGATTCAGAAGAGACACATCTTTTTATTGTGCACAATGTCCTTCTGAACCAGGCCTCTGCGTAGGTGAATGTTTTCGCCGTTACCATACTTCACTAAATTATTAGTGAAGTATGGTAAACGTAAGCCTCCGTTCCTGCAATTTACCCTCACACCCCTTATGCCACTGCCTGATCTGGAACTGACCCTGGACTGTTATTCGACCATGCTTCTGCCTAACGATTCTGTACATACATCTGCCTGATCTGGAACTGATCTGGACTGTTTGACCATGATATTTGCCTGCCTCTTGGACTGATCTTGTACCCTGATACTGGACTAGTGGGATTCAACACAGGGGTCTCACATATGTGAGGGGCTCCAGAATTGTTTTTCTGGATGAAGAAAACTATTTTTTTTGTTTTCTCAATCCTGGATTAGGGTCTGGAGACTCGGAGGCTTCAAAGAGATTTGGGTGGGAGAAGCCTCTACTCCTGTCCCCATTCTGTCCTGAACGAGGTCCTACTTCTGCCTGTAGGACTTACTGCCGTCATGCCTCTGCCTGTTGCACTGACCACACCACATGGACCTGCCTACTACCAGGACCAATATTTTTGGCACTGCGGACAATATCTCTGCCTGCACTGACCCTGGACTTTATATGGACAGTAACCCTGCCTGCTGCCTGGACAATTGTGTTCGCCGCTGCTGACCAAGTCCCTGCCTGCTGCCTGGACCAGTGCTATCCTCCTGTGTACAACTGTGCTACTACAACCACAGGTAATCTTTTGTTTACGCTTTGCTCAGCATAATGTATTTTGGGGTGTAATTCTTGGTATGTGCATGCTATGTGTCCCTGGAACACCTGACGGTGTTCCTTGCATGTTGGATCTCTGTATGTGGCCAAGCTGTGTAGAAGTCTCACACGTGGTATCGCCATACTCAGGAGGAGTAGCAGAATGTATTTTGGGGTGTCATTTTTGCTATCCAAATGCTATGTGTTGGAAATATCTTATAAACTGACAACTTTGTGTAAAAAAAATGCGTTTTCATTTTTTTTCCACATTTTTCAAAAACTTCTGGAAAAAAATGAACCGTTCAAAAGACTCATTGTGCTCCATGCATGTTGGGCCTCTGTATGTGGCCAGGCAGTGAAAAAGTCCCACACATGTGGTATCAAAATACTCAAGAGGAGTAGCAGAATGTATTTTGGGGTGTCATTTGTGGTATACACATGCCATGTGAGAGAAATAAGCTATTACAATGACAATTTTGTGGGGGGGAAAAATCCTCAATTTTTGCAAAGAATTGTGGGAAAAAAATACAACTTCAAATAACTCACCATGCCTCTAACTAAATACATTGAAATGTCTACTTTCCAAAAAGGGGTTATTTGGGGGGCATTTGTACTTTCCTGGCTTGTTAGGGTCTCAGGAAATGAGATAGGCCACCAGTACATCAGATGTGATAATTTTTTTATGATTTGCACCATAGCTTGTAGACTCTAAAACTTTCACACAGACCAAATAATTTCCACAAATTTTTGGTTATTTTTACCAAAGATATGTAGCAGTATAAATTGTGGCCAAAATTTATGAAGAAAAATTACTAATTTGCAAAATTTTATCACAAAAATTAAGAAAAATTGTTTTTTTTTCAAAATTTTCGGTCTTTTTTAATTTATAGCGCAAAAAATAAAAAACCAAGAGGTGATCAAATACCACCAAAATAAAGCACTATTTGTATGAAAAAAAGGACAAAAAAATCACTTGGGTACAGTGTTGCATGCCTGAGTAATTGTCATTCAAAGTGTGAGAGCACTGAAAGCTGAAAATTGGTCTGGGGGGTTTAAGTGCCTAGTAAGCAAGTGGTTAAGATAGACCAATGTTTTTTTTATAATGTTGTTAATTTTGGTGGAAAATGGATGGAACTGAGAGATGAAAGGCATTCTGTGACTGGGTCTGATCATTTTAGTACCATCTTTTAACCACTTGCTTACTGGGCACTTAAACCCCCCTCCTGTCCAGACCAATTTTCAGCTTTTAGCGCTGTCGCACTTTGAATGACAATTGCGCGGTCATACAACACTGTACCCAAATGAAATTTTTATACGTTTTTTTCCCACAAATAGAGCTTTCTTTTGATGGTATTTGATCACCTCTGCGTTTTTTATTTTTTGTTAAAAAAATTGAAAAAGACAGAATTTTTTTAAAAAAAATTATATATTTTTTATATTTTGTTATAAATTTTTGCAAACAGGTAATTTTTCTCCTTCGTTGATGTACGCTGATGAGGCGGCACTGATGGGCACCGATAGGTGGCAGTGATGGGCACTGATGGGTGGCGGTGATGGGCACTGATGGGTGGCAGTGTTGGGCACTGATTGATGGCAGCACTGCTAGGTGGCACTGATAGGTGGCACTTGTGGGGCATTGTTGGTGGCACTTGTGGGCATTGTTGGTGGCACTTGTGGGCATTGTTGGTGGCACTTGTGGGGCATTGTTGGTGGCACTTGTGGGCACTGTGGGCACTGGCAGGTGGCAATAACAAATGGCACTTGGAGGCACAGATGAGGCATCTGTGCCTCCTTCCTCTTCGGGACCGATGTCCCTTTCACATAAGCCGGTGATCGGCTTTTTTTTCCTCCTCACGCTCTCAGCGTGAGGAGAAAACGAAACCGGTCACGGAGTCTTGTTTACATCATGTGATCAGCTGTCATTGGCTGACAGCTGATCACATGGTAAGGGGCCGGGACCGGCCCCTTACTCGGATCTGTGATCATCCGAGTCTCCGTGACTCGGTGATCACAGCATGCACACCGCGCGCCCTGCAGGGAGCGCGCGGTGCGCGTGTACAGGGGATGACGTCCTATGACGTCCTCCCGGAGATTGAGGTCCGCGCTGTAGCAGTCATTCGGCTATGGCCCGGACCTCAAGTGGTTAAAGACAAGCGCTCTTTATGAACAACGTCTGCAGGATACCCCCGTTGTCGGAGCCTGTCCTCCATCTCTCCCAAACAGATCTCTCAGGTATCAGGATCACACGTAATCCTGGCTACCCATTTAAATTGGGTATGAGGAATGGACTTAAAAACACCTGGAGGATGAAAATTACAATATTTTGGAGGAGCGCATGTGCGGAGCCAGCTGAGGCAGACATGTCCCGCTGAAGCTCTGTATCTCCCGGGACTTCACGGCCAGATTAAACACCCGCACAACTTCGGGTGAAGTATACAAAGAGCTACATATCTTTACTGAGGTAAAGGGGACACATTATGGTGTTTGGCGGGGCTCGTCCCAAAAGTATAATAATAGGACTATGTCTAAAATAGCACCTCCCCCCTCACCTCACACAAGCTCTTCTCGTGCTGCTAAGCAGAGGCAGAAACAGCAGCCACAGGATTATACAGCTGACACAGCTGAATCTGATATTGAATATACTGTTTCTTCACAAACTGCGGTAATGGACACCTTACATGCTAATATTATAAAGCAGTTTTGGCTGTAGCAAGAGAAAAATACTTCCTCACTTTTCACCCTTACCAGCTATTCGCCGATCTTTCCCCAATTACAGTCGCTAAACGGCGAGCCTTAAAACCTCTTCTTCAAATCCTTCAACAAAATCAAACAGCTTATCAATGGGTAGCTAATGGATGTAGGGACAGGGGATTATTACGGTGCTATGGTCAAATAATGCAAAGAGGGAAAAGAAGGTTTAAAATGGCAAAATTACAAAATTTTTTTATTAGTAATAATACAAACATGAAAAAACACTCAAATCGTTTACACTTAAAAATAGACTTATATATTGCGTGCGACCCAAGGTATAGTAGAGTAGGCCAGATGGAAATGGCCGTCGAGATAGGGGCTCAGTTTCCTACATGTTTCGCCAAGACATTGGCTTCCTCAGGGAATAAGAGCTCAAATTGGGTATAGAGAAGTCTGTACATAGGGATACAGAAAACATCATATGAGCAGAGATATTTAACAATACAATATTTGGTGCAAAATTGAGTAATGAAGTATTGTGGCTGGACAATCATGCAGAGAGGTGGCTCCACTGATTCCGGTAATGCAAACATACCTGAAAGACCGACACCCAGGGGGGGCACGAAAAGTGTCACCACAGGGGGGAAAGGGGCAGGCCGCGCCGTGTAATGTGACTGCAGGGGGCACGCAGTAAACCTGGCAAAGGAATGCATTGGAGATAGGTGAGTGGATATTAAATGTAAATTAAACATTACGTTTAAAGGAGTACTAGAAGTGATGCATCGGTTGCATAAAGCAGAGCAAATATATATATTTTTAAAAAAAAAATAGAAAACTCACACTATTGATTAAAAACAGTAGGTTGCAGAGGGCAAGAGGTGCCTGTGGATTAGTGCGCACACACAGCAGGGCGGTTGACGGGGTTGGCAATCGATTGGTAAATGGCCTATATGGGAAAATAAGTTTACTTTAAAGGTGGGCCTAATGGTCGTCATAGAAATGGGGAGAAAAATAACACCGAAGAAAAACTTACTTATTGGAGTACACTACAAAGCAAATGGCTGATTGGGGTGTTTACAGAATCAAATGCATAAGACAGAGTCTTTTTGGAAAAGCAGCAGGTGCAGTGGGTCCTGAAGAGAAATAGATGAAAGGGGGCTGTATTAGGAAAGCAAAAACTATATACCGTATATACTCGAGTATAAGTCGAATTTTTCAGCCCTTTTTTTTGGGCTGAAAGTGTCCCTTCGACTTATACTCGAGTCTCTGCCGTCTGTCTGCACGATCAGCGTGTCATGCAGGCAGACGGCGGCCGGCGTGTAATGCTACTGTTCGCCGGCTATTGCAGCTTTCAAAAGCCGCGCCTCCTGCTCATCTGTGATAGGCTGAACAGCTGTCAGTGTACAGCCTATCACGGACATTCTCTCATCCTCGTCCGTGGTATGAGAATGAGAGAATGTCCGTGATAGGCAGTCAGCGGTCAGCCTATCACAGACGAGGAGGAGGCGCGGCTTTTGAACTGTGGAATGGCCGCCGAACAGTATCAACACACGCCGGCCGCCGAACAGTATCATCACACGCCGGCCGCCGTTTGAGGATGGAGATCGCCACAGGGAGGCTGCAGAGGACACAGGTAGGCTGCACATGCACACAGGACACACACACATGTACAGGACACACACACATGTACAGGACACACACACACACACACACACACACATGTACAGGACACACACACACACACGTACAGGACACACACACACACACACACGTACAGGACACACACACACACACATGTACAGGACACACACACACACACATGTACAGGACACACACACACACGTACAGGACACACACACACACACACACACACGTACAGGACACACACACACACGTACAGGACACACACACACATGTACAGGACACACACACACACGTACAGGACACACACACACGTACAGGACACACACACACGTACAGGACACACACACACGTACAGGACACACACACACATGTACAGGACACACACACACATGTACAGGACACACACATGTACAGGGTACAGGTAGGCTGCACAGGACACAGGGAGGCAGGCAGCTGCAGATGGGCATTGTTGACCCTCTGCCATTTCTCACCCTCGACTTATACTCGGGTCAATAAATTTTTCCCAGTTTTTTGTGGTAAATTAGGGGCCTCGACTTATACTCGAGTATATACGGTAATAGGGAACTAGAGGACTGGTAAAAAGGCAGGGAATGATTTACCTGGTAGGCCGTGTAGCAAAGAATGTAACTCATAAGAGGTCAATATTGAGGATTGCCAAGAAGGTGGATGATGACTCCAAGATAATAGCTCCTAAAGGGAATGATTAAGGGCTCAGTAAAAGGTAAAGTTGAAGAGATGTTATTGATGAAATGAGGATCTCAGATTACCTGATTGCTGTGTGTGGGAGCATATAACATCTCTTCAACTTTACCTTTTACTGAGCCCTTAATCATTCCCTTTAGGAGCTATTATCTTGGAGTCATCATCCACCTTCTTGGCAATCCTCAATATTGACCTCTTATGAGTTACATTCTTTGCTACACGGCCTACCAGGTAAATCATTCCCTGCCTTTTTACCAGTCCTCTAGTTCCCTATTATATAGTTTTTGCTTTCCTAATACAGCCCCCTTTCATCTATTTCTCTTCAGGACCCACTGCACCTGCTGCTTTTCCAAAAAGACTGTCTTATGCATTTGATTCTGTAAACACCCCAATCAGCCATTTGCTTTGTAGTGTACTCCAATAAGTAAGTTTTTCTTCGGTGTTATTTTTCTCCCCATTTCTATGACGACCATTAGGCCCACCTTTAAAGTAAACTTATTTTCCCATATAGGCCATTTACCAATCGATTGCCAACCCCGTCAACCGCCCTGCTGTGTGTGCGCACTAATCCACAGGCACCTCTTGCCCTCTGCAACCTACTGTTTTTAATCAATAGTGTGAGTTTTCTATTTTTTTTTAAAAATATATATATTTGCTCTGCTTTATGCAACCGATGCACAATTGCATCACTTCTAGTACTCCTTTAAACATAATGTTTAATTTACATTTAACATCCACTCACCTATCTCCAATGCATTCCTTTGCCAGGTTTACTGCGTGCCCCCTGCAGTCACATTACACGGCGCGGCCTGCCCCTTTCCCCCCTGTGGTGACACTTTTCGTGCCCCCCCCTGGGTGTCGGTCTTTCAGGTATGTTTGCATTACCGGAATCAGTGGAGCCACCTCTCTGCATGATTGTCCAGCCACAATACTTCATTACTCAATTTTGCACCAAATATTGTATTGTTAAATATCTCTGCTCATATGATGTTTTCTGTATCCCTATGTACAGACTTCTCTATACCCAATTTGAGCTCTTATTCCCTGAGGAAGCCAATGTCTTGGCGAAACATGTAGGAAACTGAGCCCCTATCTCGACGGCCATTTCCATCTGGCCTACTCTACTATACCTTGGGTCGCACGCAATATATAAGTCTATTTTTAAGTGTAAACGATTTGAGTGTTTTTTCATGTTTGTATTATTACTAATAAATAAATTTTGTAATTTTGCCATTTTAAACCTTCTTTTCCCTCTTTGCATTATTTGACCTTAGCACCGTAATAATCCCCTGTCCCTACATCCATTAGCTATCTAACTTTTCTGGGATGAGGTGCTGTATCCAAATGTACCATCTAGCCACTACCATATCTTCCAGCTTATCAATGGGGATTCCCGTTTTCGGTACGTTTTACTTATCAAGGTACCAAATACACCTGCAGATCTTATGATGAGTTGCAAAATACCTTGCAAAGTCTACATGTCATAGATAGATCTTCTACTTCATGTGGTCCCCGCTGTCTTATTACACCTGATCCATCACAAGATTCTTCTAATGCCAAAGATGACAGAAGTCGCCAAAATTCATCTAAACGCAGTCGCCATAATTCTCCTGATAAAGACCTTGCAGATACTCTGGACTGATAGATCCATATTTATTTATTTTTTTGGACTCTATTTTGCAAGCATATTCTGCTTTTTCTCTTTTTTTTTTTTTCCATTATGCCATTAGATGTGTTGGCGAATGTTAACATCTTTACCCTCAACTCATCCTTAATTGATAACATTATTAGTGCATAGAGCTCATTTTTACCCCTAACCTCAATTCTCCTAGATATTTCACTTTTTGTGTACCAAATGTATAGTTACCTTCCCCTATTTTTTTTTCCTCTTTTTCTTTCGCCCCTTTCCTCCTGCCCTTATTAAATATATGGTTAACAAACCTAGTACGTAAATTTATACCCTACATAGATGTGTAATATGCTTCAACTCAATGTTTTCCTACTCCTTCTCACCCTCCTTTCCCATCCTGCCCCCTTTTTTTTCTCCCGCCCCCTTTTTCCCCATCCTTTTTTTTCCCTATCCCCTTACTTATCACTTATTATAGTCGATTTTGGGTGTTAGTATACCTCATTTTATTCATATATGTTTTGGCTGTCGTGGTCTCGGGAGAATGTCACTGCTCTCCCCATCTCACTATCTTTGGGTATTCTTTCTTCCTGTTAATTTTGGGGAATTTCCTGGATAGCTATTAGGCCTCTGGGTTCGTATTTTTGCATACCCAGTACGCCACTTTCTTGCTTATCCGCATAATTAAACTTAATGTCTATTGTCTATATAAACCTTATCCCCCTGTTTTATCTTACATACTTCTTTCTACTCTTCTACTTGTTCTTACTCTTCTCCGAGGTAAGTGTAGCAACACAAATTGTAAAGACTAATTTTGACCATATGTCTTTTATACCCTTCTTATTTAAATGTACTTACTTTAAATGTACAGGGTTTAAATATACCACAGAAACAAACTAAAGTGTTTCGCTCATTGGCATCAACCAAGGCACATGTTTTGTGTCTCCAGGAGACGCACTTTACTACTACAGCAACTCCCAAATATTTTAGCCCTTTTTACCCACAAGTTTTTATGGCTTCGGCTGAAACCAAACAAAGAGGAGTATTGGTAGCATTCCATCGCACAACACCTTTCTCTCTCCAAAAAGAAATTAAATACCCTGAAGGGAGATATCTGATACTAATGGGGTTTTTTATCCGATTCCCCAATTACAGTGGTATCTTATTATGCCCCGAACAAAACTCCAACATCATTTCTTTCCCACTTGCTACATGTGATCGAAACCCACAAAATGGGCACACCGTTAATCTGTGGTGACTCAAACCAAGTCCAAATCCCCAATACCTATTGCCTCTAATTTGCGAAAGCATACCTTCCAACAATTACTCCAACAGTACTCTTTATTAGACTCTTGGCGTGAAAATAATCCCACAAAACGACAATTCACTTTTTATTACCATCTACATAAGTCATTCTCCCGAATAGATCACATATTGATCGCAATTGGCATGACCCCAGAACTCCTTTCCTCTTCACTTATACCATTTGTGTGGACAGACCATAGTGCTGTACTAACAACATTCACTTCTTTAATTCCTAAAGCACATGACCTCACATGGCTTATCAATAATTCTATATTATCACATCCATCTCATTCCTTAGATTTGAAAAAGGCTTTAAAAGAATATCTGGTTAATAACTCGACTCCTGATATCTCCTCAATGACACTTTGGGAGGCACATAAACTGGTGATTAGAGGTGTTTGTATTCGCCAGGCCTCTTTTCTCAAAAAAGAAAAGCGCTTAAAGCAGCAAAAACTAGAAGCAGAATTTAATTCTGCACATGTGCTCTTCCAATCTAACCCCTCTCCTACAACAAAATTAAAATTAAATAAAACACGCCTTGATCTTGACCTTTTCCTTTCAGACTCAGCAGATAAAACGATACGTAAATCCAGACACTTATTTTATTTTAAAGCCAATAAGCCTAGTACACTTCTTGCCCGGGCTCTTAATAAGATAAATCGCCCCTCTAAACCAATACGGTTGAAGTTATCACAAGGTACATATACCAGTAACCCTATAAAAATCCTAAATGCCTTCCAAAAACATCTTGCCTCCCTATATAACAGGGAAGATCCCCTAGATCAAGCCTCAGCAGACTCCTTTTCACAGTTCACTCTTCCAACTATTCCCCCGGCTCATCGCGAGTGCCTTGAAAACCCAATATCCACTAGTGAACTCCTGATGGCCATTAAATCCCTTAAGTTTAATAAATGCCCAGGCCCAGATGGCCTTTCAGCCTTGTATTACAAAAAAATTGCTTTTATCCTAGCTCCAGTATTGACTGAAGCCCTTAATTCCCTATTAAACGGACATACCTTTAGAACTGAAACATTTCAATTGCAATTATTTCAATGATACCTAAACTCTGATGACATTTTGCTCTAATTACAGACCCATCTCGCTGCTTAATTTAGACATCAAACTTTTAGCAAAAGTTTTAGCAACCCGCCTAAATAATATAGTTGGCTCTTTAATACATAGAGATCAAGTAGGCTTCCTCCCAAAGCGTCAAGCGGGGGATAATATAGGTAGAGCGGCACTATTGAT
The DNA here is from genome assembly GCA_037952835.1 of Lithobates septentrionalis. Lineage (NCBI taxonomy): Eukaryota > Metazoa > Chordata > Amphibia > Anura > Ranidae > Lithobates > Lithobates septentrionalis. The sequence goes on along the minus strand of JBBDGP010001501.1, from coordinate 485,506 downwards.
GCATATTGCCAAATTAAGGAAAATCCCACTTTGTTTTTTATCTCTAGATATCAAAAAAGCGTTTGATACAGTTTTGTGGCCCTACCTACGCTATGCCCTACAATGCTGGGGATTTGGCCCTAATTTCCTTAGTTGGATCTCTTCTTTATATGATAAACCCAAGGCGTATGTCAAATATGCAGGGTATAAATCAACCACATTCGACATCTGCAGAGGTACGAGACAGGGTTGCCCACTATCCCCACTTATATTTGCCTTAGTCATTGAACCCCTTGCCCAATCAATTCGCTCTGATCCCTCAATTAAAGACCTTGAGTTAGCTGGACATCATCACAAAACCTGTCTCTTTGCAGACGACATCTTAATCTTTATGTCCTCTCCACATATTTCTGCTCCTAATCTTCTATTCTCAACTTGATCAATTTGCTCATATTTCTGGTCTAGTCATTAATCCTCAAAAATCTATGGCACTAAACATCTCCCTATCCCCCTCAGATGTACAACAGGCACAAACATCTATCCCTTTCACATGGTCTACTACCAGTCTTCCATATTTAGGAATTAATCTTACGCCTCATCTCTCTGAACTATTTAGGATGAATTTTCCACCTATCTTACGACAGATTACCAATTTATTAACTCAGTGGTCTTCTCTCCCTATATCTTGAATTGGTAAAATCAATGTTATTAAGATGGCTATATTACCTAGAATTCTTTTATCTTTTCAGGGTTTTACCTATTTCGGTCCCAGCATATTTTTTAAGAATAATGCAACGTAAAATAACAATCTTTGTTTGGGGCTCTTCAAAACCCTGCTTACCTAAACATACATTATATCTTCTAAAACTTAAAGGTGGTCTCGGATTTCCTAATTTATCTACTTATTACCATGCGGCTCATTTGGCACAAATACCTAAATACCATGCGACAACTGAAATACCACTTTGGGTAGCTCTGGAGTCTATAGATTGTGACCCATTATCAATATCCAATCTCCCGTGGATACAGCCCTCTTGCCGGAAAAAAATTACAAATCCGATAACTAAACAATCCCTTGCAATATGGGACAAATTTAAATTGTTATGTGGCTTACGATCTCCTCATAATCCACTCCTTAAAAATCCTCTTTTTTTATCCTGCCTGGAAATTTCCTTTAAAACATGGACCACCTTTAAATTGACCCAATTACATGATCTTACTTCCTCTAATTCCTTTAAAACATTCACAGACTTAAGTAATAGTCACGAACTTCCAAACTCGGAAATTTTCCGCTATCTTCAGATTAAAAATTTTTAAATGCCTAATATCCAAGGAAGACTTGCACTTGATAGCTTATCATACTTTGAAAACATATGTAAACATGACCCCCATACAAAAGGACTTATTTCGAACATTTATGCCCAACTCATTTCTAAAATCGGATTCTAGTCCGCCCACATATGTAGCTAAGTGGGAATCTGATCTTGGATTATAATTGGAAACAACAAAATGGGATAAGATTTGGACTACTACAAAATCCTCCTCTCAAAATATAGCTGCTTTAGAAACTAACTACAAAAGTACTTACACGTTGGTACTTAGTTCCTACCAGAATTGCAAAATTTGCCCCCAATTACTCCTCCTCTTGCTTTCGAGGCTGTACTGAATCTGGATCACATTTTCATATTTGGTGGACCTGTCCAATTGTCAAAAGATTTTGGGAAAACATATTCCGCATGATCTTGACATTATTTGCAGTGTCCATCCTTCCTGATCCCTTGATTTCGCTTTTGAATTTAAAACCGACAATTCTCTCTAATAATCAGTTCAAGCTAATGCTGCAGATTACTACAGCCGTGAAACAAACATTTGCTAAAGCCTGGAAAACTCGTACCCTGATATTAACTGAAACTAATTATAGAATTAATCAAGCCATGGTTCATGCCAAAACAGAGGCTATAACGCATGACAAAATTCCTAAATTCAAGAATATATGGCTTCCTTGGACGACACATTTCCTGCCTTCTAATTTCGATGCAACCTTATTGATGCCTGGGTAAATTTCCCATGCATTTTCATTTTCCCATATTTAATATATGGTTGAAAACACGCCTTACCTCGGAGATCCCTTCCCTTTCATTTCCTTTCCTCTCTCCTCTTTCCTTTCTTTTCTAACCCTTTCGCTATCCTACCTTTCTTTTTCCTTTCTTATACTCCTTTCTCTTCATCAGGTTCATATAGCGTCACTTTTAATTATATTTCATGTTTCTATGACGTTATTAACCATTGGAACTTCCTCTTACTTGAAATATGAGAGCGACAATTCCTTAACGCTTCTTTTATTTAAAACTTTAGATATTCTCAAATTATAGTTTTATTGAGATTCCATTATTCTGTCATAGTCTATGTTTAGACATTTTTGCTTTCTTAACACTATAGGAAATGTCTCTCTGAGTTGACAATTTTTTTGTTTAAAGTAAGAGACAACTTTATCTTTTGTCATATTATAATGTTATACTGTACCTTACTATTGTAAATTCCTGTATTGCTTTTGAACCTGTTCCCTGTCTTATAAAACTTCAATAAACAAATTTGACAAAGAAAATTACAATACTTTAATAACTGATTACGATCAGTAGGTTTCCTTTACAGGTCACTAATAATATGTCCATCTTTAATTGATAATAAGGTATCTAAAAATGGTGTGTATTCCTGATTTACTGACATGTTGAATTTAAGGCCTGGAACCAATAGATTTAGGTACATGTTAAACAATGATAGCGATTAAAAATCGCCCGTCCAAATCGCAAAGGCGTCATCAATGAACCTGTACCATACTGTACAGTGATCATTGAAGAGAGAGCAATTATAAATAAATGCCTGCTCTATCATGTCCATAAATGCATTGGCATACGGGAGGTGCCACATTTGAAGGAGACAAGAGAAACCGAAAACACAACAGCAAGATCCATTGCCACCAGGACCAGGAACAGACAGAGGACCGAACTACATGTGTGGTACATAATATTTGATCTACTTCTTTATCCGACATAGAATTGCAAGTTTTGAACAAAGGTCTGAACTTTTGTCCTAAAACAAAAATGGACACATTTGTATTGAAGCGGGATTTGTATCGTTTCTTTAGACAAGTTCATCTTAAGTCTTTCTTTTCCTCTAGACCTGCTATTAATGATACCAACTCTCCTCCGCTGTATATCTCTAGCTTACAGCTTAAAAACAAAAGTAGTTTTGTGCTGCCTACCTCTTGTGCAGCAGCCAAGTTGTTTATTAGCAGGGTAGAGGAAGACATAGATTTATTTTTTAAAAAATCCATATACCTAACAATTTTAATCGGGAGGAAACTAATGCTCTTGCTGCCTTATATGCTCGCAGGGAAATAACTATCAAGCCTGCCGATAAGGGGAGCACGATAGTGGTAACGATTACCAATCAATATGAGAGGGAGATCTACAGACAACTGGCAGATTTCAATACATTTTCTCGTCTGCAGACTAATCCCACATATCGTGTATTAAGCAGAATAAAAACCACTGTAGCACAGGCAGTAAAACAGAAAATTATTGATGTTAACAAACAGACATATTTAATTTCGGAGCATCCAGTCACCCCGATCATTTATATGTTACCCAAGATCCATAAGGATCCTAAAAATCCTCCTGGACATCCCATTGTTTCCAGTACCGATTCAGTAGCTATGCCGTTGGCAAAATATTTAGATAAGTGTCTAACCCCATTTATTGTACACACTCGCTCGTACATACGGGACACGCAATACTTTTTGAATGAAATTCAAGATATAGCATTACCTCCTGGCTCGATACTGGTTACAGTATACACTGCCATTCCACGTTCCCTTGGTTTAGAAGCATGTAAACGTCTATTGTATAGGTCTAAAACATACACACCTGCACACATTTCATTTCTTATGGATTTATTTAATATTGTTTTGGAAGAGAACTTTTTTCTATTAAAGGATACCTATTATTTACAGCTCGCTGGAGCAGCGATGGGTTCAAATATGGCACCTCCATATGCCAATGCATTTATGGACATGATAGAGCAGGCATTTATTAATAATTGCTCTCTCTTCAAAGATCACTGTACAGTATGGTACAGGTTCATTGATGACGCCTTTGCGTTTTGGAGGGGCGATTTTGAATCGCTATCATTGTTCAACATGTACCTAAATCTATTGGTTTCAGGCCTTAAATTCAACATGTCAGTAAATCAGGAATACTGACACGTACCTGAAGGGAGACTGAATTGACGAGGTCGGCCTGTCTTGTATCTTCAGTCCAGGTCCCGCTGAGACTGAAACAGAAGGAGCCAATGAACAGGAGGCACACGAGTGCCTGCAGGTGGAAACCAGGAACCCTGTTGCAGGAAGTCGCAGCTGGTTGCAGGACTGTAGTTGCAGAGCAGGAAGTTGCAGCTGGTTGCAGGACCGTAGTTGCAGAGCAGGAAGTCGCAGCTGGTCGCAGGACTGTAATTGCAGAGCAGGAAGTCACAGCTGGTTGCAGGACTGTAGTTGCAGACACTCGTGTAGTTGTGCTGGGCCAAGCTGGGCACCAGGGCCAGGTCACAGGGATAGCCGGGTTCATCAACAGGCGGGCAGCAGGGTACCGGAACATCAAGCAGAGACGGGTCAGATGGGAAGCCGGGGTCAGGAACCAGAGATCAGGTATAACAGAGTTCAGAGCTGGGTAAACAGGAGCCAAGGTCAGCAACAGGAATCAGGCAGAATAAAACCGGTTCAGAGTAACAGGGACACAGCTGAAGACCAGTCAGCACCGATCAGTTGCTGGGGCCTCCTTTAAATAGGCCAACTGGCGCCAACTGGCGCTAGGGCGCGCTCCTGCGCATGCACGCTGCACATCGCACAAACGCACACGGGCATCTGTGGTCTCCCCTGCGCATGCGCACCATGCGATTTCTGCTGGTTTCCTTACAAATACACTCTATTTTTAGATACCTTATTATCAATTAAAGATGGACATATTATTAGTGACCTGTACAGGAAACCTACTGATCGTAATCAGTTATTAAAGTATTGTAGTTTTCATCCTCCAGGTGTTTTTAAGTTCATTCCTCATACCCAATTTAAATGGGTAGCCAGGATTACTGGTGATCCTGATACCCGAGAGATTTGTTTGGGAGAGATGGAGGACAGGCTCCGACAATGGGAGTATCCTGCAGATGTTGTTCATAAAGAGCGCTTGTCTTTAAAAGATGGTACTAAAATGATCAGATCCAGTCGCAGAATGCCCTTCATCTCTCAATTCCATCCATTTTCCAACAAATTTAACAACATTATAAAAAAAACATTGGTCTATCTTAAATTACAGCTATCCATCTGTGGCGGAGTTTTACCACCCCCCCCCCCCCCCTGTCGTCGTATCGCAGGGGTAAAAGCATTTATGACAGAGTGGTAAAATCAGATCAGTATTCAGCTCATGTCCCCCGTGTGACTTTTTTGGGCCCTAAAAATCAGGGATCTTTTCCTTGCCTCTCGTGCATACAATGTTCTAACATGATGAAAGGCAAATGTTCTTCTCATCCACAAAAGGGCTATGATATATCTATTAGAGATTATTATACCTGTCAGTCCACCTATGTTATCTATATTATTAAATGTCCGTGTGGTCTTCTCTTTGTGGGGGAAACCACACAGAAAATAAAGGATTGCATTGCGAGACATAAGTATTCCATCAGGGACAAACTAGAATATTTGCCTTTATTGAGACATTTTGTAGATAAGGGTCATACAGTCTCCCAACTTAGATTCATGGTGATTGATGGGGTTTCAAAAAGTAGACGGAGTGGTAATAGAGAATTAGAGCTTAAAAAGAAAGAAGTCGGTGGCACAGTGGTGTAGTGGGTAGCACTCTCACCTAGCAGTAAAAAGGGTCGCAGGTTCGAATCCCAACCACGACACTACCTGCCTGGAGTTTGCATGTTCTCCCTGTGGCTGTGTGGGTTTCCTCTGGGTACTCCAGTTTCCTCCCACACTCCAAAGACATGCTGGTAGGTTAATTGGCTTCTGTTCAAAAATTGGCCATATGTGCATGTGCGTGCATCTTTAGGCACACACATTCACATATGTATACACACACATTCACATATGCATACACACATGTTGTATTCTTATTATTATCAATAATATTATTATTTTTATTTTATTTTTTATTTTCTTATTTTTTATTCAGGAGTTCGATCGATTGATGTATTCTGTGAAGTGTGGAAACAGTCATAGCTGTTTTTTTCGTTCCAGGATCCTTTTTGTATAATAGATTTTGGACTTTTATTATAATGTGTCTTAGATCCAGTGATTAATTGATTCCAGACAGGCTGGTTGATTACTTAATAGTATGCAGATGTATCTGCTATATATAAATTGTACCATGTATGTCAATATTTATAGGCACCATGTTTTGAAGAAGGGCGTGATCTGTGTTAGCCCGAAACTGTTAAGATGATGGCCTATATACTTTGGATATTTTGATCATATTTTTCATTAAAACATTTTTTGTGCAGCAATCCCTTTTTGTTGTTTCCTATATATATACAGCGGGGACAGAAAGTATTCAGACCCCCTTAAATTTTTCACTCTGTTTTATTGCAGCCATTTGCTAAAATCATTTAAGTTCATTTTGTTCCTCATTAATGTACACACAGCACCCCATATTGACAGAAATACACAGAATTGTTGACATTTTTGCAGATTTATTAAAAAAGAAAAACTGAAATATCACATGGTCCTAAGTGTTCAGACCCATTGCTCAGTATTTAGTAGAAGCACCCTTTTGACTTAATACAGCCATGAATCTTTTTGGGAAAGATGCAACAAGTTTTTCACACCTGGATTTGGGGATCCTCTGCCATTCCTCCTTGCAGATCCTCTCCAGTTCTGTCAGGTTGGATGGTAAACGTTGGTGGACAGCCATTTTTAGGTCTCTCCAGAGAAGCTCAATTGCTCTGGCTGGCCCATTCAAGAACAGTCACGGAGTTGTTGTGAAGCCACTCCTTCGTTATTTTAGCTGTGTGCTTAGGGTCATTGTCTTGTTGGAAGGTAAACCTTTGGCCCAGTTTGAGGTCCTGAGCACTCTGGAGAAGGGTTTCGTCCAGGATATCCCTGTACTTGACCGCATTCATCTTCCCTCGATTGCAACCAGTCGTCCTGTCCCTGCAGCTGAAAAAAACCCACACAGGATGATGCTGCCACCACCATGCTTCACTGTTGGGACTGTATTGGGCAGGTGATGATCAGTGCCTGGTTTTCTCCACACATACCGCTTAGAATTAAGGCCAAAAAGTTCTATCTTGGTCTCATCAGACCAGAGAATCTTATTTCTCACCATCTTGGAATCCTTCAGGTGTTTTTTAGCAAACTTCATGCGGGCCTTCACGTGTCTTGCACTGAGGAGAGGCTTCCGTCGGGCCACTCTACCATAGAGCCCCGACCGGTGGAGGGCTGCCATGATGGTTGACTTTCTACAACTTTCTCCCATCTCCCGACTGCATCTCTGGAGCTCAGCCACAGTGATCTTTGGGTTCTGCTTTACCTTTCTCACCAAGGCTCTTCTCCCCCAATAGCTCAGTTTGGCCGGACAGTCAGCTCTAGGAAGGGTTCTGGTCGTCCCAAAAATCTTCCATTTAAGGATTATGGAGGCCACTGTGCTCTTAGGAACCTTAAGTGCAGCAGAAATTTTTTTGTAACTCTGGCCAGATCTGTGCCTTGCCACAATTCTATCTCTGAGCTCTTCAGGCAGTTCCTTTGACCTCATGATTCTCATTTGCTCTGACATGCACTGTGAGCTGTAAGGTCTTATATAGACAGATGTGTGGCTTTCCTAATCAAGTCCTATCAGTTTAATCAAGCACAGCTGGACTCAAATGAAGGTGTAGAACCATCTCAAGGATGATCAGAAGAAATGGACAGCACCTGAGTTAAATATATGAGTGTCACAGCAAAGGGTCTGAATACTTAGGACCATGTGATATTTCAGTTTTTCTTTTTTAATAAATCTTTAAAAATGTCAACAATTCTGTGTTTTTCTGTTAATATGGGGTGCTGTGTGTACATTAATGAGGAAAAAAAATCAACTTAAATGATTTTAGCAAATGGCTGCAATATAACAAAGAGTGAAAAATTTAAGGGGGTCTGAATACTTTCCGTCCCCACTGTGTGTGTGTATATATATATATTACACTGCCTGCACCATTGACTGAATATCGAGTAAACACTAAATTTATAGTCTATGCTAAATGCAGATTATGGCTCTCTTAGCAGAGCGCGCTGTGATTGGCCAAAGCATGCAGGTCAGGTGTATGCTTTGGCCAATCATCATACAGCAATGCACTGCAATCTCGCAGTGCATTATGGGGCGTTTCACGGCACTCACATTTTCTGTGAACGCCCCATAATGTTCGCTGTTTGGCCAACGGGCGAACACCCAATGTTAGTGTCGAACTTATTTTCGACCCTAACATCGAGCTCATCCCTATTTATTACTATTTACCATAATGTTGGTTTTGCTTATGAGTGGTGATCAGTCAACCTTTGTGCATATACATCTATTTTTTTTAAATTGATCTTGGCCTGTAATGTAAATCCATTTGTGTATTTATTTTTTTTTACTTGTCCTTTCCTAATAAACTTTGATTTGACTAAAAGAGAGCTGGATGCATTCCTAAATGCACAAAATACAACTGGATGTTAACATTTATAGGTAATGAACACCAATGGTAGATGATTCAGGGAATATTTATTTGCCTCCTGGGGGATCAGGGGAAAAAAAATTCCCTGCTGGATCATGCTTTATTGGGGGTTTTGCCTTCGTCTGAATTAATTGTGAATATAGGATTACATTTATACAAGTTTTATATTTGTTTTTTCCTCTGTTTGTTGCACTAGAAGGACTTGTTGTTCTAACCTGCTGACCAACTATAGAATGTGCATTTGGAGCTCCTCAATGCATGGAAAGAACCTGCCTGATGACTCTAATGCCGCGTACACACGGTCGGACTTTTCGTCTACAAAAGTCTGACAGCCTGTCCGACAGACTTTCGACGGACTTGCGGCAGACTTTCTAACGAACGGACTTGCCTACACACGATCACACAAAAGTTCGACAGCCTAGTACGCGGTGACGTACACCAAGTCCGGCGAGACTATAAAATGGAAGTTCAATAGCCCGTACGACACCCTTTGGGCTCCTTCTGCTAATCTCATGTTTATCTCGTGTTAGTAGAAGTTTGGTGAGAGACGATTCGCGCTTGTGAGACTCGTATTTTTCAGTTCGTTTTAACTGTTGTTCAGTCTGTGCTTGTGAGGTTTGTATCTGCTTTTCAGTGCGTTTGGTCAGTTGGCATTGAGAAATCTTTGTTTTATTGTCCGCTCGTTCCTGATTTTCAGGTCGCTCTTCACAGGCCTTGCTGGTCTTCAGTGCGTTCTGTTAAGTGCGTTCTGACCAGCCGACCGTTTTGAAGCCATGTTACCTGTACGTACTCGTCGTCGAGCTCGCGCATTGTGGTGCTGTAGTTCATTCTTCAGCCCAAGACCAGTCCATGAACAGGGCAAGGAGGAGTTCATGGACCAAGAATTGGTTGCTCCAGCGTGACCAGTTCTGTCACATGTCATTGCTCCGTGAGATCCGTGAGAATAATCCTGAGGATTTCAGGAACTTTCTCCGGATGACGGACCCCGTTTTTGACCGTTTGTTGGCTTTGCTGACCCCCTATATCAGCAGGCAGGATACCTGCATGAGGCAAGCCATCACTCCGGAGCAGAGGCTAGTTGCCACGTTGCGGTACTTGGCGACAGGGAGAAGCCTGCAGGACCTCAAGTTCTCGATAGGCATCTCCCCCCAGGCTCTGGGGATCATTATCCCAGAGACCTGTTCTGCCATCATCCAGGTCCTGCAGAAGGACTATATTAAGGTAAGAATTTTTTCTTTTATTAGCATTACATGTTATTTTATTTAATCTTTGATAATGTAATGTATTTCTTAACTCAAACACTACTTACCATCATTGCAATATAGTGTGAATGTCCCCTTTTTCTCCTCACGCATGCTGGATTTTTTTCCTGTTCTTTTTTGTCATGCATGTATATTTGCCTTCAATAACCTCCCCAGCATACAATGCTGGGCACATATCCACCTAGTCTACTCAGTTTGAATGTATTTAGTCAGCTGCATTGTATTTTGTTTCCCCTAAACTCCATCCAAATAGTGTGCATGTAATTAGCTTAATTTCCCAACCCCCTCCCCCCACCTAAACTCTATCCAAATAGTGTGCTTATAATTAGCAATTAGCTTGATTTCCCAACCCCCCCCACCTAAACTCGATCCAAATAGTGTGCATGTAATTAGCTTGATTTCCCAACCCCCTCCCCCCACCTAAACTCCATCCAAATAGTGTGCATGTAATTAGCTTGATTTCCCAACCCCCCCCCACCTAAACTCGATCCAAATAGTGTGCATGTAATTAGCTTGATTTCCCAACCCCCCCCCCCCCCACCTAAACTCCATCCAAATAGTGTGCATGTAATTAGCTTGATTTCCCAACCCCCTCCCCCCACCTAAACTCCATCCAAATAGTGTGCATGTAATTAGCTTGATTTCCCAACCCCCCCACCTAAACTCGATCCAAATAGTGTGCATGTAATTAACTTGATTTGCCAACCCCCTCCCCCCACCTAAACTCCATCCAAATAGTGTGCATGTAATGAGCTTGATTTCCCACCCCCCCCCCACCTAAACTCGATCCAAATAGTGTGCATGTAATTAACTTGATTTCCAAACCCCCCCCTAATAATTTGCTAGAATATTCCGTGGTGTTGATTTTTACAAAGCAAATATATGTTGCACTTTGCAAAATGCATTTGCACTCTGCAAGTGCTTTTGCTCCAGTGCTTTAGTAAATGAGCAGAAGCTCTGCTGATTTCCATCATCCAATCATATTCAAGCCACAAAGTGTTTTGATGAATTGCCCTTGCATGTGATTGTGTACTCCTTGCAACATGAAAGCCTTTTTACCTTACCTCAGTTACTTAAGCTGTGGAGCAACTGCACTTGCAGAGTGCGACAACTGCACAGTCTTGTAGCCTTTTAGTCAATAAATCCCTGCGTGCCCTTAAACTTTTTTTTTTTCTAATTTCACCACCCCCTAAAATGTAATCAATGTGCCATCAGAGGGGGTGAGTAATCTGATAAGTGTGCCTTTCCATATTATTTATTAAAGAAGATTTCAATTATTTAATGTTATACTGATGCTGGGCAATAATGTTTTAATTGTATAATTTTCTTGCAATGTTATTTTCTAAATTACTGAGTTTTGTTTTCTTGTTTGATTCCCCAGTTTCCTTCAACGCCGCAGGAATGGCAGACTGTGGCATCCCATTTTGCCACCCGTTGGGATTTTCCCAATTGTGGAGGGGCTATAGATGGGAAACATGTCCACATCGTGCCACCACCCCATTCGGGGTCATACTATTTTAATTATAAGGGGTTCCATAGTATTGTTTTAATGGCGGTGGTGTCAGCACACTATGAATTTCTATATGTGGACGTGGGGAAGAATGGCCGGATGTCGGATGGAGGAGTATTTGCCTAGACGGAGTTCTGCCAGCGTCTCCAGAGTGGTGGCCTGGGATTGCCACCTGATGCGGATAACGGGGAAGGACTCCCCTTTGTCTTCATTGCCGATGAAGCCTTTGCTCTGAGCAAGCACCTCATGAGGCCATTCCCCCAAAGAACCCTCACCCCGGAGAGGACTGTTTTTAATTTCCGGCTGGCCAGAGCTAGAAGAGTTGTTGAGAATGCGTTTGGGATTCTGGCCAGCCGGTTCCGCCTGTTTCAAACCTCCATTAATTTGGCGGAATACAAAACTTAATTTTATCATTTTATCGTGCTGCATCCTGCACAACTTTTTGCACAAACATTACTCTAATTATATTGTGCCAGTTGGGCCTGAGGCCGGACTTATTAGCAGTGACAATCTTACGGGCCTGGATACTGTCCGTACTGGCTTGGCCCCCCAAAGTGCCCGTCAAGTTCGACAGCAATATGTAAATTATTTTATGGGTAGGGGGGCCATTGCAATGGGCCAGGATATCTAAATAATCAAAATAAAAAAATCTTGATGAAATATTGAATTATATTTATTGCTTGCCTTTCTTTTGGGCTTTCTCCTAGGTTATGGTAGAGCAGTTGTAGTGCCAAGTGTATTTTCCTTGTAAATTTCTAAATAAGCTCCATTGTCACTGTAAACAACTATTTTAAATTTAAACAAACTGATACTGAGCATTGAAATAACAAACCACACATTTATTTAATTCCTAAATTCCTAAGATGTTTTAATATTTGGTATACATTCACTTATGCATTAGTATAGAATGTTCATAGTCAAAAATATCTCGATATATTTACAAATTTAGAATTATATAATTAGTTATATTTTTTGATAATTTAAAATATACATTTTTTGGCATTTCGATTTTAACAAACAGGCCTCTTTTTTTTTTTTTTGCCAAAACAGGCCTCATTTTTGCAAAACTTTTTGGTGTTTTTTTGAAAAACAGCCTTTTTTTAAAAAAAAAAACAAAAAAAACAGGTTTGTTTTTTTTTAGTTTTTTTTTAAAACCGGCTTTTTTTTTGGGGGGGGGGGGGTTAAAAACAGTTTTTTTCTTTTATTTTTTTGGTTTTTTAAAAACAGGCTTTTTTTATTTTTATTTTAACAGGCCTCTATTATTATTTTTTTTTTTTTTTTCAAAACAGGCCTCCTTTTTTTAAAAATGTGGTTTGTTTATGTTGTTAAACAGGCATATCATTTACAAAATAATAAAGAGAAGGCCCAGAATGGGGTCAGCAAACCAGGAAATGAAGGACATGATCGATGTTTTTTGGGTTGAAAAAGGGCATTTAGATTCGACCCAAAACATCAATCATGTCCTTCATTTACTGCTGCATACGATCCAGCCGATTCCGCATTTGATCTATCTCCCCATTTCAGGCCATTATTTGAGCAATTAGCCGTTGGGCACTGTCTGTGGTGAAATAGTCACTTGGACCTAAAATTGAATGAAAAAAAGATGTGTTTAGAAATATGCAGACATACATAGTTTACCTTACCATAAGCTGGTGTCTCAGACACTGACCTGGTGGGGTGCCCATGTCGCATACTTAATGAACATCCTCGGGGGTGGCGCTGTTGCTTGAGTCAAGCACAACCAGATCACCTAAAATAGAGTAGAAAAATTACATAAAATAAAAGGCAGCCATGCATAGATTACCGTAAGCTGGTGTGTCAGACACTCACCTGGTGGGGTGCCCATGTCGCCCACCTCTCCTTCCTCCACATCCTCAGTGGGGCTTGGGCTGATTTCCCAAGCATGTTCTTTTGGTTGGGGGGGACTGGGTTCTTCTTGGCTGAGTGTTTTTTCCCCTATGTGAAGCAAAAAATTAATGTACTTAGCACACAGATATTTTAGTACATAGTAATCTTCAAACATTGTAGTGAAGTGGTGTACAAATTATCTGTTTGTGTAGAGTTCCTAGTTTACTAAAGATTTAATTTTCTAAAGACATATCGAGATAGATAGATATATCGATATCTAGATATCAATATCTAAATATATCTAAAAATATTGATCTCTCTCTATATCTATAAATATATGAATAAATATAAATATATATTATATATCAATACATGCAGTATATATATATTGATATATATATATATATATATATATATATATCTCTCTCTATATATATATATATATATATATCTCTCTCTCTATATATATATATATATATATATATATCTCTATATATATATATATATCTCTATATCTATCTATCTATCTATCTATATATATATCTCTATATATGTAACGAGGTTTATTAAAAGATCGTTTCAAACGATGCAAAAATCGCATAGGAAAGAAAAGCACATGGAGCAGTATACGAGGTAATAAACACAAGATGAAAACACGACAAGTACTTACTTTTTTTCAGCACTTTACGGATCCGTCTGTACTGATCCGGCTCCCGGAGTTTGAGGTCGGACCATCTTTTTCAAATTTGATCCTTCGAGCGCTGTACCCCAAAATAACCCTGTAAGGTCTTCACCATCTTCGCCATTATTTTTGCTTTTCTCAAATTTGGCCGGGCGTACGGCCCATACTTCCCATCATAGTCCTTTTTTTTAAAGAATTGCCACCATTTCCACCATCTCTTTAAAGGACATATTGGAGGCCTTAAATCTAGGCTTCACAGATCGTGACGTTCCGGCATCCGGGCTTTCGTCGCTACCTGAGGTAGTACACACCTGATGTGTCTCCGCCATTATTCACCCCACTACGCGCCGTATAAAAAATGGGCGGAGAATATTAGTTGAAATCGAACGTCAGGGGCTGGCGACGCAGGCGGAGTTTCACACATGCGCAGTGTATAAAGAGGGGCCTTGTGCATGTGTCGTACGTACGTTCTGTGCGTAGAATTAAGGGGCGGAGAACATGAGTTAAAATTGAACGTCAGGGGCGGGCGACGCAGGCGGAGTTTCACACATGCGCAGTGTATAAAGAGGGTTCTTGCGCACGTGTCGTACGTACGTACGTTCTGTGCGTAGAGTCAAGGGCGGGGTATATGCGTAAACAAAAAGAACGTCAGGGGCGGGCCAAGTAGGCGTAGTATTACGCATGTGCAGTGTATAAAACACTGTTACGTATTGTGTCGTACGTACGTTCTGTGCGTAGGTGATAGTGGACCGGGACGCTACTAAACTAAGGTAATTTTAAATTTATACATTTGGTCAAGTCTTTGTAGCAAGCGGCCTATATGGCTTGACAGATTGATGAGGCCTACATAGGGATAAGATGATGAGGGTTTAGCAGAAACATAATAAGTGTTTTTTGTCTTGTGTCTTTATCTTTTACAGACATTATGAATGCCCTATTTAAGGATCCTGATTTTTTGACAGCTTTTATAGCAAAATATAGAGAAATGGGGAATTTGTGGGAGGTGAAACACCCTCAATATTATTTAAAGCATGTGAGGAAGTCAACGCTGGAGAGACTTCTGTCATTTGTCCAGGCGACCATCCCGGAAGCAACAATGGAGACATTGTTAAAGAAAATTGGGGTCTTGAGGAACATGTATAAGAGGGAGCATAACAAGATCCAGGAATCAATGAGATCAGGAGCATCAGCAGATGATGTTTATGTACCCAGGCTGTGGTACTACAATCAACTCCGTTTTCTTGATGACCAGACTGAAGCCAGGGCATCACTTTCAACTCTTCCCTCCACCATTCCATGCACCCTTCCATGCACCCTTCCCTCCACCCCAGCAGAGGCTGATGAGGACCAAGCTGGGTCTTCCATTCTGGATGAACCGGATATGACCATCTGGAGTCAGGTAAATTATTTTCACAAATATTTACTGTCCTAATATTAATGATGTTAACTGAATGTTATAATTGATTCAAAAACGTTTCCCCTCAAAATTATGTATACATATCAATTGACAGTAGTGGCTAAATATGTTTGTCACCTGCTTCAAAAAATTAAGGTGTCTGATTTCTAGACTCTTTTATTAAGAGATGTATTCACATTGAATTTGCTAGTCATGAGAAGCAAATTGTGTGTCATTGATGAACCCAAAAAAATATACTAAAACTATGTCCTTTTTTTATACACAGGATGAGGCCATCCAGGAGGAATGTGGGGAAAGTGGCAGGCAGGAGGAGACCGGGCCCATGGACAGCCTGGAGGAGGCCGGATTCAGCATCATCCTGGAGGAGGCTGGGCCCAGTGTCAGGCAGGAGGTGGCTGGGCCCAGTGAGGTTGCTGGGCCCAGTAGGAGCCTGATAGAATCACAAGTGCCTCCCCTCCGCCTTCCAAAAAAAAGGACCAGGAAGGGGACGGTCACACAGGAGGCATCCCTGCGCCTCATGCGAGAGGCCACCCATTTTTTAAGGAGCCCCCCCGAAGCGGAAGAGTCCTACGGCTGCTACTTAGCCAGCAGGCTTCTTAAAATGGATTGGGAGCAGCGCCTCATTTGTGAGCGACTATTTGGGGAAACAATCCAGAAGGGGCTGCAGGGCACGCTAACCAGAAACACCCAACTACATGAGGCAGCCCCCCTCCTCCTCCTTCTCCTCCTGCCACAACTGAAACACCAGAGCCACAGCCTCCAAAGAAGGCTGCAGGGAAGGCTGCAGGGAAGGGTGCAGGGCAGCGTGGAGGAAAGGCTGCAGGGAAGAGAAGAAAGTGATGACCTGGGTTCAGTCTGGTCTGACAGAAGACGCAGGCTGTTGTAGTACCACAGTCTGGGGACATCTATATCATCTGCTGGTGCTGTTGATCTCTGGGATTCCGGGACCAGATTGTGCTCCCTCTTATATGGACTCCTCAAGATCCCAATTTTCTTGTCCACAGACTTTTTCCAGCGTTGACTTCCTCTTTATTTTATTTAGACCATGAATAAATGGATATTTTTTGAGTTTATGAAAATACTTTGTGTTTTATTTTAAATCATTGATTTTAGACACAATGTCAAATTAACAAGGGACAACAATCAACAAAAACACACAAAAAATACATTAATTATGTTAATAATGTTCTAGTGGTAACTTAAAAAAAAAAAAAAAAAGATACATAAACAAAAACGGTTCTTTGTGTTAACTTTATATACAAAAAAGAAAAAATCACAATAAAAAAAACAAAATGGTTCTTTGTGGTAACTTTACAAACACCAAAAAAAACCAAAAAAAAACAAAATGGTTCTTTGTGGTAACTTTACAAACACCAAAAAACAAAAAACAAAATGGTTCTTTGTGGTAACTTTACAAACACCACAAAACAAAAAACAAAATGGTTCTTTGTGGTAACTTTACAAACACCAAAAAACAAAAAACTAAAAACAAAATGGTTCTTTGTGGTAACTTTACAAACACCAAAAAAAACAAAAAAAAAAACAAAATGGTTCTTTGTGGTAACTTTACAAACACCAAAAAAAACAAAATGGTTCTTTGTGGTAACTTTACAAACACCAAAAAACAAAAAACCAAAAACAAAATGGTTCTTTGTGGTAACTTTACAAACACCAAAAAAAAAACCTAGATAAACATAAAATAAGTTCGACAACAATCATAAAATAAACATCTGGATAAAATTTACGATAAAAGATGACTCCACCAAAAAAAAAAACAAGTGTAAAAATTAATATTAGTATGGAGACATTGTTTTTAAAAAGCATACTATATCATTTATGAGATCAAAGAGAAAAAGAATCCAGAAATCAGTTTGGGAAAACTCTGTTTGAATATGAACAGCAAAACATCTTCGTTCTTTATAGCATTAGTAAAGAAGACATTAATGCGCTGCATTCAACGATCACAGATTTTGCAGCGTGAGGAATGTGCTACCTACAATACGAACACTAGTTTTACTAGACTGAGTGCTTCCGTTTAGTTTTTGCTTATGAGCATGCGTCGTTTTTTTGTCCGTCGGACTAGCATACAGACGAGCGGATTTCTGGGTCCGTCGTAGTTATGACGTAAAGATTTGAAGCATGTTTCAAATCTAAAGTCCGTCAGATTTGAGGCTGCAAAAGTCCGCTGAAAGTCCGGGGAAGCCCACATATGATCGGATTGTCAGCCAGCTTTAGTCCGTCGGCGTCCATCTGACTTTTGTAGACGAAAAGTCCGACCGTGTGTACGCGGCATAAGCACTCCTCCAATTCATTATCTCAAGTTGAGAAATTTGATTTCCAAGTATAGAAAGATCATTCTAAATGCAGTTTAACTTTGGTGGTTGGAAACCAATTGCGACTTTCACCTAGTATTTTACCTTTTGGGATCTTCATCGAATAGGTTTAGCCAATGGAAGGTCTCGCATCCCAAAATAATAAATTAGCAACAATGCCAATACATTGATGTATGTGTATGAGATTTCATGTTGGTCAGCTCAAACCTGTTAATGAAGAATCAACTTATGAGAAGGAAGTACATTTTGTCTCTAGCTCTAGTAGATAGTAGATTTAGAAACCTATAAGACTAGGACAGATGTATTTCTTTTTCTAATAGAATGGTGCATTACAATTTAATTAATAAAAACATTTTCTTATTTTATGGTTTAAGGTGTTTTTTTTTTCTTTACAGGCTCTTTTATTGTATCTATCCCAGTCCCTATTTATAACCAGCTCATAGAAGGCTATTGGTTTGGACCACAAATGTACTGCATTGAATTGTTTCCATCAGTTTATCATGAGAAGGCTTTTATTCTTTACAACTTCCTTGTGGTATACATGCTGCCATTGCTCACTATCTGCATCTGTTATTCTGCCATGGTCTATCAGATGGGAAGGCCTTCTGTGGAGCCTATTGATAACAGTTACCAGGTAACAAACTACTGGGCCTGCATATGTACAAGTACTAATGGTAAGAGTATTGCCCTGTACCCACAACAGGATTTTCCAACAACAAAATCCTGGATTTATTTACGACGGATGTTGGCTCAAACTTGTCTTGCACACACACGGTCACACAAATGTTGTCGGAAATTCCGAACGTCAAGAACGCGGTGACGTACAACACATACGGTGAGCCGAGAAAAATGAAGTTCAATAGCCAGTACGGCTCTTCTGCTTGATTCCATGCATGCGTGGAATTTTGTATACACGATCGGAATTTCCGACAACGGATTTTGTTGTCGGAAAATTTGAGATCCAGATCTCAAATTTTGTTTGTCAGAAATTCCGACGGAAATGATGGAGCCTACACACGGTTGGAATTTCTGACAACAAGCTAACATTGACATTTGAAAATCCTATCGTGTGTACAGGGCTTTACGGTTAACTTTTCTTGTTTGCTTTTGGTCTGTTAAATATACAATTGATGCTGTTTTGTTTGATAAGTGCTATAAATATCTGTTGATCCTGCCAGAATCCCAGTACTGTCCTGTGCACTCTGCAGTGTTATCTGAAACAGTGTTTCAGCCCTGTCTAGTTCAGCTTTTGAACTACAGAACACATCCTTATATGTTTTAAAAATGGAAATAGGGGGAAATGTTCTGTACATCTAACATACTTCCTGTCCTAGGGTGACAAGGCTGCTGCTACATAGATAAAGTACAGCAAGTGAGCACTGGCCCACTAAAACAGAAAGTGTAATACTGTCAGCAAAACAAATGCAGCTGTAGGCAGGTGCAGCCTATTTTCTCCATTGTAGGTGGCGCTCAACCACAGCCGCATTGCAGTTCTTTAAGTTAAGGGGAAGTTAAGAGGAATGTGGTAGGTGGGTAGTGTAGAGACAGGGTACCCATCTGACTGGGACAGTGATTAGTGGCAGGGAGAGGTTCCAGACCTCCCCATTTGGCAAGGCCCGGACCAGGCCACATTCTGCCCATTAAGACAGAAGCTGTTGGCGCTGCTACACATTGCTGTGGCATTCTGTGAGTGCTCCCGGCCAGGTGCCTCCCCGCTGGGCTTGTTGCAAATCGCCAAATTTTAACTTTAATACAAGTTTTGTTTTCTGCAACTGGACTCTGAGTATTTACTGCCACCAGACCATGCTGCACCTCCCCACACTTGGCTACAATATTCTTCTGGCTGAGTGGGAGGAGAGGCTAGAGGGTGCTGTGCGCCTGTATCAGTTTCCTGCCCAGCTGATTGCTGAGATGGCTATCAACTCCTTAAAAGAAGACACCTGCCTAGCGTTGATATCCACTGTTTGAAGAGGATTGGGCCACCTTGGAAAAAAATTGTGGCATGCCTGGAGGATCTATTTTGGAGAAAATGTGACAGTCCCAGAGTTGAGGAAGAGATTCTTTGTCCAGGGGCAGTAGGAGGATGAGAGCCTCACTCTCAAAGCAGTAGCACTTAAGAATCTCTGAAAACTCCTGGAGAAGAGGGATATGCACGGCTGTGCCAATAATACCTCTGGTGGGAATGAAGGCAGTGGAGGACATGGTTGAGCAGGCACAAGAAGATGCAGAGGCAACTGTGGCAGTGACAAAAAGGTATGACCCATTGCACTTGAAAGAGAAGGTCTTGGCTCCTTTACCTCTGTCAGCCATTCACACAACGTTGAGGGAACTCACTCTAGACGTGGCCTCCCTGAAACAGGAAATGTCCTCTATCAAATGGGATTCGGCCCCTCCCATTAAGGGTGGGAATCCATTGTGGAGAGACCCAGAGGATGACTAGAAGTGCTGGTGGTGCAGCCACTTTGGACATATACACAAGAACTGTGGCCAGTTTTAATCCAAAAGCACACCCAGTCTGAAGGTAAACTAGTGTCTCCCAGGACAGAGATAGACTCCCAGAAAAGTCAGCACAAGGTCCCAGCAAATCAAAGTCCATGGTCGCACCTAGTCCAGTGGTGACCTCCCACTTTAATGTAAATAGAGATCACATACCTAATTGACACCGGCTCCAAGGTCACTGTCATAGAGTATGACTTCTATGCCCAGTGGTTCGGAACACTAGACCAACTGGACCCCTCATGGCTATCCCTCAAGACAGCCAATAACAATCTTAGTAGAAGGCGTCACCTGGATAAAGATCTAAATCGAAGATCAGGTGGACCGAGTAGGGGTGGTGGTGACTCATGGCCCAGTAAGTTCAGAAGTGTCTATTTTCTTGGGAATGCATGTCTTAATGAACTCGGACTTACCCTGCCTGCTGGCTATATTTGAGCATTCTGGAATGAGAGATGTTGTCTTACCTCTCTCTCACCCTCATTGGTTTTAATGTCTCCACAAATTTCTCCACTAATGGACAGGGGTGCAGAGTTGAGCTGTGGACCAGTGGGGCAAGAGGGGATCTGTGGACCTGTGGGACAAGAGGGGATCTGTGGACCTGTGGGACAAGAGGGGATCTGTGGACCTGTGGGACAAGAGGGGATCTGTGGACCTGTGGGACAAGAGGGGATCTGTGGACCTGTGGGACAAGAGGGGATCTGTGGACCTGTGGGACAAGAGGGGATCTGTGGACCTGTGGGACAAGAGGGGATCTGTGGACCTGTGGGACAAGAGGGGATCTGTGGACCTGTGGGACAAGAGGGGATCTGTGGACCTGTGGGACAAGAGGGGATCTGTGGACCTGTGGGACAAGAGGGGATCTGTGGACCTGTGGGACAAGAGGGGATCTGTGGACCTGTGGGACAAGAGGGGATCTGTGGACCTGTGGGACAAGAGGGGAGCTGTGGACCTGTGGGACAAGAGGGGAGCTGTGGACCTGTGGGACAAGAGGGGAGCTGTGGACCTGTGGGACAAGAGGGGAGCTGTGGACCTGTGGGACAAGAGGGGAGCTGTGGACCTGTGGGACAAGAGGGGAGCTGTGGACTGTGGGAAAAGAGGGGAACTGTGGACTGTGGGACAAGAGCGGAGCTGTGGGACAAAAGGGGAGCTGTGGACTGTGGGACAAGAGGAGAGCTGTGGACTGTGGGACAAGAGGAGAGCTGTGGACCTGTAGGACAAGAGGGGAGCTGTAGGACAAGAGGGGAGCTGTGGTCCTGTGGGACAAGAGGGGAGCTGTGGTCCTGTGGGACAAGAGGGGAGCTGTGGTCCTGTGGGACAAGAGGGGAGCTGTGGTCCTGTGGGACAAGAGGGGAGCTGTGGTCCTGTGGGACAAGAGGGGAGCTGTGGTCCTGTGGGACAAGAGGGGAGCTGTGGTCCTGTGGGACAAGAGGGGAGCTGTGGTCCTGTGGGACAAGAGGGGAGCTGTGGTCCTGTGGGACAAGAGGGGAGCTGTGGTCCTGTGGGACAAGAGGGGAGCTGTGGTCCTGTGGGACAAGAGGGGAGCTGTGGTCCTGTGGGACAAGAGGGGAGCTGTGGTCCTGTGGGACAAGAGGGGAGCTGTGGTCCTGTGGGACAAGAGGGGAGCTGTGGTCCTGTGGGACAAGAGGGGAGCTGTGGTCCTGTGGGACAAGAGGGGAGCTGTGGTCCTGTGGGACAAGAGGGGAGCTGTGGACCTGTGGGACAAGAGGGGAGCTGTGGACCTGTGGGACAAGAGGGGAGCTGTGGACCTGTGAGACAAGAGGGGAACTGTGGACTGTGGGAGAAGAGGGGAACTGTGGACTGTGGGACAAGAGGGAAGCTGTGGAGCTGTGGGACAAGAGGAGAGTTGTGGACCGGAGAAGAAAAAGGGAGCTGTGGACTGGGGGTCAAAAGGGAAGCTGTGGACTGGTGGGCAAGAGGGGGCTGTGGACTGGGGGTGAAGAGGTGAGCTGTGGACTGGTGTAGAAAAGGTGAGCTGTGGATGGGTGGCATAGGTGAGCTTTGTACAGGGGGTACAAAGGTGAGCATTAAAGGGGTAGGCACAGAGGTAAGTAAAGAGGTGTGCAGAGGTGAGCAATAGATGGATTCTTTGGGGAAAGGGGGATATGTAAGTATAAACAGAAAAGTCAGTGCTACTACCCATACACCACATAGATAGCAGAGCTCCACAGTCGCTGGCTGAGTAGAGTAATGTAGAAAAAATTATCCTCACTCTGGTTGTTGCTCTTAAAATTTCTTCATTTTATTGAATAGCCACAGTGAACAAACGCAGATTAAGTCAGATGACATGTTTCAGCCTATTAGGCCTTAGTCATAACCCATATGTAAGTACTGTCCATATTCTCTGAGAAAAAAAGCCCTGACTGAAATTGATCTTTTGTGGCTCTTACTGCAGCAGCTGAAAGTGGACATCTCCTGCTCCAGCTGCTGCAGGGAGAGCCATGAAAGATCAGCTCCAGTTATTTCCCTCACCCGCTGCACTGATCCAGATTTATCTTGCTGCCTGGACCCCCCCGCCAAACACCTGAGGGCCCCATAATCTCCTATTGCCCATGAGTTGTCAGTCTGCCTCTGCTTATGAGCATTATTAGTTAATTTTTTTTTTTTATTCCATAAAGATTTTATTCAGTTTAAAGACATACATGAGCAGAACAAGTCTGATACATACTTTGTATAACAAGATATATTTCTATAACATCAACTTGGTACTCTTCAAAGATGCTTGGAGAAGCATTCTGAGACATAGTGAACAAGAACTGAACTTGTAAAATACCAGTAATGTGTGGGGGCAGAGGATCTCTTTCTCATTTTTTCACCTCCCCCCCCTCTCCCTCAGGGCACCAACCGAATGAGGGGACAGATAAATGGTTCATTCTTGACCAGCAAATAATGCTATATGCATCACAATAAAGCTAACCAGGTATCGAAAGGAGGGTACCATCACGTAGAATAAATTATGTATGTTCGTTTAGCATCTTATAAAAAAAAAATATGCCTAGCATCAGAAAAGAACAAAAGGATAGATAAAGAAAAGTACAGATAGATACGAGGATTAGGGGTACAGAGAGACGAGGTGGAAGATAAGATAAAGAGGGAAGTCTGTGGGGGGGAAGAACACAAAAAAAAAAAAAAAAAAAAGGGGGAGAAAAAAAAAAGGGGGGGGATATCAGAAGGAGGTATGGGTGGACCCACGCTCGCCCCCCCCAGTCCCACCCCCCGATGCCTCCTCAACCAGGGCAAAGGGCGTTTTCAATCACTCCGCAAATTGTATTGACGGTATCTCTCGGTGGTAGTGAAATGTGACCAACATGCCCAAAGCATAGAGAATTTATGAACTCTGTCCTGTGTAATATGGATCAGTTCCTCCATCTCTTTAATATTTGTGATTTTTGCGAGCCATTCCCTGATCGTTGGGGCGCGGGTGGACTGCCACAGTTTGGGTATACAAAGTTTGGCCGCGTTGACCATGTGCATGGCAAGGGATTTAAAATAGTCCCTTCTGGGAAGAGAGGTATGATGTAGGAGAAATTGGGCTGGAGTAAAGTCTAGATTATATGTTGTGACGTGTGTGATGATATCGTGCACCTCCCTCCAAAATGGTTGAAGGGTCTCACAACTCCACCATATGTGCAGCATAGTACCTATACCCGTACCACACCTCCAACAAGTGTTAGGGGTGGTAGGAGAGAATTTGTGTAGACGCGAGGGGGTTCTATACCATCTAGTGATCACTTTATAGCAATTTTCTTGGATAGCCACGTTTAGCGACCCTTTATGTGTGTAGTCATGAATAGCGTTCCAGTCTTCCGTAGTCAGTGGAGTGTTTAGGTCTCTGGTCCAAGACAATTGTGATGGGGTCGGGGTCTCGTTAGGCGTATCCGATATCAGGGTGTGTAGGAGAGAGATTAAGTGTCTCTGCGGTATTTTGCGGTGGCATAAGGTCTCGAATGGCGTGAGGTGTCTTGTCCATTTTGTTAGAGGGGCCTGAGTCTCTAGAAAGTGTCTGATCTGTCTATAAGTCCAAAAGGAGAAAGAGGAAGTTTTAGAAAGCGACCTCAGTGTTTCCAGGGAGATTGGTTTCCCACTGGAGAAAAACTGTTGAGCCAACACATCCTCAAAGGGCCATTCCTGTTTGAGAAAGGTGTTAGATATCCCTGGTGGAAATTCTGGATTTCCTCTAAGGGTCGTTAGAGGGCTTGGGGAAGAAGTGGGGTTGCCACTCAGCAAAGATTTCTTATGAGCTAAAAGAGATGGGTAAATTAGCGGATGAGTCAAGATAGGGTGCTGCCAGTCTTTGGAGGGGAGCCAAGGGAGAAGATGTAGCGGCCCAGCAAAAAAAGCACCTTCAAGGAATACCCATGACTTAAGGGAGGCATGGATATTCCAATCCGCGATTCTTGTGAGATGGCAAGCTACGTAATACTTATATAAATCAGGCAATCCTATCCCTCCCTTTGATTTGGACAGCGTGAGGCGTGCGTATTTGATGCGAGGAGGAGAATTTCTCCAAAGAAAGACAGAGCAAGCCTTCCGATAAGTCGCGAAAAAAGATGCCAATAAAGAGATCGGGACTGCTTGCATTAAGTAAAGTAGGCGGGGTAAGATGATCATCTTGATCAGGGCAGAGCGTCCAAACCAAGAAACATTTAATCCTGACCACTCCTTTAAAAGTTTTTGGATCTTCATAATTGCCGGATGATGGTTAACGAGATAGAGATCAGATAGCCGGGCAGGAATTTGGATGCCCAGATATGTGATCGCATTCCTATCCCATTTAAAGGGGAACATATCTTGGCAGTGGGTCATTTCCTGGGAAGGGAGCGTGATGTTTAGAGCCTGGGACTTGGAGTAATTAATTTTTAGGTTAGAAATTTTCCCAAATGACTGTAAGTCTTTGAGGAGGTTCAGTAGGGAAATGCGAGGCGTTTTTAGGGATAGGAGAATGTCATCAGCAAAAGCTGCTACCTTATACTCCCTCTCCTTCACTGTTATCCCTTGTATGTTTGGATTATCTCTCAATCTGTTAAGGAGGGGCTCTAAAGTCAAAATATAAATTAAAGGGGAGAGGGGGCATCCCTGGCGCGTGCTGTTGCTGATAGGGAAGGCGTTCGACAGGTGGCCATTAACCCTCACAGCTGCAGAGGGACTGGAGTATAGGGCCATTACGTATGATAGCATACGGCTTCCCAGCCCAATAGCTAGTAGGACCTCTCGCATATAGTCCCAAGCCACCCTGTCGAACGCCTTCTCAGCGTCTAATGAAAGGAGAAATCCCTGGGTCTTAGATGTTGTGAGCCAGTGATGTAGATTCAGCGTGCGGATGGTATTATCTCTTGCCTCTCTACCAGGGATGAATCCCACCTGGTCCAGAGAAATGAGATTGGGAATGAGGGGCGAAAGTCTGTTGGCCAGGATTTTTGCCTATAATTTAACATCGACGTTTAAAAGTGAGATCGGTCTGTAATTTGCGACCAACTCTGGGTCCTTTCCCTCCTTAGGTATTACCGTTATGTGAGCCGTCAGCATTCCCTTTGGTCTAGTCCGGGGGTCTGAAAACGCGTTAAAGGTCTCTAAAAGGTTGGGCGTAAGAGTATCAGCGAAGGCTTGATAGTACTGGAGAGTAAAGCCATCTGGGCCTGGGCTTTTGCCCGCTTTCATTTGCTTCAAAGCCGTCTCTAGTTCTATCGCCGAAATACGATTCTCAAGGTCAAGAGTCTGTTGGGAGGTAATTGGTTTCGGGCTGTATTGGGAGAGGAAGTCTGTAATATGTTTGGAGCGTGTTTCAGGAGTGGTCTGAGTCAATTGATCGGTCTGCAGATTATAAAGGCCAGAGTAAAATTTCTCAAATTCCTTGGCTATTTCTTCATTCTTGGTCCGGAGAGTTCCCCCAGGGCCCCGGATGTGATGAATTACGGATGTGCTTTTAGAATTTTGTATCGACCGAGCCAAGAGTCGGCCACATTTGTTGCCCTGCTCATAGAAAACTCTCTGGCCAAGAATGTATCTTCTTTTGACCCCCCTGTTTAACTCCTCCAACAACTGGGTACGTGTGTGTGTTAAGTTTTGGAGGGTAGATAGTGCTTGTGTCAA
Source organism: Lithobates septentrionalis (assembly GCA_037952835.1). NCBI lineage: Eukaryota > Metazoa > Chordata > Amphibia > Anura > Ranidae > Lithobates > Lithobates septentrionalis. The sequence goes on along the minus strand of JBBDGP010001501.1, from coordinate 459,132 downwards.
TTTGTGGGTTTTCTCTAGAGATTTAATTGTATTTAAAAGGGAATTAATAGTTTCTTGTTGTTGTCGTTTAGCCTTTGCGGTCAATGAAATCAGTTCCCCTCTTATAACACATTTGTGTGCTTCCCAGATAGAGATTGGTGAGATATCTGGGTTCAAATTTTCAGAGAAATATTGTCGGAGTCTCGTGTGAACGTGCTCTAATACAACTTCATCTTTAAGTAGAGAGGGATTCAGTCTCCAGATCTTGGTTCTGAAATCTGTATCAGGGAAGGATAGGGTGAGTGTTACCGGGTGGTGGTCTGAGAGGAACATGGGTTCTATAGTGGATTGATGCAGAGTGGGCAAGTCAGCTTGGGAAATAAAAAAATAATCAATCCTAGAATATTTCTGGTGTGGGGCTGAGTAAAATGTATAGTCCTTATCTGAGGGATACAAGGTACGCCAAGCATCGTGGAGAGCTAATTTATGGAGCTGCGTTTTAATTTGTCCTAGTGCTCTGTATGTTAGGGTAGATGTCCCCGAGGAGGAGTCTAGTATCGGGTGTAGGGGAACATTAAAATCCCCTCCCAACACAACCAATCCTCTCCGAAAAGAGGTTAGGAGTTCACATATCTTCCTAAAAAATGCTACTTGATGATCATTAGGGCAGTAGATGTTGGCTAAAGTGATTGGTTTGGATGCGTAAGTCCCCTTTAGGAAAATAAATCTGCCTTCTGGGTCTATGAGAGATTCTGTTAGGTGAAAGTTAGCATTTTTAGCGATAAGTATCGAAACTCCCTTGGTTTTGGCCTCAGGATTTGTGGCGTGAACTGCTGTGCGGTATATGTGGTTTGAGAGTTTAGGGGGTGGCGTCCGAGCGAAAGTGGGTCTCTTGTAAAAAAATAAAATGCGCTTTGTGTTTGGTGAGAGAAGTTAGGACTTGCGACCTTTTTTCGGGTTGATTTAAGCCCTTAACATTAAGGGAGATGCATTTCAACGTCAGGGAACATGCGGCTGCTGTTTTTGAATTCATAGTTAAGTTAGCTCAAGTCAATTATTCTACCACCGCTGTTTTGAAATTTAAAAACTTCCGGGGTAGGGATCTGGGGAGCTCGCGAGGGTCCACTTCAGATACGGGGTTTTGTGGAGCCGACCACTGGGAGAAGATTAAAATAAAATACCAGGGGTAAGGGACAAAGCAGAAAGCGGGGCGAACGGGGGAAAGGGCGAGAAAGGGGAGAGGAGAGGGAGAGGAAAAAAAAAAAAGGGGGGGGGGGGAATATAGAGTAGAGGGAAGGAGGAAGGAGACTTAGATTAAGAAAAAGAGGCGGGAAAAAGCACAGATAGAAAGGTAAGTCAAACCAGAGGTGGATGTAGAGTATCTAGTCCACCTGGAGAGGGAAAGTCTGGGATGTCAGCCGAAGTCCACAATTGGACAGCTGTGTGGGGGTGAAAGGATGAACGGAAACCACAGATCGCCTGCGGACCGGGAACCTGGAATGTTATTCTTAAGCGTATGTATATAGAGCCTACTACATAGCAGGAATTAGAGCATAAGTGAGCCAAAATTCAACATGTGATATATTTCTGTTATTAACGCATAACAGTAAGAAAAATCCCGAAGAACAAACAAGAAAAAAAAAAAAAAAAAAGGAAAAGAAAAACGAGAATAACGGTCAGAGCAAACGTTCTGTGTTAAACATGGTTGCCATGAATCGCCTTAGTGGTATCTAGCGTAAACATTTAAAGCACATCTTAAGTTTTATATCAATATTGAGATTGATCCTGTCAAACCCATCCCGACCCTATCAGTAACTTAAGCAACATTCTTGGGGGGGCCAGGTTGTGGGAGGGAATGGGGGGGGGGGCAGGGGGGTGAGGGCAAGGGGGAAAGGGAGGGAGAGGGTATGGGGAAGGTGGGGAAGGGGGGGAGAGAGAAAGAAAAAAAAAAGGGGAGGGGGGTGGGGGGAGGAGGGGAATCAGGGTGAGTGGTGAGCTGGGAGGTACCTATTTTTGTTAAAAGATAGAATTTTTAATTTTCGCTCGACCCTAGGAACCCAATCAGGCCCATGGGTCGATCGAAAACCTGTCATCTCAGCTTGAAGATCTTCTAGGAGATTCTCTGAACCTAGTACCAAAACGCCAGGGTCACATCTTGCCTCAGTAATATCTTATGCTGAGGAACAGCGGTCTGCATAGGTACATATCTGGGATTGCATTAACGCCAAAAAAAAAAAAAAAAAATAAAAAAAATAAAAAAAAGAAACATGACATCCCAGGAGTTACCCGTTTGTTCAGTGTTAACAGTAGGGAGATAAAGTAATAGGTTTAGGCTTGTACTTATCGCATTGGATCTTGAGTATAGTTCAAGCAGCAAGTAAAGGTTCTATGGCTAGGATAAGGATCGATGTCGTCAGTCCCGATCATAGTAAAACCTAGAAAATAAGACAAAAACTGAAATTGTTCCTTCCTTGAGGGGAACCTGTGTTGGAGAAGGAAGGGCCGTAATTTTGCATTCCGCGGGAGACATCACTGTGTGGTGGGTTGGATAGAAGGACCGTGAAGCAATTACTTCTTCCTCTAAAGCACGGAGAGGATCATGGTCCCGGAGCTGTGCTGTGTTGCCAAGAAGAGACATGGTGTTATATTCGTGAAGGCGTTGTGATCATAACGCCCAAGGAGTATGGGACACAAGTGGGGGGTCCTAAGGTGGCCTCAATTCGGTGTAGCGTAGGGTGCAGATCTGGGGGTCAGCGACTTAAGTTGTCCTTGGGGGGTAGGGATGTGGGTATGGTGTCTCTGGAGTGCAAGTCATACTCACAGGCGGCGATCCATGGCAATGTCGTAATGTGCGTAATGTGCGTAATGTTTCCTGCAGAGCCCTCCTCCCTGGAGGTGAGGCGGGAGAGTTTGGTCCTCGCTGGTACAAATCTCGGCGAGATGATCTTGGGGTTGGAGAAGATCTATCCGTTCTCTGTCTGCGCGATCTCTGTCGTTGTGCTTTAGGTGAGGGGTTGAGCGATACTGGAAGCCACGGTTCAGCTGGGAAGTAGAAGGATCCCCAATCCGGCAGCTCAATGTTAGGAAGATCAAGATGTTCACAGAAACTCTGCAGATCTTCCGGTGTACGAAGCAAAGCCGAGCGTCCCCTGGCGGACGCAGACAGGGCGAAGGGGAACTTCCATCGATATTGGATGTTTCGGGTACGAAGAGCATCCAGCAGGGGGCGCAGTGCTCTCCTGTTTTGTAGAGTTATCTGGGACAAGTCCTGAAACAGTTTAATTTCTGCGCCATTATGGAGAATGCGGCCTTTCTCTCTGGCTTTGCGGAGAATCTCCTCCTTAAGTGGAAAGTTTACAACACAGCAGATTATGTCCCTTGGTGGTTCATTTTCACGGTGTTGAGGGCGTAGAGCCCGATGGGCCCTTTCCATTTCAATTGGTGAATCTGCGGGGCGATCTATCAAATCATTAAAGATTGTGCATATTGTTTGTTGAATCGAGCCCGGATCTGTGCTTTCAGGGACACCCCTTACCCTGATATTGTGCCTCCTGCCTCGGTTATCGAGGTCTTCGATGTGTCTGTGGAGGTCATACATGTGGGATAGCTGTGCGTCGTATGTATGTTGGACCTGTCGAATGGCGGCTGCATGAGTCACGGTGGTTTGTTCAACATCATCTATTCGGTGTGTCATTGCCTGTAGCTCTGATTTTAGATCAGCAATCGCAGCTGTGACAGTGTTCTTTATGTCCGTGGCCACTTGCTCTAGGTCGAACAGACTGGGGGTTTGTGTGCTCCCCTTCGTGTCTCCGTGTTGGGATTTAGGTGAGGCCGGGGATTGGGCCTGTGCGGACGCATGGCGTGGCTGCATTTGGGTCCGGAATAGCTCCGGAATATTTCTGCTAAGCTGGGTACCTGGATCCATGGCTGTGCGGGTTGCCGAGGAGCTCCGGGTGGATCTGTTCATAGTGGCTCACTGATGTAGGCAGTCTATTAGGTTAGATTCGGTTCCCGGGTCGCAGGAGCTCACAACTTATGCTGCCATCTCGGTCTCCGGCCAGGCCACGCCCCCCTATTAGTTAATGTTTATTACGGTAAGTTTTAATTGTCACAGCTCTGATCTTCCACTCTTGTGAGTGTCCTGGCGATATGGAAGTCACCCACACTTTTGTTCCTTTTCCTGGGTGGCTACCCGAAGACATCTCCATATTTGTAGAGGATATTGATCAATGTATTTGTATTAAGATGTTGATATTGACTGGCTAATATATTTGTGCAGATATTGTCGAGTTGTGGATTTCTTTTTATATTACTCTTGAAATCTTTGGTAATAAAAATACAGTATATTCAACCTAAATTTGAGCATTCTAGCCAATGTGCAAGGGGCTGTGGTCTGTGAGCTGTGTGGCTCAATGTGATATTGGCTCATGAGGCTCAACAAAGAGCAGCGCGGAAACAGCCCGAACATGTGGGGGTTGTCTGCCCAAGCAAAAGTTACTCCTGGCACCCCTCCAAGAGGTAGTCTGGTCTCTTCCCATCTGAGCTCACAGGAAACTTCAACGAGCCACCGTGATAGTGGAACCCTGCAAAGACTCAGTGACGCCTGAGGAGTGGCTGGTTGTTTGCACTTTATCCAAGGTCCACAAGGGAAAGGTCCTGGTTCAGCTCATCGACCTGGGGACAACCCCCATTTCACTCCCCAACCATGCTACCCTAGCAGATCTGTACATAGTGCCCTGGCACTGTATCTCAGCCCAGGGTAGAAGTCATATGTGCCCCACTCTAGGCAGCCATGGCTTCATTGGATAAGTCTCCATACCAACTACTGCTAGAACAGCTTAACATTCCCTTTCCGGGACTACCCTGCTTCACCAACTGCTGGAAAAGCACCTAATGGTCTTTGGCACCAGCCCAGAGGACTATGGGTACACAGAGGCCACCCAATCAACACAGGGTATGCTCCACCCATCCGAGCACGGTACCATCACATTCCCCTAGCTCTGTGCCAGGAGGTCGAGGACCTGCTCTGCAATATGTTACAAAGCGGGAGATTCCGGTGAACTGCAGTCCTTGGGCTGATCCCATGGTCCCCGTGCATAAGAGGGGTGGAAGTCTGTGGTTCTGTTTGGACTACCGTAAGCTAAATGTATGTACCCACAGGGATGCTTACTTGTGGCCCCAGGTAGAAAAATTGCTTATGGCACTGGGCCAAGCCAAATACTTCTCCACCCTTGACTTGGTAAGTGGCTACTGGCAATTGCAAAAAAAAAAAACTGCCTTCATTACACCCCTGGGACTGTTTGAATTTAACTGCATGCCCTTTGGGCTAGATAATGCTCTTAGCATGTTTCAATGCTTAATGGAGACTTCAATGTCAAGACTGTGCTAGTCTACTTGGACAATATCATCTGTCAGAAACCATGAAATCAGACCGAGACAGAAGTACAGTTAAATCACACTTGTTCAATAATAAAAGTAAAAAGAACAAACAGTCAAAACATAGCCAAATTTCAGTAACCGGAACGGATAGTCACCCAAGCCAGAAGTCAGGGATCAATGTAGTGAAACAGCAAGAAGGATCTGGAGCCAGGAGGGATGTCAGCAAAGCCAGTCTTTTAACAGGAATGCAGGAGATAGTTTCTTGTGATGTGACCAAGGCGAAGGCAGGGCTCCTCTGGACTGGATGGCTTAAGTAGGCAGGACTGACGAGCAGGATCATCAACAGCTGAGTAAATGTGGAGAGAGATGGGAGCTGGCAATTAGCCAACAGCTGAGCCACCAGCTCTGAGAAGGAAGGGCTGAGCCCAGTCCTGACAGCTCCCCCTCCTCAACGACCCCTCCCCCTCGGAGGACCACCAGGCTTGAGGGTAAAACGTCTATGGAAATCATTGGGGAGGACAGGGGCATGTACGTCCGAGGATGAGACCCAAGAGCGTTCCTCCAGACCGTACCCTTTCCAATGCTCCAGGTACTGTATGCGTCCACGGAACCTACAGGAGTCAAGTATCGAATGTACTTCATACTCCTCATGGTTCTTACAAACTGATTACCCCTGTCCAAGACAATCACCTTGGGTAGCCCATGTAAGCGAAAGATCTCCCGAGCAAAAATGGAAGCCAGTTCCTTAGCAGTGGGTAACTTCTTAAGTGGAATACAATAACACATCTTTGAGAACCAGTCAACCACCATAAGGATAACAGTTTTGCCTTGGGAGTTGGGTAACTCCACAATGAAATCCATAGACGGGTGGGTCCAGGGCCTCTCTCCATTGGGTATGGGCTGTAGGAAGCCCACTGGAAGGTGTCGTGGAGTCCTACTCTGAGCACACACGGAACAGGCAGCTACAAAGGCAGTTACATCAGCACGTAGACTAGGCCACCAGAATTGTTGGGAAATGGCCCAAACGAGTTGATTCTTCCCAGGGTGGCCAGCTGCCTTGGGAGAATGGCAAGTTTGGAGCACGGCAGTACGGAGACTCTCTGGGACAAAGCAGCGGTCACAAGGTTTCTCGGGAGGAGCATAGACCTGAGCAGCAAGAATTTTGTCACCCAAAGGAGAAGTGAAACTGGTGCGAACCATAGCCAGAATACGATCAGGAGGAATCACAGGAACTGGAACCGACTCCAACTTGGAAGTGGAGGAAAATTGTCGTGACAAGGCGTCAGCCCTTACTTTCTTAGTATCGGGATGAATGAGACAATGTAATTGAAACTTGACAAGAAAAAGAGCCCATCGCGCCCTTCTGGGAGAGAGGTGTTTAGCCTCAGACTAGAATGTGAGATTCTTATGGTCACTAAGAATGAGAACCGGCACAGTGGTACCTTCGAGGAGATGTCTCCATTCTTTCAGGACTAAAATAATCGTCAACAGCTCTCTGTCACCATTCTCGTAATTGCACTCCGCAGGTGACAATTTCTTGGAACAGTAGCCACAAGGGTGCATAGCACTCTCAGAGGTAGGACGTTGAGACAGAAGGGCGCCAAAACCAGTCTCAGAAGCATCAACCTCAAGGATAAAAGGTAACGTAGGATCAGGATGTGCCAACGCAGGAGCAGAAACAAAGGCAGGCTTGAGACTCTCAAAGGCCTTAATGGACTCCGGAGACCAACTCTGTGGGTTACCGTCCTTTCTGGTCATATCAGTCAGGGGCTTTACCAGAGACGAGAAGTTACGAATAAACTTCCGATAATAGTTGGCAAAGCCCAGGGAACGCTGCAGAGGACGTAAACCCACGGGTCGGGGCCACTGTAGGACTATCGAAAGTTTTTCTGGGTCCATCGAAAAACCAGCAGTGGAAATGCCCAGGAATTTAACCTGTTCACGATGGAACTCGCACTTCTCCAGTTTACAATAGAGATTGTTCTCTCTTAGTTTCTGAAGCACACGACAGACATCTGTGTGGTGGCTCTCCAGGGACTTGAAAAATATGAGGATATCATCAAGATAAACCACCACACATGACTGCAACAAATCTCGGAGGACATCGTTAATAAATTCCTGGAAAACTGCCGGGGCGTTACAAAGGCCAAAAGGCATTATGAGGCATCACGGTAATCCTCTGACAGGAAGGAGAGTGAAGAGGTGCACAGGACCTTGGCTACCTTCTGGAAGCATGTCTCACTGCATTGTGGTGACCAGGAGAGCACCTCAGCACAGAGCCAATCAAAAGAGGAGTTGTGCCTCTGTAACCAAGGATAACCAATTGTCATAGAAAGATGGCTGTAAGCTATGCATACAGCCATATCTCCTGTGCTAATAAGCACCCATTTCCGTCTTAATGATATAAATGCATCTTACCTAAAATCTCACGCATCCAAGTAATCAGACATCACCATTATTCCTTACGTTACCAGCTCAGCCTCAGTCAGCATCTCTGACCTCTCCCTAGCTGGCAGGCTCTTTTATTAACACAAAAGGTTTCACAAACAGGAAGTGATGGTTCCAGCAGGCAATCACTTCCTACATGGCAAGTGACATCACAGGATATGACCATATAAGGATTTAACAACACAGGGAAATGCAACAACCAATGAACAATGACTACAGGAGTCTTATGGGTGTGTCTGAGCAGAGACAGGGTGCATGCATGTTTTTAGAAGCCACATGGCTTTCAAACATTGACTCTGTCTCCAATCAGAACAACCCAAAAGACTCCCGTATTTCCGTTGATAGAAATCCTTATTATACATTGTTCCAGAGAACAATGTATACCTGGATTAATCTGTCTTTGTGGACGAGATATTATCGGCAGGCGTACACTCATTGGGCCACAAATATGTTGATCAGGCACACAGGGGCAACATGAGCGCACACTCGTTAAACCGACAAATGTCTTTGTAGAGCGAACACACCCCCACCAGACGATCGTTCTGTGCATCGCACAGGGGCCCTTAGCTGGCGGACATGTCCCTACTCCGCAAACATTTCTCTACATCCCCAAAGAGCTTTTCACTACCAAACGGATCTCAACCAGTGTCAGTCTGCCCCAGTCAGCTCTTTAGAGTGGGCTGCGAGAGAACGAACACTGGGAGACTTATGACAATACTTTAAAATACATCTTCATAAAATTTTCCACAACAGTCCCTACTCTTGTCATATGATCCCATGTGTCCCTCGATGAATCCTGATCTTCTTCTTAGTACTCTGTTCTTCAGGAGAGACGACATGGTGAGCTGTAGTAGTTTCCGGTCGGTTTGGGATCCTCTGTGTCTTGTACGTGGGTTGGGCTTTGGGGCATCTCATCAGGGAAGATGTGGTCATCTGCTCAGGCTCTGGTCACGCATCCAATCAGGCACCAGGACTACCTCCTCACGGCATATAGAAGGAATAGAAACAAAAACATCATGAGTATATATACCCCTACTTCCTTCAACTATGATCTGCTGCAAAATAAAAAAAAATAAATCCCCAATGATTCCCAAACACTTAAAAGGATTCCAACCTTCACTAGCTATAGCTCTGGCTTTTTATATGGGCCTGAACTTTGTCACTACTATCCCCGATCTAGGTATAACACTCTTTACTTATGAATTCCCAGAAACCCCCCTTGGACTGTGGGAACTTCCTTGTAGCTTCAACAGTTACATGAAAACATTCCATCCTCAATGGATGATAAATTGTTCAATCATTTCATAAGCTCAAGCCCCCACCGTGTACAAGCAATTCCCTTCCAGCTGTTCCTGCCATTCTTACCTTCTCTCGCGCCATCAGATCCATACGATCGACCGCGACATAAGATGCTGGGACGAGTTTCACCAGCACACATGAACCTCTTGCCTTAGGGGAATTACCTTACAAGCTGTAGATCCGCATTAATACCAAACTACAGTTAAAGCACACTTGTGGGCTACCTAGCTATCCCGATACCATAGCTGGCAAGAACCAGAGCTATTGTTTAAATTATAACTAATTTTACCCTCTAGAAATGTTTTGTTAAGTTCTATTGACAAGTGTCTGTTTGGATTTTACTAGTTTGTCAAAACTCCTCACACCAATATGAAAATCCTATATATCATGTACCGCTGTCATCGCTGGGGCACTAGTAGACCCAACCATGTGTCCTGTTCGCTTTCTTTAGCTAGTTGGGATGCTTTTCATAGTTACCCTTCCTAAAATTTACTAAACAAAAAAATATAAATAAACGAAGATACTCCTCTATTCTTTGTGGTTGAGCTGCTTCTTGCAGTGGCTGGCGTGGTCTCATCCCTCAAGCTTCTTTACATCGACCCAGTCACCTGGCTGGAAAGAATGTAAACTGGTTATTGTGTCAGGGTCCAGGAGGGACTTGTGAACCCTGTGGTGGACCTTTTGAAGTTCACGTTACAGTGATTGCACCTACCCCATCAGCTGAGAATGTAGGTGACAGCTAATGAGGAAAGTACAACCTCCAAACAAACCTCATATGACAATAACCCAGACATCAGGACTGTGGTCACTGCATAACCTGTGTGTGGCTTACCATCTGGGGTGCAATACCTGGAACCAGTGACAAAAAGGTTCTTAGCATCTGGGATGGGAGCTTACTTCACCAGACTGCTGCTTGCTGATTCAAATTCCATCAAAGAAAGACACTCTTGGCACAAACTTGGTTAGAATTAGAGCGGTTAGTATGATTGGTTTAAAAACTTGTCATTCTCACCACTCTCATCCCCCTTTTTCTTCCTCCTCATTACAAACTGGAGGAAGACATGCAGGGTTTAGAAGGGTGCAGAAAAAAAAAAAAAAAAAAAAACTGAAACAGCCTATGACACTTTTACCTTCTTATACACCTGCATTCTATGTACATAAACTCCTTGGACCTGAAAAGATACTTGTAAACAAAAGGCTATTACTCTATCCTTCAAAGAATGGTAAACAATACAACATTCGTGTACATTGGTAAATTGTCATTGACATTCCTCAAAACCGATAATAACTAAACCCTCTGTAACTCTTCACGTTCTTACTAAAATACAACACACGCGACATGTAAGAGGGCTGTCGCGGTAGGTTCAAACATCTTGTTACCACATAAACATGAGACAAACATTTAGATACAAATGTGGGGGAGATAATTCATAGTTCCCAAAAACGAAAATGAAGAAAAAATAAAAACAACCAGATGGAAGGCTGCCTTCACTCTTTTAGCGATAGAAAAAGAATACGAAGGCTCCCTTATCTTTATATGCTACTAATAATCTTGATCCTTTGCTAACCCGCCTCCAGGAACAAACTAAACAGTGGATGGATTTGCCGTTAGACCTCATGGGGAGGGCCAATATTCTTAAAATGATTTATTTACCCAGACTGCTTAATATCCTCTCTAACTCCCCATGTAAAATATCCAATTCTACTTTTAAACGCATAGATGTGATATGTACTTCTTTCCTGTGGAAGGGCGGATCCCCCAAAGTGGCACTGGAGACCTTGAGATTGCCAGCCCATCTGGCAGGTCTAGCATTCCCTAACTTTTTCCTTTACTACATGGCATCTCAACTGGTGCACATACATGACTGGATGAACCCAGATCCAGCTAATGCCTGTACAGTCACAGAGGGGGCTATCGCATCTTCCCATGAAACCTTACATAACATAATATATAGAGGCCAGGTCCCAGACCGCCCTGGAACTTCTCTACTTTCAGTCTCCCTCTCACTGTTTAAATACATCACCACAAAAATATCGAAACATTCTTGGTTGAAATCCCCTAATAACCCCTTGTGGTTTAATCCCAATCTGCAAGAATTATACTCTTTTCCAGATGCCAACCGTTGGTATTCAAAGGGAGTTAAATACCTATGTCACTTATATACTACACAAGGCTTCAAAACTTTCTCTCAGTTGAGTACAGACTTTGATCTACCAAAATCACACTTATTTTATTATTATCAACTTAGACATGCCATATATACCCAATTTGGTACCTTAGATGATATCACTGATCTACCTCCACTGGAAAGACTACTTAGGCAACCAGAACTCTCTAAATTAGTTTCCACCTACTACGCAGCCTTAATGACTGACTCTAACCCTAGGTTTCACAGAGCACAGGAGAAGTGGGAGACATTGGATATTGACATGGTAAACGACGACTGGACAGAATTTAGTGACACATATAAAACCTCTGTCATTTCCTCCCGAGACCGTATCATACAAGTTAAAATTTTTCATCAAACCCACCTCACTCCGGCCAGACTGCATAAAATGGGTCTCTTGCCATCAGCTGTCTGTTTCCGAGGCAGCGGCCAGGAGGCAGACTTTTTACATTGCTTCTGGTCGTGCCCGATAGTTAGTGACTTCTGGGAAGAAGTGGGTGCCTTTATTTCGACTGTGTTGGGCCTTCCTAACATAATCCACCCTAAGAACTGCTTGTTGGGAGTATTTGGAGATTTACATATACCATCACATGCCAAGAGACTGCTTTGTATTCTTTATTTTTATGTTAAAAAATCTATTCTACTGTCCTGGAAAGGTGCACAGGCCTCTTTGAAGTCCCTCTGGTTAAAACTTATCAATGACTCTATTCCATTATACAAATTAACCTTTGAAATTCACAAAAGAAATAAAACCTTTCATAAAATTTGGGCGAAATGGTTGACTAGTCCACTAACTCTTTCCAAAAATTGAATACAATTGATCATTGATGGGCCGTGCCAAAGGGACCCTCAATATCAGGTCCATTAATATGGTTATGTCGTGTAAAAGTACATATATCTGACTGTTGCTATTACCAATTTCTCAAACTCTCTTGAAACGAAATGACATGCTTACAATGACTTGTGTGATCTACCTACTAATTAAATATTGCTTGTGTATACTGAATGGATCAGATATTCCTGTGTGTTTTGTTTTTGTTTTTATTTTATTTTATTTGTGACTGTTTTGTGTCTGTTGGTTTGTGTTGAACCTAAAATCAATAAAAAATATCTTTAAAAAAAAAAAAAGAAAAAAAATACGATTTGAAAAGCACAAGAGCATCTCAAAATCTTTGCATGGACCAGCCACACAAAGTTCAAAAACAGGCCTGTATATTTTTAATCACACAAACGTGTTCTACGCATCCATCAACTCGGTGAACATTACAGATTTCTGAAGCCGCAATCGCGCTGCATCAACTCCAGAGGGATACGCAAAATAGTATCCTTGGACCACCTATGTCAATCTTTCTGGGGTTTAATGGCCTTTGCCCCAAAGCTATTTCATGTACTGTGCAGCCGTCCGACTGTGGGAAGCCTCACTCCTTCCCTTGCATGGACTTCCAATTGCCCATGGCGAATCGAATCGGCTTATCGTCTTACCCCTGCGTCCAGGGAAACCCTTGCACCCATTTAGGGGAGCACCGCCCGGTGCCTTCTTTCACGGTGGATTGACGGACTACAACCACTATACCTGGTCCAGTCCTCTAACTAGAAACCCTAAAACAAGGCGTTATCATCCCCCAAACTGTATTACAGTATAAAACGACAACTGGAATTAAATTTAAAACACATTCAAACGCCAGTATTTTCCCATTGTCCTTCCAAGCACAAATCTCATTTGCTTGTGTCATAGGACCCCAAGCTCCTCCCACCAACTTCCTGTGGATACATAAAATGCCGAGAAGAACTTCCTGTTGCATGCCCAGCTCTAAAAACCCCTCAAACTGGTTTATTTACATATCAATGTACAGGAAAAGGGAGGGGAGGGTAAGCCTAGCTTCATATACTGCAGGCTAAACAATACAACCCTCAGCTAAAGACACAAAAACACAAAACAAATAAAAATTAAACACACACCGCTAAAATTGCAAAAACTCAGTTAAAGCTAGTCTTGTTATCCATTGAAATTCAGTGCAAAGTAGAGATTTCACTCAAAACCAAAATTCAATACAGAAAACGCAATAGCTTCCCTTAAAAGTATGTAAAAAGTACAAAAATAGAATTCACTTAAAAAGGAAATAATGCCTAGAGAGAAGGTGGCAGCCCAAACCACATGGCTACACAAACACATAGGAATTGGAGCAGCTTCCCCTGCAGGATGACCCACAGGTCCTCAAAATGGCCGCTGATCCACATGGCGACTACAACAAAAGCCAGACCACAACAAAATGGCGCATTTTCCCGCCAAAACTGAAATCCGATACAAAGGTGGCCACTCTTCTACTGCAAAGTTAACAAAAAAGTACAAACACAGCTCACCTACTATAGCTTACATTCGCTTAAAAGAAAACAGAAATGATGCCTAGAAACAAGATGGTGGCTCATGTCACATGGTTTTACACACAAAGGAATTGAAAATGGCCAAACGTAACCACACGACAGACAACAACAAAAGGAAATGGCAGACAAAAACCAGGCTACAACAAAATGTCGCATTTTCCCGCCAAAACCAAATTTTTTTCCCACAAAATTACACATTTGAGATACTAAATGAACACTTACAAACATTTAAAATTATTAGAAGTTACGAAAAAGCACAACTTAAAACAAAATGGTAGATGAAATCTGGACCTCAGCAAGATGGCCGATGACAAAAAGACCACACTAAAACACATGCACATGAAATGCAATTGTTGAACACTTAAACCATAATACAAACACTTTAGGAACAGTTCTACTGAAAAGAATGTAATCTCACGACACCATTGAGAATGCACACTTAGAACACATGCTATCCAATAAAACAACAAAGCCACATAAACCACAATCACACGGCTGAAACATACCCTCTTTTCTCAAACAAAGTTTGCATCAGCTTTCACAGGAACAGGACATTGAGAGATACAGACAGTGAATGCTTACGTGTCTGCTCAGAACATTAGAGCTCCCCTCCCACAGGGCGTAGCCCTTCCAACACAAAAACAACAATGCCTGCCCCTCCATCAGTAAAACTCATGACATCTTTACAAACAGATTCAGCTACTTACAAAACTGCTCAGAACACACACATCCCATGTTGCAAATAATCCCATATCATACATTTCTATTTCTCATATACTTATTATACAACATACAGTTACTTACACATACACACAGCACATAGTCTCCTAACACTCGAGCAAATACAAATCACCCACACACGCAGGCACACACACACCAGACATATGATCAAACTTCCAGCATTATCTCAAAAAGACGAAAAATCAGTTCTTTCGCAGAGCAGAGCCTCCCCAACACATCGGAAAGAGATGTCCTGGACTGTTCTCCCCCCTTTCTTGCCGGTGTGGAGGGCACTCTGTCTGCTCCATAAGGACCTGTTCCAGAGAACAATGTATACCTGGATTAATCTACTGTCTTTGTGGACGAGAGATTATTGGCAGGCGTACACTCATTGGGCCACAAATATGTTGATCAGGCACACAGGGTCAACATGAGCGCACACTCATTAAACCGATAATGTCTTTGCAGAGCGAACACACCCCCACCAGACGATCGTTCTGTGCATCGCACAGGGGCCCTTAGCAGGCGGACATGTCTCCACTCCGCAAACATTTCTCTACATCCCCAAAGAGCTTTTCACTACCAAACGGATCTTAACCAGTGTCAGTCTGCCCCAGTCAGCTCTTTAGAGCGGGCTGCGAGAGAATGAACACTGGGAGACTTATGACAATACGTCTTCATAAAATTTTCCACAACACAATACCCAGCGGAAACTTAGGTGAGGAAATAACTTGAAATTGGATTATCTCATGGTGAAGAGCTCCTATGGCCATGGACAATGGAACCATCTCATGAGTCACATGGGCAGGCTGTAGAGGTCTCCCGTCAAGAGCCTCAACGGCAAGTGGAGTGTCACGCAGCTGCAGTGGAATCGAGTGCTTCGATACAAAGGCAGCATCAATGAAGAGGCCTGCAGCCCCAGAGTCGATTAGAGCCTGTATCTCAATGGACGACTCAGCCCAAGAAAGGGTGACCGAAACCAGGGGTTTATCCCTCTGGATAACTAGGGACGAAACAACGCCACCTAAGGTCTGTCTGTGATAGGACCTCAAGGTTCGGGCGTTCACTGTACGGGTAGGACAGGACTTCAAAAAGTGACCTGCCTGGCCACAATAAGGGCACAATCTCTCCCTCCTCCCAAAGGCTCTCTCATCCACAGAGAGATGCATAAAACCCAAGTGCATGGGTTCACCTTCACTGCCCGACTCTGTACCAGGAGGCATGGGAGTTAAGGGAGGCATGGGTGGGACTGCAAAGCTCGGAGACAAACAAACAGGAGGCTTCTGCAAGCGCTCCTTCAGCCCGGGTTCACACCTATGCGAATTAGATGCGGTTTACAGCGCATCCAATTCGCAGGACATTTTAAACTAGGTTAATTTGAATGAGGCTGGTTCACATATGTGCGTTGCATTCGCACTGCGCATTGCACAAAAAACTTGTGCGTTTTTTGGGCATTGCGGTGCGAATTACAAGCCTATTACCTCCTATGATAACGCATCTGATTCACAGATGCATTGCGTTCTGAACAAGGATTTTCTCCTTCTCCTCACTACACCTCCCCCCTCCCTCCCCCTCTCCCTGCTCACTGATCCGCAGCTAGAACGCAGAGAAGCCTTTGAACAACAGATTTTTATCTTCCCAGTAAAACCTGAGCTTCAATTCAATTCAATTCGCACCGCACCCAGGCTAAAAGAGAGTCTCTCTCTGAATCTGGAGTCAATGAGGATGGCAAACGTGATCAACTTCTCCAGCTCAATAGGTATATCTCGGGCTACCATCTCATCCTTGATGGTATCCGAGAGACCATGAGAAAAAGCAGCCATGAGGGCCTCCTTGTTCCACGCAACCTCTGCTGCCAGAGTACGGAATTCAATGGCGTAGTCGGCAACAGTTCTCGTACTCTGTTCGATGGACATGAGGCACATGGCAGCAGAAGCGGAGCATGTGGGAACGTCAAATACCCTTTTAAACAAAGCCACAAACTCAGGGCAACTCAAGACAACAGGTTTTTGCATCTCCCATAGAGGGTTTGCCCAGGCGAAGGCTATCTCAGAAAGCAAAGATATCATGAAACCTACTTTGCTTCTGTACGTGGGAAACGGCTGGGGCAGCATCTCAAAGTATATCTCAACCTGGTTGAGAAATCCTCTGCATTGGACTATATCACCCCCAAATTGCTGGGGAAGCGGAGCAGAACCAGACATACCTCTTAAAGAGGTAATACCCGAGGTGAGTGCCTGCACAGAGACTGGATCAGCAGCAAGGTTGGCCTGCAACATAGGTTGTATCGGGGCGGCCACAGTGAGCCGTGCAACTCAGGAGCATTTGTAACGCCATGGCAAACTGATCCATGCAGTGATCCAGTTCATCCAATCTGGAAAAATTATTACCAACAAGTGGATTGACTGCATCTTCTGAATTCATGGCCTTTGCCTACTGTCAGAAACCATGAAATCACACCGAGACAGAAGTACACTTAAATCACACTTGTTTAATAATAAAAGTAAAAAGAACAAACATACTCAAAACAAAGCCAAATTTCAGTAACCAGAACGGATAGTCAGCCAAGCCAGAAGTCAGTGATCAATGTAGTGAAACAGCAAGAAGGATCTGGAGCCAGAAGGGATGTCAGCAAAGCCAGTCTTTAAACAGGAACGCAAGAGTTTCTTGTGATGTGACCAAGGCGAAGGCAGGCCTGCTCTGGACTGGACGGCTATAGTAGGCAGGACTGACGAGAAGGATCATCAACAGCTGAGTAAATGTGGAGAGAGATAGGATCTGACAATTAGCCGACAACTGAGCGGCCAGCTCTGAGAAGGAAGGGCTGAGCCCAGCCCTGACAATCATCATTTTCTCCAAGACCTTTGAGGACCACGTTAAGCATCTGGACCAGGTGTATAGCACAGTATGGCTTGAAAGCCCAGCAAATGCCACCTGATGAGACAGAAGATCCAGTATCTGGGACACATTGTAGAGGCTGGGGGGGGGGGGGGTGCTCTTCGGACCCAGCTAAGGTACAAGCTGTGCAGGACTGACATTCCCCAAAAACGATCACTGAGCTACACTCCTTTCTGCAACTTTTTGGATACTACCATCGCTTCATTCCTAAGTTTGCCCAAATATACACCAAATAGCTGCCCCCTTACTCAGCTGCTGAGGGGCCAGACCCCCTAGAAGAAAGGCAGTTCCTCACCTTTATTGGCCTATGTGGACTACTCCAAGCCCTTCCGTGTGTATACAGAGGGGAGTTTATAAGGTCTAGGAGCGGTTTTGGCTCAGGTACAAGATGGGTGAATGCCTATGGAAGCCGCAGCCTGTGGCCTACTTAGAAACCCTCCCATAATTTACAGCTCCTTCAAATTGCTGGCCCTAGTGTGGGCCATCACTGAAAAGTTTGCAGAGTACCTTACAGGGGCAGACATAGAGGTCTTCAATGACTTCATGGACAACAACTCCCTTGCCTATCTGGATACAGCAAAGCTTGGGGCATTAGAACAAGATGGGTTTCCCACCTGGCCCGGTTCAAGTATAAGATCCACTACAAGCCACAAGCCACTACTTTCCAGCTTAACGGATGACCTGTGCGTAATCTGGTGGAGCACCCAGCGAAGGATGTGTATTCTAGTCAAGAGGACATCAAAGAAGCGCCTGTCCTGCCTACGACCGATATTTCGTGTTCTCTCAAAGAGCAATATGCGGTCCCCCAGGCTAACTCTTCCGAGATAAACAACTGAGAGAAGTGGGTGCTGATTCAACAGAAGGATCCTGATCTCATGCAGGTGCAACGCTTCATCTCTTGACTGCGCAAACCATCCTCCCGTGAGTGTTAGAGACTGTTCCAGTACAGCCAGAGCAATCCTGAGACAGCGGGATTGAGAAATGGGACAGCGTCCTTTTTTGCCATGCACGCATTCCCACCGAGCAGCCAGACATTCTACAAATTGTGGTCCCCCAGTCGCATATCCTCCAAGTCTGCTGAGTGCTACATAACGCAAAAGGACACTTCAGAGCTGACAAAACTGAGTTCTTGGTTAGGGGGTATTTCTTTTGTTCATGAGTGTGAGACTTGCTCAGTACATAAAGTCCCTTCTGAAAGGACCACATCCATGACCATCACCAGCTCGGAGCTCTTGGAGCTGGTCACCATGGACTTCCTAACAATCTCCAGCTTACCCTCATGTTATCACTGTGCCTTGTTTTTTTTGTAATTGACAATTTTTATTAGATTTTAGTATTTTCAATACAAAGGTGTAAAACACAGTTGAGGGAGGAAAGAGAGAGGTGGTAATAACAAACAATTCTGGAGAGGGCACAGGCAGCCTTCTTACATCAGGATTGACACAAAGCCTAATGGCATAGTTAGCTAGGTTACAGCTCTATAGAACAGGAGGACACAATGCTGGAGAAATAGCAGTGAGAGCTTCCCTGTTAGATATTCCATTAGCATGTTCTGTAATTTATAATTGCGTGGCCTGCTTTTCCTTAGAGAAAAAAAAAAAGAAAGAAGGAGGAAAGGGGGAGTGAAGGGAAGAAAAGAGAGGGGAAAAGATGTAGGAAAGCTCCAATTAGTTAGGCTCGTCTCTCCTGGACTCCGATTGATTATGGTACACAGGGTGGAGGTCTTATGGAATCAAGGGGGATCCATCCGTTGATGCCAAGGATCCCATGTTGCCGTGTGTCGGTCCACCCGGTCAATTAGTCTAGCCGACATGGACTTCATAACCTCCACGTCCTTGATTCTGGCATAAAGATCAGAGTGTCGGGGGAGGTTTGGTTGTTTCCATTGAAGGGACACTAGACATCTAGCCGCCGTTAATAGATGTGTGGCCATTTTTTTGGCTAAACTGGGTAATTTAGGAGGGGGAAGGCCCAATAAAAAAAATAAAAAAATGTAGGAGAGGGAGGGATAGCCAGCTCAAACAGCCGATGGAGCAGTCCGAACACCAGTAAGGCTGGAGGGCTGGACAACTCCAGTAGATGTGGAATAACTTGCCCCAGTCCTGGAGACATCTCCAGCAGTGATCCGAGGCCCATGGATATACAGCATGTAGGCAAGATGGTGTTAGATACCAGTAGACGAGCACCTTGCATGTGTTCCCTTTATAGAGCATGCACATAGAGCTCTTGGCCTCCCAAGACCATATGGTGGACCATTGTTCAAGGGATAATTCCTCACCAAGATGTTCCTCCCATCTGCGCATGTACCTATGTTTCCCCTGAGAGACCAGATCATAGGAGTTTAAGAGTTTATATATGTCTGTGCCTTGGTTTTTGTCGACCACTTCACCAAGTTCACGGTGGTAGTCCCCACTAAAGACCAGACAGCCCCTACCATGGCTAAATTATTTTGGGAGCATGGGTCCAACCCTACAGGTGTCCCACATAAATACTCTCAAACTAGGGCCCAAACTTTAGGGCAGTGATTATGTGCTGCCTCAGTGGTATCAGGAAGTAATGTGCCACCCATAGGGCAGGAAGAGGGATCACCGCTCCATGTAGATCAAATGGAAATAAACCTCTCCTCAGAGTTAAAGCAACAGGTGCTGGCAATGCATATAGCAATTAGGATGAGAAAAGATTATGGACAGCCGCACTCCGAAAATTAGCCTTTATTCATAAAAAAAGGGGATATCAAAAATACAAATATCTAAAAAACAATGACAATTGTAATATATAGCATCTATGATTATTGTGCAGTGAGTCCTTGTATGTCTACGCGTTTCACCGTTAGGCTTCCTCAGGACACGGCCAAGGTTCACAGATGAGACAGAGAAGGGAATATATCTCTCTCTATCTAAAATGAGATATAATGTCATTAGACACACACAACTAACACATAAACAAACTGTTAACGATAAAAATCATGCACTAAGCAACGGCGAGCATAGGAAAGAACACCAAGCCGGTACCTTAAATTGGAATGCAAAATCATGTAAGTCACGGTAGCATGAGAAAGTTCAATCAGCAGTAAGAAAGCTGAAATTAAAGCAAATGCAACCAGCGTCAATCAGCGAGAATATGCATTTGGGCAGAGAAAACTTTATAGGTTTGTTAAAGAATGAGACTTACTATATTAGATATAGCTAAATATCTCAGCAGGGGCATGTAAACAATATTCCTAATTAAGGGAGTAGGGCCAACACCGGTTGCATCACTTAGATCCTGGATTTATTATCAGCAATGCTGAAGGCTCAATACAATCCCATCGCTGCATCTAAAAGCATATAATGACAGATTCAGCTAAAAAAATGGTAATATCATGTAGAAATTTTACTGCAGCAATGTTAATAGCATATAGGGTGTTTGGTGCAGCAAGGGCCAAGTGATAGTATATAGCTACGTACTTACATTCAGGATACAAATAATCCAGCGTGCCCCTGGGAGACAGCAATACACTGCACACAGGACCAGCAGCAGCTGACAGATATTTATATCCTTGATCAGTCACAGCTGATCCTGAGAACTAGCATCATGTGATTCCAGGATAGCAGATTGAATTATGGGGATTGTAGGCCAACAGCAACAGAGCTTTCTGCACATATGCAGGAAGATATGCCGAAGAAAAAACATCCTATCTGTGAAGAGAGCCGAACGAGTACAGCGTCCGAGCGAGAAGACCTCACACATGCGCCGGCTCTTAGTGCATTGTGGGCATTGTAGGAAATTGTGCCTCTGTCCATTACTAGACTTTCGATCTGTATCGAAATAGGCGGATTGCCAGTGTTGCAGTGACATCGCTATCTAGAAAACGCATGAATCTCCAGAACTCTGCACAATCACTGTTGTCTCAGCTATGATTAGCAAAGGTCAGCAGGTGCTAGACAGTAAAAAATCTCTTTAACCACTTGCCGACCGCCTCATGCAGATATACTGCGGCAGAATGGCACGGGCAGGCAGAATCACGTACCTGTACGTGATCTGCCTCCCGCAGGCGGGGGGTCCAATCAGACCCACCCGGTGCCCGAGGCGGTCGGCTTCTGTCTGGGAGCGATGAGAGGTGAGGGGGAGACCATCCATTCGTGGCCCCCCCCCCTCGCGATCGCTCCCAGCCAATCAGATTCTTCCTCTGCTGCTGTATGCTAAACAGCAGCAGAGGAAATTATGTCATCTCTCCTCGGCTCGGTATTTTCCGTTCTGGCGCCGAGGGGAGAAGACTTCAATGTGAGTGCACAACACATACACACTCAGTAGAACATGCCAGGCACACAATACACCCCCGATTCCCCCCCCCCCCCCGATCACCCCACCCCCCCCCCCACCCCCATCACACTGACCCCAAGCAGTTTTTTTTTTCTGATTACTGCATTGGTGTCAGTTTATGACAGTTAGTGTGGTAGGGCAGTTAGTATCAGCCCCCTTTAGGTTTAGGATACCCCCCTAACCCCCCCAATAAAGTTTTAACCCCTTGATCACCCCCCGTCGCCAGTGTCAGTAAGCGATCATTTTTCTGATCGCTGTATTAGTGTCACTGGTGACACTAGTTAGGGAGGTAAATATTTAGGTTCGCCATCAGCATTTTATAGCGACAGGGACCCCCATATACTATCTAATAAATGTTTTAACCCCTTGATTGCCCCTAGTTAACCCTTTCACCAGTGATCACCGTATAACTGTTACGGGTGACGCTGGTTAGTTAGTTTATTTTTTATAGTGTCAGGGCACCCGCCGTTTATTACCGAATAAAGGTTTAGCCCCCTGATCGCCCGGCAGTTATATGCGTCGCCCCAGGCAGCGTCAGATTAGCGCCAGTACCGCTAACACCCACGCACGCAGCATACGCCTCCCTTAGTGGTATAGTATCTGAAAGGAATCAATATCTGATCCGATCAGATCTATACTAGCGTCCCCAGCAGTTTAGGGTTCCCAAAAAAAGCAGTGTTAGCGGGATCAGCCCAGATTAGGGATGAGCCAAACACCCCCCGGTTCGGTTCGCACCAGAACCCGCGAACGGACCGAAAGTTCACACGAACGTTAGAACCCCATTGACGTCTATGGGACTCGAACGTTCGAAATCAAAAGTGCTCATTTTAAAGGCTAATTTGCATGGTATTGTCCGAAAAAGGGTTTGGGGACCCGGGTCCTACCCCAGGGGACATGTATCAATGCAAAAAAAACTTTTAAAAACGGCCGTTTTTTCGGGAGCAGTGATTTTAATGATGCTTAAAGTAAAAAAAAAAAAAGTGAAATATTCCTTTAAATATCGTACCTGGGGGGTGTCTATAGTATGCCTGTAAAGTGACGCGTGTTTCCCATGTTTAGAACAGTCCCTGCACCAAATGTCATTTTTAAAGGAAAAAATCTCATTTAAAACTGCTTGCGGGTTTAATGTCATGTCGGGTCATGGCAATATGGATGAAAATCAGTGAGACAAACGGCATGGGTACCCCCCCCAGTCCATTACCAGGCCCTTTGGGTCCTGTATGGATATTAAGGGGAACCCCGCACCCAAATTAAAATAAGGAAAGGCCCTATATACTCTGAACAGCAGTATACAGGCGGTGCAAACAAGACAGGGACTGTAGGTTTGTTGTTAAGTAGAATCTCTTTGTAATTTTGAATGGGTACATTTTTAACGTGTTTAGCTCCAGCCAAAAAATCTTTTTTAAGCTTTTTGGAAAACATAAGGAAGGGTTATCACCCCTGTGACATTTGTTTTGCTGTCTTTCCTCCTCTTCAGAAGATTTCACCTCACTTTTTTGTCCCAATGAAAAATGTTTTTTGAAAATTTGGGTTTTTTTGTGGAACAAGGATTGGAAAGCATCAGTGGAAAGGAGAAATTGTTTTCCCATATTAACTCTTACAGGAGAGAATTTCCCTTCCTAGGGGTAGATTTCATCTCACTTCCTGTTGTCTCCTTCCGTTTGCAAGTAGGAGTCGTTTGTAAGTTAGATGTTTGAAAGTAGGGTCCTGCCCTATATACTCAGCAGAAATTTGGGCCTTAGGTGTTGCTGTGGCCACAACACTGTAAGCCCTCACAGGGCCCTGCTGTGAAATATTAGATCAAGAATTGTAATTACATGCCCCTGTTGAACAGGAGCTGAAAAATTAGGCCTTAGGCACTGGTGCTGGTGCCACAACACTGCAACCCCTCACAGACACTCTAGTTGGAACGCAGGAACGAGCCCTGCTGCAAAGTATTGCATCAAAAATTGTAATTACACGCCCCTGTTAGACAGGGGCAGAAAAATTGGTCCTTAGGCACTGGTGCTGGTGCCACAACACTGCAACCCCTCACAGACACTCTAGTTGGAACGCAGGAACGAGCCCTGCTGCAAAGTATTGCATCAAAAATTGTAATTACACGCCCCTGTTAGACAGGGGCAGACAAATTGGGCCTTAGGCACTGGTGCTGGTGCCACAACACTGCAACCCCTCACAGACACTCTAGTTGGAATGCAGGAACGAGCCCTGCTGCAAAGTATTGCATCAAAAATTGTAATTACACGCCCCTGTTAGACAGGGGCAGAAAAATTGGGCCTTAGGCACTGGTGCTGGTGCCACAACACTGCAACCCCTCACAGACACTCTAGTTGGAATGCAGGAACGAGCCCTGCTGCAAAGTATTACATCAAAAATTGTAATTACACGCCCCTGTTAAACAGGGGCTGAAAAATTGTGCCTTAGGCACTGGTGGTGGCGCCCAGAACCAAAAATGTTCTTACAAGCTATCAGCGTGATGATTGAGGAGGAAGAGGATAATTACTCAGGGATAGTCACTCAGCATCAGCATAGGCAGTCTTTGAAGGGATCTGAAAAAAATTATTCAGTTACATCAGCATCAGGTGCTTGGTAGCTGGTGGTGATCCAAGACTGATTCATTTTTATGAAGGTCAGCCGATCGACCGAATCAGTGGACAGACGCACCCTGTGATCGGTTACCACGCCTCCAGCAGCACTGAATGTGCGTTCCGAAAGAACGCTGGATGCAGGACAGGCCAGTAGCTCAATTGCATACTGTGCAAGCTCTGGCCAGTGATCCATCCTCAAGACCCAGTAACCCAGAGGATTTTCGGTGGGAAAGGTGTCCAAGTCTGATCTTGCCCCTAGGTATTCCTGCACCATGTAAAACAGACGCTGGCGATGGTTGCTGGAACCGATCATACCTTGGGGCTGCGGACCAAAAAATTGTCTGAACGCATCGGTCAGACGGCCACCTTCTCCACCGCTCCTTCTTTGACTGACCGAAGCCTCAGCAACACGTTGTCCAGAAACAGGAGTTTGTAACCTCCCAGTCTCTGGGAACGCGTTGCACAGACCTTTCTGCAAGGCCTCCCGAAGATGTTTCATCCTCTGCTCCCTCAGCGATGGCAAGATAAGGTCCGCAACCTTACCCTTGTAACGTGGATCAAGGAGGGTTGCCAGCCAGTATTGGTCCTTCTCCTTGATACCACGAATACGAGGATCCTTACGCAGGCTTTGCAGGATCAGGGAGGCCATGCAGCGTAGGTTTGCTGAGGCATTCGGTCCGGAGTCCTCTGGGTCACTAAGGACAACAACGTCCGCAGCCACCTCCTCCCAGCCACGTACAAGTCCATGTGTTCCTTGGGACTGATCCCTTAAAGACTGCTGATGCTGAGTGCCAGGCTCCACCTCCATACTGACACAATCTTCCTCCTCCTCCTCCTCCTCCTCGTCCTCTTCCTGTGTGATCGGCGGGTACGCAGGAACACTGTCTGGATAAAGGGGGCCTTGAGAGCTAAGGAAGTCCTCCTCTTCCTGCCTCTGTTCTGCCTCAAGTGCCCTGTCCATTATTCCACGCAGCGTGTGCTCCAACAGGTGGACAAGGGGGACAGTGTCACTGATGCATGCACTGTCAGTGCTCACCATCCTCGTGCCCTCCTCGAATGGTGACAGGACAGTGCATGCATCCCTGATCATGGCCCACTGGCGTGGGGAAAAAAAACCAAGCTCCCCTGACCCTGTCCTGGTGCCATAGTCGCACAGGTACTCATTGATGGCCCTCTGCTGCGTGTGCAGCCGCTGCAGCATGGCCAACATTGAGTTCCACCTGGTGGGCATGTCACAGATTAGGCGGTTCTTGGGCAGGTTAAACTCCTTTTGGAGGTCCGTCAGCCGAGCACTGGCATTATATGACCGGCGGAAATGCACACAGACTTTCCTGGCCTGCCTCAGGACATCCTGTAAGCCCGGGTACCTGCCCAAGAACCGCTGCACCACCAAGTTAAGGACGTGAGCCAAACAGGGCACATGGGTCAGTTGTCCCTGTCGGAGGGCAGAGAGGAGGTTGGTGCCATTGTCGCAAACCACCATTCCTGCCTTAAGTTGGCGTGGCGTCAACCACCTCTGAACCTGCCCCTGCAGAGCTGACAGAACCTCTGCCCCAGTGTGGCTCCTGTCCCCCAAGCACACCAGCTCAAGCACCGCATGGCATCTTTTGGCCTGCGTACTTGCGTAGCCCCTTGAGCGCCTACGGAGCACCGCTGGTTCCGAGGAAGAGGCCATGGAGGAAGAAGAAGAGGAGGGGGTGGAGGAGAGAGGTGTGTCACAATCAGCATTTTGGAGGCGTGGTGGCGGAACAACCTCCAACACTACTGCACCTTGTCCTGCATCCTTCCCAGCTGCCAGCAGAGTCACCCAATGCGCCGTGAAACTTAAGTAACGTCCCTGTCCATGCCTGCTGGACCATGAGTCAGCGGTAATATGCACCTTACCGCTGACGGCCCTGTCCAGCGAGGCATGGACATTGCCTTCCACATGCCGGTAGAGAGCCGGAATCGCCTTCCGTGAGAAAAAGTGGCGTTTGGGTACCTGCCACTGAGGAACCGCACATTCCACAAACTCACGGAAGGGGGCAGAGTCTACCAACTGAAAAGGCAGCAGTTGAAGTGCTAGCAATTTTGCCAAGCTAGCATTCAACCGCTGGGCATGTGGATGGCTGGGAGCAAACTTCTTTCGGCGGTGCAGCAGCTGGGGCAGGGAAATTTGCCTGGTACAATCTGACGTCGGTGTACCAAAAGCAGATTGCCCACAAGTACTTGGCTGTGACACACCTAATTCTACACCTTCATTCCTCTCACTGCAGGTCTCAGAGAGGACTGAGGGTCTAGTGGGGTTGGAAATCTCAGCTGATGAGGAGCAAGGAGAGATCCTCTTTGTTCTTTGGTGTGGGTCTTTTAGATATGCTTGCCAACGAACTGCATGGCAGGTCAACATATGTCTGGTCAAGCATGTGGTACCCAAGCGGGAGATGTTTTGGCCACGCGAGATATGCTGGAGACATATGTTGCAAATAGCAGCGGTGCGATCTGATGCACTGGTCTCAAAAAAGGCCCACACCAAAGAACTTTTTGAATAACGCGCAGAGACTGCAGCGCCCTGCACATGTGGAGCTTTGGGGTGTGATGCAGTCAATGTGCTGCCCTTAGGCTGGCCCCTGGAGGGCATCCTGCCTCGTTGGTGATGTGCTGCCTCCTCCTCCTCCTCCTCCTCCTCTCTCCTATCAGGCACCCACGTTGAGTCAGTGACCTCATCATCCCCTCCCTCCTCATCACTGGAGCAAACCTGGCAGTATGCTGCAGCAGGGGGAGCATGACTGCCAGATTGCTGTCCTTCTTGGGCACCCCCTCTGTCCGTGCTCATGTTACTGCCTTCATCGAGCTCAGTATCATCATCAGAGCCTTCCAAACGCTGGGCATCCTCCTGGAGCATGTACCCAACACTGTGGTCAAACAGTTCGAGGGAATCCTCAGGAGGACATGGTGGAGCTAGGGAAGGAGTCACTGATGACATTGAGCTGAGGGAAGAGGCCGCTGCTTTGCCAGACAAAGCACCCTGGGCATGGGTGAGAGAGGATGAGGAGGATGAGGACGGCTTGGTCATCCACTCGACCAAGTCTTCCGCATGTTGCGGCTCAACACGGCCAGCTGCCGAAAAAAAGGCCAAGCGTGTCCCATGGCCACGTGCTGATGAGGATGCACCGTCTCCACGACCAGCACTAGACACAGAGCCTGCTTGCCCTCTCTTATTGGCTTGTGACTGTCTGCCTCTCCTTCTTGGCCTTCCAGACATACTAATGGCCTGTAGCTGCACTAAGCTGGGATAGAACACCTTTAATTTTCTTCAGGTAGCTTTATATACTGTAACCAGACAAGCCTACCTGTCAGTAGGAAGATAACAGGAACGGATCTAGCTGAACACTGTGAGCAGGACGCACTGCACTAAATGTAAATAGCAGGAACGGATCTAGCTGAACACTGTGAGCAGGACGCACTGACTGCACTAAATGTAAATAGCAGGAACGGATCTAGCTGAACACTGTGAGCAGGACGCACTGACTGCACTAAATGTAAATAGCAGGAACGGATCTAGCTGAACACTGTGAGCAGGACGCACTGCACTAAATGTAAATAGCAGGAACGGATCTAGCTGAACACTGTGAGCAGGACGCACTGACTGCACTAAATGTAAATAGCAGGAACAGATCTAGCTGAACACTGTGAGCAGGACGCACTGACTGCACTAAATGTAAATAGCAGGAATGGATCTAGCTGAACACTGTGAGCAGGACGCACTGACTGCACTAAATGTAAATAGCAGGAACGGATCTAGCTGAACACTGTGAGCAGGACGCACTGCACTAAATGTAAATAGCAGGAACGGATCTAGCTGAACACTGTGAGCAGGACGCACTGACTGCACTAAATGTAAATAGCAGGAACAGATCTAGCTGAACACTGTGAGCAGGACGCACTGACTGCACTAAATGTAAATAGCAGGAACGGATCTAGCTGAACACTGTGAGCAGGACGCACTGACTGCACTAAATGTAAATAGCAGGAACGGATCTAGCTGAACACTGTGAGCAGGACGCACTGCACTAAATGTAAATAGCAGGAACAGATCTAGCTGAACACTGTGAGCAGGACGCACTGCACTAAATGTAAATAGCAGGAACGGATCTAGCTGAACACTGTGAGCAGGACGCACTGCACTAAATGTAAATAGCAGGAACAGATCTAGCTGAACACTGTGAGCAGGACGCACTGCACTAAATGTAAATAGCAGGAACAGATCTAGCTGAACACTGTGAGCAGGACGCACTGCACTAAATGTAAATAGCAGGAACAGATCTAGCTGAACACTGTGAGCAGGACGCACTGCACTAAATGTAAATAGCAGGAACGGATCTAGCTGAACACTGTGAGCAGGACGCACTGCACTAAATGTAAATAGCAGGAACAGATCTAGCTGAACACTGTGAGCAGGACGCACTGCACTAAATGTAAATAGCAGGAACAGATCTAGCTGAACACTGTGAGCAGGACGCACTGCACTAAATGTAAATAGCAGGAACGGATCTAGCTGAACACTGTGAGCAGGACGCACTGACTGCACTAAATGTAAATAGCAGGAACGGATCTAGCTGAACACTGTGAGCAGGACGCACTGCACTAAATGTAAATAGCAGGAACAGATCTAGCCTAATCTATCTAACTCAAATCAAATGACACTGTCTGTCTCTCTCTCTATCAGCACACCGGAACACACTACACAGGGCCGCCGTGCAGGCGGCCTTATATAGTGTGGGGCGTGTACTAAATCCCCTGAGCCATAATTGGCCAAAGCCACCCTGGCTTTGGCCAATTACAGCTCTCTCTACTGACGGCGCTGTGATTGGCCAAGCATGCGGGTCATAGTGCATGCTTGGCCAATCATCAGCCAGCAATGCACTGCGATGCCGCAGTGAATTATGGGCCGTGACGCGCCACACGAATTTGGCGCGAACGGCCCATAACGTTCGCAATTCGACGGACGGTCGAACAGCCGATGTTCGAGTCGAACATGGGTTCGACTCGAACACGAAGCTCATCCCTAGCCCAGATACCTGCTAGCACCTGCGTTTTGCCCCTCTGCCCGGCCCAGCCCAGCCCACTCAAGTGCAGTATCGATCGATCACTGTCACTTACAAAACACTAAACGCATAACTGCAGCGTTCGCAGAGTCAGGCCTGATCCCTGTGATCGCTAACAGTTTTTTTGGTAGCATTTTGGTGAACTGGCAAGCACCAGCCCCAGGCAGCGTCAGGTTAGCGCCAGTACCGCTAACACCCACGCACGCACCGTACACCTCCCTTAGTGGTATAGTATCTGAACGGATCAATATCTGATCTGATCAGATCTATACTAGCATCCCCAGCAGTTTAGGGTTCCCAAAAACGCAGTGTTAGGGGGATCAGTCCAGATACCTGCTAGCACCTGCATTTTGCCCCTCCGCCCGGCCCAGCCCAGCCCAGCCCACCCAAGTGCAGTATCGATCGATCACTATCACTTACAAAACACTAAACGCATAACTGCAGCGCTCGCAGAGTCAGGCCTGATCCCTGCAATCACTAACAGTTTTTTTTTGGTAGCGTTTTGGTGAAGTGGCAAGCACCAGCGGCCTAGTACACCCCGGTCGTAGTCAAACCAGCACTGCAGTAACACTTGGTGACGTGGAGAGTCCCATAAATGCAGTTCAAGCTGGTGAGGTGGCAAGCACAAGTAGTGTCCCGCTGCCACCAAGAAGAAGACAAACACAGGCCTGTCGTGCCCATAGTGCCCTTCCTGCTGCATTCGCCAATCCTAATTGGGAACCCACCACTTCTGCAGCACCCATACTTCCCCCATTCACATCCCCAACCAAATGCAGTCGGCTGCATGAGAGGCATTTTTATGTCCTCCCGAGTACCCCTACCCAACGAACCCCCCCAAAAAAGATGTTGTGTCTGCAGCAAGCGCGGATATAGGCGTGACACCGGCTATTATTGTCCCTCCTGTCCTGATAATCCTGGTCTTTGCATTGGTGAATGTTTTGAACGCTACCATACACTAGTTGAGTATTACTGTAGGGTACAGCATTGCACAGACTAGACACACTTTCACAGGCCTGTCGTGCCCATAGTGCCCTTCCTGCTGCATTCGCCAATCCTAATTGGGAACCCACCACTTCTGCAGCACCCATACTTCCCCCATTCACATCCCCAACCAAATGCAGTCGGCTGCATGAGAGGCATTTTTATGTCCTCCCGAGTACCCCTACCCAACGAACCCCCCCAAAAAAGATGTTGTGTCTGCAGCAAGCGCGGATATAGGCGTGACACCGGCTATTATTGTCCCTCCTGTCCTGATAATCCTGGTCTTTGCATTGGTGAATGTTTTGAACGCTACCATACACTAGTTGAGTATTAGTGTAGGGTACAGCATTGCACAGACTAGACACACTTTCACAGGGTCTCCCAAGATACCATCGCATTTTGAGAGACCCGAACCTGGAACCGGTTACAGTTATAAAAGTTACAGTTACAAAAATAAGTGAAAAAAAAAAATAGTTGTTGTTTCATTGTTCTCTCTCTCCCTATTCTCTCTTTATTGTTCTGCTCTTTTATACTGTATTCTATTCTGCAATGTTTTATTGTTATTATGTTTTATCATGTTTGCTTTTCAGGTATGCAATTTTTTATACTTTACCGTTTACTGTGTTTTATTGTTAACCATTTTTTTGTCTTCAGGTACGCAATTCACGACTTTGAGTGGCTATACCAGAATGATGCCTGCAGGTTTAGGTATCATCTTGGTATCATTCTTTTCAGCCAGCAGTCGGCTTTCATGTAAAAGCAATCCTAGCAGCTAATTAGCCTCTAGACTGCTTTTACAAGCAGTGGGAGGGAATGCCCCCCTCCCCACCGTCTTCCGTGTTTTTCTCTGGCTCTCCTGTCTCAACAGGGAACCTGAGAATGCAGCCGGTGATTCAGCCAGCTGACCATAGAGCTGATCAGAGACCAGAGTGGCTCCAAACATCTCTATGGCCTAAGAAACCGGAAGCTACAAGCATTTCATGACTTAGATTTCGCCGGATGTAAACAGCGCCATTGAGAAATTGGGAAAGCATTTTATAACACCGATCTTGGTGTGGTCAGATGCTTTGAGGGCAGAGGAGAGATCTAGGGTCTAATAGACCCCAATTTTTTTTTTTTTTTTTTTTAAATTCTTTATTTTTCAACAACCATGAATCACATGCCACTTGAAACATTTCTTCTCAAACATCTTATCGATATATACAAATTCATTTTTCCATAATATAGCCTTTTCACTCGTTTCATCACCAATTGATTCTAAAACTCTTCTGTCCCACGGGCAAGGCATATAATTCCCCCTTTTCCATTTCCCCTACCCCCATTGCCCCCCCCCACCCCCAAAAAAAAAAAAAAAAAAAAAAAAAGATTATTAATTTGCCCCACCCCCCCCCACGGGGAGGGAGGGGGGAACCCCTCTCCTCAGGTCCCTTCGGTCTTATATGTCCCCCTTCTCCTATTCTCTATTTCTATATTCTACCAGGGGAGACCAAGTCCTCCGGTATTTCTCGTCTTGGTCTTTCAGTGTCATCGTCAATTTTTCCATTTGTTGAATTTCTGTAATTCTAGCCCACCACTGAAATTTGGTCGGGGGGGCTGTACTCTTCCAGAGAGCCGGGATACACGCCCTTGCGGCGGTGAGAAGGTGTTTGAGCAGAGATCTCTTATATTTTTCCGCCGACAGAGGGACATCATTTAATAAAAATGCAGCCGGGTTGCTCCCAAGGGACACACCTGTAATATCCTTAATCGTTTCCTCAACTGTTTCCCAGAAGCCTTTGATATCCTCACATTCCCAGAATATATGTATCATCGTTCCCTCCCCCCTCCTACAACGCCAGCATCTATCTGATACTTGCGGGTAAATTTTATGAAGGACTGCTGGTGTTCTATACCATCTGGTAAGAATTTTATATCCTCCCTCTTGGTATCTACTGGCAATTGATGTTTTATGTACTGATTTTAATATTTTCGTCTTCTGCTTTTGAGTAAACGTTACTCCAAGCTCTCTCTCCCAGGCTAGCATGAAATTGAGCTCCTGTGTCACTTCCGGGCATGTTAATATTTCGTAAAAATATGATAAAGAATGTCTGATACTTTCACCATTTAGACAGGTCTGTTCAAACCTAGTCAGCTCCCTTATTACTAAAAATTTTTTATTTTTTGAGCGAATATACGCTCCTAGCTGCATAGCCCTGAAATAATCCAAGTCCTCTGTTACCTCACCCTCTATCTCGCCCCTTGTCATCAAGCGGCGGTCCCTAGAGAAGTCAATCAGCCTGCTCTTCCCTTTATGTTTTATTGCTTCATACCTCCGATCGGTTAAACCTGGTAGGAAGTCCGGGGCACCCAATACCGGTGTCATTGGGCTCGGAGTTGGTGAAAGATTTGTTTTTTTGAAAATCATGTAGATAAAGCGGATAGTTGCCCCTGTTAGCGGGTGTTTTTTCACCGTGGTGGGTAATTCTGATTTTTTAATCCATGCTATTCCTTCCAATGGAATTTTAGACGTCGCCTGTTCTAGCTGTATATGCGGTTTCCTTACCGAGGCACACCATTCCACCACTCTCGCTAGTTGTAGGGCTTCCCAGTAATGTACTGGGTCTGGGAAACCAATACCTCCCTTCCCTTTTGGGAGTGCTAGGATGTTTCTCCTTATTCTTGCTGGTTTCCCTGCCCATATGAACCTTAGAAATCCTGATCTGAGGTCCTTAAGAAAGTTTGATGGAATCTTTATTGGTAACGTTTGGAACAAATAGAGAATTCTGGGCATCACGTTCATCTTTATAATATTTGTCCTTCCAAACCAGGTAAAGATATCTCTATCCCATCTCCTGAAATCTTGTTTAATTTGTCTTAACATTGGGGCATAGTTTAGTTCAAACATTCTGCTAAGCTTCTTTGAGATTTTGATCCCCAGATAATTTATATGGGAATCTGTCCACCTAAAATTAAATTGTGCTTTTATCCGATGTATTTCAATTGTATCCATCTCCAATCCCATCGCTTCGGACTTCGTGTAGTTTACCTTATAATTTGCTAACTCCCCATACTCATTGATCTCACTTAGAAGGGAAGGGAGGGATATAATTGGAGAGGTTATGAAAAAGATCAAGTCATCAGCATATGCTGCTAGTTTGTGTTCCTCACCCTTCGTCTTAATACCCCTAATATTGCAATCCGCTCGTATTTTCCTTAGGAATGGTTCCAGTGTGAGTATGAAAATAATTGGTGAAAGAGGACACCCCTGTCGCGTTCCATTCTGGATCTCAAAGGGATCCGATAGCCTGTCATTGACCTTAACCCTTGCACTTGGGACTGAGTAGAGGTTTGAGAACCAGCTCAACATTCCCTCCCCCAGTCCAATATGTTGTAGGGTTGTTTTAAGAAAAATCCAATCAACCCTATCGAAAGCTTTTTCTGCGTCTGCCGAGAACAGTACAAGGGGTTCCTGTCTACTCTGTACTGTATATATTGCATTTATTACTCTTTGTGTATTTTCCCTACCCTCCCTTCCTGCCGTGAATCCCACCTGGTCTGGATGAATCAATGCCGGGATGTGTTCTTCTAATCTTAGCGCCAGGATTTTAGAAAAAATTTTCAAATCCACGTTGAGTAGCGCAATAGGCCGATAGCTAGAGCATTGGGATGGGTCCTTTCCTTCCTTAGGAATTACTGCTATATGTGCCATCAAAGTTTCTTTAGGTATCCTCCGCCCTTCCCGTAGGGAGTTAAAGGCCGCCACGAACCTTGGAGCCAGTTTCTCAGCGAAAAATCTATAATACGTCAGAGTGTACCCGTCTGGGCCCGGGGCTTTCCCTACTTTTAGCAGGTTTATTGCTTTTTTAAATTCTTCTATTGAGATTGGTGCGTCTAAATCTCTTATTACCTCATCTTTTAACCTTGGCATTTCTGAGTTATTTAGATATTCTTTTGCCCTTTCTTGTTTATTTCTGCACCTGTGTGGGGACTGATGGCCCTCCAACTGGTACAATCCCTCATAATACCCCTTAAAGATCTGTGCCATCTCCTGTGATGATTTCGCCATACTCCCCTGCTGTGTTTTAATACCCGACAAATGGGATGGTTTTGTAGCATCCTTAAGGGCCTTTGCCAGCATCCTACTTGGTTTATTCCCAAATTCATATAGTGTCCGCCTTCCCAATTTCAGTTTTGCTTTGGCCTGTTCGATGAGGAGCAAGTTCAGGTCCCCTCTGAGGCCCCCTAGTTTCTCCTCTGACACCTGTGTATGAGATTCTTTATGTTTCAGCTCTACTGCCCTAATTTTTCCGAGCAAATCCTCAACCCTTGCGTTAAGCTCCTTCTTCCTATGCGCCCCGAGTGATATCAGAACACCCCTCATCACGCATTTATGTGTCTCCCATACACAAAATGGGGTGACCTCACTCGACTCATTTGTCAGGAAAAAGGAGTCCAACTCCTGGTTAAGTTTTTGCTCATACTCCTTGTCTTTTAATAGAGTTTCATTAATCTTCCAGTGCCATTCCCGGCGTTCGTCCTCCCCCAAAATCAGCGTACAATCTGTCGGGGCGTGGTCTGAAAGGGTAAATGAACCTATTTCTGCACTCACCAGTGATGTTATGGCTGACTGCGATACCATAACATAATCGATGCGCGTGTATGTTTTATGCTTTGCCGAGTAAAACGTATAGTCCCTGTCCTGGACATGGATTGACCTCCATGTATCTATTACTTGCAGATTACTCAGTAATTTCTTAATTCTTCGTATTTTTGTCGCGGAGAGATGTGATGCTCCCCTTGACGTGTCCAGGAGCGGGTCTAATGCAAAGTTTAGGTCACCTCCTATCACTAAAATACCCTCCTTGTGTTGGTGTACCATTTGTAGACAAGTCTCCAGGTAATTCACCTGGTCTTCATTTGGAAGGTAAAGGTTCACCAATGTGATCCTCTGTGGTCCCAATTGTCCCTTTACAATTAAAAGGCGACCCTCCTCATCTGTAACTACCTTCAACTCTTCCCATGGGATTTGTTTTGAGATTATAATTGATACTCCATTAGTTTTGGAACTCGGAGATGTACTATGATAGGCTGTAGAGAATTTATAATTTCCAAGTTTTGGTATTCTGTCCCTTCTAAAGTGTGTCTCTTGGAGGAAGCCAATCTGCGTCCCCAACCTTCCCATCTCCGCGAGCAGCCTAATCCGCTTCTCCGGGATGTTCAGTCCCTTGACATTGTATGAAGTGAATTTTATTCTGGTCATGTTTCCTTCCTTTCTTAACCTTTCTTTTTGCGGTCTATTGAAATTTACGAGGAGAGAAGTCCCCCCCTCAGAAACCCCAGGAGGAAGAAGGAGAATAAAAAAAAAAAAAAAAAAAAAAAAAAAAAAAGGGAAGACCCCCCTTATACCAATTGGAGGTCACTCTCCGAACGGCGCGAGACCTCGGTGCCGTTTGGCGGAGAAAAAAAAAAAAAAAAAACAACCCCTTTTAAAGACGCCTCCGACTTTCCCTCCACTCGGAGGGGAGACGTCTATTGTGGGCGAGTGCCCCTGAGCACAAAAAGTTTGAGTATCTGTATATCAAAAAGAACCACAGCGGCACGCTCATTAGTAATATCTACGAGTGAAACAGCCAAGGAGAAAGACCCTATAATGTTATCAATCAGTTACCCTACTATATTTCCATTTCCATACTTGTGTTCCGCTTATTAACATATAGAACCATTCGCTCCCTCCCTCTCCCTCCTCCCCCCCTCACCCATCTCCTTCCCCGCTCCTTTACTCCCAAATGTCCCATATCTCACCCCCCTCCATCCCTGTTCCCCCCCCCCCCCCAGCACCCCCCCCTCCGCCCTCCCCGGTAAGCCGAGGTATTTGAAGGGCAAAAGGGGAGGGGACCCAGGGGAGGGGGGGGAGGGGGAGGGAGGAGAGGAGAAAAGAAAAAAAAAAAAAAAAAAAAAAAAAACACACACACCTTCCAACCAAACACTTCTTATACATCCTGTGCTTCTAAATTCTCGTGGCATATTCTCACCAAAACACAGCAATAAAATCCACCCAAATCCACCCACTTAACTGTACCCACCCCTGTGATATGTACACAAAAAAAAAAAAAAAAAAAAAAAAAAAAAAAAAAAAACTCTCAACTTCCTCTATTCTTAGGGGACCCTGCGGATCCTTATCCCTTAATGTGAAAATTTATATACAGCCAAAAAACATATTATTTAGTGTCATATATCCCTTCCCCTTCTCCCTCCCCCCTCCCCCCTTTTATACCCTTCCCCTTACTTCCATATATACAACCAGTGTAACATGTGTAACCACCAAAACCTCCATGTAAAGTGTCATAATGCAACCTATCCTTATTGCTCTAGAAAAAAAAAAAAAAAAAAAAAAAAAGCAGTAATGGGCAATGGGCCTCCCATTGATATTGCCTCTGATATATCCTACTCAAAAAAAAAAAAAAACATCTTCCATTTTACGTAAAGGAACATACAGAGAACCACAGGGAAAAAATAAAAAGAAAGCAAGAGGGAGAGAGGAGAAAAAGCTCTCTCTCTACCCTTCCCCCCTCTGCCCCCCTTACGGGGGGTATGCCACAACGAGCACCTTCAGGGGGGGGGGAGAGTGTCCCCCGAACCTTCCATCAAGTCCGGAGCAACACCATTGGAGGGAGTTCTTTGAAAAAATAATATGGCACGTAGGAAAGCAAAAACAAAAGTCATGTCCAACATGCAATTCTAGCCCCATTTCCTTCTCCTATATCCCTGCATCCTCCTAATTATTTCTGATGTGTATACTTTCTAACAGTATCCATAGTCATGTCAATCCAATCAGGGATCTCCAATATTTCTGAGCCCAGAAACTTAAATAGGTCCGGTAATTGCTCTGGTGCCATCAGGGCAAAGGTGTGATCCTCCTTTTTTATGATTAACGAGAATGGGTGTCCCCATCTGTAAGTTGCGCCTTTTGCCCGGATTTGATCCAGCAATGGCCTCAGTAACCTTCTCCTTTTTTTCGTCTGCCGGCTGAGGTCTGGGAACACCTGGACCCCCTGGCCTGCGACTTCCAGCACCCCTTTCTGCCAAGCCGCTCTCATTATGTCCTCCTTTATCCTAAAAAAGTGCACACGACAGAGCACATCCCTAGGGGGGCCTGCTTCTAACATAGGCCCGGCTGGGCTCCTATGAACACGGTCCAGCTCAATATGACTGTCGGCTGGCTTTCCTAAGTATTTATTAAGGACCTCGGTTACTGTTTCCCTCAGGTTGGGTGGTTTTATTGTTTCTGGGATCCCTTTAATGCGTACATTGTTTCTCCTGCTTCTGTTCTCAAATTCCTCTGCTTGTAGCTGCAGCAGTAACAATTGCTGATGTTGTGTTTTAAACTTCCCTTCCAGTAGTTCTATACGGGCATCTGCCGAGGACTGTAGGGACTCACAAGTGCCCATTCTTCTGTCCATCACCTCCAATTTAGCAGTTACTTCACCTAATTCTTCCCTGACCGCAATTTTTATGTCACTCAATAAGGTTTGTAATTCCTCTTTAGTAGGTAGCGCCTGTATGAGCTTCCTAATGTCCTGTACCTCCTCAGCAGCCAGTACAACAGTTCCCCCCTTATAACCAGGACGTACCTGAGTCTCTGTAACAGCCACGGTGCAGGGCACAATTGGGGGGCTGGTCTCTGCGGTTTCTGCCACCTCCGTGCGAATGTTACCAGCTGAGACACTTACAGTAATCGGGATAAGTGGTTCCTCCATGACTGCTTGCTGTCTCAGGGCCGCCCGAGCAGCGCGCTGTGAGACGGCCCCGGTCTCCATTGCTATCGCTGGCTCCGTCCTACCAATAAGGTATTTAGAAACAGAGGGGTATCCGGGTACCTCCGACCGACCTGTGCCCTTCCCTTGTCTGCTTCCAGGCATATACTCCTGCGTACACTCTGGGCATAGATTCGTCCCTGCAGCCGTTCTTGGTCCCTCTTGGCGTGTCTCACTCAGCACACCAGACCCGTTCTCCTGCTCGAGCGCGCCGCCGCGATGCTCCGCCTCTCACTCCGTCATGCCCAGACCGCACCTCCCTGCGTCAAGACCCCAATTTTTTCAAAAAAGAGTACCTGTCACTACCTATTGCTATCATATGGGATATTTACATTCCCTGAGATAACAATAAAAATGATTTAAAAAAATGAAAGGAACAGTTTAAAAATAGGATAAAAAAGCAAAAAAATAATAAAGGGAAAAAAAAAAAGCACCCCTGTCCCCCCCTGCTCTCGCGCTAAGGCGAACGCAAGCATCGGTCTGGCTGACGCCAATTGCACCATGCATGTGAGGTATCACCACGAAGGTCAGATCGAGGGTAGTAATTTTAGCAGTAGACCTTCTCTGAAAATCTAAAGTGGTAACCTGTAAAAGCTTTTAAAGGCTTTTAAAAATGTATTTATTTTGTTGCCACTGCACGTTTGTGCGCAATTTTAAAGCATGTCATGTTTGGTATCCATGTACTCGGCCTAAGATCATCTTTTTTATTTCATCAAATATTTGGGCAATAGAGTGTGTTTTAGTGCATTAAAATTTAAAAAAGTGTGTTTTTTCCCCAAAAAATGCGTTTGAAAAATCGCTGCGCAAATACTGTGTGAAAAAAAAAATGAAACACCCACCATTTTAATCTGTAGGGCATTTGCTTTAAAAAATATATATATTGTTTGGGGCTTCAAAGTAATTTTCTTGCAAAAAAAAATGATTTTTTCATGTAAACAAAAAGTGTCAGAAAGGGCTTTGTCTTCAAGTGGTTAGAAGAGTGGGTAATGTGTGACATAAGCTTCTAAATGTTGTGCATAAAATGCCAGGACAGTTCAAAACCCCCCCAAATGACAGCCATTTTGGAAAGTAGACACCCCAAGCTATTTGCTGAGTGGCATGTCGAGTCCATGGAATATTTTATATTGTGACACAAGTTGCGGGAAAAAGACAATTTTTTTTTTTTTTTGCACAAAGTTGTCACTAAATGATATATTGTTCAAACATGCCAGGGGAATATGTGAAATTACACCCCAAAATACATTCTGTTGCTTCTCCTGAGTACGGGGATACCACATGTGTGAGACTTTTTGGGAGCCTAGCCGCGCACGGGACCCCGAAAACCAAGCACCGCCTCTTTCATTCAAAAATCTGGCAATTGTGTTTAGACCTAATTCATGTGGAATAGATGAGTACAAGGTTTCCACATCAATAGTTACCAAAAGGCATCCATAGGGGACAGTTAGGCCCTCCAGATTTTTTAACAGATCTGGGGTATCTTTTATATAGGAGGGTAAAGTGATGACATGGGGTCATAGATATTGATCTACAAAAATGCTCGCTCTTTCCGTTTTTGAGCCTATACTTGAGACGATTGGACGTCCGGGTGGTTTTGTAGGGTGTTTATAGATTTTGGGCAGAGAATAAAAAGTGGGTACTCTCGGATGAGCCACTTGAATACCTTTAAAAATCTCTTGCGTGATCAGGCCATTGGCAAGGGCAGATAATAGATCATCATACTGTTGATCAAATTTGGTTAGGATATTAGCAGTAATCGGTTTGTACCAGAGTCGGTTTTTTAAGATGTCCCAACACATGTTCCTGTATGATAATGTATCCATCAAAACCACATTGCCATTGCCTTATCTGATGGCTTGATCACCATATCAGTATTGTTGCTTAAATTAATTAGGGCTGCTTGATGAGCCTCATTTAGATTGAGGTTTGCTATCTTCCTTAGTGGCATAGATTCAATGTCTTTAATGGTTTGGACCAAGAAAGTCCATATATTAGAATTAATATGTAAAGACGGAAAGTTGGTAGATTTTTTCTTTATTGCCTCTCCTAGTGACTTGATGTCTTCTAGAAATAGAGTCGTTTGTATTCGTTGGCCATGAATTACATCCGATTCAAGAGCATCTTGGGTAGTTGAGACAGATTAATTTTCCTCCAGGAGTAGGACCACATTTTTAGAGTCAGCTTTCTTGCAAACAAATACAGGTCTTTAATGATGTCAAACTTATTTGGTAGTGAGTTGGGACAGAAACTGAGGCCGAGCTGCAGGAGCTCCCGTTCAACAGTATTCAGGGGATATGATGATAAATTGATCACTTCCAATTTATCTTTCTTGGTTGGAAAATTCTGTTCAACTACTAAAGGTGTATTCGTTATAGGGTCAGAACGTGGTCTATTGTCAGAATTAGCGCTTACCTGTTTAGTGGTAATCGGGAAAAATTGGTCTATGCATCATTTCTTAGTATCTTTCTGGATTGCTCCAGCTGTCGCAGTACTTGCTGGTCTAGATGCCATCAAGGTTTTAGCGCCGTCTATAATGTGTAATCGAGTATTCTGTTCTCTATTGGAGGTTGGAGGTATAGTGATAGAAGAGAGATCAGAAGAGACACCCAGTGCTTGATTCGGAAACATAGTTAACCCCGTGTTTCCCACTGCGGTATCAGTCTTTGCAGTGTTTGTATCAGTATTGGGGGGATTTAATTCACCCAGTGCTCTTTTCTTATCTGTACCTGTTTGGTGCCCACCACCTGTTTGTGTTCTCTTTCTTGAATTACGGCCTCTCTGTCGTCCCCGATCAGATGTCCTAGAGCCTTGTGATAGATAAGAATTAACAGAGGAATCAGAGTCGCTTGCTTTCTCATTAGGTTTCCGTCTATTTCTTTGTACATTAGTGAACTTACGGTTCCCTCGTTCACCATTAGTGTGTGGCCAGTTGTACGCATACCTGCCTGCGTATTTCCTACAATGCCCACAATGCACTAAGAGCCGGCGTATGTGTGAGGTCTTCTCGCTCGGACGCTGTACTCGTTCGACTCTCTTCACAGATAGGATGTTTTTTCTTCGGCATATCTTCCTGCATATGTGCAGAAAGCTCTGTTGCTTTTGGTCTACAATCCCCATAATTCAATCTGCTATCCTGGAATCACATGATGCTAGTTCTCAGGATCAGCTGTGACTGATCAAGAATATAAATATCTGTCAGCTGCTGCTGGTCCTGTGTGCAGTGTATTGCTGTCTCCCAGGGGCACGCTGGATTATTTGTATCCTGAATGTAAGTACTTAGCTATATACTATCACTTGGCCCTTGCTGCACCAAATGCTCTATATGCTATTACTATTGCTGCAGTAAAATTTCTACATATTACCATTTTTTTAGCTGAATCTGTCATTATATGCTTATAGATGCAGCGATGGGATTGTATTGAGCCTTCAGCATTGCTGATACTAAATCCAGGATCTAAGTGATGCATCCGGTGTTGGCCCTCCTCCCTCTAATGGCTGCTCCCTTAATTAGGAATATTGTTTACATGCCCCTGCTGAGATATTTAGCTATAGCTAATATAGTAAGTCTCATTCTTTAACAAACCTATAAAGTTTTCTCTGCCCAAATGCATATTCTCGCTGATTGACGCTGGTTGCATTTGCTTTAATTTCAGCTTTCTTACTGCTGATTGAACTTTCTCATGCTACCGTGACTTGCATGATTTTGCATTCCAATTTAAGGTACCGGCTTGGTGTTCTTTCCTATGCTCGCAGTTGCTTAGCGCATGATTTTTATCGTTAACAGTTTGTTTATGTGTTAGTTGTGTGTGTCTAATGACATTATATCTCATTTTAGATAGAGAGATATATTCCCTTCTCATCTGTGAACCTTGGCCGTGTCCTGAGGAAGCCTAATGGTGAAACGCGTAGACATACAAGGGCTCACTGCACAATAATCATAGATGCTATATATTACAATTGTCATTGTTTTTTTAGATATTTGTATTTTTCAATAAATTTATATTTTTTTATACTGCTATATCTTCTCCACTGTTTCTTAGCCTAAAAAGTCCGCCTCCCTGGTAATATTCAGTACTACCTG
The DNA here is from genome assembly GCA_037952835.1 of Lithobates septentrionalis. NCBI lineage: Eukaryota > Metazoa > Chordata > Amphibia > Anura > Ranidae > Lithobates > Lithobates septentrionalis. Next base: position 417,033 of record JBBDGP010001501.1, on the reverse strand, counting down.
CTAGTAAAACTGATAAGACTTGTCTAGGTGCCTAGCTGTTTTTTTTACTGTTTAATAAGATAACTGTTAGCTGTTAGTTGGATTGCTGTTTGAACTTTTTTTCATGTGGTGACTGCACCTATATTTGAAATGTATAAAAAAGCTGTATTACTGTTCAAAAAAGTGATTATTTTGGTTTTCATCTCTTATTGTGGCTGTAAATCTAACAATAAAGGTATTTTCAATTAATTGTTAGCATTTATCATCATGCATGCTGATGATTTTTGCAAAATGACTCTCACACTATTTACTTATATGAATCATCAAGGTATAAAGCAGTCAGTGTTTTGGTATGCAAGTTCTTTGATTATAAACCTGTCAAGCAGACACATCTATATTCAACATTATATTATCAGCATAATTGCAACAGCAATCCAAACTGGCAAAAGCTCACTGTGACTCTAATATGTAAATAGGATACCCAGAATTAGCTTCTTTCATATACTGTATATCCATAGGTATAGTTGTCTTCATGCCCCCAATCTCTGACATTAGTTTAAAAAAAGTACTCAAATCTAATTTTCTAGTTTTTTTTTTGCCTGTTGATATGCTGTTGGTGAATTTCAATGTATGTCCTTGTGCACATGAACAACTCTGTATATTATCTGCATTCCCAGTTCTCTTGTTGTCTAACCAACAATGTTTTGCTTATGTTTGTCTTCAAGGTGCAATTACTGGCTGAGCGTTCTGAGCTAATGCGGACCAAGGTTTCACGCATGGTGGCTGTTATTGTACTTCTCTTCACTATCTGTTGGGGTCCCATTCAGCTCTATATCCTTCTTCAGGCATTTAGTCCCACTTTCAAACGTGACTACTACACTTATGAGGTGAAGATATGGGCCCACTGCATGTCCTACACCAATTCGTCCATCAATCCCATTGTATATGCATTCATGGGTGCCAACTTTCGCAAAGCCTTTAATAAAGTTTTTCCTTTCCTCTTTAAGAAGCGAGTGGCCAGTGTTGGAGTAGCTGCTCCTAATGCCAACACTGAAATGCATTTTGTTTCTTCAGGAACATAGAAAAGTGAAAATTAGCTTAAAAGAGAAGGTCAGGGTACAGAAAAAGAAACTTTGCCTTGACCCATGAATGACTTTCTCCAGTTCTGATCATTTCAAAACGTGTTTTATTTTGACATGGATTGTCAAAGTACATATTTTGTTCATGCAGTGAAATAAAAAGAATGGGGCTTTACACCAAAGGAGCCTTTATACTTTAAAGATGAGCACCATGCAGTTAAGACTTTGATATACTGCTGTTTACCACCCAGGGACAGAACTTCTTTGAATTCTTCAGAGAGCCAAACCAACCAAAAACCTTTCAGGATATCAAAACCTCTTTTTCATAGTGACGTTGCTAGCAAAAGAATGGCAGCTGAACAGTAAAAAGGCATAGGGCAACATGTATGATTTCACCCTGTATGCAATAATGCTAAAAATAAATAAATAAATAAATAAATAAATAAATAAATAAATAAAAGGTAAAATGAACATATAAATGTGTAGTACTAAATAATCAGCCTCTGCAACAGGGTATTTATTGCTACTGATTCATTTTTACATGCACTTTCTGTTATGTTACATTGATTTGTTAGACTTAATTCATTGTATAATTAGAAGCAGAAGGTATCGGCATACTTTGAAACAGGATACTACGCAAACATTGTTAAAGTGTGCTCCACATCGTAGAGATAAAAAACTGCTTAGATTCATAATTGAAAAAAAAAATAAACCATCAAACACACTATACCTAATAACCCTTTTAGATGTGTTCATTTTCTTCTCTGTGTCAAATAGCATTATTGTTTTAATAACAGCTAAAAAAAGTTGTTGTTTTTATGTTTGAAACTGCCTTTTTGATACATGTTGTCTCCTTTTTCATGCTAGACAGATGAGTATTCAACCAATACTGATACACTCTGCACTGTACTATACTAGCTTACATTGGTCAAGAATTATAATAAGATTACTAAAACGATGATGTTTGCCAAGGTAGAAGACAAAACAGTGAATTTATGGAATAGCAGATAGCAGAGTTTAATTGAAATGCAGTGGTAATGGGGTTACCAAGAACAAGAACATTTCATATATCTATGGGAATGAATAAAAAATGTATTGGTAACGATATTAAATGTATGGTAATAAATGCAAAACGTCTTCCAAACCACATTAATGCATTGGAAGTATGGATGACAGGTTATGACAGAGTGTGTATAACAGAAATCTGTCTCAATTAATATAATCATTGGATAATGAATTTGGAAAACTACAGTGTGATATTTTAAAAATCTTGAGAAAGATGGACTGAGATTCCTTGAAAACATTGACAATAAAAATGCTGCTGTTTTGATCTGTGTCCTCCGCAAGAGCAGTTTTCATTTTGGCAGCAAATTTCGATTCAGTTTTAGTCTTATGCCCCGTACACACGATCGGATTTTCCGAGAACAAATGTTGGATGTGAGATTGTTGGCAGATGTTGGCTAGCAGGTTCTCAAATTTTCCGCCAACAAATGTTTGTTAGACTTTCCGATCATGTATACACAAGTCCATTGGACAAAAGTCCACCCATGCTCGGAATCAAGTACAAACCGGAGATATAACTAGTGTTCATAATGGAGATATCACGTACGTCTTGTACATCACTACATTTGTAATTCTTAGCCAAAATTTGTGTGAACGGGTGTATGCAAGACAAGTTGGGGCCAACATCCTTCGAATAAAAATCCATGGTTTTGTTGTCGGAAAGTCCAATCGTGTGTATGGGGCATTGGTCTTTTGACTAAAATGCCATTTTAGTTTTAGTCCCATTTTAGTCATCTGCAATTGTTTTAGTTGTATTTAGTCGACTAAAACCTCCAGTACATTTTAGTGTAATAAAATGTCCTACATGTTAATCGACTAAAATCTACAGTACATTTTAGTCAACTAAAATCAATTTAGTCAGCTAAAATCAAATGGGTTTAGTTAAATTGTAATGCATTATTTAACCACTTCAGCCCTGGGAAGATTTGGCTGCTCAATGACCAGGCCATTTTTTGCAATACGGCACTGCGTCGCTGTAACTGACAATTGCGCGGTCGTGCGACGCTGCACCCAAACAAAATTGACGTCCTATTTTTCCCACAAATAGAGCTTTCTTTTGGTGGTATTTGATCACATCTGCGGTTTTAGTTTTTGTGCTATAAACAAAAGAAGAGACAATTTTGAAAAAAAATAATATCTTTTACTTTTTGCTATAATAAATATCCCACATTTTTTATCCCAAAAAATAATTCTTTCCTCCCTTTAGGCCGATATGTATTCTTCTACATATTTTTGTTAAAAAGAATCGCAATAAGCGTATATTGATTGGTTTGCGCAAAAGTTATAGCATCTACAAAATAGGGGATAAATTTATGGCATTTTTATTATTATTTTTTTTTTACTAGTAATGGCTGTGATCTACGATTTTTATTGAGATTGCGATATTGCGGCGGACAAATTGGACACATTTGGCACATTTTTGGGACCATTGACAATTATACAGCAATCAGTGCTATAAAATGCACTGATTACTGAATAAATGTCACTGGCAGGGAAGGGGTTAACACTAGGGGGAGATCAAGGGGTTAACTAACAGGTGTGTTCTAACTGTAGGGGGGATGGGACTGTCTAGGAAGAGAGAGAGATTGGTGTTGATACTGTTCATACTCGCGCCCGTCGGGCACTCGCATTGGCTCCAGGCACACGCTGCGGGCGCATGCCTCCGGCAGCGCGCGCGCGTCCCCTAGTGGCCAAAAGGCGAAGCGACGTAAGATAACGTCATTTCGCCCAGCCGTGCCATTCTGACACAGTAGAACTAAAACTAAGTGGCTGGTCGGCAAGCAGTTAAGCATTTCTCTACAATTTCCAAACTCATTATATACTCCTGGAGTGAAAAATCGAATATGTTATGTTAAGTTTTGAACATGCACTACAGACACAGATTTAGTCATTAAATAACTAACGTCTTTAAGGTAAACCAAGTTTTGTTACAAGAATATTGCTTTTTTGACAGTGTAACGTTAAAATATTAAAAAAAAAAGACCTCTTTGCGTGATGCCACCATGCAGTGCACATTTACATAAACTTGTTTGCTTTCAGAAAATATATAATGTTTTTTTTGAGGGGGGGGGGGGGGGGTTATGTAATCTTCAGGCCTAAAATAGATTTTTTAAGCATGGGTGCAAAAACAGCTCTAGCAGCAAAAGGGTTAATCCTGCACAGATCAGATAGTGTGCTGCTCTCCTGTAGTGGACAAGCTGCAAAGCCTATTGATAAGGAGGCCTTCAGAGGGCCTCTATATATATTAGTATGAAGTGTAATGCCGCGTACACACGATTGGATTTTCCAATGGGAAATGTTCCACGGGAGCTTGTTATCGGAAATTCCAACCGTGTGTAAGCTGGATCTCAAATTTTCAGACAACAAAATCCGTTCGAGTAAATTCCGATCGTGTGCACACAATTCCGATGCACAAATTCCACGCATGCACTCAATCGATTACGAGACGGATGCACTCGGTCTGGTAAAACTAGCATTCGTAATGGAAATAGCACATTCGTCACGCTGCAAATTTTAAAATCTTTTAATGCAGCGCACTCTTCTTCTTTATAATGCTAGAATAATGAAGTTCACACAGAGTTCTTAAAAAATGATTTCTTTATTATTTCTCATGATCTCCTGAAGATGTTTTTTTTTTTTTTTGTCAGATCTCCATAATAATGTTTTGTTTATAGTGTTTTGGTTTTTTTTTATCAAGATCTCCTGCTTTTTTTTTTTTTTTCTATTGCTCTCCATAATATTGTTTTCCGTTTTGTGTCAAGTTACCACAACACCATTATTATCTTGTATTTTTTTAACCTCAAGGAGGTTGGTTGGTGTTGGTGTCCCTTGTTAATTTGACATTGTATTTAGGAAATGTACCTGGCTACTCACAAACAAACTGTCCTTTTTTAAGTAAAACACATAGGCAAGTATTTGTGAATCCAAAATAGCCATTTATTATGGGTCATAATAAAATAAAGTGGAGGGCAACGCTGGAGAAAATTGTGAAAATGGCGAAGCCTTTGTACCCCAGGGCACACTTCAATTATTTTACAGCCAAAATTGGTAGCATGAGGAGTCCATATAATAGTGAGCAGACTACATATGATCAGGAACAGCAGCAGATGACATATATGTCCCCAGGCTGTGGTCATACAACAGCCTGCATCTTTTGTCAGACCAGACTGAACCCAGGCCATCACACTCTTGTCTTCCTTCCACTATTCCTTCCAGGCTTGCTTCCAGGCTGTGGTTTTGGAGTTGTGGCAGGAGGTGGAGGAGGAGGTGGCCGAACTCACACAGGTGGGTTTTGGTTGTGAGTTGGCCCCTCAACCCCTTATTTAGGGACAGATACATCATTTCCTCACAGATGAGGCATTGGCCCTCCTCCATTTCCTGCATTTTGCATGCAGCCATGGAGACAAAGGCCTCTTGAAGAGTGGGAGTGGTTCTGAGGGTAGCATTAGCCTCCCGAATCAGCCCAAGCGCTGCCTCCTCCACGTTACTCCCCTTCCTGGGCCTTTTGGTTGGAAGGCGGAGGGGAGGGACCTGGGATTCGGTCAGGCTACTGGGCCAGGCCACCTCCTGGTTGCCACTTACCCCCGCCACCTCCTGGCTACCACATTCCACAGCCTCCTCCTGGCGGACACATTCCATGCCCTCCTCCTGGCTGAGGCTTTCCTGTGTATGAAAAAGGGACATCGTTTTTTTTTTTTTTATTAATCAATTACACACAGTTTTCAGCTCATGACTGTTGCAAATTGAATGTTAACAAATAGAAAAGACTATCCTTCTGACCCCAGCATTTTTAACTCTTGTCCCAAACATTTTTAGCCATACTGTCTATTGATATGTAAAACACTTTATTAAACCAGCAATTAGTGATCAATAATAACATCTAGTTAACATCATTCATTTTACGACAAGAAATCTGTAGAACAATGCTATACCTGGCTCAAGCTGGGCTCCTCCACTTACTCCTGGCTGGAAGGCCTATGTTGGACGTCGGAAGCCTCAGCTGGGATGGAAGGAAGCGTGGCAGAAAGAGTGGAAGGTAGGGTCGAGAGTGATTGCCTGACTTTAGTCTGGTCTGACAGAAAACTAAGTCTCTCATAGTACCACAGCCTGGGGACATAAATGGCATCTGTTGCTGCTCCTGATCTCATGGAATCCTGGACCTTATTGCGCTCCCTATTATAAGTGCTCCTCAGCCCACCAGTTTTTGCCTTCAAATAGGGGATAATTGCCGTGGGGATCTGCGGCTTCACCAACTCAAGCAGTTTCTTAAGCGCTGCCTACCTCTTTTGTTTATGATTGTAATGCGGATGTTTCACCTGGCACAGACAGGGCAGCTCCCTGTACTTGTCTATGAATAAGGGGAGGAAGTTGTGTTCATTGAAGTCATCCATTTTCTCTGCAAGACACAACACAAGACAAACCCTAATGTCAGGCTAAACTCTCCTAATCTTGTCCCAATATAGGCCTCAATCTAGAGGGAGTATAGGCCACTGATGCACCAAGTTAAACTTGTAACTTCGTTAGAATGATCGTCGCTTCTGCTTCTCCTTCCTCTGCTCACAGATCGTACGTACAACGCAGGCATGTTAAGCTTTATATACACTGCGCATGCGTGAAACTCCGCCCGCCCCTGATGTTCTTTCTAGTCTATTCCCCGCCCCTTGTCTTTCGGCGCAGTGGGAGAGCACATGGCGGAGAAAGAGAAAGTGCATGCAGACAGTAGCAGCAGCAACGACGAGAGGCCGAAGCCACAAACGTCTTGATCCCGGAGGAGATTTAAGGCCTCAAATATGTCCTTTATAGAGATGGTGGAGATGGTGGACATCGTGAAGGGGGTCGACTATGATGGGAAGCATGGACCTTACCCAAACCCAAATGTCAAAAAGGCCAAGATCATGGCTAAAGTTGTGACAAGTCTGCACAGGAATTTTGGGGTACGATGATCCAAGGATCAATTGAGGAAACACTGGTCAGACCTGAAATTGAGGGAGCAGGGTCAGTACAGAAAGATCAAGAGAGTTCTTCAAAAAAGTAAGTATTTGTCGTGTGTTCCTATTATTATTATTATTACTTGCATGCTGCTCCATGTGTCAAAAGAATATATTTTGCGCTAATCATATAAAGATCCAAAAAGGTGCAGCTGCTCGTGTCAAAAATACAAAAAAACCCAAAAGAATAATGGAAAATTACAAGTGCACCACCAATGAATATATATCGTGATACAATGTATACAACAGCTTTATCCACGTGATTTACCACTTTTTTTGTGAAGAACTAAATGAAAAAATAAATAAAAAATTGTGATACATTGTTGTACCTAGTGTTTATATATCACAAATAAAGAGCAACTAAGTTACTCTTAATACTAGTAACTTAATACCAACATATTTAAATGAAATCCTTTTCAGAATTGTGAAACAATTATGTGCCTTTTAGAACTAGTGTTATAGTGAAAAAAGAAATTATGTTGATCTATGTGCTCAGCAATCTAATTGCTCCCACTTCACACACCAATTAAATTAATAATTGTTCCTCTGCAAAAAAAAAAACACACAGTAGAGAAGGTTTATACCAAATATATATTAAAGAACTTAGAGAAATTTTAATTGAGGAAGAGGAGGAACAACGGATAAAAAAGAGGAAAAAATATCTTAGAGATGTTGAGGATTACAAAAATAACAACGTCTTTAAGTGGCAGGAATTATTTCAGGAAGAGAATGTGAAAGATATGGGTGGTATGGAGGATATGGAGACCAGCAATGGGATTCGAGCACCTCTGCCCCCAGATTATAAAGAAGGGGACAGGGGACCTCGAACACCTTCTAATCGAGATAGCGGGGTATCTAAGGGGGGGAGAGGACGCCCTTCACATAAGGCCAAAAGACCAACTAAGGGTCCCCCTTATAATCAGTATCAGCAGTCCCCTGTTAATTACCCCCATAATAATTCAGGCAGAGCACAAGTTTCAGGCCTCAATAAGGGGAATCGGGGTAATAGACCGCTCCACACCCCACGGAACTACCATAATCAATACCCTCAAGGTAGCTTGGATATGGACTTCACAGGGAGATATGAGGATCCTTCAACCAGGAGACTATATTGGAATGAGCAGCAGGGGGGCTCCTGGAACTCCCCCATTCCTCAATGGAGATATGAGGTTCCGGTGGAAAACTGGTATTACCCCCTTAGGGAACGTTATGATAGTGACCTGGAGGGGGAACATTTTAGGAGTAACTATGAAGAAAGTAGAAATTTTATTTCAGAGCCATATAGAGGACCTCCCAATGTGGCTCCGCTTAGGAACAAACTAGAGAGTTTTTTAGGAAGAAATCAAAACAAAAAAGGAAGACTAAAAGAGGATGCATGGGAGTAAAACAGATCACCCAAAAAAAGAAAGAGGTAGATAATGGAGGAATTTTTAATGTGAGTGGCATGACTTTAACTGAAACTGAACAAAAAACTTTAAATTTGGGACTCAAATTTTCTCCCAAGCAGGGTCTAAATAAATTCCAAATGTTCATAGATCTTCAAAAATACGTAAGGAAATTAAGCATAAAGCGATATTTTTTGTCCAATCCCATCATTAAAAACTCTGTAACCCAGGTGAATACTGGGAACAGGGCTACTAAAGGGACAGGATTGAGAAATGCTTCTCTCTTTAATCCCCCTGGTAAACCAGCTCCTAGTGTTGCAGTTTTCATAAATTTGGTGATGCGAGACCTACAAAAGGCGCATTTTAAGGATACCAAACAGACCGACATTAGTAGGGGAATAGAAACCTTATGTGATAAAAAAGAACTTATAATACGTCCGGCGGATAAAGGAGGAGGCATTGTCCTCCTCAAGAAGCAAGATTACCTGGATGAAATAAATCATCTATTATCTAATAGAGAAACCTACACTATCCTGAAACGTTTGTCTGTTCATGAACCAGTTTGATCCAGTCATCATTAATTTTCCCTAGGTCATTGTTGGAATTGCTCCTATTACGGTTGAGATTAGACGATGGATGTTTTAGGTACAGCTTGGGGGGATTTTATGTCCAATATCCAGGCAGGGTGCCTCACTAATTATAAGACGGATGATGATACAAAAATTTTCTTGGATAGGATGTTTAATCTGTTAAAAAGAAAATCTCACTTATATTGGCATATCCAATAATTTGAATCTTACGTCAAAGAAAAAGTTTGCCCCCTAGGCCTTCTTATACAAATGTTTCCGACTATTAAGGACCCTTCCCCTGACTTCAAGAAAGCATGGGAAGGTACCTTAACGCAATGCAGCTTGGAACTGATGAAACAATTGACCACACAATATCGATCAGATATGACGATGTTGGACGGTAAAATTGAAAGATTGATAAATCAATTTCCAAATATAAAATATTCAGCCCCCTTTACTGATAAGTGGAGGGAGGTAAAAGAACGTTTAGAAACTATCAACAAGGATACTATAACAAAAAAACAGGGCAAATTCCTTCAGGACAAGTTAGCATTCTCGGAAGGATACGCGTATAAATGGTCAGGAAAATTGCATTCGAGAAGGAATAACTACCGCAATCGGAAACCCCCAAATGTTACAGTAACAGATTACACTGAGTCTGATTCTTCCTTGTCTTCTTTATCCTCACAGGTCACAACACAATCCACCATTCCACGTACACCCAGCATTCCACGGAAAAGGTCCCTCACGGGCGACAACCATCCCATCAAATTCCCCAAAAAGGGTAAACAACACGGTAAAACACTGAAAACACAACAGGCACCTCGAACGGGTTTGCAGACCCCTTCTGAGGGATCTACACAACCCACCTTACACAATATAATTCCCAAACTACTACAACCCAACATTCAGACACTTTTGTCACAACCTGTTTTTTTAGTGCAGGCAACTCCAGAACCCAACAAACAAGGGAATCTGGACGTGCATGTACAAAAGACCTCACACCCAGGCACTTCTCACAACTAGACATAATAGAGTCAAATGGTAGTGCCCAAACATTGAACATTATCAATTTGACATCCTATTCACACTACCCCTGAGGAAGAACAAGTCCTACAATTAGGACTGGGCTTTTGTCCCACGGAACCTATTAACATTTATGAGACCATAAAAGATCTCTACCTATTTGCCAGGAATCTAACATTTAGCTATATTTTCGATCAAGACCAGAAAAAGCTTAAGTTGGAGAAAGAGTTGGCAGAAAAAACAAAAAATTTCTCTATGGCCGAATTCCGAGCATTACGTGATTTAATGCTTTTGTATGACGAGGGAGTAGTAGACTCACAGGATGCCGATACTGACAATGATCTTTCTGAAGTAAATTTAAGCAATACTAATCCTAGTCTCACTCATAAAGATCCCCCCAACAGTCTTAAACCTAAATCCCGAGTTTTCCCTGACCTAATGACATGCCCTTCTATTTGGGCCTTCTTACATGAGTGCATTCTCTCTCTCAAAAAAGAACAATGGGTAACATCACCATTGGATATAACCATCGGACAAAACAGAGCCATTAGAAAACTTCAAAAAAAACCTGATTTAATCATTAAGCAGTTGGATAAGGGTGGAAATTTGGTATTGATGACGCATCAACAGTACCAAACTATGTGTTTAAAGATCTTATCGAACTCTAGCTGGTATTCCCCCATAGACACTTCATTTATACAATCAACTATTGACGAATTCAGGCACCTCGTGGTTGGGGCCTTCTGGGAGGGCCTCATCGATGAGGATACCTTGAAATTCGTCAATACCCAAATACCACAGACACCAACATTTTATGCGCTCCCAAAGACACATAAAAATTTGACGTCACCACCAGGCCGCCCAATCGTTTCGGGTAAAGGATCACTCACAGAAAATGCGAGTAAGCTAGTAGACACATTCCTAATGCCACACGTACAAAGCTTACCTTTGTATATTTGCGATACCACGGATTTATTAAAACACATCGAGGGGATTCAAGTCCCTCCGGACGCCCTGCTCGTGGTTGTTGATGTCGAAGCTCTTTACTCAAGCATCCCCCAAGAGCAGGGCGGCCGGATGGCTGGATCTTTCCTCATGGAGCAAGACCATAATACGTGGCCGGTTAATAATTTCATCCTAAAGTTGCAGGATTTTATTCTTACTAAGAATTATTTCACCTTTATGGATCAACTTTACCTTCAAACCCAAGGCGTCGCATTAGGCACATCATGTGCCCCGTCTGATGCCAATCTATATCTTGGTGGCTGGGAACGTACCATTTTTGGGGATGAACAATTAGAACCCTTCCTAGACCATACCCTATGTTGGTATAGGTATATTGACGATCTTTTGATCATCTGGACAGGTACTGTAGAACTCCTCAACACCTTTATAGAAAGGCTGAATAACAATCAATTCAACCTGTACTTCACGTATACGTATGATCTTCAGAGTGTATCATTCCTTGATGTATAGATCACTAAGAACCCCTCAGGGAAATTGATTATGGATTTATTCCGTAAACCTACGGGGGGCAACACGCTACTGCATGCGTATAGCTCACGTCCCAGTCCTCTTATTCGCAGTATCCCTTACGCTCAATATTTGAGATTAAGGAGAAACTGCACGGAGGACGGGGACTTCCATCGACAGGCTGATGCACTACGTACACGTTTATTAGCACGCGGCTATAGCCGCACTAATTTGAGAAAAGCTTTCAACAAAGCCTTTGCCCTGGATCATCAGACATTGCTGTATGGTCCTCCTCGAACCAAACGACCTCTCAATGCAGCGATCATTACCAGATATTCCACCCACCATCACCAGCTGCGCAATATACTTTCTAAACATTGGCACTTGCTGACTCACCATCACAAAAAATACATTAAATCTACCCCTGAACTAGTATTCAGAAGGGCTACCTCACTGAGAGATAGACTTACCCATAGTCACTACAGAACCCCTAGGATTATATCCAAAGAGCCCCGTGGCACTTACAAATGCGGCAATTGTCCGCACTGTCCATGGATTTTAGAGGGACACCAATTGGTGCTCCCCAATGGTGAGCTATTATCTCCGAGACATTCGGCCAATTGTGGCACGAGAGGTATTATCTATTTAATGACCTGTGACTGCGGGGCGTTTTACGTGGGGAAGACCATTAGGGAGCTGAGGAAATGACTGGGAGATCACTTATATGCATCAACAAATGGCAAACTCACCACTGTGGGGCGCCATATTGGGATTCACCATAAATTCAACCCGGACCATGTGAAATTTAATATATTGGAAGTCATCCCAGAGGACCCCAGAGGGGGTGACTGGGATTGAGAAATCCTAAAACGGGAATCGTTCTGGATAGAACGATTGAACGCTCTTACTCCCCCGGGCCTCAATGAGGCACATACATATAAGCATTTTTTATAGAAAAAACGATGATGCTTATGATCTGCCCAGCCCTGCGGCTGCTCCCTGATGGCACCTTTCTTCACCCACATTAGGTCTCCTTATTTTCTGTTTCCCTTTCTCCTTCTTTTTTTCCTCCCCTTCCCCTCCTTTCCTTTCCCCCCACCTTCCCCTTCCCCCTTTTTTCTCCCTCTCCCCCCCTCCATCCCCCCCCCCTCCCCCTCTCTTCCTCCCCCTTCCCACTGGCATTTTCCCTACTATCGGAAGTCCCTCTTGCCTTATCTCCAACACGTGAACATTATAGGCAGTTCTTTCTAATGCCAAGAAAATATGTAATATAATGACTGGTTCTTATTTTGTTTTTGTTTTTGTAACCTTATGTATCAATATTTTGTTATTATTATTACATTACAAGAACTGTTCAAGTTGATTGTTTACATGCGTTCGGATTGGTCGATCGAATGCAATGTATAGATCTTCTGTTTGTACCATATTGTACTCTTGATTTCAGCTATTTAATATGCTCACCACTAAGGATGAGCTTCGAGTTCGAGTCGAACTCATGTTCGACTCGAACATTGGCTGTTCGCAAGTTTGCCGAACAGCGAACAATTTGGGGTGTTCGCGGCAAATTCGAATGCCGCGGAACACCCTTTAAAAGTCTATGGGAGAAATCAAAAGTGCTAATCTTAAAGGCTTATATGCAAGTTATTGTCATAAAAAAGTGTTTGGGGACCTGGGTCCTGCCCCAGGGGACATGGATCAATGCAAAAAAAGTTTTAAAAACGGCCATTTTTTTAGGAGCAGTGATTTTAATAATGCTTAAAGTCAAACAATAAAAGTGTAATATCCCTTTAAATTTCGTAGATGGGGGTGTCTATAGTATGCCTGTAAAGGGGCGCATGTTTCCCATGTTTAGAACAGTCTGACAGCAAAATGACATTTCGAAGGAAAAAACCCATTTAAAACTACTCGCGGCTACTGCATTGTCGGTCCGACAATACACATAGAAGTTCATTGATAAAAACGGCATGGGAATTCCCCACAGGGGAACCCCGAACCAAAATTTAAAAAAAAAATGACGCGGGGGTCCCCCTAAATTCCATACCAGGCCCTTCAGGTCTGGTATGGATTTTAAGGGGAACCCCGGCCAAAAAAAAATAAATGGCGTGGGGTCCCCCCAAAAATCCATACCAGACCCTTATCCGAGCACGCAACCTGGCAGGCCGCAGGAAACGAGGGGGGATGAGAGTGCGCCCCCCCTCCTGAACCGTACCAAGCCACATGCCCTCAACATTGGGAGTGTGTTTTGGGGTAGCCCCCAAAACACCTTGTCCCCATGTTGATGAGGACAAGGGCCTCATCCCCACAACCCTGGCCGGTGGTTGTGGGGGTCTGCGGGCGGGGGGCTTATCGGAATCTGGAAGCCCCCTTTAACAAGGGGACCCCCAGATCCCGGCCCTCCCCCCTGTGTGAAATGGTAATTGGGTACTTACCCCTACCATTTCACTAAAAAACTGTCAAAAATGTTAAAAATGACAAGAGACAGTTTTTGACAATTCCTTTATTTAAATGCTTCTTCTTTCTTCCTTCATCTTCTTCTTCTTCTGGTTCTTCCTCCAGCGTTCTCGCCCAGCATCTCCTCCACGGCGTCTTCTATCTTCTTCTCCTCGGGCCGCTCGGCACTCATGGCATGGGGGGAGGCTCCCGCTCTTCTCTTCATCTTCTTCTTCATCTTCTTCTCTTCTTCTCTTCTTCATTTTCTTCTCCGGGCTGCTCCGCATCCATGCTGGCATGGAGGGAGGCTCCCGCTGTGTGACGGCGTCTCCTCGTCTGACGGTTCTTAAATAACGGGGGACGGGGCCACCCGGTGACCCTGCCCCCTCTGACGCACGGGACATGACGGGACTTCCCTGTGGCATTCCCCGTGACATCACAGGGCAGAAGATGAAGAAGATGAAAAGAAGAGCGGGAGCCTCCCCCCATGCCATGGGTGCGGAGCGGCCCGAGGAGAAGAAGATAGAAGACGCCGTGGAGGAGATGCTGGGCGAGAATGCCGAAGGAAGAACCAGAAGAGCCAGAAGAAGAAGATGAAGGAAGATAGAAGAAAGAAGAAGCATTTAAATAAAGGAATTGTCAAAAACTGTCTCTTGTAATTTTTAACATTTTTGACAGTTTTTTTGTGAAATGGTAGGGGTACAAGTACCCCTTACCATTTCACACAGGGGGAGGGCCGGGATCTGGGGGTCCCCTTGTTAAAGGGGGCTTCCAGATTCCGATAAGCCCCCCGCCTGCAGACCCCATAACCACCGGCCAGGGTTGTGGGGATGAGGCCCTTGTCCTCATCAACATGGGGACAAGGTGTTTTGGGGGCTACCCCAAAGCACCCTTCCAATGTTGAGGGCATGTGGCCTGGTACGGTTCAGGAGGGGGGCGCTCTCTCGTCCCCCCCTCTTTTCCTGCAGCCTGCCAGGTTGCGTGCTCGGATAAGGGTCTGGTATGGATTTTTGGGGGGACCCCACGCCGTTTTTTTTTTTTTTGGCGGGGTTCCCCTTAAAATCTGTACCAGACCTGAAGGGTCTGGTATGGAATTTAGGGGGACCCCCACGTCATTTTTTTAAAAAATTTTGGTTCCCAAGTATTCTAAACAACAGCCTCCAACTACCCTTGTTGGCACTTTTTAATGTCACTGTAATTTCTGTACTGTAAACAATTGCTATGTGTGAAATCTATATTGTGTTTATATAGATGTTTTAAATTTAATGTTTTTTTGAATAAATCGGAAATTTTACCTATAATTGTATTATTGTATGAGGTACCGGTATAGTCCAATTAGTTTTGGGGTGGCGAGGTGGGACTCAATTGGAGTAGTCCCTATGAATTTTTTCTCCTTCTCCCCCCATTTTTCCCTATTCAAATACTTATGAAGGATGAAGGTACCCAAATTTAACTTACTAATTAACATTCGTGTGGCAACCATCTCACAGAATTGATTCACTTACACTACCGTTCAAAAGTTTGGGGTCACCCAAACAATTTTGTGTTTTCCATGAAAAGTCACACTTATTCACCACCATACGTTGTGAAATGAATAGAAAATAGAGTCAAGACATTGACAAGGTTAGAAATAATGATTTGTATTTGAAATAACATTGTTTTTACATCAAACTTTGCTTTCATCAAAGAATCCTCCTTTTGCAGCAATTACAGCATTGCACACCTTTGGCATTCTAGCTGTTAATTTATTGAGGTAAGCTGGAGAAATTGCACCCCACGCTTCTAGAAGCAGCTCCCACAAGTTGGATTGGTTGGATGGGCACTTCTGGCGTACCATACGGTCAAGCTGCTCCCACAACAGCTCAATGGGGTTCAGATCTGGTGACTGTGCTGGCCACTCCATTACCGATAGAATACCAGCTGCCTGCTTCTGCTGTAAATAGTTCTTGCACAATTTGGAGGTGTGTTTAGGGTCATTGTCCTGTTGTAGGATGAAATTGGCTCCAATCAAGCGCTGTCCACTGGGTATGGCATGGCGTTGCAAAATGGAGTGATAGCCTTCCTTATTCAGAATCCCTTTTACCCTGTACAAAGCTCCCACCTTACCAGCACCAAAGCAACCCCAGACCACCACATTACCTCCACCATGCTTAACAGATGGCGTCAGGCATTCTTCCAGCATCTTTTCATTTGTTCTGCGTCTCACAAACGTTCTTCTTTGTGATCCAAACACCTCAAACTTGGATTCATCCATCCACAACACTTTTTTCCAGTCTTCCTCTGTCCAATGTCTGTGTTCTTTTGCCCATCTTAATCTTTTTCTTTTATTGGCCAGTCTCAGATATGGCTTTTTCTTTGCCACTCTGCCCTGAAGCCCAAAATCCCGCAGCCGCCTCTTCACTGTAGATGTTGACACTGGTGTTTTGCGGGTACTATTTAATGAAGATGCCAGTTGGGGACCTGTGAGGCGTCTGTTTCTCAAACTAGAGACTCTAATGTGCTTATCTTCTTGCTTAGTTGTGCAACGCGGCCTCCCACTTCTTTTTCTACTCTGGTTAGAGCCTGTTTGTGCTGTCCTCTGAAGGGAGTAGTACACACCGTTGTAGGAAATCTTCAATTTCTTTGCAATTTCTCACATGGAATAGCCTTCATTTCTAAGAACAAGAATAGACTGTCGAGTTTCAGATGAAAGTTCTCTTTTTCTGGCCATTTTGAGCGTTTAATTGACCCCACAAATGTGATGCTCCAGAAACTCAATCTGCTCACAGGAAGGTCAGTTTTGTAGCTTCTGGAAGGAGCTAGACTGTTTTTAGATGTGTGAACATGATTGCACAAGGGTTTGCTAATCATCAATTAGCCTTCTGAGCCAATGAGCAAACACATTGTACCATTAGAACACTGGAGTGATAGTTGCTGGAAATGGGCCTCTATACACCTATGTAGATATTGCACCAAAAACTAGACATTTGCAGTTAGAATAGTCATTTACCACATTAGCAATGTATAGAGTATATTTGTTTAAAGTTAGGACTAGTTTAAAGTTAGCTTCATTTAAAAGTACAGTGCTTTTCCTTCAAAAATAAGGACATTTCAATGTGACCCCAAACTTTTGAACGGTAGTGTACATCGAGGATAGGTAAATTTGATTAGATTTTTTTCTACAACCACTAGTAACTAGGACCCCAGCATTCTTAAAGGACTCACTACAGATCATCAATGAGATATCACACCTAAAAGTAGAGGATGATGTCCTATTGGTGACAGCAGACATCTCCTCACTCTACACCAATATTTGTCATGACTTGGGCTTTATGGCAGCTAGATATTTCTTAAGTAGGGGGCGTGACCAGATGCCGCTGTGAGAGGGTGTGTGTGAGAGCTCCCTCCTAGCTCCGGACTGCATGCTGCTCAGCCCTGTCTCCGCTGATCCTCCCCTCCCCGCCATCTAGCCGGCTGCTGGCTTGGTCTGTCTCCCGGCCTTTGATGCCTGCTACCTGTATCGGTCGGATGCCGAGATAGCTGCTTCTTACCACCGCTGCTCCTGTAGCACCGCGCTGAAGGACACTGGCTCGGGCTCAGCTTAGCCCGCACTCCACACGGGCCACGCGGTGAGCTCCCCCTCCTTCGTGGTGGCGTGGGCTGGATGCCTAGCAACCCCCGGGAACCTCGCGAGACCTGCGGGAGCTGCCGGAGTCCGCTACCAGAGATCTGGGATCCTAAGACAAAAGTGCCTGCTTCAGCTTCAGCATTGTATCTAATCTTCCCCCTCCTGCTTCCGCCGCAGCCACAGCTGCAATAACAGCAACAGAAGCGGATCTCAGCCAACGTTGAAACGCCCACCAGACGCGTTTGGGAGAGAGTGGCCCTGAAGCATCGTCAGGTCAGGTATGAGCACCCTGGGGGCTTAGTTTATAAAGGACACTTTCTCAGCATTTTTGTAGTTTGCAAGTCTGCTAGCTTATACCCTGCAATACTCCATGCCTCATGCCTCCTACAGCGGCTGGTATCTAAGCCTTGGATAAGGTAGAAGAAGTAAGAGGCAGGGGGAGTGGGGAAAGAGAAGTGCAGAGTGCAGCAAGGAGTGTAAAAGAAGCTCTTGGGTAACAGAGGACGAAGAGAGCGTAGAGGAAGAGAAAGGAAGAAGAGAAGGAAAAGTCTAACCAAGCTTTCTTTTTGAGATTTTGGGACTAACACGGCCCCCTCATAGGGTGTGTGGCAGTGGGGGACTCGTGGTAACCCTTGGTTATAATACATCGAAGCTAAGGGGCAAGTTGCTACCGGTACCACGCTTTCCTCTTTTTTTTTTTTTTTTTTTTTTTCTTTTTTTTTTTCTCTCACCCTCGTTAAATACCCCAATGATGACCAGAAAAAAGGGAGAGGACCCCCAACAGTCTAATGAAAACCTAGCAGCACAGACAACTCGCCCTACTAAGGACAGGGAGGGCTCGGTAGCGCCGACACCCCTAGTGGCAACAGCTGCAGCAAAATTGGAAAAGTTTGCACATACCCCTGCTCATACCCCCGTTAAAGGCAACCAGCTTTCCCACGAGAAAACACAGACAGGGCCACCTGGCGAGCGAAAGAGTGTGGGCAGAATGTTAACAGCCCCAGCAGCAACACCGGCGGGTATCAAAAATGCATCAAATAAAAAAAGCCCAGAGATAGCCCCCCTGGAGAAAGTAACTCCTCAAAATAGCGGGGCCTCAGCTGCCCCTACAAAAATAACTGAGCCAGAGCCCACATTAAAAGAGGTACTGGCTGCGGTGAACTCCTGCAAGGGGTCCCTGCGGGATTTGTGCGACCAACTGGGGGGCCTCAAGGGAGAACTTCGCTCTATGAGCCAGGAGCTTCAGAAGGTACTGGAGAGGACTGCCCTTATAGAGGAGAGACTGAGCCAACTTGAGGACACAGTGTCCCCGATGCAGCGGGAATTTAAGAACATACAAACGCAGTTTGAAATGTATAGAATTAAATTGGATGAAATGGAGAACAGGATGCGCAGATGCAATGTTCGGGTCCTGGGTCTCCCGGAGGGAAGCGAAGGCCCTTGTCCTGAAACCTTTATGGAAAAGCTGCTTAAAGACTTTTTTGGGCCCGATTCATTCTCACCCTTTTTTGCCATCGAGAGGGCGCATCGAATTCCTACTAGACCAACTGCATCAGGGGGACGCCCTAGACCAATGATCCTGAAACTGCTCTGCTATAAGGACAAAGTGGTGCTAATGCAAAAATCAAGAGCGATAGGGGATATCTCCCATAATGGCAGTAGGATCTCCCTGTACCCCGATTTTTCCCCGGATCTGCAAAAAAAAGGGCAGGCTTCCTGGAAGTTAAACGAGCTCTACGGGCTCATAAAATTCCATATGCCTTACTATATCCAGCACGATTGAGGGTGGAAGCTTTGGGGTCAGTTTATTTTTTTGACGCAGCTGACAAGGTCGCAGCATGGTTGGAGGACCATCAAGGGCCCATTCAACCCTGAGAAGATAAGAGGGCTGCAAAAGAAGAGTATAAAGAGGACAGACTAAAATGCTGTAGTATTAAAAAGCGGATGGTGGGGGGGGACTGATGGGCGGGGGGAGGGCTGATTGTATTTTTTTTCTAATTAGGGAGGGCCGGAGGGGGGGGGGGAGCGTGATGCAGTGGTTGTGCAAGTCCTAAATGTGGGATGGTGCACGATCTGGGATGTGGAGTGTATTGCTTTGTTTTTTTTTTGCTGCACTTGTCTCAGCACCTCGGGGTTCCCCCTGGGGATTTTGCTGTGGGTGGGGGGAGGGGGGGTGGGGAGTGGGAGGAGGGTGAAGGGAGGGAATGGCTGGCAGTAGGAGTGAAAGGGAGGCACTGGGTAGACTGGGTCACTACAAAAGCCCTCAGGGCGAGCCGAAATAGGCACGGGGGGGATAAAGGGAAAGTCACTGGATAAAAAGTCACATAGTCCCTATTTGGGACCCAAACACATTAACAAAATGAACCAGGGGGGGAGGGAGAGTAGTAATGTAAATATGGGGTTGGAGTATATCATTATGCACATGGAAAGGAAGGGAGTAGAGGGGGTTCGTGGGGATTGGAGAGAGAGGGGATTTTCCCCTCTTCCCTCCCCCCGCGACCCCCCAAAACACTGTCGCAATATTGACGGTAGGCCTGGGATCCAGAGCGAAGCTAGGACAATTATTAAGAAGCTGGGTGCCCCGGGGTGGGTGCTAAAATGTGGTAAGAGCCGTACTTTGAACAATACGGTTGCTACCTGTATATTTGCTAAAAACCTTTTCTTTATTTTTCTTTTTTTTGATGCTTAGTACGATCGGTATTTGCTCATGGAATGTCAGAGGCCTGAGCGATCCCGATAAAAGGTCCGCTGTTCTATCAGAGTTGGAAGCCCAGGGTGTCGCTCTGTCCTGTTTGCAGGAAACGCATCTAACAAATGAAACTAAGACAAAATTGGGGGGCAGGAAATTTCAAGCGCAATTTCACGCGGTTTACTCCTCCTATTCGAGAGGTGTAAGCATATTGATTAAAAAAGGAGTGACGTTTACCTGCAGGAGCGCTGGGCTGCTATATTTTTTTACATTGTCTATTAGGCGGGAGAGAATTGGTTATAGCAAATATATATATTCCCCCACCTAGTAAGCTGGAAATTCTATATCATTTACTAGAATACATGGAGAACAAGGCTGGGATTCCACTGATTTTGATCGGCGACTTTAATACTGTTCTTGATAGCCGGCAGGATAGATTCTCATTAGGTACTCGGATAGGGAGAGCAAAGGCGGGGAGACTCAAGCAGTTCCTAGAGGAAGTGGGGTGGTGTGATTTATGGAGAATCCGCAATCCAAACGCCAGACAGTTCTCTTGTTACTCAGGGACGCACTGCACACTATCCCGAATAGACTTAGCTATAGGTAATAAGGAAGCGTTCCCTATAGTACATAAAATAGATTATGGCCCAAGGGGATTATCAGACCACTCACCCCTAAAATTGATATTGTGCACCGGGGACAGACAGATATATAGGCCTTGGTCAGTAAACCCAGTATGGTTGGAGGTAATTGGGAACCAGGAAGAAATCTCTACCAGCCTAAAGGAGTTCATTTTGAGTAATCTGGGTACGGCGGCAGGGGGGGTGGTATGGGACGCACTAAAGGCCTTCCTCAGAGGACTCCTAATTCAGCAAATAGCAAGGGCAAAGCGAAAAACAAAAACGCAGGAGGACCGTATTAGAAGGGAGGTTATAGACCTGGAAGGGCAGTATGTTTTGTGTCCTAATATAGTACTAAGGGAGGCATGGGTTAAGAAGCAGCAGGAATATAAAGCGGTAACAATGAGAAAGGCAGAAAACAAAAGGCTTTTTCAGAGGCGGAGATTTTTTGAGGAGGGGGAAAGAGTGGGGCGCACGCTCGCTGTGGTGGCTAGCGCCAACTCCCCGTCCTCAACAATCTCTGCGATTAGATCCCCCAGGGGAGAAATAGTTACGGACCCTGGGAAGATAAGGGATATATTCTTTGACTTCTATAGCTCCCTGTACAAAACAAAACAGCTTGCAGGTAATGGTGGGTTAGATAAGTTAATGGAGGGAATTACACTACCAACACTAACCACAATAGACAAGATGAACCTAGAGGCCCCTATCACCCTGGAGGAACTTAGGAGCGCGGTGGCAGCTATGCCTAATCGCAAAGCCCCAGGCCCAGACGGACTCCCCCTGGAGATTTATAAATACTACGGGGGGATTTTGCTCCCCACCCTCCTGAGGACATTAGAGGAGGCATTGGCGGATGGAGGCCTCCCCTCTTCGATGTCAGAGTCTAATATTATACTTATTCAAAAGGAAGGGAAAGACCAATTAGAGGTGGCCTCATATAGGCCAATCTCCTTGCTTTGTTCGGATATTAAAATCCTTGCAAAGGTTTTGGCAACCAGGCTAAGCAAATGCATTGACAAATTGATCCACCCAGACCAGACGGGATTTATCCCCCATAGGTCTACCAGCGTAAATATTAGAAGAGCATATTTGAATCTGCAGACCCCAGTAGTAGACGAGGACCCTAGAGCAGTTGTCTCGCTTGATATTGCCAAGGCCTTTGACAGCCTGGAATGGGGCTACCTCTGGGAAATAATGGATAAATTTGGGTTTGGCCCGGTCTTTGTTAAATGGGTAAAAATCCTATATAGTCACCCATCAGCTAAGTTAAAGATCAATAATGAGTATACAGACAGCCTGACGTTGGAGAGAGGCACAAGGCAGGGATGTCCGCTGTCCCCCCTCCTGTTTGCCCTGGCGATGGAACCGTTGGCGGAGGGTATGAGGAGGGCATCGGATATACAGGGGTTCAGGAGGAGGGGCGGGGAAGAAAGAATAGCACTTTACGCGGATGACGTCCTGGTATTCCTGGGGGATACGGGCCCCTCTCTGGAAGGAACGATGAGACTGGTGGAAAGATTCGGGAAAGCGTCGGGCCTAGTAGTTAATTGGGATAAATCTGCATTACTACAGTTGGATTCAATTAATAGCCCCTCCACCGACGGCCTCCCTGGGCTAAAAATAACTGATAAAATAAAATACCTGGGAATAGAGCTGGCCAGCAACCCCAATGTTTATATCCGGGATAACCTGGTCCCTCTACTCGCGAAGCTTAAAAAAAAATGTGATATCTGGTGCCGGCTCCCCCTGTCGTTGGCAGGGCGTGCAAACTTGATCAGAATGATCTGGTTACCACAAATCCTTTATATTCTCCATAACTCCCCGGTGTGGATCGGGAGAAAATGGTTTATAAAAATAGACTCCTTATTTAGGGAAAAAAGGCCAGGCCAGGATCAAACTGCAGGCGCTGCAGCGCTCCACCTGGGAGGGAGGACTGGCAATTCCCCACCCGTATGGATATTTTTTGGCTGCCCAACTGCAGCACCTGGGAGGCTGCGAATCTAGTAGCGAAATAAGCGTTAGCAATAAAATAATGTTGGAAGGCAGCCCACATAGATGCCTGGCAGAGGCACTTGAGGCAGGCTCTCTCCAGAGAAAATTACCAACATCTAAATTAGTAAGTAAAGTCTGGCAGACAGTTAAGCGGATTATGGAGTACAGGGGCATCACGGATTATTCGCCAATATGGTCTAATGAATCTCTGGGGGAACTAAGGGCCATAGAAAAACATCCCGTCTGGGAAAACCACGGAATCTACAGACTGTTGCAGCTATACGCTGGTAGCAATCTGAAATCCTTTATGGACCTTAGAATAGAATTTGGTATCCCAAGCAATACATTTTATAAATATCTTCAGATAAGACACGCGTTAAGTACCCAATTCAGGTCTATCCCTATGGAGCAAAGTAAAATGCCTCTCCTTAATAAAGTTGTTAAAGCAACAAACGCCAAGGGACTGATTGGAGCTGTGTATACACAGCTAGTAGACAAAATACTACCTCAAGGTGCGGCAGCTGGGCCCAGAGCGGGATGGGAGGCGGATGTGGGAAAGCTGTCAGATGCCCAGTGGCAAAAAACACTGAAGCTGGGTCAGTCGGTATCAGTCTCCCCCTCGCAGAAGGCCTCGCACCTATTTCTTATACACAGAGCTTATTATACCCCTAGAAGGTTATTCAGATTTGGGGGCAGGCTAGATGACAAATGCCCTAGGTGCAACAACACAGGGGATCTTATACATATGGTTTGGAGATGTCCAAAACTGGCAAGATATTGGACGGAAGTGGTCAGGACGATCAATCGCAGATTTAAAATTAAATTAGCGTTAGACCCTAAGGTATGTGTGCTGGGGCTGGTGGGAGATACCGCGGGCCACACCAACTTAGTCACAGCTGCGGTTAGATGCTTATACCAGGCTAGAAAGCTGATAGCACAGTCCTGGCTCTCGAGAAAATCTCCAACTATAGAGGACTGGATTAAAACGATGGACTCCCTTGTCTGGACAGAGAGGACAGTTCACATTAGAAAAGGGAACTATAGAAAGTTTATTGGTTTATGGAAACCCTGCTGGCGGGGCGGGGGGGGGAGGGGGATGGCAGGGGGATCAGTGCATAATGGAGGGTGGGTTAGTTAGGGGCTTAGAGGGGAAGGGTAAAAAAAAGGGGAATAAATGTGGCACAAACACAAAATATGGAGATGTACCTATAAGAGTACACCTAAAAACACTTTGGAGTATAAAAAGCACGTGAAACAGAGGTTTTTAAATATATGGTTATGTTTATATCACTTGTACTAGGCCTTAGTATTATAATGCATGCACCTTAATTGCACCTTGTTATGTAAAATATGTAACCCTGCTGCTATTCTTGTTGCCACAAAAGGTAAATAAAAGCAATTTAAAAAAAAAAGATATTTCTTAAGTAAAGAAGAATCGATAGAATATCCCCTAAGAGAGTTTATTTTGAGATTGCTAAAATTCGCAATGGAACACAACTATTTTTATTATGATGGGCAAAACTTTCTGCAACGTACGGGCGTGGCGATGGGGGCAAAATTTGCCCCCAGCCTCGCCAATCTTTTTATGGCATTATGGGAAAATGACCATATTTTCACAGGGGAACATACCCGCCTATTATTTTGGCATAGATTCATTGATGATGCCTTCTTCCTCTGGAAAGGGGATGCGGAAACATTGAAGTCCTTTATGAATAAGGTTAATTCTAATCTATGGGGCATTGGTTTCACGTATGAATATAGCGAAACATCTATTAATTTTCTTGATCTCACGATCTTTAAAAATGCGGGGCAATTAGTTACAAAAAGTTTTTCAAAGTGACCGATAGGAATGGATACATTCCTATCGGGAGCTGTCATCATCCTAATTGGCTTAAAACCATACCAAAAAGTCAATTTCAACGGATAAGAAGAAATTGTTCACATATCGAGGATTTTTATATGCAGCTAAAACAGCTAATATGGAAAGAGAGCAACTCCTGAGGCCCAAAAATAAAAACTTAAAAGATGGTAAAAAGAATGGCTATGAATGGGCCTTTATCACCACCTTCTCCTCACAGCATTGGTGGGTGAATAGAATAATGAAGAAACATTGGAATGTTCTTCAGGGAGATGCAATTCTAGGTCCTCTTTTACCTAGCAGACCCAATATTATCTATAGCAGAAACAAGACCCTAAAAGACAAACTGGCACCCAGTGCAAATGATCGACCCTCTAGGATCAGCATGTTTGGTGATCTTAGGGGCTTCTATCCATGCAAAAGGTGTAAGGTTTGTAAAACCTCCCAAACGATTAAAACTTCCAACTTTGCTTCTAATGTTACGAGTAAAGTATATGATATTAAAGAATTTATCACGTGTGGAACAGTGGGAGTGGTCTATTTGCTCATTTGCCCATACGGGTTACAGTATATTGGGAGGACAACCCGCGCTCTTAATATCAGAATAGGAGAACATCTGAGCAATATTAGAAGAGGTTTTTTAGGACACAGTGTGTCAAAACATTTTACAACACACCATAATAGAAACACAACTCTTCTTAAAGTAATAGCAATAGAAAAGTACACCCCCCACTAGAGAGGAAGCAATTTAAGAAGGTTTATCTCTCGTTGTGAAACTAGGTGGATATATGACCTCCAGTGTTATAATCCCCTAGGACTCAATGTAGAATGGAACATTAATTGCTACATTGATAATAGATAAATAAAGAATCTCTTATTTTTACTCATTTATCCTATATTCAGATATTTACTCTCTGGTAGACCTTATTAATTTGATTTTTGTGATATTAACTGATTATATTGAGATAATAACAGCGATGCCTTTTAAATGTTGGCAAATATTTTTATTTTTTACTTTTCTACTTTTTTAAAAAACACTTTTTTTTTTAATTTTAATTTAATTTTTTCAATTTTTTTTCATATTTTATGAATAAGTTTATATATATATGGTACGGATTCAGGATAAGTGGGGTGGAACTGCTGCACAACCTTCAACATGAATCCCTAATTATATATCTGATATGTCATGAATATATATTATCTGAAGTGGCTCTTTGTAACAAAAATTCAGATATTTTTCAGGTATATGTATATATATATATATATAATCAATTGGAAATGCAAAGCTGAAAAGGAAAATTGAAAATATCCAGTAAATACATTTTGGATGTAATCCTAGAAAAGCGTATTTTGAAATAATTTTTTAGGTTTTATTCCTTTTTTTTCGGTCGCATCTCTATGCGAGGATGAAAGAGGATATTTTTTGGATATTTTTAAGTATTTTTTAGTTATTTTTTGAATAAGGTAGGAACAAAAATAACAGTGTGCTAAGTGACAACTGGATGAAAAGCTTAAATGCTACTTCCGGTGTCTCTCCTGCCATCTGAATATATAAACGTGCTGAGCCAGAGTCTATCTATGTCTCCGTTCCCAGTAGAAGCCTGTTGAGGGGAAACGTGCGTCGGATGGAGCTTGTTGCATTGTAAACCTTGCGCTAAATTTCTGGAATACTGACTTAGGACCCTCTATTTGGTTCAAGAATTTTATTTATTTTGGATCACTTAAATTTAGATGCATTTAAGTAACCCTCACGGATCTCCCTATTATTCAAGGCATATTGATTCGACTCAGGGATATCTCTGACAATCTACTACTGCCTAATAATATATTTACATCAAAATTTATTTAACTGTTAATGCTTTCACCTGATGGTAGTGATATCACCGAATAACCACACTATGGGCATTTTCGTACATTTGTTTCCAGCTAGCAGTTTTTATTTTGTTCTAACAAGTAGGTTTCAGATTGTTGACACATACTGTATCAATGATTTTTATCATTTTATTTATATGTATTCTATTATAGAATGTTATTTATATAGAAACAAATTTTAACTTAATTAAATTAATTTTTTATTCTAACAGTCCTAAATAGTACATATGACAATCACAGGCAAGTACATTATTGTGGATGCATTCTGCATGAATATCAGCTACAGATTGCCATATATAATGAAAGTTCATGTCATTTTAATTACAACCACAAGATGGCAGCACGCATATAGATTTCCTAAACAGGCATCTTTATAATGATGGAAGTAGCTTGATGAATGGATTTTCATTCTAGAGGTTATTTTCAGACCAAATGAATAATAAAAGCACGTTAGTCCATCATCAACCTTACAGGGCAAAATAGTATCGTTATTTGAATCGCGGAATAGGGTGCGCGAATGACGATTCATTTGTTTCACAAACCGGACTACACAAACATGGCAGCAGAGTCACCTCCTGCCACTCACTATAAATAGGCTGAGGCTTCAGCCAATCGGATTCCCTGAGGAAGTCACGAGGTCACGTGATGTAACGCGTAGGAACCGGAAGTATTATTGATCCACACAGCAGCTAAACTTTTTTTACCCCCTTTGCTGACACTGTGTACCGGAAGTCTAGCATTGGGTAGCAGCGGCGCACCACCGCACACTGACATTGGATGCAGAGTGCGTTTTGTGTTTTATTTTTATTTTTTTAATAAAAAACAATTTTTTATACTACACCATGGGAGGTCCCCTGTTTTTCCCTTATGTTTTCTTGGCACATGTTCCGGAAACCGGAGTCTAATCTACCTAGGATCCAGCAAGGTCATCCATCCATCCAAAGTCCACTACCATCGTCTGGCAACATTTGGAACATCCGCGTCTACCACCAGTCAGCACTTCTCATAAGGCTTTGATCTAAGCCCATGAAGGTAAGGGCAATGTGAGCATAGTTGTATGCAGAGTTCGCACAGTGATCGAGTGTCACCTTTTCAAACACCAACAATCACCAATGAACTTCCTTAATTAAGAGCACTACAGATGTTGCACACACTGAAGATATATTTTTGACAGAGAACTAATTGTGTGTTTTATTAACATCAGCGGATTGCATGATATATGAAGTATACCCACAGCATCTCAATATTGCACTTGTTTACGTTATTTTTTATTATTTATTTTTTTATTATCTTTAAACCTTCACTGGTGACTTAACACTGATATTCACATAAGGCACACATAGGAATTATGCTTATTTTATTTTTTCTGCATTTTTGTGTTTTGCGCGAAATCATTTATAGATTTATGAGCTTTTCTTTACTGTTGTACAGTTTAAAAGGGGAAGTTTCAGGTTCGTGGGCACAGTAATCGCTAATAGTAAACATTGTTCGTTCGCCCACTAATACGATGTTTTTGGCAGATCCAGGTTAACTACATTTGTTCAGGCATATTTGTATTAAAAGAAGTTTATGACATTGTTGTCTAGTGGGTTTGTACTAGAATGAAATGCAAACTTGATTCAGTGTAAGGAGAGGACACTCAGTAGCTGCTTACACATCTGGACACAGGAGCACTAGTGTGGGACACCAGAACAAACTTTTTAGGGTGTCCCACACAGGTGCTCCAGTGGATACTAGGGGTGTCTCCATGTGTGAAAATTGTACAAAAAAGGTAAGTATTCCAGCTTTATTAAGGGAAAAAAATAATGTCTTCAGCTTGGAACTCTGCCAAAAAAGACAATTGTACGACACTTCCAAGCAATGTTTCATATTACTATTGCTGGCCTCAAATATCTGTGTGCTAAGTATACCTTTTTTTTATTCACATAGGGCAGCAAAGACTCGGGACATCTAAGGACACCAGGGCCCCCCCCCCACCTCCTAAAGAAAAGCAAATCCCCACACCACAACCAGAAGATGTGGAGGAAGGAGATGTTTATGAAGTTGGCGAAATAGTGACCACAACAGGTGAGTGTCTGAGACCACAGCTTCAGGTAATAGATGGATGCCTGCATATTTATAATACATGGTGTGTTTTTTTATTTTAGGTGATGTGGATGTTGTGGAAGAAGATTCTCATTTCACAAGTGCAAGTGCACACGTCCTCATCGGGGAGATCATGGTTTGCGATCGTGAATTACAGAAGATCAAGGAAGACATCAATGATGTGGAAAAAAGATTTAAAAACATCATTGATGTTTTAGGCATAATCTAAAACACCCCAAAATTCTTCTAGTTTGTTGGTCTTTTTTTTTATATTCACACATTTTAAATATTTTTTAGAAAGCCAAATTTTGAAGATGCACACAGTGTGTCAATATGTGCTATCTGCCATCAAGGGATATTAAGGTACGTGTTTTTGGGGGGCAACCCCTTCCTCGCAACTAAAGTAGATGAGAGGAATGGGTTGCACCCCCGAAACATGTCTATTGATCCCCCATGATGGGAGCTAGCACATGTTGACATTAGGCATGGGATCAGGAGGGAAATCCCCATTTTGACTCTCAATTTGTGTGCATCTTCAAAATTTGGCTTTCACAGGGGTGACATCACTCCATCTGATGAAGGCAAGATCAACACTTTTTGGACATACTAATGTCTGATATTGCCTTCACTTTGTCAAAGTTGAACTTTGTAAGTTCCTGAGGTGTGTGTTGTTTTATGGTTTTAAACATGCCTGTTTTAACACAAAAAGCTATTTGTACTGTCAAAAAAAAAGAATTATTACTAAA
Source organism: Lithobates septentrionalis (assembly GCA_037952835.1). Taxonomy (NCBI): domain Eukaryota; kingdom Metazoa; phylum Chordata; class Amphibia; order Anura; family Ranidae; genus Lithobates; species Lithobates septentrionalis. The sequence goes on along the minus strand of JBBDGP010001501.1, from coordinate 387,570 downwards.
ATACAGTCAGGCCCATAAATATTGGGACATCGATACAATTGTAATCTTTTTGGCTCTATACACCACCACAATGGATTTGAAATGAAACAAACAAGATGTGCTTTAACTGCAGACTTTCAGCTTTAGAATGAGGTTATTTACATCCAAATCAGGTGAACGGTGTAGGAATTACAACAGTTTGTACATGTGCCTCCCACTTTTTAAGGGACCAAAAGTAATGGGATAGATTAACAATCATCCATCAAACTTTCACTCTTTAATACTTGGTTGCAAATCCTTTGCCGTCAATTACAGCCTAAAGTCTGGAACGCATAGACATCACCAGACGCTGGGTTTCATCCCTGGTAATGCTCTGCCAGGCCTCTTCTGCAACTGTCTTTAGTTCCTGCTTGTTCTTGGGGCATTTTCCCTTCAGTTTTGTCTTCAGCAAGTAAAATGCATGCTCAATCAGATTCAGGTCAGGTGATTGACTTGGCCTTTGCATAACATTCCACTTCTTTCCCTTAAAAAACTCTTTGGTTGCTTTCGCAGTATGCTTCGGGTCATTGTCCATCTGCACTGTGAAGCGCCGTCCAATGAGTTCTGAAGCATTTTGCTGATTATGAGCAGATAATATTGCCCGAAACACTTCAGAATTCATCCTGCTGCTTTTGTCAGCAGTCACATCATCAATAAATACAAGAGAACCAGTTTCATTGGCAACCATACATGCCCATACCATGACTCTACCACCACCATGTTTCACTGATGAGGTGGTATGCTTTGGATCATGAGCAGTTCCTTTCCTTCTCCATACTCTTCTCTTCCCATCACTCTGGTACAAGTTGATCTTGGTCTCATCTGTCAATAGGATGTTGTTCCAGAACTGTGAAGGCTTTTTTAGATGTTGTTTGGCAAACTCTAATTTGGCCTTCCTAATTTTGAGGCTCACCAATGGTTTACACCTTGTGGTAAACCCTCTGTATTCACTCTGGTGAAGTCTTCTCTTGATTGTTGACTTTGACACACATACACCTACCTCCTGGAGAGTGTTCTTGATCTGGCCAACTGTTGTGAAGGGTGTTTTCTTCACCAGGGAAAGAATTCTTCGGTCATCCACCACAGTTGTTTTCTGTGGTCTTCTGGGTCTTTTGGTGTTACTGAGCTCACCGGTGCGTTCTTTCTTTTTAAGGATGTTCCAAACAGTTGATTTGGCCACATCTAATATTTTTGCTATCTCTCTGATGGGTTTGTTTTGTTTTTTCAGCCTAATGATGGCTTGCTTCACTGATAGTGACAGCCCTTTGGATCTCATATTGAGAGTTGACAGCAACAGATTCCAAATGCAAATAGCACACTTGAAATGAACTCTGGACCTTTTATCTGCTCCTTGTAAATGGGATAATGAGGGAATAACACACACCTGGCCATGAAACAGCTGAGCAGCCAATTGTCCCATTACTTTTGGCCCCTTAAAAAGTGGGAGGCACATATACAAACTGTTGTAATTCCTACACCATTCACCTGATTTGGATGTAAATACCCTCAAATTAAAGCTGAAAGTCTGCAGTTAAAGCACGTCTTGTTTGTTTCATTTCAAATCAATTGTGGTGGTGTATAGAGCCAAAAAGATTAGAATTGTTTCAATGTCCCAATATTTATGGACCTGACTGTATGTTGGTTTGTTCAAAAAACATTTTCTAATGCACATGTGAATGTGCACAGAGTAAAAAGTTTTCTAACCAACAATGTGTGGCTTCTTCTTTCAATGCTCAATATCATCTTTTGGATTAAGTTGGTGTTTACACTAAAATGGGGCAAATCCACTTTGCACTACAAGTGCAGTTTCAAGTGCACTTTTGCAGGGCACTTGGAGTGCAAAGTGGATTTTCCTTTAGTAAATAACTCCCACAGTGCTTTATAATTTGCCACAATCATGCCATTTTCATGAAAAATTCATTCATAGTGCTGAAAATTATGTATATTTTTAACAGTAATGCACTACATACATTAACAACAAAAACAAGGCGTGCGTGTAGCAGACCCACAACATAATAATAGTTAGCTGAAAAAGAGATTGTCACCTCATGTATAAAATTAATTACGTTTGCACCATTGAAGAAAATGAAAATGAAAAGCCCATCTGAGAACCTAGGAGACATCTAAAAGAAACACAAGCAGTAAATTAAAGGAAATATTATTTCAGTTTAACTAAAAAAAAATTAATTTTAAAATGTTTATTAAACATATTCTGCATTATCAATGGCCCCCCTACCCGCAAAGTACTCCATATATTTTATATGGACCTTGCGTGCGCTTTGTGGGGGCAAGCACTGAAAACCAGATACGAACCCACAAGCACAAACTGAAGAGCAGTAACGATCGGAAAAGCACAAGGCTGAAAATCGCGAATCATCTCTCACCAAACTTCTACTAACACGAGATAATCACGAGATTAGCAGAAGGAGCCCCAAGGGTGGCGCACTGGCTATTGAACTTCCCTTTTCTAGTGCCGTCGTACGTGTTGTACGTCACCGCGTTCTTGACGTTCGGAAGTTCCGACAAGATTTGTGTGACCGTGTGTATGAAAGACAAGTTTGAGGCAACATCCGTCTGAAAAAAAAAAAGGATTTTGTTGTCAGAATGTGCAATCGTGTGTACGCGGCATAAGTGTGTCCACAGGCAGCAAAGAGCCCACAGTCCTTGTAGGATTAGTGTGTATTGCACTCCATCTTCCGGGACACACAGCCCTTACCTCATTGGACTAGTAGAGATCCAATGAACCCTGCAGGTGTGTATCTACAGAGAGAGTGTGTGAGAGGGTTAACTACACAGCCAAGCCACTGCCATCCTAATAGAGTATCCCCCTTCAGGCTGCAGATAACAGTCATTGATGGTCTACCATTTGCTCGGACAACCTCCTATCCACAAATGCCAGGCTCCATCCAGAGGAAGTTCCAAGGGTGAACGTTCCTGCCTCACATTTCCGTTTCTTTCTCGTTCATTAATGAAAACAGAATTGATTTTCGTCATAGTTTTCATAAGTGGACAAAAATGAGGTGTACTTTTCGTTTAGTTTTCATTACTGCAAAAATGTCGCTGGCGAAAATTATGACGAAAACGTTTTTGTTGACGAAATTAACACTGCCTGTGAGTGCCTTTGGATTTGTATGGATTTCCTTGTGGTTAAGCACCTGTGCATTTACCTTAAACATAGTGTGGAGGCTACCCTTAGACCCCTTTCACACTGAGGCACTTTAAAGGCGCTACAGCGCTAAAAATAGCTCCTGCTATTCTTTCCTGCTGTAAAGAGCCTTTCCTGTTTCACCCATGTGAAAGCCCGAGGGCTTCCACACTGGAGCGGTGCGCTTGCAGGACGGTAGAAAAAGTCCTGCAAGCCGCATCTTTGCAGCACTGTAGGAGCGGTTGTATACACCGCTCCTAAAGGGCCACGGCCCATTGAAAACAATGGGGCAGCGCCAGCAACCCGGGGCTGCAGCGGCGCTTTGCGGGCGGTTTTAAACCTTTTTCGGCCGCTAGCGGGGGTTAAAACCACCCCGCTATCGGCTGAATAGCGCCGCTAAAATGACGTTAAAGCGGCGCTAAAAATATCACCGCTTTACTGCCGACGCCTGCCCACCCCAGAGTGAAAGGGCTCTTAGGGCTGTTTATTATTATTTTAAGGATAGAGCTGACACAAATTGGGAATGGGGACTTTTATGTTTTCTCTATAGGACGAAATAAACGCCATTGTCAGTGTGAGTCCCGGTAGATATTTATAGTAGAAATAAATAATTGTAAATTACTTGTTGGGAGTTATCATCTGCTTTCCATTAGCTACTGTACTTAAAGTGGAGATCCACTCAAAAGGAGAAGCTCTGCTTGTTTGCTTCCTCCCCCCCTCCGCTGCCACATTTGGCACCTTTCGGGTGTTTTTGACAGGTACCCACTCCCACTCTTGGGGGACTTCGCTACGGAAGTTCAACCCCCTCCTCCTTCTCCCGTCGCTGGGCCAATCACAAGGCGCAGAGTGCTTTGCGCATGCGCAGTGGGGAGCCGCAAGACTTCACTGCCGGTTCCCATTACAAGGAATGGCTGGGGTGCCGACATTGTGGGATTCTGGACAGGTAAGTATCCTAATATTAGAAGTCAGCAGCTACAGTATTTGTAGCTGCTGACTTTACATTTTTTGGTGGGGGGCGGGAGTTCCGCTTCAAGGACAAATATGTTGCAATAGTTTAAAAAGGTAGCAAACAGAAACAACATTCACCTCTAATGCCCTGTACACCCGGTCGGATTTTCCAACGGAAAATGTGCGATCGGAGCTTGTTGTCGGAAATTCCGACCGTGTGTGGGCTCCATTGGACTTTTTCCATCGGAATTTCCGACACACAAAGTTTGAGAGCAGGCTATAAAATTTTCCGACAACAAAATCCGTTCCGACCGTGTGTGGACAATTGCGACACACAAAGTGCCACGCATGCTCAGAATAAATTCCGAGACGGAACTGCTCGGTCTGGTAAAATTAGCGTTCGTAATGGATATAGCACTTTCGTCACGCTGCAATGTTTTAAATTGTTTAATGCAGCGCACTCTCTTCTTCTTTATAATGCTAGAAGAATGAAGTTGTTTTGCTGCTCATATTCACACAGACTTCTCACAAACTTCTTTCTTTATTATTTATCGTGATTTTATGAATATAATATTTTTATTTGTCATCTCCCGAAAAGAATTAAATTTTTTGATGTTTTTAGATTTTGTTTCTTTTTGTTTTGTTTTTTTTTTTTAAATCCTGATCTCGTGTTATTTTTTTATTTTTTTTGTTTTTCAACTCCAGAATAGTTTTGGGTGTGTTTTGTGTTTAAAGTTACCACAATACGATTATTATTTAATCTCGAGATTGCTAGGTGTTGGTGTCTCTTGTTAATTTCACATTGTATTTTTGAAATGAACCTGCCTCCTCACAAACAAACTGTCCTTTTTGAAGGAAAACACACATAGGCGAGTATAATAATAATAAAAAAAATTATTAAGGTGTCATAAACAAAGAAAGAGGGAGGCAACGCTGGAGAAACAGCAGAAATTGGTGAAGCCTTTGGCCCCCAGGGCACACATCAACTATTTTACTGCAAAATTGGTGGCCTGAGGAGTCCATATATAAGGGAGTACAATCTGGGCCAGAAGTCCAAGAGATCATGAACAGCAGCAGATGACATGTATGTCCCCAGGCTGTGGTCATACAAGAGCCTGCATCTTTTGTCAGACCAGACTGAACCCAGGTCATCACTTTCTTGTCTTCCTTACATGCTTCCTTCCAGGCTGTGTCTGTGTTGTTGGAGTTGTGGCAGGAGGAGGAGGAGGATGATGATGCAACTCGCACAGGTGGGTATTGAGTGTGATTTCGCCCCTCCCTGCCTTAGTTAATGTTTTATAAAGGATGTCCTCACACATGAGGCTTTGGCCCTCCTGCAGTTTTGTGGCAGCCATGCAGGCAAAGGCCTCTTCAAGAGTGGGGGTGGCTCTGAGAGACGCAGAAGCCTCTTGAATCAGCCTGAGTGCTGAATCCTCCACGTTACTCCCCTTCCTGGGTCTTTTGTTTGGAGTGGAGGGACCTGGGATTCTGTGAGGCTCCTACTGGGCCTGGCCACCTCCTGGCTGACACTTAGCCCCGCCTCCTCCTGGCTGCCACTTACCCCGGACACCTCCTGGCTGCCACTAACCCTCGCCTCCTCCTGGCCGCCACATTCCACACCCTTTTCCTGGCTGAGGTCTTCCTGTGTATGAAAAAGGGACATAGTTTTAGTTTTTTCTTCATCAATCAAACACAATTTTCATCTCATGACTGTTGCAAATTTAATGTTAATAAATAGAAAAGACTATCATTCTGAGCCCAGCATTTTTCAATCTTGTCCCAATTATTTTTGCCCACTACTGTCTAGTGATATGTAAAACACTTTATTAAATCAGCAATTAGTGATCAATATTAACATCTAGTAAACATCATTTATTTATTGACAAGAAATCTGTAGAACAATGCTATACCTGGCTCAAGCTGGGCTCCTCCAATTCTTCCTGGCTGGAAGTCCCAGGTTGGACATCGGAAGCCTCAGCTGAGGTGGAAGATAGGGTGGAAGGAAGAGTGGAAGGAAGGGTTGAGAGGGATTCCCTGACTTCAGTCTGGTCTGTCAGAAATCGCAGTCTCTCATAGTACCACAGCCTGGGGACATAAACGTTATCTGCTGTAGCTGCCGATCTCTGGGAATCCTGGACCTTCTTGCGCTCCCTAAGATAAGTGCTCCTTAGGCCACCAATTTTGGCTTTTAAATAGGGGATGGTTGCCGTGGGGACCACCGGCTTCACCAACTCCAGCAGTTTTTCCAGCGCTGCCTGCCTCTTTTGTTTATGATAATAATGCGGGTGTTTGACCTGCCATAGACAGGGCAGCTCCCTGTACTTGTCTATGAACAGGGGGAGGAAGTTGTGGTCATTGAAGCCATCCATTTTATCTGCAATACACAAGACAAACCCTAATGTCAGCCTCAATCTCTAAGCAGTATAGGTCCAAGTTTAAGCCTGGGTTCACACATGTGCGGTGCGAATTGAAGCTCAGGTTTCACTGGGGAGATAAAAATCTCCTGTTCAAAGGAATCACTGCGTTTTAGCTCAGGATCAGTGAGCAGGGAGAGGGGGAGGGAGAGGGGGGGAGAGAGGGAGGTGTAGTGAGTAGAAGGAGAAAATCCTTGTTCAGAACGCAATGCATCTGCGAAGCAGATGCGTTCCCATAGAAGATAAGGGGTTCGTAATTCGCACCGCAATGACCAGAAAACGCACACGTTTTTGTGCAATGCAACGCACATATGTGAACAAGCCTTATTTAAATTAACCTAGTTTCAAATTTCCTGCGAATTGGATGCGTTGTAAGCCGCATCTAATTCGCATAGGTGTGAACGGGGACTAAATGTTACCTAATTCTCCTAAAACGATAATTCTCCCGCTCTACAAGACTCTGGTCCGGCCGCACCTGGAGTATGCTGTCCAGTTCTGGGCACCAGTCCTCAGGAGGGACGTACTGGAAATGGAGCGAGTACAAAGAAGGGCAACAAAGCTAATAAAGGGTCTGGAGGATCTTAGTTATGAGGAAAGGTTGCAAGCACTGAACTTATTCTCTCTGGAGAAGAGACGCTTGAGAGGGGATATGATTTCAATTTACAAATACTGTACTGGTGACCCCACAATAGGGATAAAACTTTTTCGCAGAAGAGAGTTTAATAAGACTCGTGGCCACTCATTACAATTAGAAGAAAAGAGGTTTAACCTTAAACTACGTAGAGGGTTCTTTACTGTAAGAACGGTAAGGATGTGGAATTCCCTTCCACAGGCGGTGGTCTCAGCGGGGAGCATTGATAGCTTCAAGAAACTATTAGATAATCACCTGAATGACCGCAATATACAGGGATATGTAATGTAATACTGACACATTATCACACACATAGGTTGGACTTGATGGACTTGTGTCTTTTTTCAACCTCACCTACTATGTAACTATGTAACCTTTGTTATCACGATCGGCGCTTCCAAAACTCCTTCCTCCGCTCACAAATCGTACGTATGACGCACGCGTTTTACGCTTTATACACACTGTGCATGCGTGAAACTCCGCCCACCCCTGACGTTCTTTCTAGTCTATTCACCGCCCCTTCTTGTTCGGCGCAGTGGGGAAGAGCACATGGCGGAGATACAACAGGTGCGTGCTAATAGCAGCAACAAGGAGGAGGAGGAAAGGCCGGAGCCAGAAACATCACGATCCAGGAGGAGATTTAAGGCATCAAATATGTTCTTTGTTGAGATGGTGGAGATGGTGGACATCTTGAAGAGGGCCGACTATGACGGGAAGCATGGACCTTACCCCAATCCAAATGTCAGAAAGGCCAAGATCATGGCGAAAGTTGTGAAGAGTCTGCACAGGAATTTTGGGGTACGGCGATCCAAGGATCAACTCAGGAAACGGTGGTCAAACCTCAAAATCAGGGAGCATGATCAGTATAGAAGGATCAGGAGAGTGCTGCAAAAAAGTAAGTAGTTGTCCTATGTTCTTATTGTTTATTTTTATTATGTTTGTGCTGCTCCATGTGCTTTTCTTTACTGTTGTACAGTTTAAAATGGCAACTTTCATGTTCATGGACACATTATTCGTTCGTAGGAAACATTGTTCGTTCGGCCAATAAAACACCATGTTTTGTCCAAATGCAGTTCAATACATTTTTTCTGGCCTAATTCTCTTAAAATAAGTTTGTTGTCTAGATGGGTTTGTAACTAGAATGAAATGCAAACTAGATTCTGTGTAAGGAGAGGACACTCAGCAGCTGTTTACATATCTGGACGCTGGAGCACTAGTGTGGGACACAAGAACACCCTTTTTATTAGGGGGCCCACACAGGTTCTCCAGTGTATACTATAGGGATGTCTCCATCTGTGAAGCTTGTACAAAACCGGTAAGTATTCAAGCTTGACAAAGGACAAAAATATTTCTTCATCTTGTTACTCTGCCAAAACAGACAATTGTACCCCACTTCCAAGCAATGTTTCATATTCCTATTTCTGCCATCAAATATCTGTGTGCTAAGTAAACCTATTTTTGTTCACATAGGGGAGAAAAGACTCGGAGGACACCACTCATCAGAGGAGACCACAGACCCCCCACCTCAGGAAGAAGGGGAATTCCCCCAAACCCAAACAGAGGAGGAGGAGGGAGACGTTGTGGAAATTGTCACCACAACAGGTGAGTGTCTGCGACCACAGGCTCAGGTAAGAGATGGATGCCTGCATATTTATAATACATAGTGTGTTATTTTTTTTATCTTTTAGGTATTCGTGATGTTGTGGAAGAGGAATGTCATTTCACCAGTGAAAGTGCCCAGATCTTCATCGGGGAGATAATGGGGTGTAATAGAGATTTAAAAAACATCAAGCAAAACATCAATGATGTTCAAAACAAAATGAAGAACATCATTGATGTTTTAGGGAGAATTTAAAACACCCAGAAATCCCTAACTTATTGCAGCTTTTTTATTGATTTATTGATATTGATATGACTAATTTTTGACATATTATAGAAAAGCCAAATTTTGAAGATGCACACAGTGTGTCAACCAGTGGCGGCCCGTCCATAGGTGGCGCCCGGGCGCCGCCCCCCCCTTCTGTGTAGTCACAAAAAAAAAAATTTAAAAAAAAAATCTTTTTTTAAAACTGCCCCTTTAAGAAAAAAAACAACAAAAAAAAACAAAACTTTAACATAGTGCACTGTGTTCGAGCGCCGGACACAGTGCACTATGGCAAGCGCCACGTCAATGCAATCACGAGATTGCAGACGCGGCGCTTCATTTGCGGCCGTTTATCCCGCCTTGGGGTGCTTTCTGTAGCGCTGAGTAGCTTCTGCCCGGCACTATTACTATGGCCGGGCGGTTTGATTGACATCTGAGGTTTGATGTCACTTCCTGTTGTCTCTGTCCCGGGCGCAATGGGAAAGAGATAACAGGAAGTATGAAGAGCGGATCTCTCCATTGCTTCTGGAAGGAGATACCGCCGGAGAGGAGAGGACGAGGAGAGGACAGGACAAGGAGGAGAGGAGAGGACAGGACAAGGAGGAGAGGAAAGGAGAGGAAAGGACAGGACAACACTGTCAGCATGGTAAGTGCCGCTGCTGTGTTGGGGGGATCTGTCTTAGCATTTTTTAACCACTTGACGACCGCCTCACGCCGATGTACGTCGGCAAGGCGGCACGGACAGGCAAAATCACGTACATGGTACGTGATTTGCCTTCCGCGGGTGGGGGGTCCGATAGGACCCCCCCCCAGCCGCCCGAGGCGGTCCCGTTTTGTCCCCCGGCGATCGGAGACGAGGGGGAGGCCATCCGTTCGTGGCCCCCCCCTCGCGATCGCCGCCGGCCAATGGGAACACTCCTTTGCTGCTGTATGCTAAACAGCAGCAAAGGAAATGATGTCATCTCCCCTCGGGTCGGTAGTTTCCGTTCCGGCCCGAGGAGAGACGACAAGTGAGTGACTGCACCAACACACACACACACAGTAGAACATGCCAGGCACACAAAACACCCCGATCCCCCCCCCGATCGCCCCCAGATCCCCCCCCAATCACCCCCCCCCCCCTGTCACAAACTGACACCAGCAGTTTTTTTTTTTTTTTCTGATTACTGCATAGTGTCAGTTTGTGACAGTTACAGTGTTAGGGCAGTGAGTATTACCCCCCTTTAGGTCTAGGGTACCCCCCTAACCCCCCCTAATAAAGTTTTAACCCCTTGATCACCCCCTGTCACCAGTGTCACTAAGCGATCATTTTTCTGATCGCTGTATTAGTGTCGCTGGTGACGCTAGTTAGTGAGGTAAATATTTGGGTTCGCCGTCAGCGTTTTATAGCGACAGGGACCCCCATATACTATCTAATAAATGTTTTAACCCCTTGATTGCCCCCTAGTTAACCCTTTCACCACTGATCACCGTATAACTGTTACGGTTGACGCTGGTTAGTTTGTTTATTTTTTATAGTGTCAGGGCACCCGCCGTTTATTACCGAATAAAGGTTTAGCCCCCTAATCGCCCGGCGGTGATATGCGTCGCCCCAGGCAGCGTCAGATTAGCGCCAGTACCGCTAACACCCACGCACGCAGCATACGCCTCCCTTAGTGGTATAGTATCTGAACGCATCAATATCTGATCCGATCAGATCTATACTAGCGTCCCCAGCAGTTTAGGGTTCCCAAAAACGCAGTGTTAGCGGGATCAGCCCAGATACCTGCTAGCACCTGCGTTTTGCGCCTCCGCCCGGCCCAGCCCAGCCCACCCAAGTGCAGTATCGATCGATCACTGACACTTACAAAACACTAACCGCATAACTGCAGCGTTCGCAGAGTCAGGCCTGATCCCTGCGATCGCTAACAGTTTTTTTGGTAGCATTTTGGTGAACTGGCAAGCACCAGCCCCAGGCAGCGTCAGGTTAGCGCCAGTACCGCTAACACCCACGCACGCACCGTACACCTCCCTTAGTGGTATAGTATCTGATCGGATCAATATCTGATCCGATCAGATCTATACTAGCGTCCCCAGCAGTTTAGGGTTCCCAAAAACGCAGTGTTAGCGGGATCAGCCCAGATACCTGCTAGCACCTGCGTTTTGCCCCTCCGCCCGGCCCAGCCCACCCAAGTGCAGTATCAATCGATCACTGTCACTTACAGAACACTAAACGCATAACTGCAGCGTTCGCAGAGTCAGGCCTGATCCCTGCGATCGCTAACAGTTTTTTTGGTAGCATTTTGGTGAACTGGCAAGCACCAGCCCCAGGCAGCGTCAGGTTAGCGCCAGTACCGCTAACACCCACGCACGCACCGTACACCTCCCTTAGTGGTATAGTATCTGATCGGATCAATATCTGATCCGATCAGATCTATACTAGCGTCCCCAGCAGTTTAGTGTTCCCAAAAACGCAGTGTTAGCGGGATCAGCCCAGATACCTGCTAGCACCTGCGTTTTGCCCCTCCGCCCGGCCTGGCCCAGCCCACCCAAGTGCAGTATCGATCGATCACTGTCACTTACAAAACTCTAAACGCATAACTGCAGCGTTCGCAGAGTCAGGCCTGATCCCTGCGATCGCTAACAGTTTTTTTGGTAGCGTTTTGGGGAACTGGCAAGCGCCAGCGGCGTAGTACACCCCGGTCGTAATCAAACCAGCACTGCAGTAACACTTGGTGACGTGGCGAGTCCCATAAGTGCAGTTCAAGCTGGTGAGGTGGCAAGCACAAGTAGTGTCCCGCTGCCACCAAAAAGACAAACACAGGCCCGTCGTGCCCATAATGCCGTTCCTGCTGCATTCGCCAATCCTAATTGGGAACCCACCGCTTCTGCAGCGCCCGTACTTCCCCCATTCACATCCCCAACCAAATGCAGTCGGCTGCATGAGAGGCATTTTTATGTCCTCCCGAGTACCCCTACCCAGCGAACCCCCCAAAAAAGATGTTGTGTCTGCAGCAAGCGCGGATATAGGCGTGACACCCGCTATTATTGTCCCTCCTGTCCTGACAATCCTGGTCTTTGCATTGGTGAATGTTTTGAACGCTACCATTCACTAGTTGAGTATTAGCGTAGGGTACAGCATTGCACATACTAGGCACACTTTCACAGGGTCTCCCAAGATGCCATCGCATTTTCAGAGACCCGAACCTGGAACCGGTTACAGTTAGAAAAGTTAGTTACAAAAAAAGTGTAAAAAAAAAAATATATATAAAATTTAAAAAAATAGTTGTCGTTTTATTGTTCTCTCTCTCTCTATTCTCTCTCTATTGTTCTGCTCTTTTTTTTACTGTATTCTATTCTGCAATGTTTTATTGTTATTGTTATTGTTATTATGTTTTATCATGTTTGTTTTTCAGGTATGTAATTATTTATACTTTACTGTTTACTGTGCTTTATTGTTAACCATTGTTAACCATTTTTTTGTCTTCAGGTACGCCATGCACGACTTTGAGTGGTTATACCAGAATGATGCCTGCAGGTTTAGGTATTATCTTGGTATCATTCTTTTCAGCCAGCGGTCGGCTTTCATGTAAAAGCAATCCTAGCGGCTAATTAGCCTCTAGACTGCTTTTACAAGCCGTGGGAGGGAATGCCCCCCCCCAACCGTCTTCCGTGTTTTTCTCTGGCTCTCCTGTCTCAACAGGGAACCTGAGAATGCAGCCGGTGATTCAGCCTGCTGACCATAGAGCTGATCAGAGACCAGAGTGGCGCCAAACATCTCTATGGCCTAAGAAACCGGAAGCTACGAGCATTTCATGGCTTAGATTTCGCCGGATGTAAATAGCGCCATTGGGAAATTGGGGAAGCATTTTATCACACCGATCTTGGTGTGGTCAGATGCTTTGAGGGCAGAGGAGAGATCTAGGGTCTAATAGACCCCAATTTTTTCAAAAAAGAGTACCTGTCACTACCTATTGCTATCATAGGGGATATTTACATTCCCCGAGATAACAATAAAAATGATTAAAAAAAAAAAATATGAAAGGAACAGTTTAAAAGTAAGATTAAAAAAGCAAAAAAATAATTAAGAAAAAAAAAAAAAAAAAAAAAGCACCCCTGTCGCCCCCTGCTCTCGCGCTAAGGCGAACGCAAGCGGCGGTCTGTCGTCAAACGTAAACAGCAATTGCACCATGCATGTGAGGTATCACCGCGAAGGCCAGATCGAGTGCAGTAATTTTTCCAGTAGACCTCCTCTGTAAATCTAAAGTGGTAACCTGTAAAGGCTTTTAAAGGCTTTTAAACATGTATTTATTTTGTTGCCACTGCACGTTTGTGCGCAATTTTAAAGCATGTCATGTTTGGTATCCATGTACTCCGCCTAAGATCATCTTTTTTATTTCATCAAACATTTGGGCAATATAGTGTGTTTTAGTGCATTAAAATTTAAAAAAGTGTGTTTTTTCCCCAAAAAATGCGTTTGAAAAATCGCTGCGCAATTACTGTGTGAAAAAAAAAAATGAAACACCCACCATTTTAATCTGTAGGGCATTTGCTTTAAAAAAATATATAATGTTTGGGGGTTCAAAGTAATTTTTTTGCAAAAAAAAAAACCTTTTTCATGTAAACAATAAGTGTCAGAAAGGGCTTTGTCTTCAAGTGGTTAGAAGAGTGGGTGATGTGTGACATAAGCTTCTAAATGTTGTGCATAAAATGCCAGGACAGTTCAAAACCCCCCTAAATTACCCCATTTTGGAAAGTAGACACCCCAAGCTATTTGCTGAGAGTCATGTCGAGTCCATGGAATATTTTATATTGCGACACAAGTTGCGGGAAAGAGACAAATTTTTTTTTTTTTTTTTTTTTTTTGCACAAAGTTGTCACTAAATGATATATTGCTCAAACATGCCATGGAAATATGTGAAATTACACCCCAAAATACATTCTGCTGCTTCTCCTGAGTATGGGGATACCACATGTGTGAGACTTTTTGGGAGCCTAGCCGCGTACGGGACCCCGAAAACCAAGCACCGCCTTCAGGCTTTCTAAGGGCGTGAATTTTTGATTTCACTCTTCACTGCCTATCACAGTTTCGGAGGCCATGGAATGCCCAGGTGGCACAAAACCCCCCCAAATGACCCCATTTTGGAAAGTAGACACCCCAAGCTATTTGCTGAGAGGTATAGTGAGTATTTTGCAGACCTCACTTTTTGTCACAAAGTTTTGAAAATTGAAAAAAGAAAAAAAAAAATGTTTTTTCTTGTCTTTCTTCATTTTCAAAAACAAATGAGAGCTGCAAAATACTCACCATGCCTCTCAGCAAATAGCTTGGGGTGTCTACTTTCCAAAATGGGGTCATTTGGGGGGGGTTTGTGCCACCTGGGCATTCCATGGCCTCCGAACCTGTGATAGGCAGTAAAGAGTGAAATCAAAAATTTTCACCCTTAGAAATCCTGAAGGCAGTGATTGGTTTTCGGGGTCCCGTACGCGGCTAGGCTCCCAAAAAGTCCCACACATGTGGTATCCCCATACTCAGGAGAAGCAGATAAATGTATTTTGGGGTGCAATTCCACATATGCCCATGGTCTGTGTGAGCAATATATCATTTAGTGACAACTTTATGAAAAAAAAAAAAAAAGTGTCACTTTCCTGCAACTTGTGTCAAAATATAAAATATTCCATGGACTCAATATGCCTCTCAGCAAATAGCTTGGGGTGTCTACTTTCCAAAATGGGGTCATTTTGGGGGGTTTTGTGCCACCTGGGCATTCCATGGCCTCCGAAACTGTGATAGGCAGAGAAGAGTGAAATCATAAATTTACACTCTTAGAAATCCTGAAGGCAGCGATTGGTTTTCGGGGCCCCGTACGCGGCTAGGCTCCCAAAAAGTCCCACACATGTGGTATCCCCATACTCAGGAGAAGCAGCTGAATGTATTTTGGGGTGCAATTCCACATAGGCCCATGGCCTGTGTGAGCAATATATCATTTAGTGACAACTTTTTGTAAATATTTTTTTTTTTTTTGTCATTTTTCAATCACTTGGGACAAAAAAAATAAATATTCAATGGGTTCAACATGCCTCTCAGCAATTTCCTTGGGGTGTCTACTTTCCAAAATGGGGTCATTTGGGGGGGTTTTGTACTGCCCTGCCATTTTAGCACCTCAAGAAATGACATAGGCAGTCATAAACTAAAAGCTGTGTAAATTACAGAAAATGTACCCTAGTTTGTAGACGCTATAACTTTTGCGCAAACCAATAAATATACGCTTATTGACATTTTTTTTACCAAAGACATGTGGCCGAATACATTTTGGCCTAAATGTATGACTAAAATTTAGTTTATTGGATTTTTTTTATAACAAAAAGTAGAAAATATCATTTTTTTTCAAAATTTTCGGTCTTTTTCCGTTTATAGCGCAAAAAATAAAAACCGCAGAGGTGATCAAATACCATCAAAAGAAAGCTCTATTTGTGGGAAGAAAAGGACGCAAATTTCGTTTGGGTACAGCATTGCATGACCGCGCAATTAGCAGTTAAAGCGACGCAGTGCCAAATTGGAAAAAGACCTCTGGTCCTTAGGCAGCATAATGGTCCGGGGCTCAAGTGGTTAAACCTGCTGGAGGTTTTGTGGTGTTCTTGCTGTGAGATGTATTTTGGCATGGGGTTTTCTCTGAGAGCTTTGAGAGAGCCCCTGCCTGTGTTACAAAAGATCCGGAGCAAACATAGAGAACTCCTCTGGTCTGATCTGCACACTGGCTCTCCCTCCCGCACTAACTTTGGGATAACAAGATAAGATAAGAGAAGAGTCGTGTCAGTGAGTACACTTGCTATCACACTGATCCAGCCTGTCCCTGACAAAACACTAGCCCTGCAGCCGCAAAACAGATGCCTCTGATCCTTCCCACGCGCTCCCCCCTCCTCTCCCTGTGCTTGATAATGAAGTCCCCTCCAGCCAGCTACTATCTCTAATGTTAACCACTGCACAGTGCCTCTCTGATCCTCCCCCATGCTCTCCCCCTCCTCTACTTAGGCTTGATAACAGAGGTCACTGCAATGGCTCCTTTTTAGCCTCACAGACTGCACACCTCCGTCCCTGCTTTCTCTGCATGCCTGGTTGCTGTGAATCTCCCTGAGCTCCCTCAAACACCACAGTAGAAGAGAGGGCACATTTAGGGTCGGTTCACATTGCTGCAATGTCAGAAATCACATGTGATTCGCACCGCACTGCTGTGCAAATCTCATGTGATGTCTGTGTGATGCAAATTCAGCCATACAGATAGTATGGCTGAAATCGCATTCAGACCAAACTCACACAGGACCCATTTTTTGATCCGCACCAGAATCGGATCACATAGGTGTTCACACCCATGTGATCCGATTCCTGTCCAAATTCACAGTTCGCACTGCGATATGCAAACTTTACTGGAGATGTCATTAACATTGTATTGACACCCCCAGCAGTTCGCAAAGGACAGTGTAAACTGCCTGCGAGTTGTATGCGATGCAGGAACCCATACTGGATTCGCAGGGTTCCCGCATTGCTGCAGTGTGAACGGAGCCTAAAAGTACCCGTCTTGCTCAGCAGTAGCCTGGCCTGTCATCACCAATTCTGGCCCTGCTACCCGCACTACCTGCGATTTCTGCAAGGAAGCAAGCAGCAAGTACTTCTGGCTCCCTTGCGAGCCTGGCCAACCACAACTCACAAATGGCTGTCAGTAAAACACTTTGGGGGAAAAAAAAAGTCTGTTATTCTGAACTGTGCATGCGCAGTCTGAAGTCAGCCATTTAGGGAACTGCGTTTTGATGTGCACAGTGGCTGCGTTTTGATGTGCACAGTGGCTGCGTTTTGATGTGCACAGTGGCTGCGTTTTGATGTGCACAGTGAGGCTGCAACTGATGGGGTTTTTTTTCCGAATTTTTCAGTTTGTTTGCGCCCCCCCAAAAATTTTGAGCACCAGCCGCCACTGGTGTCAACATGTGCTATCTGCCATCAGGGGAGATCAATGTACGCGTTTTGTGAGTGCAACCCCTTCCTCAATAATAAAGTAGCTGAGAGGAAGGGGTTGCACCCACAAAACACGTCCCTTGATCCCCCATGATGGCAGCTAGCACATGTTGGCACTAGGCAATTTGTGTGCATCTTCAAAATTTGGCTTTTCCAGGGATGACTTCACCCCATCTGCTGAACGCAATATCAAACACAGTTTGTACATACTCATGTCTGATATTGCCTTCACTTTCTTGAAAAGTTGAACTTTGTAAGTTCCAGAGTTGTGTATATTTTTATAGTTTTAAACATGCCTGTTTTACCTTAAAAGGCAATTTCTACTTATTTTAATGTGACCCAAATAATTGTTATACAACAAACATGTTGGTTTGTTCAAAAAACCTTTTAGAAATGCACATGTGATTGTGCTTTGATTAAAAAGATTGATACAATGTTTGGCTTCTTCTTTCAATGCTCAAAAGCATTTTTTGGAGTAAAGTTGGTGTTTTCAGTGACAATGGGGGTTATTTACTAAAGGCAAATCCACTTTGCACTACAAGTGCAGTTTCAGTGCAGTCTCAAGTGCACTTGTAGTGCAAAGTGTATTTTCCTTTAGTAAATAACACCCAACAGTGCTTTCTAATTTTACACAATCACGCCATTTTCTGGCACTCCACAAATTTAGGGCATGGTGTTGAAAATTATTATTATTTTTGTCAGTAATGCATTACATACATTCACAAAAAACAAGGTGTGTGTAGCAGACCCACAACATAATAATTAATAGTTAGCCGAAGAAGAGATTGTCACCTCATGTGTCAATGAAATTTCGTTTGCACTGTTGAAGAAAAAGGCCAAAAAATTAGACCATTAATAAAAGATAACCGAGGAGACAGCTAAAAGAAAGCCAAGCAGGAAATCAAACAAATGTTTGTTCAGTTTAAAATATATTTTTATTTAAAAAATGTTTCAGACATTGTCTGTCATATCGATAGCCCCCCTACCCGCAAAGTATTCCATGCATCTTATACAGACCTCGAGTTCCAAGAATTTCTCCTTAAAAAGTTGTGGAGAACACAGCAACACAGGATGATGTGATTGAGTTTATATTCCGCCATGTGTATGGGTGTAAGAAATAGGCGGAACTGGCTGGCCATTATTCCAAACGTGTTCTCCACCACTCTTTTTAAATTAAAAAATTAAAAACCCTCTGGTCCGGGGTGAGGGTCCTCATAGGGAATGGAAGCATAAGATGGTCCCCAGCGCAAACGCTTCATCCGCAACAAAGACGAATGGGAGTCCTTCCACATTGTCTTCTGGAGGTGGCAAGCCCAAGCTGCCATTCTGGAGACGCCTGTAGAACTCTGTGTGGGCGATGACTCCACCATCTGACATCCGGCCATTCTTCCCCACGTCCACATACAGGAACTCGTAAGTAGCCGACACCACCGCCAACATCACAATACTATTGAACCCCTTGTAGTTATAATACTATGACCCCGAGTTGGGTGGTGGGACTATGTGAACGTCTTTCCCATCAATTGCCCCTACACAGTTAGGAAAGTCCCACCGCTGGGCAAAGTGGGAGGCCACAGTCTGCCATTCCTGTGGGTTGGAAGGAAACTGTGGAATCAAACAAGAACCAAAAATTAATCATTTTGCACATAAACATTGAAAGCAGATTAGACACAAACATTCTTGGCCAACATCAGTATAACATTTATTTTAGGGAGTATTTAAAGACAAAGGTATAAGGTCCACCTATCAGATTCCTCCCCCCCTCTCATGGGCGATTTAAAAATTTTTAGGGGGGGAGATGTTTTGAACAGGTAACTCTCTCCACTTCATTGAGAGATGAATGCCTAAATAATGTGTATTACTTTGGCCAGCCCCTCCTTACTTACTATTGGCAGCCCACTGGACAGGTAAGAAGTGTCATAATACAAAGATATAAATACACACTGTACACATTTTAGCACATTTTTACATTCTGCTATTACCTATCAAGATAATAATAGGATACAAAAACTTGAAACAGTACCATTTGAAAGTATTCAGGCAGGCCCTTGCACTACATGCTTTGGTGAATTCATCCATAAATCTGACCACAAAAGAGGTAGGTATAGTGTGTATGGGTTTGGCAAAGTCAGCAGATAGAGGATTGGTATCAGCTGACTTAACGGTTGGGGGGAGGGAAGGTTCCAAATTATTTTGGGACCCAAAAAAAAGCCTCTGGCACTCTGCCAGAATTTAAAGCACAAAAAACATTTGTACAGATTTTAGGGGGTGTTTAGGGTAAAGCACTACTATGGAGCTGACTAAATACATTGTTAAGTGACTAGACGAGGTGGATATAGGCCCAGGAGAGCATGCTGGGGAGGTAAGTGAAGGCAAATATGCATGAAGGACAAAAAAAATGTAAAAAAAACCCAGCATGCATGAGGACAAAGGGGACATTCACAGCATATTACAATCATGGTAATTAGGGAATAAGGAAAGAAATACATTACATTAGCAAACATTAAATACAATAAAATGTGATGTTAAAGCATAAATCTTACCTTAATATAGTCCTTCTGCAGGACCTGGATGATGGCAGAACAGGTCTCTGGGATAATGATCCCCAGAGCCTGGGGGGAGATGCCTGTCGAGAACTTGAGGTCCTGTAAGCTTCTCCCCGTCGCCAAGTACCACAACGTGACGACTAGCCTCTGTTCCGGAGTGATGGCTTGCCTCATGCAGGTATCCTGCCTGCTGATATAAGGAGTCAGCAAAGCTAACAAATGGTGAAATACGGGGTCCGTCATCCTGAGAAAGTTCCTGAAATCATCAGGATTACTCTCACGAATCTCACATGCAAAGGCATGTGACAGTATGGGTCACGCTGGAGCAACCACTTCTTGGTCCATGAACTCCTCCTCACCCTGTTCATGGACTGGGCTTGTGTCAAAGTAAGAATCCGAACACCAAGCCCCCACACATCACGAACTCTACGATGAGTACGTCCACGCAACATGGCTAGAAAACGGTCAGCTGGTCAGAACGAAGTAACAGAACGCACAGAAGAACAGCAAGGCCTGTGAAGAGCGACCTGAAAATCAGTAACGAATGAACAAGAACACAATGACAAATCAATGGGAACTCGCTGCACGCACGGAAGACCAAATACAAACCCACAAGCACAAACTGAACACCAGAAATACGATCTGAAAACCACAAGTCTGAAAAAGCGTGAATCGTCTCTCACCAAATTTTTACTAACACGAGATTAGCAAAAGGAGCCCAAAGGGTGCCGCGCTTGGTATTGAACTGCCCTTTTATAGTCTCGTCGTATGTGGTTTACGTCACCGCGTTCTTGATGTTCGGAAATTCCGACCACTTTGTGTGACCGTGTGTATGCAAGACAAGTTGTCGGAATGTCCGATCAATGTCCGACCATGTGTACAGGACATAAGGTTTATTCCAACGATCCAGACATCAGCTAAAATTTTAAGAATTTTTGAAAAAGATACAGACTTGTACTCACATCACAAAGAAAATATTTTATACAAGTGGTGACTAAAACAACTGGAGGAAAGATATCTAAGCTCTGGCTATCTCGTTTTCCAGAGCATTACACAAGACCACATCAGGGCCGTAGATCATTTTTTTTCCTGGGGGGGGCTGGGGGTTCAGGTCTTTCAAACTTAAAGGCATCATTTACACTTTTATGTTGGGTGAGGTACGGCAAAAACATGTGACAGCAGAGTGGGGCCATGAGGATTTGCAATGCAGCGCAGCAAAAATTATCCCCAGCCCGCTGGGTTGATCTAAAAAAACTTACCGTGTGAGCCAGGCTTTAGATCTCATTCATATTCTAAATGCCCATGGAATGGCAAATATACCATGAATACCTACAGCCAGGATCCCAGATGTTCCAATTTTTGTCAGCTGCTCAGCCTGTTCAGTGATGGGCTGAAAAGAGTCCATATGGGTCCACATGTTTAAGCTCCGGGGGACAAAGCAAAACACATTGGGGTGTGGCCTGGCGGTAACCCGGTGTGGCCTGGCGGTAGTCTCTCCCATCACTGCTACATTACCATAGGACTCCATGGTTGTGCGGCACCAGGGACTTTTTTTGCCTTGCCGGCACTCCTGTAGTTCATTCTGTATCATTTACATTACTCCCTACATCGATTAAGCCTAAGTGACACACTAACAAACCGTGGGTCACAGTGGTTACCTGCTCTTAGGGACACATTTCTGACCCTGGATGCAGAGAGATTTTATCCAAGGGCAAAAATGTATCCCTACCTGCAGGTCACCACTGGATGTGCAGATACATGTGGATACATATTTACAGCAGCAGACAGCCTTGGCTCTTTTCAGCCCATCACTCGGGTGTACAGGCTGAGCAGTGATTGGAACATCTGAGATCCCGGGTGCAGGTATTTGCAGTATACTTGCTGCACCATGGTCTTGTAGGATGTATGAATGAGACCCAAGACTGTATTTTAGCTAACCTTGCTGAGTATTTTGAGCAGGTACAAGGGGCAACATATTGTGGTAGGCAGTAAATTCAGTGATCTATTTAAACCTAAAAACTGTGTCCTAGGAAATTTTACGAAATGTTTTAAGAGATGTAAAAAAAAATATTGTGTATTGCCTACTACAGGATGGTGCCCTTTGCACCTGGTTGGCTTTTATTCAGTCTTAATGTAGTAAACCCAGCTTTTGAACTTGTACCTACAAGTAATGCTTCATGTACACGAGACGCCGGTGCAAACTCTGCTGAACACATGTCTTTAAAAGCTGAAACCGGCGTTTAGAAACGCCCGTTTTGCCGCATTTGCATGCTGCGTTTTACCGCGTTTGCGTCTGCAGAGCAGAGAATGACATTTTGCGACCCAAATTTGGGGCCCTGTATCTCTGGGCCACTTGGGGCTAGGAACCCCAAAGTTGGTATGAAAACACTAGCACTACAATATATCCAAATTTGGAATTCCTAGCACCAAGTGACCCCAAGATACGGGGCCCCAAATTTGGGTCGCAAAATGTCATTCTCTGAATTTGGGTCTCTGTATCTCGGGGCCACTTGGTGCTAGGAACCCCAACTTTGGTGTGCTAACACGGTGAAACTAACACTATAACATATCCAAAGCTAGGGTTCCTAGCACCAAGTGGCCCCGAGATACGGGGCCCCAAATTCGAGTTGCAAAATGTCATTCTCTGCTGCATAAAAGTGCTTGACTTTTTTGCAACCCAAATTTGGGGCTCCGTATCTCAGGGCCACTTGGTGCTAGAAACCCCTAAATTGGATATGTTATAGTGCTAGTTCCACTGTGCTTGTCTACCAGATTGTCAGGTGACAGGTGACAGGTGTTCCTAGCTCCAAGTAGTCCCAAGATATGGGGCCCCAAATTCGGGTCACAAAATGTCATTCTCTGCTGCAGTTTACCATCATATTTCTGTGTTTTATGGTCCAAAAAATAGGGTTCCTTTAACCACTTCAATACCAGGCACTTAGACACCTTCCCGCCCAGACCAATTTTCAGCTTTCAGCGCTGTCGCAATTTGAATGACAATTGCGCGGTCATGCTACACTGTACCCAAACTAATTTTTTATCATTTTGTTCCCACAAATAGAGCTTTCTTTTGGTGGTATTTGATCACCTCTGCGGTTTTTATTTTTTTGCGCAACAAATAAAAAAAGACCGAAAATTTTGAAAAATAAAAAGTTTTTCTTTGTTTCTGTTAAAACTTTTTGTAAATAAGTACGTTTTCTTCTTCAATGATGGGCACTGATATGGCTGCACTGACGGGCACTGATACGGCGGCACTGATGGGCACCGATGAGGTGGCACTGATGAGGTGGCACTGAGGGGCACTGATGATGGGCACTGATAGGCAGCACTGATGGGCACTGATAGGTGGCACTGATGGGCACTAATAAGTGGCACTGGTATGCGGCACTGATGGGCACTCATAGGTGGCACGGATGGGCACTTATAGGCGGCACTGATGGGCATTCATAGGTGGCATTGATGGGCACTCGTAGGTGGCATTGATGGTTACTTATGGGTGGCACTGATAGTTGGCACAGATGGGCACGGATGGGCACTGATAGATGGGCACTGATGGGCACGGATGGGCACTGACAGGTGGCATGAATGGACACTGATGGGTGGCACTGATGGCACTGCTTGTTTGCAGTGATGCCCCTAAGGGTGGCATTGCTGGGCATCACTGCAACATAATGGTGCCAATCAGTGCCCATTTGTGGGCACTGATTGGCACAGATTTGGCACACTGGGCACATGTGGATGGCCATGGGGTACATACCTGGCCATCCACATGTTGCCCGTTCCCTGGTGGTCCTAGTGGTGATCCCTGGTGGTCCAGTGTGGTGATCTGCGGGGGGGCTGCGCTGATAAACAATCTGCGCAGACCCCCCCTGCCAGGAGAGCCGCCGATCGGCTCTCCTCTACTCGCATCTGTCAGACGCGAGTGAGGAAGAACCGATCAATGGCTCTTCCTATTGACAGCGTGATCAGCCATGATTGGACACGGCTGATCACATGGTAAAGAGCCTCCGCCGGAGGCTCTTTACCAAGATCGGTGTAGCGGTGTGTCAGACTGACACACCGCTCCACGGATCGCCGCGATGCGCGGCCCCGGGGGCATGCTGCGGCATGTTATCCTGCTGGACGTCATATGACGCCCAGTCAGGATAACAGAACCACTTCCCGGACGTCAATCCGCCATAGGGCGGGCGGGAAGTGGTTAAAAACACTTATAAACGCAAACGCGGCTAAACGAGGTACTGGCATCTGAAAAGTGGAAAACTTTTGCGTCTGAACCCATTTGTTTGCTTCTGGAAAAACGAGGTTAAACACAACTGCCTAAAAACGCCAAAAAACGCCAAAAAACGAGACTGTGTACATGGACACATAGGATAACATTGAATGAGTTCAGGGGCAGTTGAAAAAAGTGTCCAACTGCCTCTGAACGCGCGTTTAACAGCGTCTCGTGTGCATGAGGCCTAAGCCTATAATATCACTTACCTGTAGATACAGCGAATATCTCCTAAACATGTGGTGTTTAGGAGATATTCACATGGAAAGCGTCCGGTGATGTCACCGGTGCATGCGCTCTGAAGGAATGGCATACCTCTTGGTTGTACTTCTCCTGGGGAGGAGTGCAGTTCGTTCTGCACTTTTGTGACCCATTTTTAGCTGACAGCCAGCTATAGCCCGCTGTCAGCTGACATCGCTCAGAGGGTCCAGGCTGTGGAAAGATCCTAACTTTAAAGTCAGGATTCACCCAGATGCCTGGACCAGTAGCTCGCCCAGCCTTTCAGTGAGCTGCAGAGACCCTGAGACAGCCGCTCCTGCCCCCTCCACAGCCTGGCATTCCAGTGAGCTTGGGGGAGGGGGGGCAGAGCCAGGGACTGACAGTCACCACTCTTTGCTCACTGAAGCCAGAGAACTGAGTGATCAGCAGTTTTTAATCGCTCTGTTGTTGGTCTTAGAAGCAGCTGGGGACAGATGCAACATTGGATTGATGCTCCATCCACCTAGATAAGTATAATTTAAAAAAAAATCTCTTTTAAAGGGAAAAAAAACCCTCTCCCTCCTAAGAACCCTCCATCCCCAAGCAAAGATTCCCGCTGTAAAATATCTCCCTCCTTCAAACATTCCCCCAAAAATTAAATCCCCGTCTCTAAACCGACCCCCCTATAGCAAAAATATCTCAGTCAACACCCTCTCCCCCAGCAAAGATTCCTAATTATGAAGAAAATCTCCTTTCATCCAATCAAACTCCCTCCCATAAGCAAATCCCTGCCATTAACCACCTTCTGTAAACTTCTCTACAAGAAACTCCCCTCTTCTCCAAAAGCAAACCCACCCCCTTTCCTTAACCCCCCACCAAAAGAAACTCCCCCAGGCTGGAATTCTCACTTCCTCCCTCCCAAAACAGAAAATTTATGCCTCCCCACTTACCAGACCTCAGATTCAGCACGACACAGAAATGGAAAAACTTCTGCATCCCCAGTCTCCCTTTGGCTGTGTCATATGTGTTTGCCATCATGTTACAAACGCTCCTGAATCACACGACTCACCTAGAATCTCCCACTGTGACTGCTCCGGTACAACCTGTGTTGCAGGTCGTCCCTGTTGCTGTTCCAGTCTCTGTGCAGGCACCTGCCTCGAGTATTACCTCTATAAGAGGTATGTCTGGTTCCGCTCTGATTACCCAGCAATTTAGGGGCGATCCAGTCCAATGCAGAGGGTTTCTCAACCAGGTTGAGATATACTTTGAGATGCTGTCCCAGGCATTTCCCCACGGACAGAAGCAAAGTAGGTTTTGTGATAACTTTCTTTTCTGAGAGAGCCTTCGCCTGGGCAAACCCTCTATGGGAGACCCTAAAACCTGTTGTCTTGAGTTACCCTGAGTTTGTGGCTTCCTTTAAAAGGGTATTTGACATTCCCCACACGCTCCGCTTCTGCTGCCAAGTGCCTCATGTCTATCAAACAGAGTATGAGAACTGTTGCCGATTACGCTATTGAATTCCGTACTATGGCAGCAGAGGTTGCTTGGAACAATGAGGCCCTCGTGGCTGCTTTTTCTCATGGTCTCTCGGATACTATCAAGGATGAGATAGCAGCCCGGGATATACTCACTAAGCTGGAGAAGTTGATCACGTTTGCCATCCTGATTGACTCCAGGCTCAGAGAAAGACTCTCTTTTAAGGAGCACTTGTGGAAGACTCCTGTATATTTGTCTCCGAGCTTTGCAGTCCCACCCTTGCCTCCCTCACCTCCCATGCCTCCTGGTACCGACTCGGTCAGTGAAGATGAACCCATGCACTTGGGCTTCACACGTCTCTCTGCAGATAAGAGAACCCTTAGGAGGAGGGAGAGATTGTGCCTATATTGGGGCCAGGCAGGTCACTTTTTGAAGTTTGTCCTACCCGTCCAGGGAACAACCGAACCTTGAGGTCCTGTCATGGACAGACCTTAGGTGGCGTTATTTCATCCCTAGTTATCCAGAAGGATAAGCCCCTGGTTTCGGTTACCCTTTCTTGGGCTGAGTCGTCCGTCGAGATACAGGCTGTAATTGACTCTGGGGCTGCAGGCCTGTTCATTGATGCTGCCTTTGTATCAAAGCACTCCATTCCGCTGCAGCTGCGTGACACTCCACTTGCCATTGAGGCTCTTAATGGGAGACCTCTACAGCCTGCCCATATGACTCATGAAACTGTTCCGTTGTCCATGGCCGTAGGAGCTCTTCACCATGAGATAATCCAATTCCAAGTTATTTCCTCACCTACGTTTCCGCTGGTTATTGGTTATCCTTGGTTACAGAGGCACAACCCGTCTTTTGATTGGCTACGTGCTGAGGTTCTCTCCTGGTCGCCACAATGCAGTAATACATGCTTCCAGAAAGTAGCCAAGGTCCTGTGCACTTCTTCCCTCTCCTCCCTGCCGGAGGACTACCGCGATTTTAGCGATGTCTATGACAAAGGTCAAGCCGGTAGTTTGGCTCCACACCAGTCGTATGGTTGCACAATTGACCTTCAACCTGGTGCCATACCCCTTCATGGCCGGGTTTACCCTTTGTCAGTCCTGGAGGATAAGGCCATGGAGGATCATGTTGCAGACGCACTTTCTCGTGGTTTCATCCACAAATCCTCATCTCCTGTTGGTTTCTTCTTTGTGGTGAACTGAAACCTTGTATTGATTATAGGGGTCTCAATCATTTCACGATTAAGAATGCCTATCCGATTCTGTTGATTACGAAGTTATTTGACCGCCTCAAGGGAGCAACGGTTTTCACAAAGCTTGATTTGAGAAGGGCATACAATCTTGTGAGGATTAAGGAGAGCGACGAGTGGAAAACTGCATTTAATACCAGAACAGGCCATTATGAGTACCTCGTAATGCCTTTTGGTCTTTGTAACTCCCCGGCAGTTTTCCAGGAATTTATTAACAATGTCCTCCTAGATTTGTTGCAGTTATGTGTGGTGGTTTATTTCGACGATATCCTTATATTTTCCAAGTCCCTGGAGAGCCAGACTTACCATTCTCCCAAGGCTGCTGGCCACCCTGGGAAGAATCAACTCGTTTGGCCCATTTCCCAACAATTCTGATGGCCTAGTCTACGTGCTAATGTAACTGCCTTCGTAGCTGCCTGTTCGGTGTGTGCTCAGAGTAAGACTCCATGACACCTTTCAGTGGGCCTCCTACAACCCATACCCAATGTAGAGAGGCCCTGGACCCACCTGTCTATGGATTTCATTGTGGAGTTACCCAGCTCTAGTGATATGGTCCAGAAATATTTAGACAGAATAAAGGTGGATAAAGCACCTGGACCTGATGGCATCCACCCACGGATCCTAAAAGAATTGAGCTCTGTAATTTCAAAGCCATTGTATCTAATTTTTAGGGACTCATTAATGAAGGGAATAGTACCACTGGATTGGCGCAGGGCGAACGTGGTGTCTATATTTAAAAAGGGATCAAAGTCTTTACCAAGTAACTATAGACCTGTTAGTTTAACTTCTATAATCGGGAAGATACTGGAGCGTTTAATAAAAGACCACATAGACGAGTTCTTGCTGGAAAAAAACATTTTAAGCAACAGACAGCATGGATTCATGAAAGACAGAAGTTGTCAGACAAACCTGATTTCTTTTTATGAAGAGGCAAGTAAAACCTTGGACAGAGGGGTGGCTGTGGATGTGGTATACTTGGATTTTGCAAAAGTGTTCGACATAGTTCCCCACACGTATCTCATGTGTAAGGTAAAGTCTACAGGCTTGAAAATATCAGTTTGTAAATGGATAGAAAACTGGCTAAAAGACAGAATTCAGAGAGTAGTGGTTAATGATTCTTACTCTGAATGGTCTAAGGTTATCAGTGGTGTACCCCAAGGTTCAGTGCTGGGACCCTTACTTTTTAATATCTTTATAAATTATATTGGGTCTGGGATCGAAAGTAACATTTCTGTCTTTGCAGATGACACCAAGCTATGCAGTGGAATAATGTCCTTACAGGATGTCTCCAATTTACAAGCCAACCTCAATGCTCTGTCTAATTGGGCAACAATGTGGCAGATGAGGTTTAATGTTGAGAAATGTAAAGTTATGCACTTGGGGGCTAAGAAAATGCATGCACCATACATGCTAGGGGGAGTACAACTTGGGGAATCCGAGGTGGAGAAGGATCTGGGGGTTTTGGTAGATCATAAGCTCAATAATAGCATGCAATGCCAAGCTGCGGTTTCCAAAGCAAGCAAAGTCCTTTCTTGTATTAAGAGAGGTATGGACTCCAGAGAGAGAGATATAATTTTGCCACTGTTCAAATCATTAGTAAGACCTCATCTGGAATATGCAGTTCAGTTTTGGGCACCAGTTCTCAAAAAGGATATCGAGGAACTGGAGAAAGTGCAGAGAAGGGCAACCAAACTGATAAGAGGCATGAATGAGCTCAGCTATGAGGAAAGATTAGAGGAACTGAATTTATTCACTCTTAAAAAGAGGAGAATAAGGGGGGATATGATCAACATGATCAAATATATAAGGGGTCCATGTAGTGAACTTGGTGTTGAGTTATTCTCTTTACGGTCAACCCAGAGGACACGGGGGCACTCTTTACGTCTAGAGGAAAAGAGATTTCATCTCCAAATACACAAAGGTTTCTTCACAGTAAGAGCTGTGAAAATGTGGAATAGACTCCCTTCAGAGGTGGATCTGGCCAGCTCAGTAGATTGCTTTAAGAAAGGCCTGGATACTTTCCTAAATCTACATAATATAACTGGGTACTAACATTTATAGGTAAAGTTGATGTAAAGTTGATCCAGGGAAAATCCGATTGCCTCTTGGGGGATCAGGAAGGAATTTTTTTCCCCTGCTGTAGCAAATTGGAGCATGCTCTGCTGGGGTTTTTTGCCTTCCTCTGGATCAACTGAGGGTATAAAATTGGGTATATTGGATTGTACGATATTTTTTATTTTATTTATTTATTGTTTTTAAGGTTGAACTGGATGGACTTGTGTCTTTTTTCAACCTGACTAACTATGTAACTATGTAACTCCCAGGGCAACACCGTTATCCTTATGGTGGTTGACCGGTTCTCGAAAATGTCAACCACCATAAACAGAAATTTGCAGGCTACAGTCTACAGCTGGTGGTGTGCTGCTGGCAGATGTGCTGCTAGGACCTGGGACACCCTGTGCTATACCATCATCCCTGTCAGTGGAGGCTGCTGAGAGGTAATGACTCGGTATAGCAGGGGCAGACTTAAGTGGGTAAGGAGGAGGAGATTTGTGCTCCTTTTGTGTGGCTTTTAGGTGCTCTTGCCAACGGGCTCAGTGGTTGGATGTTAAATGCCTTGTTAAGCATGTGGTACCCAAATTGCTGGTGTTTTTGCCACGTTTGATGTGCCTGAGACACAGTTTGCAGATAGCAACAGTGCTATCTGCTGCAAATGTGCTGAAAAAGGCCCAGACAGCTGAGCTTTGGGGAATGGACTGGGAGATAATAGCTGCAGAATGTGATGGAATAGGGTGGCTAATCAATGTAAAGTGGTGTTTGGTGCACTTTAATTTGAGTACTCACGCTACACAGGCACACTCCACGGATACACTATAAAATACTGCAATATAATGCGCCAAATGTACAGTGACGCACAGAACTATATGGCATTAAACTTGCAGTAATGCACACAGAAGTAAACAGCGCTAAACTTGCAGTAATGCACACAGAAGTAAATGGCGTTAAACTTGCAGTAACGTACAAAACTATATGCGTTGAACTGGCAGTTACGCACACAAAACTACATGCATTAAACTGGCAGTAACGCACACAAAAGTTAATGGCAATAAACTGGCAGTAGCGCACACAGAAGTAAATGGCATTAAACTGGCTGTAACGCAATCAAATAGACGGTGTTCAACCATCACTAAACTGATGCTATCTGAACTTTCCCTACTCTAGCTATACACTAATGTAAAGATTACTGACACATTCTCACTACACTACACTGAAACTATCTGAGCTGTCCCTACTCTAAATTAATGTATGTATGAATGAATGACACGGTCTCACTACACTACAGTGAAACTATCTGAGCTGTCCCTTACTCTAGCTGCACACTATGCAAAGCTGAATGATAGTCCTCCTCACTACACTCACACTATCCCTAGACTGACACTAAACTGCTATTCTACACTGACAAGTGAAGTAAAATAGCACAGTATAGCACACTAACTAACTAATAGCACTGAACAGAGCTCTGTTCTACCTCTCTCCACGCCGAAATCACACTGAAAATGGCTGCCATTGAAAGAATATTTTTATACTGTGGGGAGGAAATGAGCCATGATTGGATAAAGTCATGGTGACTTTATCAAAGTCAAGGTCTGTGCCCTGATTGGCTGAAGCTTTCACTGCTTCAGCCAATCGGGGCTTGCAATGCACTGTTCAGCACCGCAATCAATGCATTATGGTCGGTTCGGTCTGAACGACCCGTTTGTTCGGATGTTCGCTGAATGAAGAACTTATGCTCAGACCAAATTGTTCGCCCATCCCTAGTAGACAGTGCAAGCCAGTAAATCAGGAAGCCAGAGATCAGCGTGGACAGAGACACCAAACAGGATCAGGAACCAGAAGGGATGTCAGCCAGGCAAGTCTTTAACAGGAACACAACAGAAAATCTTCAGATATGTTGACTAAGGCAAAGGAATGGGAGATATGAACCAGGAAGTTTAAATAGCCAGAAGGGGCTGGCTGACGAGCAGGAAATGATCACCAGGTGAGGCACTGAGGGACGATGAGTGCTGGCAATTAACCGACAGCTGAGCACTGAGAAAGGAGGGCTGAGCCCAGCCCTGACAGCCAGGGACTTGAAAAGTCTAATAACCAATGGATCTTGAGATAATGCTCTATCAAGAAAAAAGGACAGAGCTGCAAATTGTGCTTTGGAGTACTATTTTCTAACTCTTTCCCCATTCCTTCATGGAGAAATCCCAACAGATTTTGACTTCCTTTTAGGTGGACAGCTACCAGAGAGGCTACGTTCTGTTCCATAGAATCTGTATTGCTAAATCTAGGAGGACTTTGCTTTTCGTGCCCCCTGGCCTTGTTATGTAAGCCACTGATGTCATGTTGTTCAACAGGGCCAGCATATGATGCCCCTTGATGCACTGTTGAAAAAACAGAAGGCCCCACTAAACCACTTTTAGCTCCCTCCAATTGGAATACTTCTTTGCCTTTACTCTGGACCAAGAGCCCTGTGCTACTTGATCTTCAAGATGGGCTCCCCATCTCTAAGCACTCGCATCTGTAGTTAGCCTCTTGGCCAGAGTGAAGGACCAAGACTGGCCCCTTCACAGATGGGCTCGATTCCACCACCAGAATAGAGCCCTCTTCACCTGAGCGAAGATCTCGACTGGTTTCTCTAAGGACTCCTGATGATTCCAATTCCGCAATATGTTTTGTTGCAGCGGCCTAGAGTGGAAATGGGCCCACTGCACCACCGGAATGGAGGATGTGAGCAGGTCCAAAGCAGACATGGCTACTCAAATCGAAATCGAAAAATTGGTTTGAATCTGGCTCAATGTCAGCTGAAACTTTTCTATTTTCTCATCTGGTGGAACAGAGTCAATGGTGTAGCTCAGGAATCTCATTATCTGGCCTGGAACTAGATTCGACTTCCCCAAATTTAGAACCCAGCCCAGACTCCTCAGATGCTTCTGCTTTACCTGCAGGTTCAGGATTAATTGAGTCCTGGAATCGGCAATCAAAAGCTGATTATCCAAGGAAGGCACAGTTGAGATCCCCTTCAGCCTCAGTGGCTTCAAGGCTTCTGTCATAACTATGGTGAACACTCTAGGAGCTGAGAATAATCCTAAGGGGAGGCCTTGAATCTGAAGATGCAGCACTTTCTCTCACATACTGACAGCTGGGCAAAGATAATTTTGAGAAGCACAGCAAATCGGAATGTGCAGGTATGCATCCCAAAGATCTATCTATGCCATGACAGGAGCTTTATTACCGAAAAAATTGTGTTAATTCAGAATCTTTTGGAATGGATGGGCTTGTTCAGGATTTTCAAGGTTAGGATCAACTGACACTTCCCAGATGGGTTTTGTTTTACAAAGAGCATGTGGGAATAGAATCAGTTCCTGTAATAGGGACATCATTACTAGGGCTTTCTCTTGAGTTCTCCAAAGCTGGTTAAATAAAAACCTGTTTGGGGAGTCTCGGAAAACTCCAGATTGTAACTGTGAGATATGGTATTTTTGTGAAAAATACTTGAAGTTGTTTTTTCCCACTGTGGGAGAAACGACTGAAGCCTCCCTCCCTCCAGGAGGAGATTATCATTGCCTTTTAGAGGACTGTTCAGAAGGCCTGAACAAAACACCAGGTCTTCTTCTGGCCTGACTCTTTAGAACCCTGGTGTCATGGTTATGCAATAGAGTTTGTCTGTCAGCTTACCTGTCTCCATGTGTTCATCTCTAGAGACCAGCTGACCCTCACCTGACTGCTTTTGTAAACTCTCCTCTAGCATGGCTCCACCCCAGCTCCTATCAGGGAACCCGATATTAACCTGTGCACTGCAAGCCAGCAGTGCTGATCAACCATTGTGTGTTAGCGTTCGTGTGTATTTGCTGTGTTTCCTATGTCTGATTCCAGTTACCGACTTTGGCTTGTTCTTAACTATTCCTGTCTGCTCGTGACCCTGACCTTTGGCGTGTCCCCGACCATTCCTGTTTGCCTGTGAACTTGAACCTTGGCGTGAACTCTGTTGTCCTTGTCTGCTTGTGGCCCCGACCTTGGCTTGTCCCTTACTTTCCTTGTTGTTCCAGCCTGCTGCCTCCTTCCTCTTCTCCTGTAGTCTACCGTGAGCGTGAGCTGTGAGACCCTGGGGGCCGTGACCTGGAGCCAGACTGCAGCGCAGTCCATCCTTACCACTAGAGGCTCTGGTGAACACCTGCTGGCTTTTAGACTCCGCGCCCTGAGGAATCTATGCTCTAGCTCCCAGTGGGATCTGTGTCAGTGATCCAGTAGACCTGTTTCCTGAACCTCCCAGGGTTCAATCCGCAGCAGTCAGTCCTAGGGTCCACTACCTAGCGGTGCACTTCTGACTACTACAGAGTGCATCTGTCACCTAGCCTCAAGGTGACCTGACAGTTTGATCAGCCATGGACCCGGCTGATGTGCCGCTACTCGCAGATGATCCGTTGCAGGGCTTAGTTCGCAGACTTGAGACCCAGGAATCGCATCAGACCCAGGTGATGCGATTCCTTCAGGATTTGGCTTCCCGTTTTGAACAGGTTCAGGCCATTAGGACCCCCGGTTCAACAACCTCAACCGCTATCTGCTGCTGCACCTATCGCACCAGTCGCAGCCACATATTCATTACATCTGCCAGCTCCGGCCCGTTTCTCTGGGGACTCCAAGGCCTGCAAGGGGTTCCTTAGCCAGTGCACAATTCATTTTGAGCTTCTGCCCCAAAACTTCCTGTCTGATCGGGCAAAGGTAGCCTATATTATATCCCTCCTGTCCGGCGAGGCGTTAGCCTGGGCTGCCCCTCTGTGGGAACTAAATGATCCAGTGGTTTCTAGCCTGTCTGATTTCTTGAGACTTTTTCGGAATATCTTCGAGGAACCGGGTCGTGTCTCTTCAGCGGCCAGTGCCCTTTTACGTCTCCGTCAAGAGTCCGCTTCTGTGGGACAGTACGCTCTTCATTTTTGTACTTTGACTGCTGAGCTGAGTTGGAATAATGAGGCCCTAGTTGCAACCTTTTTACATGGCCTCTCTGATAGAGTGAATGATGAATTAGCAGGAAGATCTCTCCCTGCTGATCTGGATGGTGTCATCACCTTGTGTAACCAGATCGATATTCGCTTTCAGGAGAGGGCCCTGGATAAAAAAAACGCCAGCACTCCCCATTCTTTAGGCAGTCTGAGCTCCTTGTCCCTTCTCTTCATTCCGCGGAGCACCTCCTGCCTGCTGAGGAACCTATGTAGCTGGGCCGGACCAAGTTATCTCCCGAAGAACGCACTAGGCGCAGAACTCTGGGCCTGTGCCTCTACTGTGGCGTCAAAGGTCATTTTCGTGGTACTTGTTCTCTTCGACCGGAAAAACGCTCAGGGCTAATAAATCTGTAAGGTGGAGTATTGGACCCTGAAATATCACCTTCACCTTCTCGTCTTCTCCTTTCTGTGTTTCTTCATGTTGGCGCTTCCCGTCATTCGGTCTCGGCATATCTGGATTCCGGAGCCGCTGGCAATTTCATGGACTGGGGAACTGCGTCTTCCATGAGACTTACCCTTTTGCCCCTTACAACGCCATTGGTGGTCTTGGCGATTAATGGAACTGTTCTCCCAGGGGGCCCTATCCGCTTCCAGACCCTCCCTGTTAAGATGTCAGTAGGGACACTCCACCAGGAGTGTATATCCTTCCTTGTCTTACCTAAGGCTTCATCTCCTATCATATTAGGTCTTCCTTGGTTACGGCTCCATTCTCCACATGTTGACTGGACAGCTGGACAGATCTTGACTTGGGGTTCCTCCTGTTCCTCCTCCTGCCTACTCAAGGTTACCCCAAAAGAGAAACTTCCTGTTGCCACCAACCCAGTATCTTCTGCTCTTCCCGCTGCATATAGCGATTTCTGGAATGTCTCCTGCAATACTCGGGCTGAGGCACTCTCTGGGTCGTGTGGCACTCTGGATGAGGAGCCCACCTGTGAACCTGAGCCGATCAGTCACTGCAGTTTGCATGGCCATTTCCCTTCGCCTGTCCCTGGACCCCCTTTGACACACACCCAGGCTGACTCGTCCACCAGTTCCACAGTCGCTACGCCCTGCGATGCAATTCTGGTGGTCGCTGCACCTGACGATGCTATTCATTCGGCCTCTGCACCAGTCCAGCCTATGCCCAGTGAGCTTCCTGCTTCTTGTTCAGGACCTTCTGTAACCTGGCCTCACCCTACTGCTACTACGTCCGTTCAAACTTGTTTAAGAGGCTCAATCCATCCTTTGGATAGACTGCCTCATTCGGCCAGGTGGGGTTTTTAATCTTTTGTTCAGGGCTCTCTGCATTCTGTTTGTGTTTCAGCTATCCAGCTTAACTCTTGTGACACGTCACCTTCTAACCAACCTGACCTCAGGGATCCACTGACCTCTACCCAGTCTGATGGTCCTGTGTTGGATGTATAGCTCATCTTTAAGGGTTTGGGGGACCCTGTTCAGACTTCTGATGGTCTTCTCGTGCCCTTACCCATTTCTAAAAAGCCTAAATGCCCCGTACACACGGTCGGACTTTGTTCGGACATTCCGACAACAAAATCCTAGGATTTTTTCCGACGGATGTTGGCTCAAGCTTGTCTTGCATAAACACGGTCACACAAAGTTGTCGAAAAATCCGATCGTTCTGAACGAGGTGACGTAAAACACGTACATCGGGACTATAAACGGGGCAGTGGCCAATAGCTTTCATCTCTTTATTTATTCTGAGCATGCATGGCACTTTGTCCATCGGATTTGTGTACACACGATCGGAATTTCCAACAACGGATTTTGTTGTCGGAAAATTTTATATCCTGCTCTCAAACTTTGTGTGTCGGAAAATCCGATGGAAAATGTGTGATGGAGCCTACACACGGTCGGAATTTCTGACAACAAGGTCCTATCACACATTTTCCGTCGGAAAATCCGACCGTGTGTACGGGGC
Organism: Lithobates septentrionalis; assembly: GCA_037952835.1. Lineage (NCBI taxonomy): Eukaryota > Metazoa > Chordata > Amphibia > Anura > Ranidae > Lithobates > Lithobates septentrionalis. Next base: position 351,863 of record JBBDGP010001501.1, on the reverse strand, counting down.
ATTAGTCCTCAATAAGTCCTTTCGTCCTCTCCCTACCTCGGTTCCGGTCTCTGAGGATAATCTAAAGTACAAGGTTAGTCAAGTTTTGGATTCCCAGCTCCGTAAAGGCATTCTTCAGTACCTCGTACATTGGAAAGGTTTTGGTCCTGAGGAGAGGTCTTGGATCACTGCATCTGAGATCTTTGCTCCTCGTCTATTGAGGAGATTCCATCTGGAGTTTCCCTTTAAGCCTGGCCACAGGCGGGGGAGGGGGAGGCCTCATAAGAGGGGGGTACTGTCATGGTTATGCAATAGAGTTTGTCTGTCAGCTTACCTGTCTCCATGTGTTCATCTCTAGAGACCAGCTGACCCTCACCTGACTGCTTTTGTAAACTCTCCTCTAGCATGGCTCCACCCCAGCTCCTATCAGGGAACCCTATATTAACCTGTGCACTGCAAGACAGCAGTGCTGATCAACCATTGTGTGTTAGCGTTCGTGTGTACTTGCTGTGTTTCCTATGTCTGATTCCAGTTACCGACTTTGGCCTGTTCTTAACTATTCCTGTCTGCTCGTGACCCTGACCTTTGGCGTGTCCCCAACCATCCCTGTTTGCCTGTGACCTTGAACCTTGGCGTGAACTCTGTTGTCCTTGTCTGCTTGTGGCCTAGACCTTTGGATTGTCCCTTACTTTCCTTGTTGTTCCAGCCTGCTGCTTCCTTCCTCTTCTCCTGTAGTCTACCGTGAGCGTGAGCTGTGAGACCCTGGGAGCCGCGACCTGGAGCCAGACTGCAGCGCAGTCCATCCTCATCACTAGAGGCTCTGGTGAACACCTGCTGGCTCTTAGACTCCACGCCCTAGGGAATCTATGCTCTAGCTCCCAGTGGGATCTGTGTCAGTGATCCAGTAGACCTGCTTCCTGAACCTCCCAGGGTTCAATCCGCAGCAGTCAGTCCTAGGGTTCACTACCTAGCGGTGCACTTCTGCCTCCTACAGAGTGCATCTGTCACCTAGCCTCAAGGGGGCCTGACACCTGGGACCGTGGAAAAGAACAAAAATTAAGCTTAACGTTGCTTCATCTTTTTTGCCAAAAAAGCTTTTCTTCATGTCTGAGGGTCTGTCTAGGACCGCCTCCAGAGCAAAAGGTCCCCAGAAATGAATTAGTCATTGCTGAAGATCTGGCTGACATCCTAATTGAGATCCGATTATCAGATCGGCTGTCGGGTGCTGTGGCTGATATCACGGCCAGTTCCCTACTGTGCATGTGAAAAGCCGCTGCGTTTTCAAACTGGGCCGGCGGCGGAGGAAGGAGGAGTGGGCCGGACTTCAGAGGGCCGCGGCGCCTTCTCTCGGAAGTGGGGAATTGTACCTGTCAAAAACAGGTACCCATTCCTCCCTCCCCCCTGAAAGGTGCCAAATGTGGCAAAGGAGGGGGGGAGGAAGCATATAAGTGGAGGTTCCACTTTTGGGTGGAACTCTGCTTTAAGATTAGATAGAGAGGATCCCCACATTTATTTGAAATGGGAATCTGCCTTCTTGTCCATGGCATCTTTAACCACTTAAGGACCGCCTCACGTCGATGTACGTCGGCAAGGCGGCACGGGCAGGCAAAATCACGTACATGTACGTGATTTGCCCCCCCGCGGAAGGGGGGTCCGATCGGACCCCCCCCCCCGGTGCCCGAGGCGGTCCCGTTTTGTTCCTCGGCGATCGGAGGGGAGGGGGAGGCCATCCGTTCGTGGCCCCCCCTCGCGATCGCCGCCGGCCAATGGGAAATTTCCTTTGCTGCTGTATGCTAAACAGCAGCAAAGGAAATGATGTCATCTCTCCTCGGCTCGGTAGTTTCCGTTCCCGCGCCGAGGAGAGAAGACATCAATGTGAGTGCACAACACTACACACACAGTAGAACATACAAAACACCCCAACCCCCCCCCCCCCGATCGCCCCCCCGATCCCCCCGCAATCACCCCCCCCTGTCACAAACTGACACCAAGCAGGTTTTTGTTTTTTTTTCTGATTACTGCTAGGTGTCAGTTTGTGACAGTTACAGTGTTAGCACAGTTACTGTTAGCCCCCTGTAGGTCTAGGGTACCCCCCTAACCCCCCCTAATAAAGTTTTAACCCCTTGATCACCCCCCGTCACCAGTGTCACTAAGCGATCATTTTTCTGATCGCTGTATTAGTGTCGCTGGTGACGCTAGTTAGGGACGTAAATATTTAGGTTCGCCGTCAGCGTTTTATAGCGTCAGGGACCCCCATATACTATCTAATAAATGTTTTAACCCCTTGATTGCCCCCTAGTTAACCCTTTCACCACTGATCACCGTATAACCGTTACGGTTGACGCTGGTTAGTTCGTTTATTTTTTATAGTGTCAGGGCACCCGCCGTTTATTACCGAATAAAGGTTTAGCCCCCTAATCGCCCGGCGGTGATATGCGTCGCCCCAGGCAGCGTCAGATTAGCGCCAGTACCGCTAACACCCACGCACGCAGCATGCGCCTCCCTTAGTGGTATAGTATCTGATCAGATCAATATCTGATCCGATCAGATCTATACTAGCGTCCCCAGCAGTTTAGGGTTCCCAAAAACGCAGTGTTAGCGGGATCAGCCCAGATACCCGCTAGTACCTGCGTTTTGCCCCTCCGCCCAGCCCACCCAAGTGCAGTATCGATCGATCACTGTCACTTACAAAACACTAAACGCATAACTGCAGCGTTCGCAGAGTCAGGCCTGATCCCTGCGATCGCTAACAGTTTTTTTGGTAGCATTTTGGTGAACTGGCAAGCAAGCACCAGCCCCAGGCAGCGTCAGGTTAGCGCCAGTAGCGCTAACACCCACGCACGCACCGTACACCTCCCTTAGTGGTATAGTATCTGATCGGATCAATATCTGATCCGATCAGATCTATACTAGCGTCCCCAGCAGTTTAGGGTTCCCAAAAACGCAGTGTTAGCGGGATCAGCCCAGATACCTGCTAGCACCTGCGTTTTGCCCCTCCGCCCGGCCCGGCCCAGCCCACCCAAGTGCAGTATCGATCGATCACTGTCACTTACAAAACACTAAACGCATAACTGCAGCGTTCGCAGAGTCAGGCCTGATTCCTGCGATCGCTAACAGTTTTTTTGGTAGTATTTTGGTGAACTGGCAAGCACCAGCCCCAGGCAGCGTCAGGTTAGCGCCAGTACCGCTAACACCCACGCACGCAGCATACACCTCCCTTAGTGGTACAGTATCTGAACGGATCAATATCTGATCCGATCAGATCTATACTAGCGTCCCCAGCAGTTTAGGGTTCCCAAAAACGCAGTGTTAGCGGGATCAGCCCAAATACCTGCTAGCACCTGCATTTTGCCCCTCCGCCCGGCCCAGCCCAGCCCACCCAAGTGCAGTATCGATCGATCACTGTCACTTACAAAACACTTAACGCATACCTGCAGCGTTCGCAGAGTCAGGCCTGATCCCTGCGATCGCTAACAGTTTTTTTGGTAGCTTTTTATTGAACTGGCAAGCACCAGCGGCCTAGTACACCCCGGTCGTAGTCAAACCAGCACTGCAGTAACACTTGGTGACGTGGCGAGTCCCATAAGTGCAGTTCAAGCTGGTGAGGTGGCAAGCACAAGTAGTGTCCCGCTGCCACCAAAAAGACAAACACAGGCCCATCGTGCCCATAATGCCCTTCCTGCTGCATTCGCCAATCCCAATTGGGAACCCACCACTTCTGCAGCGCCTGTACTCCCCCCATTCACATCCCCAACCAAATGCAGTCGGCTGCATGAGAGGCATTTTTATGTCCTCCCGAGTACCCCTACCCAACGAACCCCCCCAAAAAAGATGTTGTGTCTGCAGCAAGCGCGTATATAGGCGTGACACCCGCTATTATTGTCCCTCCTGTCCTGACAATCCTGGTCTTTGCATTGGTGAATGTTTTGAACGCTACCATTCACTAGTTGAGTATTAGCGTAGGGTACAGCATTGCACAGACTAGGACACACTTTCACAGGGTCTCCCAAGATGCCATCGCATTTTGAGAGACCCAAACCTGGAACCGGTTACAATTATAAAAGTTAGTTACAAAAAAAGTGTAAAAAAAAAATATATATATAAAATAAAAAAAAATAATTGTCGTTTTATTGTTCTCTCTCTCTCTCTATTCTCTCTCTATTGTTCTGCTCTTTTTTACTGTATTCTATTCTGCAATGTTTTATTGTTATTATGTTTTATCATGTTTGCTTTTCAGGTATGCAATTTTTTATACTTTACCGTTTACTGTGCTTTATTTTTTTGACTTCAGGTACGCCATTCACGACTTTGAGTGGTTATACCAGAATGATGCCTGCAGGTTTAGGTATCATCTTGGTATCACTCTTTTCAGCCAGCGGTCGGCTTTCATGTAAAAGCAATCCTAGCGGCTAATTAGCCTCTAGACTGCTTTTACAAGCTGTGGGAGGGAATGCCCCCCCCCCCCACCGTCTTCCGTGTTTTTCTCTGGCTCTCCTGTCTCAACAGGGAACCTGAGAATGTAGCCGGTGATTCAGCCAGCTTACCATAGAGCTGATCAGAGACCAGAGTGGCTCCAAACATCTCTATGGCCTAAGAAACCGGAAGCTACAAGCATTTTATGACTTAGATTTCGCCGGATGTAAATAGCGCCATTGGGAAATTGGGGAAGCATTTTATCACACCGATCTTGGTGTGGTCAGATGCTTTGAGGGCAGAGGAGAGATCTAGGGTCTAATAGACCCCAATTTTTTCAAAAAAGAGTACCTGTCACTACCTATTGCTATCATAGGGGATATTTACATTCCCCGAGATAACAATAAAAATGATTAAAAAAAAAAAAATATGAAAGGAACAGTTTAAAAATAAGATAAAAAAGCAAAAAAATAATAATAAAAAAAAAAAAGCACCCTTGTCGCCCCCTGCTCTCGCGCTAAGGCGAACGCAAGCGGCGGTCTGTCGTCAAACGTAAACAGCAATTGCACCATGCATGTGAGGTATCACCGCAAAGGTCAGATCGAGGGCAGTAATTTTTGCACTAGACCTCCTCTGTAAATCTAAAGTGGTAACCTGTAAAGGCTTTTAAAGGCTTTTAAAAATGTATTTAATTTTGTTGCCACTGCACGTTTGTGCGCAATTTTAAAGCATGTCATGTTTGGTATCCATGTACTCGGCCTAATATCATCTTTTTTATTTCATCAAACATTTGGGCAATATAGTGTGTTTTAGTGCATTAAAATTTAAAAAGTGTGTTTTTTCCCCAAAAAATGCGTTTGAAAAATCGCTGCGCAAATACTGTGTGAAAAAAAAAATGAAACACCCACCATTTTAATCTGTAGGGCATTTGCTTTAAAAAAATATATAATGTTTGGGGGTTCAAAGTAATTTTTTTGCAAAAAAAGATAACTTTTTCATGTAAACAATAAGTGTCAGAAAGGGCTTTGTCTTCAAGTGGTTAGAAGAGTGGGTGATGTGTGACATAAGCTTCTAAATGTTGTGCATAAAATGCCAGGACAGTTCAAAACCCCCCCAAATGACCCCATTTTGGAAAGTAGACACCCCAAGCTATTTGCTGAGAGGCATGTCGAGTCCATGGAATATTTTATATTGCGACACAAGTTGCGGGAAAGAGACAATTTTTTTTTTTTTTTTTTTGCACAAAGTTGTCACTAAATGATATATTGCTCAAACATGCCATGGAAATATGTGAAATTACACCCCAAAATATATTCTGCTGCTTCTCCTGAGTACGGGGATACCACATGTGTGAGACTTTTTGGGAGCCTAGCCGCGTACGGGACCCTGAAAACCAAGCACCGCCTTCAGGCTTTCTAAGGGCGTGAGTTTTTGATTTCACTCTTCACTGCCTATCACAGTTTCGGAGGCCATGGAATGCCCAGGTGGCACAAAACCCCCCCAAATGACCCCATTTTGGAAAGTAGACACCCAAAGCTATTTGCTGAGAGGTATAGTGAGTATTTTGCAAACCTCACTTTTTGTCACAAAGTTTTGAAAATTGAAAAAAGAAAAAAAAAATGTTTTTTCTTGTCTTTCTTCATTTTCAAAAACGAATGAGAGCTGCAAAATACTCACCATGCCTCTCAGCAAATAGCTTGGGGTGTCTACTTTCCAAAATGGGGTCATTTGGGGGGGTTTTGTGCCACCTGGGCATTCCGAAACTGTGATAGGCAGTGAAGAGTGAAATCAAAATTTTTCACCCTTAGAAATCCTGAAGGCGGTGATTGGATTTCGGGGCCCCGTACGCGGCTAGGCTCCCAAAAAGTCCCACACATGTGGTATCCCCATACTCAGGAGAAGCAGCTAAATGTATTTTGGGGTGCAATTCCACATATGCCCATGGCCTGTGTGAGCAATATATCATTTAGTGACAACTTTATGAAAAAAAAAAAAAAAATTGTCTCTTTCCTGCAACTTGTGTCGCAATATAAAATATTCCATGGACTCGACATGCCTCTCAGCAAATAGCTTGGGGTGTCTACTTTCCAATATGGGGTAATTTTGGGGGGTTTTGTGCCACCTGGGCATTCCATGGCCTCCGAAACTGTGATAGGCAGTGAAGAGTGAAATCAAAAATTTACACTCTTAGAAATCCTGAAGGCGGTGATTGGTTTCGGGGCCCCGTACGCGGCTAGGCTCCCAAAAAGTCCCACACATGTGGTATCCCCATACTCAGGAGAAGCAGCTGAATGTATTTTGGGGTGCAATTCCACATAGGCCCATGGCCTGTGTGAGCAATATATCATTTAGTGACAACTTTTTGTAAATATTTTTTTTTTTTGTCATTATTCAATCACTTGGGACAAAAAAAATAAATATTCAATGGGTTCAACATGCCTCTCAGCAATTTCCTTGGGGTGTCTACTTTCCAAAATGGGGTCATTTGGGGGGGTTTGTACTGCCCTGTCATTTTAGCACCTCAAGAAATGACATAGGCAGTCATAAACTAAAAGCTGTGTAAATTACAGAAAATGTACCCTAGTTTGTAGACGCTATAACTTTTGCGCAAACCAATAAATATACGCTTATTGACATTTTTTTTACCAAAGACATGTGGCCGAATACATTTTGGCCTAAATGTATGACTAAAATTTAGTTTATTGGATTTTATTTATAACAAAAAGTAGAAAATATCATTTTTTTTCAAAATTTTCGGTCTTTTTCCATTTATAGCGCAAAAAATAAAAACCGCAGAGGTGATCAAATACCATCAAAAGAAAGCTCTATTTGTGGGAAGAAAAGGACGCAGATTTCGTTTGGGTACAGCATTGCATGACCGCGCAATTAGCAGTTAAAGCGACGCAGTGCCAAATTGGAAAAAGACCTCTGGTCCTTAGGCAGCATAATGGTCCGGGGCTCAAGTGGTTAAGTATGCCCATATCCTCAAAAGCCAAATCTGTGCATCTGGAAACCAGAGAGAAAGCTGCATCCAATCTCGGGTTTATGTTCCATACAAGAGTTTCATCCTAATCAAATGAGAATCTCCTCTTAAAGAGGTCAGCCCACCCCTGCAAAAATTAAAAGCCAACAGCTACACATACTGTAGCTGCTGACTTTTAATAATAGGACACTTACCTGTTTTGGAGTCCAGCGATGACGGCACCGCAGCTAATATTTCCATCAGCTGTCTGGTGCTGCCACCGCCATTGCGATGTAAGGGAAACCTGGCAGTGTAGCATTACGGCTTCACGCTGGGTCCCTACTGCTCATGTGCGAGGCACTGCTGCGCTCTCCTGGCCCGGCGGTGGGGGAAGGAGAAGGGGGGGTAGCTGAGCTGTGACGTAATTCATCACGGCCCAGACTCCATGGGGTTGATTTACTAAAGGCAAAAAAACTGTGCACTTTGGAAAGTGCAGTTGCACACTGCAAGAGCAGTTGCTCCAGAGCTTAGTAAATGAACAGAAGCTCCGCTGACTTTCATCAACCAAACATGTGCAAGCAAAAATGCTGTTTTTTTTTATTTTCCTTGTATGTGATTGGGTATTCTTTGCAAAGTGAAGCTTTGCCTCATTTACTAAGCAGAGTGCAATTGCACTTTCCAAGGTGCACAGTCTATTGGCCTTTAGTAAATCAACCCCCATGTGTTTGGGTTTAAAGGGATGAGGTGGCAACCCTAAGAAAGAGAGACCGGCAAAACAAAAGCAAAAAACAGCATCCTCCAAACTGCGCATGCACAGCGTCACCTCAGGATCATAGTGTTAGGCCACTCCTCCCCTTAAACATACAAACTCAGTGGAGAGGATAGATAAAAGACCCTCCAAGGTAAGAATAAAGGCCTGGCTGGTGCATGAGACACCTGCTCCCACTACTTCTGCTGGCTCTTTCTACTCCATCCCAGCAGAGTGTGCAGCCAAAATGCAATTTAAATCTCCCAGTTTATCCTGCCACTGCGAGGACAGAAAGCAGAAGGCATCCAGTAGAAGACCCCACCCCCCTCCCCTGCGGTCCGGCAGCCGGAAAAGGGGGCTTCTCACACCCTGCCAGAAGTCCTGCCTAACTTGAAGTCACCAATCATAGTGTTTAAAAAAAACAATCCTGGTCACCTTCCCGGAGTTGTGCAGTGTTACTATGGTAACACTGTAGGGCTCTAGTCACGGTATGTTTTAAAAAAAATTGTAAAAAAGGAAAAAATTTTATAAAAAATATTTTAAAATGTGAAAAAAATTTATTTCAAATGTGTTTTTTTTATACGTACTGTCACCAGTCAGTGTCCCTGATCATTTTAGGGGTATTTGTACTGTCTTGCCATTTTTGGGCCTCAAGAAATGAGATATGCCGCGTATAGACGATCAGAATTTCCGATAACCAAACCGTGGATTTATTTCCGACGGATGTTGGCTCAAACTTGTCTTGCATACACATGGTCGCACAAATGTTGTTGGAAATTCCGAACGTCAAGAACGCGGTGATGTACAACATGTACAACGAGCCAAGAAAAATGAAGTTCAATAGCCAGTGCGGCTCTTCTGCTTAAATCCAAGCATGTGTGGAATTTTTTGCGTTGGAATTGTCTACACACGCTCGGAATTTACGACAACGAATTTTGTTGTCGGAAAATTTGATATCCAGCTCTCAAATTTTTGTTGTCAGAAATTCCAACAGCAAATGTCCGATGGAGCCTACACATGGTCAGAATTTCCGGCAACAAGCTCACATCGAACATTTGTTGTCGAAAATTCCGACCGTGTGTACGCTTCATTAGGCTGTCAGTACATCAGGATCGATGGATTTTCAGATACTGTATGTATACCATAGTTTGTGAACTCTATAACTTTCATACAGACTAAATAATATACACTGATTTGGGTTACTTTCACCAAAAAAAGTAGCAGTAAACATTTTGGCCTAAATTTTTGACGAAACATTAACAGCAACAGCGCTGAAAGTTAAAAATTGGCCTGGGCAGGAAAGGGGTGAATGTGCCCAGTATTGAAGTGGTTAATGGACTCTTTATTCTGAAATGTTTCCCAATATTTGTTACATTTCTGCTACATTTGCTTCATTTCTACAATATTTTTACATCTAATAGCAGCTGTTAGTCTCATATTATATATGTGTTATTTCCCCATCTAGTGGTCATGTGGTGCTATTTCTTTTTTTTTTCCCCATTTACTTCCTTAGTTAAAAGTATCATCAATACTAAGAGCAATTTCACACTGCTTTGCTGTGGTTTGTGTGTACTCACAGTTTTCCTGCAATTAACCCATCGTTTCCCCTAGACTTCCTATTAGATCCTGTGTTTTTGAGTTGGTCTTAATTACCACCAGTTTCGTGCATGTGTAATTGATCTGGATTAACCTAACAGAGATGTTCTCCTAAAAAAAAAAAGTGTATAATGTAGCCTGCACATTCCATTTTGTCAAGAACTGCACCTGAAAAACATTGATGCTCATCTTCGTCCTGGATGTAGTGACTTGCTGAGTCCTTTCCGGCTTGCACATGTGTGCTGCAGCTCCATATAATCCTCTATAGAGAGCTGGATCAAGAATAATGCCCTGTACACATGGTCGCACATTCCGACAACAAAACCCATTGGATTCTTTCTGACGGATGTTGGCTCAAACTTGTCTTGCATACACACGGTCACACAAAGTTGGTCAGAAATTCTGAACGTCAAGAACGCGGTGACATACAACACGTACGACGAGCCGAGATAAATGAAGTTCTATAGCCAGTGCTGCTCTTCTGCTTGATTTTGAGCATGCGTGGCACTTTGTGTGTCGGAATTGTCTACACACGATCGGAATTTACGTGAACGGATTTTGTTGTCAGAAAATTTTAGAGCCAGCTCTCAAACTTTGTGTGTCGGAAATTCCGATGGAAAATGTCAGATGGAGCCTACACACGGTCGGAATTTCTGACAACAAGCTCCGATCTCACATTTTCTGTCGGAAAGTCCGACCGTGTGTACAGGGCATAAAGGTGAACATCAGACCATGTGGGCTGCACCTAGTGGGATGGGCTGCACTCATTAAAATACAAGAAAAAAAGTGTAGCGCTATAATGTGTCAATAGAAAACATTAACATTAAAGTGTACTGATTGACCAGTAGTGTATATCCCAAAAATTAAATAATATTGGAACAAATAAACAAAAAGCAGTAAAGCAGTAGAAATTCCAAAATGTGCAAAGAGAACCACTCTTGTTTAAAACCTTTGAAATATGGCAATATAAAGAGTGTGTATCACACAGATTGAACCCAACCCCCTAAAGCCAACAACAGGCAGATAGGGATGGGAACAAGTGATAAGTCCCTGAAGTGAGAGAAGTTCTTATATTCAGGTAGAGACTTCTTAAAGCATAGATCCAGATCACATGGAAATGGTTGTTACTGATGGACTCCTCCACTGATCAGCCTGATGCAAAGAGTAATAAAAATGCCCTTACCAGACGCGGTGGACTCACAAGCCATACAGCGGTGAGTCGTACGAGCTTGAACCGTGTAGCACGGTAAGGTTATAGCTGTTCCTGGTCTGCAACCGGATGGACTTAAGAAGGACTCCAATCTCAAGCAGTCTCTCGGTTCGTCCTCCAGCGCTCTCTTGGGTCTCAGGTAGTTGGAGATAAGGAGAAAGTGGACAAAAGGAAGCTCCACATAGTGTAAATCCAATCAGGAGATTTATTGTATAAAAAATCTTTTCCAACGAAAAAATTCCAAATAAAAACCAATATTTCATAAAAACGTAATTAGCGCAGTAGACAGATGGTAAAGGTAGCGTCCTACACCCGACGCGTTTCGTCTGAGAAGACATCAACTGGGGTACAGCTAACCTCTCATCTGCTGCGCTATTTAATACAAAATGCTCTAATCCGCATTGGGGACACCTGCGTAGCGTGACTTCCGGGTTTGCGTCATGTGATGGTATTCGATGTCAGCTGACTTACTATCTGGCCTATCAACAAATTGAATTCAGGATCCAAACCAAGCCTCGGTTTGGATCCCGTGTACAGCCAATTCTAATTGGGCGGATGAGGACATGTGATCCCCACGTCCAGGCGTCACAGCACGGTGACGTGGAGCCCAATAATAAGCCCTTGTTAGCTGGCTACTTATGGACGTATGCGTCACCACGCATCTATGTGGCGACGTCATACGTCCACTATCCCTCTCATTATACAAAATAATGCAGACGAACCGCTCGCATTGCGCAGGCGCAGCAGCACGGAAATCCAAGTCCATCCCACCTAAGTTTATCAAGGGACAGTGTCTTCTGAACGACCATCGATCAAAGACACTTCCTCACTCCATTCGCCACTCATGTAAATCTCCATAACTGATAGGATTGGCGGACATAGATTTTATGTCATCCAAAGAGAAAATAATCACTGGGGCATAGGAGTAATATAGGTGCATGGACTAAAAAATCATTGAGGAGAACTCTGAATGTGGAACCCTGATAGTCACGACACACATGTTCCCCAATGTTTACAAACATTGTTCATGAACCAAAAGGTACAGTCTCTTACACAGCTGTGTGTTACAAACTATCTAGTTGTGTAAAAATTGTATAAAAAATGCATAAAAAATGCATATAATATATAATATTGAAAAAGAAGAAGAAAAAATATATGCATAAATATATAATCCCAGGGAATAAAAATCCACCTGATGAGTTGGTCATGACGACCGAACCCATCTAGGAAGAACCCATGTCCAAAACAGGAGGTATATAAGCCTCCTATTTGACCTCCTGTATTTGGGTCATGGGTATCTCCTGTTTAAATATGAACAGAGAAAAGGAAGATAGGGAAAAAAGAGCAAAAAAATGAAGGAATCCAAAAAAATTGAATATTTGATTAAATGGACATAGTATGTATTGTAGAGTCTTTGTAGTAGAAATGGTGAAATCTACTATAAATTAGAATACCTACAGTCAACCAGAAAATATGTGTAGACATTTCCAGAGTGGAGGGAGGGCGTAATGAGAGTCTTAAGACTGATTTATAAATGCGTTTATGTCCCACTCGATGTTTAAACCGTGGGGTACATAACATTTAATTTGGTGTATCCACCAGGTCTCAAGTTTAGAGACTCCCCTTATGCTAGATTCCCCTCTCCAATGTGGAACGAACCTGTCTATAACCTGAAAAGTGGTTCCTACTGGATTGCGGTCGTGATATAATGCATAGTGTTTAGAAACGCTATGGTTAGTTTTGCCTTTCTTGATTGCTGTGATGTGTTCTTTCACCCTAGTGGTGAAATTACGTATTGTCCGACCAATATATTGTTTTTTACACGGACATGTAATGAGATATACAATGTATGGGGTTTTACATGTAGCGAATTGTTTTGTACTGTATATTTTGCCTGTAGTAGTAGAATTGAATGTATCCATTTTACGTGCTTGGCAAGCATTCCATTTGCAAACTGTGCATCTTCTACAAGGATAAAATCCTTGCATATTGTGGAAGAATGAAATTTTCTTTGGAGAATCTATTACATTCGGTGCGATTTGTCCTTTAATTGATGGAGCACCCCTAAATATAGTAGCAGCTTGTTCGGGTAGTACAGGGCCCAAAATAGTATCACTCTTCAATACTTTCCAGTGTTTTTTAATGATGTTTCTGACTTGTCTATGTTGAGTGGAAAAATTCGTTAAAAAAGACCATTTGTGCTTGGAATCTCCCTGTTTTTTAGGTTCACCTGATTGGGCTGTCAGTAGAGAGGCCCGATCCATTAAGGCTACTTGTTGGATCTCCTTTGTGATAAGGGAATTATCGTATCCCTTTTCGCAAAAGCGTTGTTTTAGGATCTCGGCTTGTAAAAAATAATCAGAGAGGTGGGAACAGTTTCTTCTTATTCTCACTAGCTGGCTTTTCGGAATGGATTTGAGCCACACCTGGTGATGACAGCTATCGGTCGAAATATAGCCGTTCCGATCCGTAGCCTTAAAATATGTTTTGGTTTCCAAACGACCGTTGTTCAATATGATCTCTAAGTCCAAAAAATGGATCTTGGACCGGCTAGCTTCATATGTCAAATGGATCCCTCTCCGGTTTGCATTCAAGGTAGTAATGAATGCATCCAACGAGTCCATACTACCCCTCCATAGGAGGAGGATGTCGTCTATATACCTCACCCACAGAGCTAACTCTGGGGGGTATAGAGCATAGACGACATCCTCCTCCCATTTGGCCATGAAAATGTTTGCCAGACTGGGGGCGAACTTCGCCCCCATGGCCACCCCCTTTGTCTGCAGAAAGAATTGATCATTATACCAAAAATAATTGGCACCCGTGGCGAATTTGAGTAAATCCATGATGAACTCCTTCTGTGTTCGGGGGATGTTGTTCTCTCTTGAAAGGCATCTTCAATCTGAGCAAAACAACCTTTTCAGAAGCAGAGAAGATTGTGCTTGAGAAGGGTTTAAAGTTCGCTCCTCCCAAAAAATTGAACAAATTCTCCGTTTTTATTGACGTACAGAAATATGTACGTAAATTAAACATTCAAAGATACATCATGTCAAACTCTAGTAGACCTCTTGGTCCACAGATTATTACCCAAACTGTGCATTCAGGATTGAGCAATCCGTCCCTATTTAATCCACCAGCCCCCGTAGCACCTCCAATTAAGGTATTCAGGGACCTAGTTTTAAAGGACCTTGAAGACCTTCCCCCTAAAAGGATATACAATGATCCGAAGTTTAAAATAGGATTAAAGTCCTTATGTGAAAGGAAGGACCTTATTATCCGCTCCGCGGATAAGGGAGGAGGGGTCGTCATTCTCGATAGAAGTGACTATCATAGCGAGATGACCAGGATTCTCAGCGATTCCGAGACTTACCGCTGCCTTCAAAAGAATCCAACTTCAGAATACAAAAAGATATTAACTGGCTTGGTTGACACCGGGTCACGACTTGGCATTCTGAATAAAAAAGAAAAACACTTTCTAGTACCAGTGGCACCACGCATTCCCATCATGTACTATCTGCCGAAAGTACATAAAAATGCCACAAATCCGCCAGGACGCCCGATTGTCAGCGGGATCAATTCTATAACCTCCCGGGTAGGGAAATATATCGACTTCTTCGTCCAACCGATAGTCCAAGCTGCTCCCTCCTTTTTGAAAGATACAAGAGATACTATTATGAAATTACAGCAGGTTACAGACACCAAGAACCTAATATTAGCCACTGCGGACGTCACGTCCTTATACACATGTATACCCCAAGATCTGGGCTTAGAAGCAGTGGAGCTTTTCCTTTCAAGAGAGAACAACATCCCCCGAACACAGAAGGAGTTCATCATGGATTTACTCAAATTCGCCACGGGTGCCAATTATTTTTGGTATAATGATCAATTCTTTCTGCAGACAAAGGGGGTGGCCATGGGGGCGAAGTTCGCCCCCAGTCTGGCAAACATTTTCATGGCCAAATGGGAGGAGGATGTCGTCTATGCTCTATACCCCCCAGAGTTAGCTCTGTGGGTGAGGTATATAGACGACATCCTCCTCCTATGGAGGGGTAGTATGGACTCGTTGGATGCATTCATTACTACCTTGAATGCAAACCGGAGAGGGATCCATTTGACATATGAAGCTAGCCGGTCCAAGATCCATTTTTTGGACTTAGAGATCATATTGAACAACGGTCGTTTGGAAACCAAAACATATTTTAAGGCTACGGATCGGAACGGCTATATTTCGACCGATAGCTGTCATCACCAGGTGTGGCTCAAATCCATTCTGAAAAGCCAGCTAGTGAGAATAAGAAGAAACTGTTCCCACCTCTCTGATTATTTTTTACAAGCCGAGATCCTAAAACAACGCTTTTGCGAAAAGGGATACGATAATTCCCTTATCACAAAGGAGATCCAACAAGTAGCCTTAATGGATCGGGCCTCTCTACTGACAGCCCAATCAGGTGAACCTAAAAAACAGGGAGATTCCAAGCACAAATGGTCTTTTTTAACGAATTTTTCCACTCAACATAGACAAGTCAGAAACATCATTAAAAAACACTGGAAAGTATTGAAGAGTGATACTATTTTGGGCCCTGTACTACCCGAACAAGCTGCTACTATATTTAGGGGTGCTCCATCAATTAAAGGACAAATCGCACCGAATGTAATAGATTCTCCAAAGAAAATTTCATTCTTCCACAATATGCAAGGATTTTATCCTTGTAGAAGATGCACAGTTTGCAAATGGAATGCTTGCCAAGCACGTAAAATGGATACATTCAATTCTACTACTACAGGCAAAATATACAGTACAAAACAATTCGCTACATGTAAAACCCCATACATTGTATATCTCATTACATGTCCGTGTAAAAAACAATATATTGGCCGGACAATACGTAATTTCACCACTAGGGTGAAAGAACACATCACAGCAATCAAGAAAGGCAAAACTAACCATAGCGTTTCTAAACACTATGCATTATATCACGACCGCAATCCAGTAGGAACCACTTTTCAGGTTATAGACAGGTTCGTTCCACATTGGAGAGGGGAATCTAGCATAAGGGGAGTCTCTAAACTTGAGACCTGGTGGATACACCAAATTAAATGTTATGTACCCCACGGTTTAAACATCGAGTGGGACATAAACGCGTTTATAAATCAGTCTTAAGACCCTCATTACGCCCTCCCTCCACTCTGGAAATGTCTACACATATTTTCTGGTTGACTGTAGGTATTCTAATTTATAGTAGATTTCACCATTTCTACTACAAAGACTCTACAATACATACTATGTCCATTTAATCAAATATTCAATTTTTTTGGATTCCTTCATTTTTTTGCTCTTTTTTCCCTATCTTCCTTTTCTCTGTTCATATTTAAACAGGAGATACCCATGACCCAAATACAGGAGGTCAAATAGGAGGCTTATATACCTCCTGTTTTGGACATGGGTTCTTCCTAGATGGGTTCGGTCGTCATGACCAACTCATCAGGTGGATTTTTATTCCCTGGGATTATATATTTATGCATATATTTTTTCTTCTTCTTTTTCAATATTATATATTATATGCATTTTTTATGCATTTTTTATACAATTTTTACACAACTAGATAGTTTGTAACACACAGCTGTGTAAGAGACTGTACCTTTTGGTTCAAGAACAATGTTTGTAAACATTGGGGAACATGTGTGTCGTGACTATCAGGGTTCCACATTCAGAGTTCTCCTCAATGATTTTTTAGTCCATGCACCTATATTACTCCTATGCCCCAGTGATTATTTTCTCTTTGGATGACATAAAATCTATGTCCGCCAATCCTATCAGTTATGGAGATTTACATGAGTGGCGAATGGAGTGAGGAAGTGTCTTTGATCGATGGTCGTTCAGAAGACACTGTCCCTTGATAAACTTAGGTGGGATGGACTTGGATTTCCGTGCTGCTGCGCCTGCGCAATGCGAGCGGTTCGTCTGCATTATTTTGTATAATGAGAGGGATAGTGGACGTATGACGTCGCCACATAGATGCGTGGTGACGCATACGTCCATAAGTAGCCAGCTAACAAGGGCTTATTATTGGGCTCCACGTCACCGTGCTGTGACGCCTGGACGTGGGGATCACATGTCCTCATCCGCCCAATTAGAATTGGCTGTACACGGGATCCAAACCGAGGCTTGGTTTGGATCCTGAATTCAATTTGTTGATAGGCCAGATAGTAAGTCAGCTGACATCGAATACCATCACATGACGCAAACCCGGAAGTCACGCTACGCAGGTGTCCCCAATGCGGATTAGAGCATTTTGTATTAAATAGCGCAGCAGATGAGAGGTTAGCTGTACCCCAGTTGATGTCTTCTCAGACGAAACGCGTCGGGTGTAGGACGCTACCTTTACCATCTGTCTACTGCGCTAATTACGTTTTTATGAAATATTGGTTTTTATTTGGAATTTTTTCGTTGGAAAAGATTTTTTATACAATAAATCTCCTGATTGGATTTACACTATGTGGAGCTTCCTTTTGTCCACTTTCTCCTTATCTCCAACTACCTGAGACCCAAGAGAGCGCTGGAGGACGAACCGAGAGACTGCTTGAGATTGGAGTCCTTCTTAAGTCCATCCGGTTGCAGACCAGGAACAGCTATAACCTTACCGTGCTACACGGTTCAAGCTCGTACGACTCACCGCTGTATGGCTTGTGAGTCCACCGCGTCTGGTAAGGGCATTTTTATTACTCTTTGCATCAGGCTGATCAGTGGAGGAGTCCATCAGTAACAACCATTTCCATGTGATCTGGATCTATGCTTTAAGAAGTCTCTACCTGAATATAAGAACTTCTCTCACTTCAGGGACTTATCACTTGTTCCCATCCCTATCTGCCTGTTGTTGGCTTTAGGGGGTTGGGTTCAATCTGTGTGATACACACTCTTTATATTGCCATATTTCAAAGGTTTTAAACAAGAGTGGTTCTCTTTGCACATTTTTGAATTTCTACTGCTTTACTGCTTTTTGTTTATTTGTTCCAATATTATTTAATTTTTGGGATATACACTACTGGTCAATCAGTACACTTTAATGTTAATGTTTTCTATTGACACATTATAGCGCTACACTTTTTTTCTTATATTTATTGTCACAATTAGTCTAATTGGTGGTGTTGGCAGCTTATCGTTTTTATTACATTTTGTATTCCATACATACTTGATTTGTTTTGGTTGGCGCAGCAGTTCCTTCCTTTACTCATTAAAATACAACTTGTAGCAAAC
This sequence comes from Lithobates septentrionalis, assembly GCA_037952835.1. Taxonomy (NCBI): domain Eukaryota; kingdom Metazoa; phylum Chordata; class Amphibia; order Anura; family Ranidae; genus Lithobates; species Lithobates septentrionalis. The sequence goes on along the minus strand of JBBDGP010001501.1, from coordinate 333,700 downwards.
TAAAAATGTATATCACTAGCACAGAAAATGTATATGTCATTGTAAATACCAGAAAATTAGTTTGGGTTCTTTGAGCAGTTAATTTAGCATAAGCCTTTGGATTAAAATTTGTAATTTTTAAGGTCTAACCTTAGCAATTGTGGCAAGGTCTAACCTTAGCAATTCTGATTGTACAATCTACAGTACATAGAATTGTGCAGAAAGGTTCACATATGATCCATAGCATTCATAACATTTTTATAAGGTTTTTTGAAACATTGATTGGGTAAGCTGGAACATTTTTATTAGACTTATCAGATTTTAAAAGTGGGCACAAACTTTAGCTTTACTGTTTGAATTAGAGTGGGAATTGACATGACTAAATCAAAATGAAATAGAATGTTTAAACTTTGCCATGGGGTCTTGACCCTCTTTTCCAAATACTAAAAGGGGCATTCTTTGGCATATAAAAAAAAAACATTATCCTTAGAGCCCTTTCACACTGGGGCGGGGGGCGGCGTCGGCGGTAAAACGCCGCTATTATTAGCGGCGTTTTACCGTCGGTATGCGGCCGCTAGCGGGGCGGTTTTACCCCCGCTAGCGGCCGAGAAAGGGTTAAATACCACCGCAAAGCGCCTCTGCAGAGACGCTTTGCCGGCGGTATAGCCGCGCCGTCCCATTGATTTCAATGGGCAGGAGCGGTAAAGGAGCGGTATACACACCGCTCCGAAGATGCTGTTGGCAGGACTTTTTTTACCGTCCTGCCAGCGCATCGCTCCAGTGTGAAAGCCCTCGGGGCTTTCACACTGGATACACAGCAGCGGCACTTTCAGGTCGGTTTTCAGGCGCTATTATTAGCGCAATAGCGCCTGCAAACCGCCCCAGTGTGAAAGGGCTCTAAGATAAGCTAGACCCCATACATATATAAAAAGCACAAATGAATGTAGATCTGTGCTCATTAATACATTTGCAAGTGTACTTTTAAATGCAGGCAGTAAAAACTCCCAAATTTGCTTGGCATGAGCCTTTCATGCAGTCCCTTGCACAACAGAGCTCAGACTGGTGTTGAAGAAACAGTGTAAGGAGCCAATCTGGTGTGTCACAGTGCAGGCAGCATGCTGATAGGAGGGGAGATTAGATGACAGAGAGATGATCTAAGCAGTGTGCTTTACTATTCAGTCACGGGGTAGGGATGGGGAGTAGGTGAAAGTGAAACTGCAAAGATCTGGTCCTTTCCCCTATCATGCAGGACTGTGGTGTGTGGCAGAGATGATTAAATCTCAGGACTGAAATACTGTACAAATCTTTTAGCACGTATAACAGTTTTACTTATGTATTTTTAATGGTACATCTAACTGTTTGACTGGAGTTCAGCTTTAACGACAAGCTTCATTTCATCACTAGACATGAGCAATTTGTTTCAGTCTGAATACAAATTTGGACACGTTTTTGGTTATTCGGAGATTCAAAAGTATCCGAATCTCCAAATTAAATAGTAACGAGTTTCAATTAAATTAGTTTCATTTAATTTCGTATATTCATTTTTCTAACAAATTCCAAATTTTCAGAACAATTTGAATTCGGATTGCTTGAAAAATGATCAACAGATTAGAATTTTGTGTGAAGAATAGCTGGTTGTTAAGGAGCTGGCCGCTGAGTCCTTAAAGCGGAGGTTTGCTGCAAAAAAAATATTAAAAGCCAGCAGCTACAAATATTGCAGCTGCTGACTTTTAATACATGGACACTTACCTGTCCAGGGAGCCCGTGGTGTCGGCAGCCGAAGCCGATCCGTCCTTCGGCTCTCAGCTGATGCTGCCACCATCCTCGGTAAGGGAATAAGGAAGTGGAGCCGTGTGGCTTCACTTCCTGGTTCTCTACTGCGCATGCGCGAGTCGCGCTGCGCATCCACTCAGGTCCCTGCTGTATTCTGTGTCTCACAGAATACAGCGGTGGAGGAGGACAGAGTAGGCGGCGGAAGTGGCGTAGGTCACCGCAATCACCGCGGTGATCTATGCCAGGAAGTGGGAGCAAATACCTGTATTAGACAGGTATCTGCTTCCTCCTCCCCCCTGAAAGGTGCCAAATGTGACACCGGAGGGGGGGAGGAATCCAAAAAGTGGAAGTCCCATTTTTGGGTGGAACTCCACTTTAACAACCAATGACTCAGGCTTCCCTGCTGACAGACTAATGTAAACAAAAGAAGGCCGACAATAAAAAATGCTAAAAAAAAACAGTGTGGGGTCCCCCCCAATCCATATCAGGCCCTTCGGGTCTGGTATGAATTTTTAAGAAGAACCCCACGCCAAAATTAAAAGAAAAAAATGGCGTGGGGTCCCCACCCAAAATCCACACCAGACTCTTACCTAAGCATGCAGTCCAGCAGGCCAAAAAAGGGGGGGGTGAACCATACCAGGCCACATGCACCTTGTCCTCATGTTGATGGAATCTGGAACAAGGGGGCCCCCAGATCCTGGCCCCTGCCATATGAATGAGCAGCGGTACATAGTACCCCTACTCATTCACCCAGAAAGTGTAAAAGGTAAATAAAAAGTGTAAAAAGTAAATAAAAACAACAAGTTTTTGACAAGTCCTTTATTAAAAAATCAAAATTAAAAAATATATATAAACTGGTGTAGATCCATCGTCAATGACAACGCCCCCTCCCTCTTCACCCACCCGCTGTCTGACAGCTCTTAAATAGCTAAGGGGCTATCAATGGGTGACCCTGCCCCTTAGTTATTTACAGTGTTACTAAACCCACAACAGTAAACTCAGTCTGTATATGCAGTAAAGCATGCTTGTTATACTCACTGTGGATCCTAAGGGGTTAATACTCTGCATCGTGTAAAAAGGCTGTTTGATCCTGTCTTCTCTGATCCTCCCCTTCTTTCACTGTCCCCAGTATATCTCCTGATAGAACAGAACCTTTGGAGTCACTTTGCACTCTGCGCATGCTCAATTTGGTTTGTATTACTAGAGCGTTTTTTGGGGAGGGAGCATGTTATCATCACAGGGCCAATCAGCACTGTCCAGACAGAGGGTCAGGGCTCCTACAGGCTCATAGGACAGAATGAAAACTCCTCCTACAAGACTGCTATATACCGCTGATGAGAAAAGGTATTTAGCAGTTTATATTTATTAAAATAATTGCATTTCCATGTTCTGTTTACTGTGGGAGACCAGATATAGTAAATGCAGGGTCCTGGTCTTTAAGAACTATCAGACGGCAGGAGCCTATGTTGGGTGCAGAGCGTTGGATCCACTTTGCGGGACACTTTTTTTTAAATGCTTCAATACTGGGCACTTTTACCCTCTTCCTGCCCAGGCCAATTTTCAGCTTTCAGCGCTGTCACACTTTCAGTGACAATTGTGCGGTCATGCAACGTTGTATACACACAAATTTTTTTTTTTTTTTTTACAGATAGTGCTTTCATTGCCACTGGGTTTTTTATTTTTTTGCTAAAAAAACGAAAAAAACTAAAATTTTGAAAAATAAAAAAAGGTATTTTCGTTTCTGGTAGAAAATTTTGTAAATAAGTAATTTTTCTCCTTTACTTATGTGCGCTGATGAGACTGCACTGATGAGGTGGCAATGATGAGGAGGCACTAATATGTAGCACTGATGGGCACTGATATAAAGCACTTAAGAGCATAATAGGCTGCACTGTAGGTGGCACTAATAGGCACTTATAGGTGGCACTGATGGGCATTGATAGGCAGCACTTATTGGCACTGATAGGCTGCACGGCTAGGCGGCACTGATGGGCACTGATGAGTAGGCACTGACAGGCACCAAAAGACAGCACTGATTGTCATCACTGATGGCCACTGATTGTCATCACTGATGGGCACCATTTAGCAACACTGCTGGACACTGACTGGCATCACTGATAGGCACTGACTGGCATCTCTGCTGGGCACTGCTGGGGCTGTACTGATAATCAGGGCACTAATTAGTCATTGTGAATATTAGAATTAATTTTGGGGGGCGTGGTTTGGTGCCAGACTCTAATGGACGCCTGATCCCCGTGCTCCGGTCTTCAGAGGATCTTTCAGCAGCCTAGTGGAGCCATCTACCCCGCAGACAGGGGGAAACCAAAGGGGAACTCATCCCCAACCCGATTCAGATCCCCCAGGGGATCCGACTCCCAAGCGACCCGCAGAATACCGGAGATATTCCTGAGACAGCCAGACGAGGCCCCGGCTTCATCTCGGGCCTATTCAATCACAGCACGCTCCTCCACCTCAGCCCTTCTGGCAGACACCAAGCGCACTCGCCTCTACCAAACACGGCGGCAAAGCAGCCCTTGAGTATCAGGGACCTGCGATCGGTGGCAGAAGACATAAAAGCCACACTATCAACAGCAATCACAGACCTAAGGAGGGACATTCAGTCCATGACGGTGCGCATGGATGACATTGAGGAAACAACAGCCTGCAATGAGAATGCCATCCATCAGCTCCAGACATCCTCCCAGGCACAAAATGTCCAGCTCAGAGACCTGTACAGATACATGGAGGACCTGGACAACAGTGGCAGGCGACACAACTTGTGGGTAAGAGGCATGCCAGAAACGATCGATCACACCCAACTTGCCCAGGCTACTATAGCCGTATTCAACGATCTCCTAAGCAGGCCCCCCGAGACCCCCATTGAATATGAACTCCTACATAGACCTCTCAGAACCAGGGGAAGAGACACTGATCCTCCCAGAGATGTAGTTTGTTGCCTGGTCAATTTTAAGCTAAAAGACGAAATCCTGCGCAGGGCCAGAGATGGCCGCAACCTAATGTACCATGGCACAGATATAAAAATCTTTCAAGATCTATCGCCCATCACTCTCCAAAATAGAAGGGACCTGTGACCCCTCCTTGACCTACTGCACACAAACGGAATTCAGTACCATTCAGAAATTTCCCTTTTGCCTCTCAGCTTCAGCACAAGGGCGTACAGCAAATCTGAGGGTGCCAGAAGATCTCCCTACATTCTGCGAGTCACTGAACATGCCTCGAATTGAACTACCTGACTGGTACAGATCTCTTAGACCTCCTCCTCAGAAGCTTTAATTCAATGGATGCCATCGCAGTTCGCGATGACTTCCATATCAGAAGACGCAGATCCAACTCGCCCAGATCCAACACGTCCGCAGGACCCAGGAGCACCGTAAACAATAGCCCCACGGCTTCTCCTGCTCACTGAAGACCCCGCCATGGAGGCCCAGAATAATGAGACATCTCCTCCTCTTTCATTTTTCACCTGCAGCCCTTAAACCTAGCAAATAGCCCATCAAGCTGCTCTGAACTCAAGGTTACCACAAAGAAGCTATCTGCACACAGAATCACAAAATCAGAGAGGAAATGCTTCACATAGCAAGTGACCAGTCCAATGTCTCCCCCTCACCCTGAAATTGGCAGTTGCCATTCATCTTGACCCCAAGGCTTGCATACATCCAGATGCCAAGCCTTCCATCTCTCCACTATACAGAGCCTACCCAAGAAATATGAACCCATCAAGACGCTTGATCCCCCTTATTGGAGGCAACAAACTATTACCTTTAGAACACAGAATGACTACCGCCAACCTGAACATTGTCACGCAAGTATAATCCACTCCTGCAATAGGGTGAACAATCTCTAAGACTACTACATAGTCCTCCAATCAGTCTCCCCCCTTCCAAATTCCTCTCCATCTCCTTAACCTTCCACCCCTTCACCCAACTCCCTTCTAATCTCCACTTAATCCCCTGAACGAATACTACTTCTACAATGGATCACAAAATGGGTTTGCGTAGGACAAGGCCCTCTTGTGCTAGTCAACAGCCCTCTGCTAAAGGACTGCTCATTAGAGCTGTACAATGTATGACTTAACCCCTCTCCAGAGGGGCGACTTCACACAGAACCTGAGATTAACTCATATTAATACCCCTTCCCTCACTACCCAACCCCAGGCAACTTCTCATTCTCACAAAGAGATCATCTCTATACGCACCTACTCCCCCTCACCCTCTCCCAAACTCAGCCAATAGAGGAGAACGGGCCTTATGGCCATGACAACCATTAGGCTGCCATACAATGGCTACCATTTAAATACTAGTTGCTCCTGTAGATGCATATTCTGTGTGAATTCGCCTATTCTCTAACCCTGAGGACACACAAAGTTAATCTAAGGTCTCCAGTTGAGACGAAACCCCCGGGTAAGCAAAGACGCCTGAAAGGGGATACTGTTTCATAATGTTCATTGTTAATGATTTTTGTTGGAGACTGCCACATCTCCCCCTCTTGGTGGACATAGGTAACGACTGAATAACCGGTCTCATTTGAGTGTTCTCTTTGTTACTTATAATGTTTCCTTTTATTTTTCATATTTCCTTATTATTAATGTTATTTTTCTTAAGCCGCTAAACAGAAGAACCTTGTTGGACCCCTGGCGTGTGAGGCCGATCCCTACACCCCACCTGCACTACGTCTCCTATTTCATTGCTTTTTAGGTGAGCATACATTCAGGTGAGTAAAGCCGGTCCATTTTTATGATCGACTCTTGGACATCCACTCACAGGCCGCCTGGAGTTTGGCCACACATGCCAGAGATCCAATCTATACAAGTTCAGAGGCTACAGCGAGGTACACAAATTAATTGCCAATTGTTTAGCTAATATAGCAAAGTAATTCCTATAGTTGAGACACCTCTCTTTCCATGATAGACTTATATCTGATGCAACTGCAGTAAACTGTTATCCACCCTCACTACGCCAATGTCGACACACCACAAAATAAGCTGGTGCATTCCATTCCCCCAAATGACCTTATTTGGTATTCGGTTTTACAACTCTACACCATGTTAAAATCAGGTTCTCCCTCGGTTGAACCATAATCTTTACACTCAATGTTATATTCCACTGGCTCCCTCACTTACCTCTAAAATTCACATACCTCTGAGGACCAGAGGACTCTATGTACCATCCAACTCCTTTAATACCGGCACCTCTCACCTCTCCACACAACGGGAACCCATTTTTTTCCGTTGAGCCCTAACGGACCACGTAATACCTCATAAGGGAGGTCTTTGTACCCTTCCTTACCTCAGGATAACTTCCCCCCTTTTTTTTCTCTCCTCCACTCTCAGTAGTTCCCCCCCACCCCCCTTTTTTTTCCCTCCACACCCTCTCTACCCACCACCTCTCCCTCCTTCTTTCTCACCCACCCTTACTCTCCCTACTTTTTCTCCTCTTCCCCTGATACCCTTACCCACCCCCCGCCTCCTCGGTCTCTACCACCCTAATATCGATATCTCAGCCCTCTCCCCCCGGGATACCAATATCTTCACAACTCACCATTTACCACACTTAGGTGTGTACATAGACGAAAACCTCAGACTAAACACTAAACATACCACGCTGAAAGTGACATCCCTAAATGCGAAAGGGCTCAATATCCCAGAGAAACGCAGCCAAGTTCTCTCTCACATGCACAAACTAAAAACCAACATTGTCTTCCTACAGGAAACTCATTTCCGCACAGACAAGATTCCCAAACTACTGGTTCCCAAATTCCTATAATTCTACTAACCCACAGGCCAAAACTAAAGGAGCTTTAATTCTGATCTCCAAAAACCTGAAATGGGAACTCACTGACTCGCTTATTGACAAGGAAGGCAGATACATCTTTTTAAAAAGGCAGGATTCAAGGCCGACCTGTAACCCCGGCCAATATCTACAGCCCTAACTCTGCAGAATCTAGCTTCTTTGGACAGATCTCCCAACTCCTGATGGGTTTTTCTGCTGGACTAACCATACTCGGAGGGGACTTTAATGTTGCTCTATACCCACTATTATGCCCCGTACACACGTTCGGATTTTCCGATGGAAAATGTGTGATAGGACCTTGTTGTCGGAAATTCCGACCGTGTGTGGGCTCCATCACACATTTTCCATCGGATTTTCCGACACACAAAGTGCCACGCATGCTCAGAATAAATAAAGAGATGAAAGCTATTGGCTACTGCCCCGTTTATAGTCCCGACGTACGTGTTTTACGTCACCGCGTTCAGAATTTTCCGACAACTTTGTGTGACCGTGTGTATGCAAGACAAGTTTGAGCGAACATCCGTCGGAAAAAATCCTAGGATTTTGTTGTCGGAATGTCCGAACAAAGTCCGACCGTGTGTACGGGGCATTAGACATCTCATCAGGCACCACATTGCTGCCCTATAGAGCCCTACGCCAAATCAAACTGCAATTTCAAGAGCTATGCTTACATGACACATGGCGCACTCTCCATCCAAATGAACAGGACTATACGTTCTTTTCCGCCCCTAACAAATATTCCAGAACAGACTACCTCTTCCTTTCCCAGGCGGACCTTCCTTTCCTTTCCCACGCGACAGTTGAACCAATGCTCCTATCTGACCATCACCCAATGACGTTAACCTTCCCAGACCATCATACCGTTTCGAAGATTTGGCGCTTAGACGCAACTCTATTAACCTTGGAAGAGGACAACAAAGACATTAGGCAAGCCATACACAATTTCTTTCTAGACAACGACAATGGAGAAACAGCCCCGCTGACACAATGGGAGGCCCACAAATGCATCCTAAGGGGAAAATTCATTGCCCTAAAGACTTTGCGGAAAAAGGCCCACCAAGCCAGAATCACAAACCTGATTCAAAAGATTAAAACTCTAAAGCCAGCTCACAAACAAACTCAAGCTCAACAGACATACCAGGACCTCACACAAAACAGAGAACTCCTACCTGCAAAGTTATCCCACAAAACAAAATGTAAATTTATTCTACAACAGAAATTATTTTATGAATTTGGGAACAAAAGCGGTAAATACCTAGCCAAAGCCTATTAAACGAAGAAAGCTCGCACCAACATCCATATTATCAATGATTCCCAAGGTAGGTCTAAAGTCACGGCCCCAGATATAGCTTCCCAATTTGAGGCATACTCTGTACAACCTCAATACGCAATCAGACGGCCCCACTACAAACAACACTAGACACTCCCTTATCAAGAACTTTTTAAAAGAACACTGCCCTAAACCCAACGACAGAGAGGATGCCTGCCAATTAGAAAATCCCATTTCGGAAGACGAACTAAAAAATGCGATCAAACAACTAAAAGCAGGAAAAAGCCCCGGCCCAGACAGATTCACAGCCGCTTATTTTAAAACCTTCACAGAAGTACTTACTGGCCCCTTCCTCAAGGCCTTTAATTCCCTCTCTTCCTCCACGCTCCCCTTCCACAGACTTCTTGAAGCACACATTACAGTTATGCCAAAGGAGGGGAAGGACTCGACACTAGTTACTATTTAGGATGAGCTCCGGCGTGTTCGCACAGCCCACGTGCAGAGCCCGCCAGGAAGTCGGCACTGCACTGCGCTAATCACAGGCAGTGAGATATTTACCCGATGCGCGGCTGCAGAGATCGGGTATATGTCTCACTGCCTGTGATTAGCGCAGCACAGTGCTGACTTCCTGGCGGGCTCTGCACGTGGGCTGTGCAAACACACCGGAGCTCATCCTTACTAACTATAGGCCGATTTCCCTACTAAACGTCGACATAAAACTTTTTGCCAGAATCCTTGCCAATCGCTTGCTTCCTCTTCTACCATCTTTAATAGAAAAAGACCAAGTTGGCTTTATTCCAGGGTGAGAAGCAAGAGATAACACCATCAAAGCCAAAAAACCTCCACCACTGGATGACAACCAACAAGCATAAAGGTTTCTTCCTGTCATTGGACGCGGAGAAGGCGTTTGACATATTGGCCTGGAACTATATGGGAGCAGTATTGAGACGCATAGGACTTCAAATCCATTTGTTCAACTCAATCATGTCCCTATACACGTCTCCAACTGCTAGAGTTTGCATTAATGGCCATCTGTCAAACGCCTTCTCCATAACCAATGGGACGAGGCAAGGATGCCCACTCTCCCCTCGCCTTTTTGTACTAACCCTAGAACCACTCTTAAATTGCCTCACGAACAACAAAAATATTAAAGGCATACCCATAGAAGGCCGTACCTATAAGCTAGCAGCTTTTGCTGATGACATTTTACTTTGCCTTAGCGAGCCCCATATTTCAATCCCAAATTTACTGAAAGACTTCAAACTTTTCCAACACCTCTCTAATTTCAAAATTAACTTCACCAAATCTCATGCCCTCAATGTCACCATCCCACAAGAGACAGTTACACATTGTGAAACTAACTTCCCCTTTCAATGGCGACATGATGCAATTAAATACCTAGGGATTTACTTTACAGCGAACCTTTCAGATCTCTCGCCAACAATTATCTACCCATTCTCAAAACCATGTCCGATGACCTCAAAAAGTGGAACAAACCACAATTCTCCTGGTTCGGCCCGGCGCGGCAATTGTTCAAATGAATATCCTTCCCCGTATTCTATACATCCTACAAACTATCCCCATTAAACTTCCCCCATCCTTCTTCCTATCTTCTATCTAAGAGGATATGTACAGGATTTTTATGGAAGCAAAAACGTCCGAGAATTGCATATGATCTTCTAACGACCAAATTGCATATGATCTTCTACGACCAAAAACAAAAGGGGGTATTGGTTTTCCAGATCTCAAAAAATACTAGTGGGCTTGCCATCTTACCAGAATTGTAGACTGGTCATTACACAACCAATGCAGAGACTGGGTTAGACTGGAAAACTCATTGTCCTCCTCACCACTACGATCAACACCTTGGTTGTCGCCTAAACATATCCCCTCCACTCTCAGAGAACACCCTCTTATTGACCCAACACTCCGCTGTTTCAGAGAAACTTGTCAAAAGCTACACATCTCGTCCGCTCCAGGACCCTTAACTCCTAAAGGACTCAACCCTGCCTTCCTCCCTGGTATGTCCGCACAATTCCTAACACATCAATGGCAACACCCAGACATATTAGCACATCAATTTTTCTGTGATGGCTCTCTCCTGGATCGCCTTGCGCTAACGCCCACTTTCACCAATGACCCTCTCTCATTCTGGACCTACTTTCAAATTCGCCACTTCTTAAAGGAGATCAATCGCGACTCCTCCATTACATGACCATTTACTCCATTTGCACACCTATGCTCCCAATCTAACCCCCAACAACATTTAATCTCCTGTATCTATACAGTGCTATTTACAGATATCTCCCCTAAATTAGGGAAAGCATTCAGGATATGGAAAAGAGAAACACAATCAGAGTTCTCCAAAGACCAATGGGAACGTATATTCATGATTGCCCACAAAGGCTCTCTAAACGTATCCATTCAGGAAAACAACTACAAGACCCTAACACGCTGGTACAGAACCCCAGCTTTTTTAAACAAGCTCAACCCTTCATATCCCAACAAATGCTGGAGATGTGACGGGGAACCGTGCACATTATTACACATTATGTGGTCATGCTCGGTAATCCAACCATTTTGGATGCAAGTCCGAGAACTCACAGAATCAATATCCACTTATACCTAAGATCATACCCCAGCCCAATGCCTCTTCCACCACTCAGATCTATCAGCTCACTATTACCGTAAGACACTGATCTTACCCCTAATTAATACAGCAAAAATGTGCATTCCAAGACATTGGGGCTCTCCTCAAGTAACAACCATCCCAGAATGATTCAAACAAAAATAACAAAATAGCTGAAATGGAAGAACTCATTCCCATCTCCCGAGACTCCCCAGCCAAATTCTCGATGACATGGGGATGCTGGATTCATTTTCAAACAACCGACAGATATCTGACATTGATGAACTAATTTTTGACCATGACTTACTTGTGACAAACATCTACTGACTACACTGCATAGTCCCCCCAATGACCCCTCCCTCTTATTTCATCTCCAATCTCAGCTGACATGGACCTCCCACCCAGGGCCGGTACAAGGCAGGGGCGGAGGGGGCGGATGCCCTGGGCGGTACAATATGCTGAAGGGAGGGGGCGCAGGTGAAGTGTGGCAGTGTGCTTCACTGTGTGTGTGTGTGACTGTACACACTAGCCACCGGCGCCGCTAATAGCTTTAATTACGGCTGATCCCAGGCAGGTGCCGCGAGCAAGAGCAGAGGGGGGAGGGTCCCCGAAGCCCAGTTGCCGCGGAAACTCTTCTTGTCGGCAAATGATAGGGACGGCGAGCGGGTGTGAGAAGGAGAAACTGTGCTGCCCCCCTCCTCCCCCCCCTCGAGCCGCCGCTGTCAGGAGAGGGCTCTGTTTCCGGCTCATTCCCCCTCCCTCTTTCAGTCAGCACTCAGCAGCGGGCAGAGCAGCTGTGTCTCTGTGTAGAGAGAGCAGCCGCAAGATCTTCTTTCCCCCCCTTCTTCTGCTGCTGTACTCGGGAGCGGCGCCCTCTCCTTCCTATTGGGCAGAAGAAAAAAAAAAATCGAAAAAGGCGCACAAAAGAGGATCATGGGATATGTAGTGCTGAGGACTAGCCCAATTCATTCCTAAGAGGGAAACTGCAACCCCCAGCATGCCGAACTGAAGGGGAGAGAGAGCCAGGCTATGGATGGCAAGTGACATGTTGCATCTAGCAGGAGGTGACAATGGTAAGTGACACGTGGCATCTAGCAGGAGGCGACGGTGGTGGTAAGTGACACGTGGCATCTGGCAGGAGATGGTGGTAAGTGACAAGTGGCATCTGGCAGGAGGTGACAGTGGTAAGTGACACGTGGCATCTGGCAGGGGATGATTGTGGTAAGTGACACGTGGCATCTGACAGGAGGGGACAGTGGTGACACATGACAGCTGGCAGGAGGTGATGGTGTTGACATCTGGCAGGAGGTGACAGTGGTAAGTGACACGTGGCAACTGGCAGGAGGCGACGGTGGTAAGTGACATGTGGCAACTGGCAGGAGGTGACGGTGGTAAGTGACACGTGGCAACTGGCAGGAGGTGACGGTGGTGACACGTGGCAACTGGCAGGAGGTGACGGTGGTGACACGTGGCAACTGGCAGGAGGTGACGGTGGTAAGTGACACGTGGCAACTGGCAGGAGGTGACAGTGGTGACACGTGGCATCTGGCAGGAGGTGATGGTGTTGACATCTGGCAGGAGGTGACAGTGGTAAGTGACATGTGGCATCTGGCAGGAGTTGACAGTGGTAAGTGACACGTGGCATCAGGCAACAGGTGACGATGGCAAGTGACACCTGACATCTGGCAGGAGATGATGGTGTTGACATCTGGCAGGAGGTGACAGTGGTAAGTGACACGTGGCATCTGGCAACAGGTGACGATGGCAAGTGACACGCTGCATCTGGCAGAAGGTGACGATGGCAAGTGACACGGGGCATCTGGCAGGAGGTGACGATGGCAAGTGACACATGACATCTGGCAGCAGGTGAGGGTGGCAAGTGACATGCTGCATCTGGTAGCAGGTGACGGTGGCAAATGACACATGGCATCTGGCAGCAGGTGACAATGGTAAGTGACATGTTGCATTTGGCAGCAGGTGACAGTGGCGAATTACCAGATGCCACGTGTCACTTGCCACCGTGACCTTCTGCTAGATGCCACGTGGCATCTGGCAGCAGGTGAGGGTGGCAAGTGACATGCTACATCTGGCAGCAAGTGACGGTGGTAAGTGACATGTTGCCCTGTGCCGATAATCAATGCAGGACTCTTTACAGAGGGAATGGTCGCTTTTTTTCTTACACGGGGGGGGGGGGGTAGTTTGCCATCTTCGCCCTGGGCACCAAATGACCTTGTCCCAGCACTGCTCCCACCCCTAACCAAGGGACGAGTATGGGAGACCACATGTCAACATTTTCCCTCCGTAGCTCTCTGACACTAGGTGTCCTACAAACCTAATCCTCTCCACCCTAAAGCGATATCACACCGCAATCACACTACAAATGGCGGAGGCTGAGGAGACAACCACTAACCCCCTAGTCACTTTGACCTCCCTCCTTCATCCCCACCCCATCCCTCTCCCCCTCCATGCCCCCTTGACCCCCACCCTACCCGTCTTCCCTATGTATTTCACTACCCATCAAGACCCCGTCTTAATACCTGTTGCTATTCGGGTCCTCGTAACAGAGCACCCAGCCAGCAACTTCACACCCCATATGGATTGAATTATCATACAAACCCCCGCACCATCACTCTATAAATCGGAACCTTCCCTCAAGGGTCGTACCACAAGATGGAAAATATGCCTTGATACCTAGTAATATCTATTCTAAGTTAATTTATTGTTTTTTCCTTCTACTACACATAGCACTTAATCACCTTATGTACGTTGAATTGTTTACATATGAGATTTTTTGTAATAGTCAAATCTTTGACACACTTGTCTTAACTACAACCACCACGGTTCCTTGATTCCTAAACGTTTGTATGGTGATACTGTCATTTTGATACAATATATTTTCAATAAAATTTCTTTGGAAAAAAAAGAATTAATTTTCAGAATGTCAACAAAGAGGATAATTTTATACTTACCTAATGTAATGATAGCATATACGTATGGGTGGGCTCCGCCCCTTGCCCTATTCCAGGACCGTTTATACGATATAATTAAGTTTCCTCCCTGCAGGCCACATTCTCGTAACTTAATATCACTGCAAAGCCCTTTTGGGAGGAACCTATATGCTGTCATGTTTTGCATCAGGAAAGGAAAATTACCATCAGGTAAGTATAAAATTTTCCTCTTTCCTGACACAGCATGACAGCATACACGTATGGGATGTAGCGAAGTCGAGGATTAGATCTATCCCCACTAACAACTAAAATATATTGGAACTAAGGCCACTGGGTCCACTTTAAAATGGGCCCCCAACGTGCTGAATGTAGACCAGATCGTAGTTTACATATTAGTTCTGGAGGGACTCCTTTGGTGTTCCATCCATGGATGCGCATTCTGTCTGGAAAAGCGGTCTCCGCCCTCAATTGGTGGATTTGTCCTAGCCATCTAAGCCCCTTGACTAACTTGATCCGCACCACTGCGATTGTCTTTAATTGGACAGTAATTGTTTTCTGATGCCGTTAGGCCTAAAGAGCCTATTGTTTGCTCCTTGAAGAAGGGCCAATTCTTTGTCTCTCTTGAACCTTGAATCTATTTTCAATGCTTGTGGTACATATCCAAACTAAAGTTTTTGGAATAAGAAGGATGATGTTCTAACCCAGATGCAAAGATGCAGACCTCTGTATAGTGCTGAGGAAGAGACTAGAACCACTTTGCCTGATAATTTCATCAACAAGGTAGTTTATGGCTTGATACTTGGATATCTGAGATCCTTCTAGACCTATTAGCCATACAAAATACTTCTTCAGTGTTACTGGCCATATTGAGGATGTCTTATCCCTCTGAATGGAGAGTGAGACAATGTGTCCCACACTATTTGGAAGACCCCAGGGGAGAACAAACAACCTGCCCAGGTCTTTTGGAATTGGTTTGCCAAGATATGCAACAGTTACTTGGTCCCAGAGAGTGAGGACACGACTAATCCTCATCTATCCTTTAATGCCATCTCTAGGCTTACTTGTATACAATTCAATCCTTACAGTATGGAACAGAAGATTCCATCCTTTAAATTCTGCAGGGTTTCCCCTGCACTAATGCACTTGAAGTTTGGAGTAGGCGCCCTGGCCTCGATAAGATTTCAAACACTAAATGTGAGACCTCCATGTGAGCCTTCACTTCTTGGCCTCCAGCATCTAGATATAATGTGTCTGACTTTGGAAGATACCGTTGGCCATTCTGTATGAGGTGTTGGATCTCAGAAAGGAGAATAGGAGGTTCTTGGATCTGAGACTGTGAAGTAGAATAGTAAAGTATCGAACCAGGCAGAAATTCAGCAATGCAGGTTTATTAACAGCTGATAACATACAGGTTTATGTACAAAGTATTACAAGATACAGGTCTAATTTATACAGTTTCTTATAATGCAGGCATATTAGATATAGGTATTCTTATACTCTAACCAAATTGAAACATTTGTGAATTGTTCTCACCTTGAACCAGAATGGGTCTTTTCTGCCAATTCTTGGGAACCTGTCACCTGATAGGGACCAGTCGATGGGCCGGTGGTCTGGTCCCCTCACAGAGTTCTGGGTTCCAGCTCGACCAAGTTCGTGAGGGAAATTCACCTGAGACCACATTCTGGAACTAGTTTAGAAATTCTTCTCTGACTCGTACGAGGAGACAAGTTACGGACAGATACTTGCCCATTGGTTCTGACCTCTATGACCCGTGCAATAGGGCAGCATACACAGAGTTCAGCCTTATGAGCTCCTATCAGACTTGTCTATCTAACAATTGTAGAGCTTGCATTTATATACCCTTTTACAAGTCTTATCTCAACCATCTCTCTTACATATGATTGGTCGCTAAGATCTACGTCAATGTAACTAACCATAAATCTGACACCTGTTCTACAACCAGATAAACTTAATTATTCCCAAAATTCCTATATGTTCATTAAAGTGATTTATAACTGGTTTTGTCCAATTAAAAACACCTGTGTAGAGGCAGTCTGGCACCCAGTTGTGTTATCAAACTCTTCTCATCTTGATAAGATTTAACTAAGTTCAAGATTTACAGATTTATGACTTTTGGGAAAATGAACTTTCAATAACCCCACCAGCTGTTTTATATGTTTCACTATATGCATGTATTTTAACAGTTTTAATGAGGGCACAAGCAGACCTTTGTTTGACCCTTTCAAACTTAAATTAATGTGCTGTACATAACTTTAATTATTTCTAAACCACCTGTTTTCTTATCTTTATCTGTCTGATTTATATGCATTTCAGACTTGAGACAATTCTATATAACTTAAATCTATCCTAATGAACTTTCACTTTCAAGACTATCTTAATACATTTTCGAGAACAGCTGTGTACAAGTACTTGTCATAAAGCGGAGGTCATTTAAAGTTCAACACTTAAAAATGAAGACTTTCTAAATCTGGAAAACACAGTATACATTATTAAAGATTAATAATTGTTGCTTTACTTATTGAATAATAATATTGATAAAACCACTACTATATAATAATATGAATAATAATATTTATCAATAAAATATATGCAAATCAATATGAATAATATGAAATACATTGGCTAATATGAGATTCTACAACATTTCCCCCCTGTTGAGGCTTTACACAAGCCTCACAGCAATTACAGTACAGATCACCCACCATGCCCTTCAGAGACCCCATGCACCCGACACTTAATAATAATTAATTGTTTAATTTAATAATTAATTAATTTAATTTAATAATTAAATAAATAAATCAGTCCAATCCAAAACACACTGCATCTTCTTCTGTAGCTGCAAAGTCCTTCTCCATATGTAGCACGGAAAACATAGTTGTCAGTCTCAGTGGCATTGTGATCATTCTTGCCACAAACTTCTTGCAACAGGCAACAGTTACTCAGCAACATCACATCAAGGATAACAGGGAAGAGGAACAATCCGTTTAGCTAGTGAATGAAAGCCAAGTATGTGGTTCCAGGGAGCATTCAGCAGACTCAGTCCCATAAGGCTCTGCCTTTTTCTGCATAGGTCTTTTCAGCTTAGCCAAGTGCTTGATCTTTTTTGGAGAGATCTCCTTTATCATCAGTTGCTGGTCCAGTATCATAGTACAAGCTGGTTTGGATGCTGTAAGATACAAGTTCAGTGCATACCTGTTCTGCAAAGGTACAAGTCTCAGATGTTTCAGTTCCTCCTTTATTGCATGAAATCCTTCCTTTGTAGTAATTAACATTTGTAACAAGTTGCATCATGTCTTCTGCGATCACCCGATATTTGTCTGGATATAAAATACACTTCAAAATTATATTTGTAAAAAATAAAAAATAGTTAGTGTCGGGGTACAATAGGTCTCTGGCAAACATTTCAGGGCAACCTACAAAGCAATGGCTCCTACATTCTCATTTTATCTAATAACTTAATTTAGTGTGTAATATACAATACTCTTAGAATATTAATAATAGTTACTAGTATAAATCCATTGAAGTACATGTTTTCAGTACAAAGTATTTTATATAGACTATTCTTTTACTTTTCCCAACCTATACTATTTCCCATACAATAATTGTAAAATTCTTATCATTTCTTAACCTTGACTCCACCTATCAGTCACTATTACCCTGGTCATGTCATACTGTCAATATAGTCAGTCCAGATATTTCATTAGTTTTAATTTTGTAGTCTTCCCACAAAGTTTGCTAAACCCAAAACCATTTCACTTTTTGTTCATCCCTGCACATACTATACCACAGAATATTTTACAACAGTCAGCATGGGTCTCTTCTGTCAGTCACTGCTATATTGTCCAAGTTAGTAGCCTACCTCTCCTATGTCTTAAAACATGAATTATAAAACAATATCAAGATAAATATCATAACGTATCTTATAAAGCATCAATATCATACATTCTTATCGAAAACGTCATACTCATGACATTTTACCTACCCACTTTTTTTTTTTTCAAAAAATGATAAAACTATTTGTTTATAATGATTGAACGTTTACTCAAAGTGGAACTCTACTCACAAAAATGTGATAAAATAATATTCATTAGCAAGAAAACTACATTCCACATTAATTATTATGCTACCATTCTACTGAAGCCCAGAACCTTTGAGCAGCAGTAGAATTTCAGGCTGTCAGCAGACTGGCCTCTAGATTTTAATCAGTGCAAAAAAATAGAGCACAACTGAGCCTGTGTAGAGCAGGGAGGAACAGTGGATTTTAAACAGTATAGGCACTTATTTTTTACTGTGTTTCATAGCTACACCTTCAAAAGGGGTTAGCCTCAAGTGATCCAGCAGGAATTAATTTTCTGACCAAAGTTCCACTTTAAGGTGTTCACAATAATAATACTTATAACATATATAACAAACAAAACAACAGTAAGTCTCTACATACAAAGTATCACATATAATTAATTAGAATTGTCCATTACTGAAATACTTCCAATGTCTTTGTCTGCAACAGTCTCTTGTATGTATTCCACTTGCACTTATGTGAATAACACTCCTGCTAATCTCACTCAGACTTTGACTACTATAGAAACTGAAAATGTTACTGTCACAAATGTGGATTTAAATGGACACTTGAAATGTGAATTCTTCCACTTCCTTTTATGATCTTTAATGTACTTGCAGTCATCAAGAGTTACTGACATACATTCCTTTAGTGGCTTTGACTGGAACAAGAGATCACATCTAAAACAAGGATC
The DNA here is from genome assembly GCA_037952835.1 of Lithobates septentrionalis. Classification (NCBI taxonomy): domain Eukaryota; kingdom Metazoa; phylum Chordata; class Amphibia; order Anura; family Ranidae; genus Lithobates; species Lithobates septentrionalis. Next base: position 314,519 of record JBBDGP010001501.1, on the reverse strand, counting down.
TGTTTAGAAACAAAACTACACCAATTTGGTTAATTATTTTAAACACATGAACATTTTATCTCCCACTGTACAGCATGAAGTCTAAGCAACTATCATTTGCCTCTAGAACTCCTAAACTTAGTGACAAATCTATCCAAAGTTTCATTTGGCCCAGTAAATTGTATTTAATTTGATCTATAACAGCCCATACAACCTATCCACCAATGAATATGAGTGTGGACACAAGGTTCTATTGTCTATGCCAAGCATAGAGCAGAATGGAACTGATTTTTCATAAAAATGGGTACAATTATCTGATATCAGTGCTGTATACACCCCAATCCTGGGAAAAACTTCCCACATCATACACTTAGCTGTTGTCTCATACATTTGCATGACCATATGAAAAACTTTGATTTACTTTAAAAAGGAGCAGACATTTATTAAAGTATATCTATATCTACAGCTTTGTTCTTTCATTGCAATAAAGTCTATATGCAGGCACACAAAATAGACTTTGTAGAACTACATTTTGTGAAACTACATTGTGATTGTTCATAATTAAAAAGAAATCAAAATAAAATTACATGTTCACTTGCACAGTCTGTTTAATCTAAAGAGGTTAAGAAAATGTACATTACTATGTCCCTTCCTTAAGAATAATTATATACAAATTTTATTGGTAATTAGATCATATTAATGCAGAATGACCCTAATCAAAAACTGACTTTGCCACCTGTAGTAGCAGAACTAGGAACTTGAATAATAAAAAATCAAAAGGAGTGAAATTCTATAAAGTATAACTTTACATATGAAAACGTGCTGGCTGCTCCTGGAATAAAGAAACAAATTATTTATTTAGGAAAACTAATAATCAGCCTGATGATTACTAAATATTGTAATCAGGTAGGACAAAATAAGTTATAATCAATACCAATAACGGACTTTGCTCACCAGAGTTTACAAGCTAAGATTAAAAATTAAGACTCTAATTATCTAATTCACCCCCCTGTATGTGCTACATACATATAATAAGATGGTAGCACTGTTACCATGCATCACTCTTCACTATTCTTTTTAGAAAATAAGAAACAAATATAAATGTGGAGTTCCCTTTTACCAAACAAATAAATCCCATTGCTATCTTTGTGAATACTACTAAATAGGCAAATATATAAAGATGACAGTATACATAATACTGTACAATAAGATAGAAACATGACAAAATAAACAACAAAAGCTACAAGGGAGAATTAGCACTCTACTTAGAAGAGTGATACACTAAAAATAAAATGCACCTTTATGGTCAGCTCATCCAGTTTCTGTCTAAAGGCACCAGACATAACTCCCCTAAACATGCCTCTTTCATCTTAGTACAGAGTGATTTAATGTTTTTGCACATACGTGCAGACAGCTATTTCTAAAATGGTCGCTAAACTTTCTACGCTTATACTGAAAGAAATACATTATCTTGTCTAACATGTAAAACCTACAACTGTAAAATCTTTTTAAGCATGACATTAATTACATTAGCAGCATTGAATGTATCTACAGATATTTTCCTTCCCGAAGCAGCATGCTGGATACAAAAAAATATGGGTGAACTTTGTGTCGTAAATTACTTAAAAACAAACAACTTTCTTTTTTCTACAGTTTAAATAACTTCTAACTCCCTCAGCTCATTCATGGCGCTATCTAGCTGAGGTACATATTCAAAAGAATATAAAAAAGATTAATGAATCGTGCCTTCCACACACACACTCACTCACTGCCAATAACATTTAGAACTTTGACGCTAAAGTCAATCAGTCACCATAGATGTATCAATCCCTAGCCTCTCCACGAAAGACACATACAATCATTCACATAGGGATTCATTTTACACCTCATACAAAAAAAAAAAAACACACACACACATTTAACTCATATAAATATAAATCCTCCTATTAAATACTAATAACAAGTGTCACGAAATCAAAGATATGACACAGAAAGTTCTAATTGTATTTGTATGGAAGATACATACCATTTCCACATTCATCATACACTATGCAGAATTCAGCATCAGTTGCATACTTCTTACAATTCACTCATAGAACTAACACACAGGGTCCTTCCACACCAACGTTTTTACAACCACTACAGACTTATTCTAACCTAATTTGGGAGATGATCAGTCTCCCTCACACATACAATATTCCCTAATGCCGCGTACACACGGTCGGACTTTTCGTCTACAAAAGTCAGACAGCCTGTCCGACAGACTTCCGGCAGACTTTCGGCGGACTTGCGGCGGACTTGCGGCATACTTTCTAACGAACGGACTTGCCTACACACGACCACACAAAAGTCCGACGGATTCGTACGTGATGACGTACACCGGACTAAAATAAGGAAGTTCATAGCCAGTAGCCAATAGGTGCCCTAGCGTGGCTTTTTGTCCGTCGGACTAGCACACAGATGAGCGGATTTCGGGGTCAGCCGTAGTTACGACGTAAAGATTTGAAGCATGTTTCAAATCTAAAGTACGTCGGATTTGAGGCTAAAAAAGTACGTTGAAAGTCCGGAGAAGCCCACACACGATCGGATTACCAGCCAGCTTTAGTCCGTCAGCGTCCGTTGGACTTTTGTAGACGAAAAGTCCGACCGTGTGTACGCGGCATAACAGTCTACAAAGATTGTGAAAACCAGGTATCCTCTATGTTTACGCCCTCTACACAAGAAATACCTCCACCGCGCCAATAGCTCTCTGATTATCCTCAACAGTATCTACATGAATGTATACATACACTTGAGAAAATAATCAGAAATTTCCTCAACACCAGTGACAGTGATTAAATAATAAATAAATGGGTGAACAAAAAAATATATATATTGAGCTGCCCCCTTAAATAAACAGTAAATAATAATAAAATATTTAATCCTAAATATCAGTTAATACCAAAATAGGTGAACCGACACAGAGGTTAAATGGAGGGCGCTTCAAAGTGTAAACCTTACGGTATACGTAAAAAGGTGACAATCTCTTAATTATTAGATTATCAAGGTGACAAATATGAATAAATCAGTGCTTATTACTGTGCAACAGTGGTGATAACCTCTACTCCTATATCACTTACCTAGTGTATATAACGTGCACATGAAAATAACTAAACACTAATAATAATGATAGCCAATAAAGTGCTAAATGCGACAGCAATAAATAAGAACACCTGCAAGTGTTTCAATTAGTGCTGTAAATATGACATAAAATTCCAGTAAATCAAAACAATATCCAAACAGGTTGCAAGTGACAAAAAATGGTGACGATAAAGGTGAAAATCAAATGTCCCACACAGATGATTCTTAGGTGATCATATGTCAAATGCTGAATATCTACGTGCTTCTTTCACCACACCACCGTGCTAGTGAGACACTCTCCAGACCTGCACTCACCGAAAAAATATGCCAGCACTCTCATGCACGGCAAAACACGCTCTCTTTACCACACTCCAGGGTAAATGGTGTATACGAGGTCCAATGATGGTATTCAGTAGGTCCACATAAAAGAAAATAAGTGCTCCAATAGTGTAATTCAGCAAACAATAATTTTATTAAAAATCACTGCAATCCTCACACATCGCACTCACATTAGTGTAATAAAAACAGGCATCAAACGTGTAGTTAACAGCAAGCCTCAACTAGTGGATAAAACAATAACCAATGGCCACGGCGGACCCGGACACCTCGGGTCCGCCGTGGCCATTGGTTATTGTTTTATCCACTAGTTGAGGCTTGCTGTTAACTACACGTTTGATGCCTGTTTTTATTACACTAATGTGAGTGCGATGTGTGAGGATTGCAGTGATTTTTAATAAAATTATTGTTTGCTGAATTACACTATTGGAGCACTTATTTTCTTCTATGTGGACCTACTGAATACCATCATTGGACCTCGTATACACCATTTACCCTGGAGTGTGGTAAAGAGAGCGTGTTTTGCCGTGCATGAGAGTGCTGGCATATTTTTTCGGTGAGTGCAGGTCTGGAGAGTGTCTCACTAGCACGGTGGTGTGGTGAAAGAAGCACGTAGATATTCAGCATTTGACATATGATCACCTAAGAATCATCTGTGTGGGACATTTGATTTTCACCTTTATCGTCACCATTTTTTGTCACTTGCAACCTGTTTGGATATTGTTTTGATTTACTGGAATTTTATGTCATATTTACAGCACTAATTGAAACACTTGCAGGTGTTCTTATTTATTGCTGTCGCATTTAGCACTTTATTGGCTATCATTATTATTAGTGTTTAGTTATTTTCATGTGCACGTTATATACACTAGGTAAGTGATATAGGAGTAGAGGTTATCACCACTGTTGCACAGTAATAAGCACTGATTTATTCATATTTGTCACCTTGATAATCTAATAATTAAGAGATAGTCTACAAAGATTACAAAGAAATTAACTTACATTTGTGAACATTCATTAACAAAATGTCATTATCTTCTGTTTTCTATATAGCAATACACAGTCACTCCACCTAGCAAAGTATGCATACATATGAACACAAATTCCTGACTATATATAAATATACAAATATTCACAGGATTATTAAAACTGACAGGTTAGTTAGTAATTACTTATGGACAGCAGTGCTCAGAGTAAAGCCAATAGGCACCGTACGCGCATACGTCTCCTTACCAAAACGCTTATCTCAAGACACGAAAAACCGCCAAGCCCTGCTTGCCACGACGATCAGGAATGTCTCAACCTGATCTTAACTCAGTTAGTACACAGACCTTCATAACAGATACATATAAACACATACACTTATAGCACAAAGACGATACATACCTTTTAACTTTGTTAACAAATGGAGCTCCAAAACCTTTACCTCATTTACCTGTCAGGACTTACCTCTCCTGACATTTCTAAACTCATGAGTATTATTTTACACCACAATTTTTATGTTCAATATTATACAAAACAAAGGTACCTTTTTCTACTAGTAGCTACATATCAGTACGGTTTTTATTTTTTAACTTAGGCTTTCCAGGGGTCTGATAACCCCAAAGCCTCCTCCAGATTGATTGCCAATCCAGGATCCCAACATGCATGTAAATTTAGGCAACCTTAAGAACCTCTTCCAAACTGGACTTACCAGTCTAGGGTACCAATTCTTCCAGACCTCTAGTAGGTCTAGGATACCAATCAAAAATAAACCTCTTCTATACTGATTTACTCAGTCTAGGATACCAACATGCATGTTAAAGGTAGGTTCTCCAGGGGTCAAAACATTTACCCCAAAACCTCGTCCAGACCTCTTGTAGGTTTAGGATACCAATCAAAATAAACCTCTTCTAGACTGATTTACTCAGTCTAGGATACCAACATGCATGTTAAAGGACGGTGCACACAGAAAGTAGCTAGCCTTCTACGGGGTACCCCTTCGAAAAGAAAGAATTGAAAGAAAAGAAAAAGAGAAAAGAGAAAAAAAATAATATATTTTCTACCCAGGGTATCTCATGCTGTACAATGTACTTTAAGGCCTGGTGGACAGCGATACCCCAACAACAACCACCTGCCTCTCCTAGCGCTAGCAAAACACGGCACAACACAATGCAGAACTAATAATAGGTGTCTGCTAACCTGATATAAATTGCGCAAAATTGTGTTGAGCTCAGTGCCTCACCAGCATGGAGTTAGGCAAGATCAGAGTTGAGGTTATGCTGTCCCCGTACGGGCCACCAAATGAAGTAGAATAGTAAAGTATCAAACCAGGCAGAAATTCAGCAATGCAGGTTTATTAACAGCTGATAACATACAGGTTTATGTACAAAGTATTACAAGATACAGGTCTAATTTATACAGTTTCTTAAAATGCAAGCATATTAGATATAGGCATTCTTATACTCTAACCAAATTGAAACATTTGTGAATTGTTCTCACCTTGAACCAGAATGGCTCTTTTCTGCCAATTCTTGGGAACCCGTCACCTGATAGGGACCAGTCGATGGGCCGGTGGTCTGGTTCCCTCACAGAGTTCTGGGTTCCAGCTCGACCAAGTTCGTGAGGGAAATTCACCTGAGACCACATTCTGGAACAAGTTAAGAAGTCTTCTCTGACTCGTACGAGGAGACAAGTTACGGACAGATACTTGCCCATTGGTTCTGACCTCTATGACCCATGCAATAGGGCAGCATACACAGAGTTCAGCCTTATGAGCTCCTATCTGACTTGTCTTTCCAACAATTGTAGAGCTTGCATTTATATGCCCTTTTACAAGTCTTATTTCAACCATCTCTCTTACATATGATTGGTCGCTAAGATCTACGTCAATGTAACTAACCATAAATCTGACACCTGTTCTACAACCAAATAAACTTAATTATTCCCAAAATTCCTATATGTTCATTAAAGTGATTTATAACCGGTTTTGTCCAAATAAAAACACCTGTGTAGAGGCAGTCTGGCACCCAGTTGTGTTATCAAACTCTTCTCATCTTGATAAGATTTAACTAAGTTCAAGATTTACAGATTTATGACTTTTGGGAAAATGAACTTTCAATAACCCCACCATCTGTTTTATATGTTTCACTATATGCATGTATTTTAACAGTTTTAATGAGGGCACAAGCAGACCTTTGTTTGACCCTGTCAAACTTAATTTAATGTGCTGTACATAACTTTAATTATTTCTAAACCACCTGTTTTCTTATCTTTATCTGTCTGATTTATATGCATTTCAGACTTGAGACAATTCTATATAACTTGAATCTATCCTAATGAACTTTCACTTTCAAGACTATCTTAATACATTTTTGAGAACACCTGTGTACAAGTACTTGTCATAATGCAGAGGTCATTTGAAGTTCAACACTTAAAAATGAAGACTTTCTAAATCTGGAAAACACAGTATACATTATTAAAGATTAATTATTGTTGCTTTACTTATTGAATAATAATATTGATAAAACCACTACTATATAATAATTAAAATAATAATAATAATAATCAATAAAATATATTCAAATCAATATGAATAATATCAAATACATTGGCTAATATGAGATTCTACAACAACTGTACCTGCGGATATGATGGCTTGCAGGCCACCGGGCAATTTTTGTCCTCATCACCACTGAACGACTGTGGATCCTAATAAGGATCCTGGACAGTGGCAGCCCATCCATGGGGGGGGCACAGGCGTCGCCCCCCCCCCCCCCTCCAGGCAGTCACAAAAAAAAGTTAAAAAAAATTAAAACTGGCCCTTTAAAAAAAATACAAAAAAAGGTCCTTAAGTGCAATGTGTTCGGACGCCGGACACAGTCCACTATGGGAAGCGCCACGTCTATGCAATCACAAGATTGCAGATGCAGCGCTTAACTTGCGGGCGCTTTCCGAATCGCCGAGTAGCTTCCGTCCGGCGCTCGTAATATATATTACTACAGCCGGGCGGTTTGATTGACATCTGAGTTCGATGTCACTTCCTGTTTTCTCTCTCCCATTGCGCCCGAGAGAGAGAAAAGTATGAGGAGCGGACTCCGCCATCACCGCTGCCAGTGGAAGGAGAGACCGCAGGATAGGACAACACAGCAAGGTAAGTACCGCTGTCCTCCCACGAAGAAGGGGGGGAGGGGGGTTTGATGTGACACAGGCTGCATTTAATGGGACACAGGCTGTATTTTATGTGACACAGGCAGCATTTAATGGGACACAGGCTGCATTTAATGGGACACAGGCTGCATTTAATGGGACACAGGCTGCATTTAATGGGACACAGGCTGCATTTATTGGGACACAGGCTGCATTTATTGGGACATAGGCTGCATTTAATGGGACACAGGTTGCATTTAATGGGACACAGGCTGCATTTAATGGGACACCGGCTGCATTTAATGGGACACCGGCTGCATTTAATGGGACACAGGCTGCATTTAATGGGACACAGGCTGTATTTTATGTGACACCGGCTGTATTTTATGTGACACAGGCTGCATTTAATGGGACACAGGTTGCATTTTATGTGACACAGGCTGCATTTTATGTGATGCAGGCTGTATTTTATGTGACACAGGCTGCATTTGATGGGACACTGTCACGTACCTTGTCGGAGTCTGAAGTGACGAGGTCGGCCTCCCTTGTATCTCCAACCCGGGTCCCGCTGAGGATGGAGACAGAAGGACCCAAGGGATAGGAGGAACACGAGTGCTTGCAGATGTAGCCCTGGAAGCTTGAGGCAGATGATGCGACTTTGGGAATGCAGAAAGTCGCAGCAGATCGCAGGGACATAGATGCAGCAACACGGCAGGCAGCCTGGAGCCAAACAGGAGACAGGCTGGGAAATGCTGGGAAATGCCCGGAATTTGTGGAAAAGCCACAGTCTGCCAGATGAACTAGTAGTGAACTTTCGAACGGCCAAGCGAAGGTACTTGCGGAAACATGGGTGTCTCAAAGTGTGTATACAGTACACACACACAAACACTTGCTAGGTCTAAAGTCTATCTACAATCTTAGCCTAGGTTTCACTATTGCGACCTAAGAAGTCATGCAATTTTGATGCGACCTCTATGAGACTTAAAGTGATGCCTGTGTATTCTTGAGGTCCATCGCCCCAAGTCGCATCAAAGTAGTGCAGGGACTACTTTGAAGTTGCTGCGATTTGAAGTCGCACCACTTTTAACGATACTCCTTGAAAATAATGGGGAATGATTTGTGGAAGCCAAGCCTTACTGGAGAGATTGATGGCATATGCGGTTTTGGATCCTAATCCTTCTGCTTGTTGACCAAGTCCTACTTTTGACTGAACATGCAGTCAAAACCCTTGTGCTCTAACGCGTCATGGAGGGAATGCAATGAGTTGGTGGAGAGGAATGAAATTCCAATGGCTTCCTTAATGCACAGGATCCACGGATCCTAAAGTTCGAATTTACTTGGGTGTAGGTAGACAAATAAAGATTATTATTGATTCTTTATTCTCCTCTATAGTTTTCCCAGGTTTAACCTGTCATTCAATCTTTGTTACTTTGCCGTTTGGCTATCCTCTGGTCATTGGTGATTAACACAAGGGATTAATTCCCCTTCTAGATATCACCAGATCAGACTTGAACAGTCACCACTCTGACTTAAAAGCGGTATGTGATACTTGTGGGTTGAGCCATAAGGGTTAACTGACCACAACGGACTACCAGAGAAACAGCATAAAGTCTTGTATCCACAGTGGCTGAACTGCATCACTGGCTACTTCATTTTCACTCTAGGATCAGCCATCATAGAGAATTTATCACTGACCAGAGCCCTGCTTATATCTGGTCTGGGATCCTGACAGTCTGGCTACCGAAGTGAGCTCCACCGCAGGTCACAAAACACTACTTAATAGTAGTATGAACCTTCTTCATCTCCAGATCCATTCGCTGTCTCAGGGTCTCTGCAAAGGATATTGCTTTTCTTCTGGCAGAATGGCACCCCTTGTTGATCTGATGAAGCCTGTTTGGCCAGCTGCTTCTGAGGCAGAGGTACCCTTTAAACGACTTAGTTGATTAGCTTAGTACCCGAGCATTATTGCAATAGAGATCCACACATATAGTTTGGACAGAGTTAAAGCATCCACTTTTTGCTTCTGATATGCCAGCTTGCCATAGCAACTTCCTAGAAGCAAGCTTAGGCTGACCCATCTGGCCAGTCTGATAAAGACTCCCTGGCCAACTGCTTTTGAGGTAGAGGTTGCCTTTAAATAAACACAGCTGTTTGATTTAGGCTTGGCATGGAATCATTAGTGACTGTAGGCCTTCTTAGTCTCATTTGCCACTGCCTCTGGCCTGCAACTCGGATTTGCATTTTGGCTGACACACCAGTTACCACCATTTCACTATGATATTTCTAGAGATTTCCTTGGTCTGCCTCTTCTGGCAGTTAAATACATAGTGGTTCCTTCAAGGCTAAAGAGGACCTGTCTCTGTTGCAGGAGCAGGTTGACTCTCCTCTTCCTGAGAAGTGGTGTTGGTGTTAAGGGCTGGAGAGATTTGCAATCCATTATGCCAATAATGTGCACTCTTTTAGGATATGGAATATACCTACCTGCCCTCACCTTAATGAACGTTGCTGGTCTCTAGGAAGGCCGATTGCTACTGGTCCACAGATCAGCTGAAAGACTGGAGCCATGCCTGGGAGTATTTGTTTAAAAATGCATCAGTAGTAACCACTACAAACGGCAAACCACATATCCCTCTGTGGTGTACCACAAATAATAGAAGCAATTACACATTGCTAACAGGTAAGGACTAAGGAAATGTAACTAAGCAGATGCTGATTTTCATTTCAGCATCAAGGTCAGCATGTAAATGCATAGAGATAAACGCATATCAGTCATAGTACTGTCAAGTCAATGTAATTATAGGCAACAGCGCAGGTTAATAGTCATCAGACAATTAGCACTAGCATGTTATACTTAGCTTAAAAACTTACCTTAGACACATGTACCGCAAATAGTTCCATACCACAGCCAAGCATTAATACACAGTAAGCCCAGCCTGCAGGGCTAGGAAAGGCTCGGCACCAACTGAAATCAGCCTAAGGATTAGTAATACTGCAGACAAAAAACACAACCTATGAAGCATTAGTAAACAGAATGGCACTGTGGACAGCCAGTAAGATTCACATGTGTGATATACGCTTTCAGTGGTGCAAGCTAACAGCATAAATGCAGACAATAAGTCAAGCCTGTAGGACCAGGCCTTGCTGAGTTAATAGGAAGGCTTTAGCCCAGCACAGCACACCTGCTATCAGCATTAGCAGTATTGCAGACACAAACCACAACCTGTGAGGCAATAGTAAACAGACTGAAACTATGGACAAGCCAGAAAATTTGCATGTGTGACATTATATGCTTGCAGCAGTAACTGAATACTATGGATTTATGCACCATGTGTTGCTTTACCACCTGCACGCTTCATGGTCAAACCGGAAGTCCAATGAATGTCTATCCACTGAGTCATGATGAAGGAGCAATCCCTAGAGACCAGATACCATTGCCCCCTTATCCTGGATCTTGAGGGGGGGAGGTCTCCCCCACATAGGCGTTTGTTTTAACCTGTACAGCAGGGAGCTTAGTCACAGGAGAGGCTTGAACCTGTGCGGCTTGGCCAGATGAATCCAGCAAGGTTAGGGAAAAGAAAAATCCTGCTTTGAGCTGCAGCATAACCGACTCTAGCAGTGAGGAAAAAAAGAGAATGTGGCTGCAGGGAGAAGACTTACTTATATAGTATAATCTGTCCTGGAATAGGGCAGGGGGCGGGGTCTACCCATACATATATGTTGTCATGCTGTGTCAGGAAAGCATGTATGGAAAATAATACATGTTCAAAAAAATTTCACAATCCTCATAGTGGGAAATTTTTACAAGTTTATCTGCCATTATGTTAATGCTATTGCGTATTGTGTCTTGTTCTGACAATTATGAAGACAGAGTAAAATAAGTATAATAGGTAAAACGAGCACAATAATTTAAAAATAGGATTCCACGCTGATAAATACATCAGTGTTTATTTTCTTTTACTTAATGCAAGAAGTTAATGTACAATATTGTGTTGGGATTAGGGCCCTGTCTCCTTTCTTGTCGGTTTCATAAAACACCACATCTTTGAGGTTAAAAATAATGAGAAAGTCAGAGTATCATTACACTTTACACGGTGGGTAGTGGGGTCCCCCAGGGTTCTGTGCTGGGACCAATCCTGTTTAATTTGTTCATAAACGACCTGGATAATGGGGTAAACAGTTCAATCTCTGTATTTGCAGACGATACTAAGCTAAGCAGGGCAATAACTTCTCCGCAGGATGTGGAAACCTTGCAAAAAGATCTGAACAAATTAATGGGATGGGCAACTACATGGCAAATGAGGTTCAATGTAGAAAAATTTAAAATAATGCATTTGGGTGGCAAAAATATGAGGGAATCTAGGATGGAAAAGGAGCCGGGGGTCTTAGTAGATGATAGGCTCAGCAATAGCATGCAATGCCAAACTGCTACTAACAAAGCAAACAGAATATTGGCATGCATAAAAAGGGAATAATTCCAGAGATAAAACAATAATTCTCCCACTCTACAAGACTCTGGTCCAGCCGCATCTAGAGTATGCGGTCCAGTTCTGGGCACCAGTCCTCAGGAAGGATGTACTGGAAATGGAGTGAGTACAAAGAAGGGCAACAAAGCTAATAAAGGGTCTGGAGGATATTAATTATGAGGAAAGGTTGCAAGCACTGAACTTATTCTCTCTGGAGAAGAGACGCTTGAGAGGGGATATGATTTCAATATACAAATACCATACTGGTGACCCCACAATAGGGATAAAACTAGAAGGGAGTTTAACAAGACTCGTGGCCACTCATTAAAATTAGAAGAAAAGAGGTTTAACCTTAAACTACGTAGAGGGTTCTTCACTGTAAGAGCGGCAAGGATGTGGAATTCCCTTCCACAGGCGGTGGTCTCAGCGGGGGACTTCGATAGTTTCAAGAAACTATTAGATAAGCACCTGAACGACTGAAACATACAGGGATATACAATGTAATACTGACATATAATCACACACATAGGTTGGACTTGATGGACTTGTGTCTTTTTTCAACCTCACCTACTATGTAACTTTGATACCAACAAGTCAAGAAAAATAAATATATGTTGTATTTAGAAATGTTAAAGAGCTACTTCAAGTTAATTTCAGTTGTTTGTGAAGATTTTAAATATCTGTTTTTGTTGCTTGTTGTACTTCGATAATCAGGAGTGGTAAAGCTGAAATAAAATGTTTTGATTTACATAATTTACATATTTTGTTAATAGGATATTAAAGCTGGCCATACATGAATCGAAATTCATCGGGTTCAGCAGGGACTGGACGAATTTCGATCCATGTATGAACATCCTGGTTGTACAGAAGTTAATCCATCAATCGATTTGTGTACAACCAGCCTGTTGGGTTTTTCCCTGAACAATCAGTGCTGCCACCTATAGCTGGGAACACTGATCATTGTATTCTGTCACCAGGGAATGTGTGGATGTGGGAATCGGCACATTCGTTTTTTGTTCGACCCACTGGTTGAACACAAAAAAATTTGTATGTATGACCTGCCTAATGACATGGCTACGTTAGTACCTCACTTAAATGATTAATGATGCATAAAATAAGTGATAAGTGAAACCTTTTGTCTATATAAGAATCAACCAATGCGGTTGCAGCTATTACGGATAGAATTAAAAACAAATGATAACTGTGCGAAAAGAATAACAATCAAATTTATTTAAACTTACTATTGTACAGAAAAGAAACTTGTATTAATCAGATATTACCAACTATAAGGTAGATGGTAAAAAAAGTAAACGCTGAGATGCTATAAATGATATACAGAGTAATACAAAAAGAGAATATTGTAAAGGCCTGTACACACGATCTGACTTTTTGACAACAAACATGCAAATTAGCTGTTTTGGAGCAACATCCGACTGTGTGTACGCTCCATCGGACAAACTTTTTCTGTTTCCATCGGACTTTTGTTGGCTGTGCAAACGGACAAACTTTCCGGCAACAAAAGTCCGATGGAGCAAAGTCCGATCGTGTGTACACAAAAACATCAGACTTTTGTACAAACTACAGTACGCGGCCGCGAGAATGTTTCCAGCGCGAACCCATCGCGCTAGTTCTCGGCGACAGGGTGCTGTACATCTCATGCTGGCTACAATAGGAAAAGCACCTTTTTACTATTGCGGCGAGCGTGAGAGGGAATTCCCCTCTGGGGGCATACCAGGCCCTTAGGTCTGGTATAGATTTTAAGGGGAACACCTACACCGAAAAAACAGCGTGGGGGTCCCCCCCAAAATCCATACCAGACCCTTATCCGAGCACGCAGCCCGGCCGGTCAGGAAAGAGAGAGCGTCGTGTCAACATCTCTGGAAGAGAAGAGGGAAGAAGATGATCTAGATGTCCGGGCTCCTCCGCTAGTAAAAGAGCGGCAAAAGAGCAGAAGATAGTGGAGGAGCCCGGCAGAAGGAAGAAGGCACCGGAGAAGAACCAGAGAGCGTGGAGACGACACTGGAGAGAGGGAGAAGAGGCCTGAAAGACCCCCGAAGTCGGCAGAAGACCCCCAAAGTCGGAAGAAGACCCTCGGAGCTGCCTAATAAATTACTTTTAAAACCTGTCTAGTGTGTTTTTTTTATTGACACTTTTTTCCCTAGGTGAATGGGTAGGGGTACGATGTACCCCATACTCATTCACATTGGGTGGGGCCCCCTTATTAAAGGGGGCTCCTGGATTCCAATAAGCCCCCCGCCCGCAGACCCCGACAACCAACGGCCAGGGTTGTCGGGAAGAGGCCCTTGTCTTCATCAACATGGGGACAAGGTGCTTTGAGGTGGGGGGGGCTGCAGGGCGCCCCCTCCCCCAAAGCACCCACCCCCCCATGTTGAGGGCATGCGCCCTGGTACGGCTCAGGAGGAGGGTCCCGCTCGCTCGTCCCCACCCCCTTTCCTGACCGGCCGGGCTGCGTGCTCGGATAAGGGTCTGGTATGAATTTTGGGGGCTGTTTTTTTCGGCGTAGGGGGTTCACCTTAAAATCCATACCAGATCTAAGGGCCTGGTATGCCCCTGGAGGGGAACCCATGCCGTTTTTTTATTTAAAACTTGGCGTGGAGTTCCCCCTCAAGATTCATACCAAACACAGTGCCTGGCATTGGCGGGGATCAAAGTCGGATCCCCGCACCAGTGTGAACCCGGCTTGCAAGGTGTCAATCTCGCCAATAAAAGTGGCGAGATGAACACAATATCACACAACAATACAGAAGTTGACCAAAGGGTGGTGGTAAAGAGCTGAAAAACCATGTGATTTGGTGAAAGTTGGCTGGAAAAGTCCTGCCGTCTGTGCGCAAGACAAACTTATGGCCAACGCCCTTTATATAAAAATCCAAGGGAAAGTTTGTACAAAGTCCTATCGTGTGTATGGGGCTTTACAATGGACATACAAATGATACCAATGTATTAAGGCAAATCCTAGGACAAAAAAAGTTAGAGAAGAGAAAAGAGGAATAAAATAATACGGATACGTTACATAGACATAGACATCCTGATATTCCGATGGTCTGGGCTCAACAGAGCTTCTTTGCGCTCTCCACTTTTTATATTCCTTCTCCACCAATCACCCAAATGGAATACTTTCATTGGTTCAGAAGTGGCCTTAAATCCTGACTGGCTGAAATTCATATATATATATATATATATATATATATATATATATATATATATATATATACACACACACACACACACACATACATCTAACGGGGCATGGTAATTAAATTAGAAAGTCCTCACAATAGTTCCCTTAAAGAACCTTGATATAAATATGAAGCTCAATATTTTCACATTAGGTCCCCTGAAGTTCATTCTTGAACTTATGCCCTCCCTCAATGATTTTGTACCCACCCACAACAGCCCATAAGCCCTGACCCTTCCCCACCACCACTGCGGCCTCCTCTTCCTTTCTTGAACATGCCGGAACCAATCAAGGTAGACTTGAGACCGCAAAAAAATCCTGGTGCCTTTGAGACTCCACATCCGGAACATGCGTGCCTCTGCCTTGGAAGGGCGGAACTCCAACGATGTGGGATCCTTGCATATCTAGTCCTGTAACTTAGAAATATGGTGTAATGGTTGTAATTATTGGATCGGACCGCGAGACAGCACTTTTCAGCATGGTGAAGAAAAGTTCAGGAGAGTCTTATTCGTTGCAAATTTGTCTCAAGAAATGACTTGGTTGTTGTTGCTTCTTCAGGTGGTGGTCGGGCGGGCCTCCGGACAGTCCTGCATGAATACAAAGAAAAAGAAGGAGAAAGTAAGGGTAGTGTTATTGGAGGAATGCCAGACAGGAGCAACGGGTTGGCCATTAAGACTAAATACTTAGAGGGGTGTAATGTGGACAAGTAAAGTGGGGTCCCCACAGGGTACAGAGTCCGAGCAACAGCAAGTATCATCCATGGCCCTTGAAGGTAGGGATAGTCAACAACGCCTATTGCTGGGTCACTGGGTTCACCATACCTGCTCACGGGGCTCAGGTTAAAGCAGTAGGCAGACTGGGGAGGTAGAATTACATTATTTGGGAGGTAGAATTACATTAAGACATAAGACCTGGATGTCCAGGGATACTTTGGTTTCAATGGGTGTAAAATATGGTACTGGCCTCCTAATTTGAAAAAACAAAAATTATATGACTGATGTCTTAGTTACATTATCTTAAGGAGATATACAATAGAAACCAAAAGAAAAACTTAGAGAGCATAATATTAAAGAAGGAAAAAGAACGGAAGAGAGATGAGTAATGAAAATGAACAAGAAGAATAGTAAAAATAATAATAATTTAATGCTGCTCCAACCAAGAGTTTAAATTTACATTCCAGTTTAGACTGTTAAAGAGCATTGAATCTGTATTCAAAAAACTAATACCTAGTTGCCCTGAAAACTATTGCTGACTGCGAGAAAAAAAAAATATAGTTCTTTAACAAAAAGGGCAACTCTTCTCTCATACTAGTAATTAGCAGTATTTTTGCAGGTCAGGTACACAGATATTAAAGAGAGAGATAGAAAAATAATGATTAAAACTTTTAGAATTTAGGTAAACCTGACTGCACTTTATGATTTCAAATTTAAGAGGCTTATCCCTGAAACAACAAAAAACAAGAAAAATACAGTTCTAAGGTCCTCTCTTAAATGCACAAATTCTTTGTACTAGTCTGGATCGGATCTGGCTTCTTCGGAGATTTGTTTCTGAGTTAGTGGCCTTTCTGTTACTCGAGAGGAGATACCTCATTGAGGTACACATTCTCATAGCTTTGGCGTTCATTCTCCTGATACTAATGCACATTATTACTTGCATCCGGAAAAGCAATAGGGCTACACAGATTAGGACAACAACAGGGTGGAGTAAAATGTTTAGGAAAGCTGTAAGGTTAGGACTGTACCTAAATAAACTTTCCCACAAGGAAATCTTAGCGTCTGCGTCTAAAGCGTCGGATACTTGGATCAATCTATTTTGATCATGAGTGAGTTGTATGGTGGCTTGTTTCTCAGCATCTCTTAACACATTTAAAATGCCATCCTGTTGCCCAAAATCTAATAACCAAGCTTTTAACTCAGCCCCAAATCCCAGAGGAAGTTTCTGTAGGTGTATGGGGGTGTGTCAGGTTTGATATCAAGCCTTTTCTCTGAGGTAATAAGGGTCCGTCCTTGTGCCCCTGCTATATTTATTCCAAGGACAGGGGAAGATGTACAGTAGACTCCCTGAGGTAGTGTACCACGCTGGGTACAATTCAACCCGTATGCAGAATATAGGGCATCACTGGACATTTGATATCAGCACCAACACCCTTGCCCCAAGT
The DNA here is from genome assembly GCA_037952835.1 of Lithobates septentrionalis. Taxonomy (NCBI): domain Eukaryota; kingdom Metazoa; phylum Chordata; class Amphibia; order Anura; family Ranidae; genus Lithobates; species Lithobates septentrionalis. The sequence goes on along the minus strand of JBBDGP010001501.1, from coordinate 297,139 downwards.
ATTTTAAATAAGGTTGGGACAATTCTTTGGCATCCATGAGACATGACCGTTCCTTGTGCCAGCATTGCTGTCTCATGATCCTGTCCTGTTTCCCCTGGCATTACACAACCCTTACTTTTCTCCAGCACCCATCAGTATCAATCATTTGAGGTTGTCTGAACTCATAAACCATCAGATCACGATGGGGTGTAACACGGTAGAGCCCGATAGTATATTCCCCAAACTGACTGTGGTATAAGCACGATGTTCAGTTGCTGCAACCAGAATCAGGGATGAGACAGTGCAGGTGAGGTTTTGACAGCCATGGAATTGAGTCATCCACCAATTCATATGACTCATAGCAAACTTGAATACTACCCTACCTGCTTGTTTTCTCAAATTCAGTGGAAATTGTCCTGCTGAAAAAGCAGCAATCATTACTGTGAGGTCCTGGGACAGTTCTGATTGTACCTGGGTGCAAGATAAAGCAAGTTGGATGTCTTCCTGTACCTTGGATAATCCCGCTATCAATCCTGTGAATTTTTGTTTCATTACCTCAGATAGTGAAGCAGTAGCATCAATAAGAGCATGTTGTAGATTTTCGAGGATGTGATTCACATCTAGCTGCACCTTAACCTCTTCCCCAACATGTTGTGCCAACCCTCCTAGCTTGTTTTGGAGTACCTCTAAATCCATTGTGTTTAGGCTACCCAGGGCAACACCCCCTGCTCCTAAGGCAGTCTCCATTAGGCCTCTCTTTGCTCTAGTGTGGGAATATTCTGGATATCCAGATTGCAGCCACTCCTTTAACATGTATACCTGATTCTTTATGAAGGCTGCACCCCTTTGATCCCATTTATCAACCCGGAAATCAGATAAGGTTATCCTCCATGTATATAACATAAATTGTGTTTCTGTTAGTACTGTCCAGTGAGAGGAGAGTAAAGGGATGACTAGATCTGCTGCCTTCATTATAGGAGCCTTATAGGAGTCTGAACTAATTTTTGCCGGCTCAAGAACATCCAACTCATTGGGTACCCGTACAACTGTCACACAGATCTTTCCTCGCCCTTTTTAGGGATACCAACATTTAGGATCCATAACCGAGTAATTTATTCCAAGGAACATGTCATCACTCTTAAACTTTGTCATTTGCATAAAAGTCCAATAGTCATCATCAAATGCATTGCAGAATGGCCACACAAATGGGCCATCTAAATTCAAGTCTAAATCCAGATGATATCCTTGAGGATCCTGCCAGTCTACAGTCATATGCACACCTCTCATTTCTTCATTCATTGGCCTTCTGAAAGCCAATGAAAGCCTGACTGTTGAAAGCCAAGGACTTATTTGGGGGCCAATAAGCTGTGTCAATAAAATAGTGACCCCCTATTTCGGGGACACAAGTCTCCCTCATTACTTGCAACAAAAAGGCATGTATGGACAGTCTTGGTTGTAAATCCAGGACCTCATACTGTTTGTTTTTAGCATCGGTCCTGATTTTTAAGATTACAGTGTTTATATATTTGGCAGAGAGAGTCACATTTGCTCGTTCATACCACATGGCCTGATGGGCGTTACTACAATTCAACTGCAATACAACCTTTTTCTTTGACAGGTAGTTAAGTGGATGTGTCTTCCTATCATAGGTGGGATGTTTAGTGATCAGAATCTCAAGGGTTTCCTCAGCGGGATGGAAACACTTGTCCGCTAGTGACCCTTGAACAAGTTCTGGGAAATCATAATAGTACCTCTTATGTTCTTTCTCTTCCTCCTGATTGAAGATGATGTAAACAATATACCACCCTTCATAGTTCTCCCCTGTGGGATCTACTGGATATAATTTGCTATTTTTGCTCCCGAGTCCAGCATTTGCGTCCACAAACACAAATGTCGGACTCTGCCCCGTCCCCCAGCGCCCGCATCATTGGATTTGATCGACAGCAGTGGGAGCCAATGGCTGCGCTGCTATCAATCTATCCAATCAAGAGCTGGGACCCCGTGGAGAGAGGGACAGCACATCACCGCAGAGGAGATGAAGGGGCTCAGGTAAGTAAAATGGGGGGGCTGGGGGGCCAGTGACTGCCAGGTGTTTTTTCACCTTAATGCATAGGATGAGTTAAGGTGAAAAAAAAACGAGGGTTTACAACCCCTTTAAATTTGCTATGGACATTTCATAGGTCTCAGTATCAAGATCTACAAATATTCTCTTGGTAGATTGACTGTCATTTGTTTTCTCAGGAAAAATTCCTGGGATTAGACATTCCATATCCTTGGAGTCCCAATCCCCTTCACACAAGGCAACGTCTTCATCTATGTGATATGTTACATACAGTATGGTATCAGGGCTATCTTTCACCCCCCGCTGTATTCGTTCCTGCTCATCAGGACTGGTCTTCCAGCATGTAAGACTGCAAAGCCTATCTAGTAAATACCCTACATCAATGTCCCCATAGGCTGTATGAAAGCTGTAAGGATGTGGATCGAGGCTGGTGGTATGTTCTAGGAAGGACCCACCAAAACCCATCCCTGCTATGGCATCAATGAGTATATATCCATAAAAGTACATTGGATATCTGGGGAGTTCTTGTCCTTGTTTGCACTCTGCCTTATGGATCTGTGTGTGACTCCACCCCTCAGGTTTTATTACCCATTTACTATACACCTCAGGTGAATTCTAGGGTGCAAGCTCTGTTCCATGGTAGAATGGGACTGGCTTCCCAGGATCTGGCGTTTCTTGAGCAGAAGAGAGAACATAGCAGCTAAGTAAACTTATAACCAGGGCTCCCTAAACATTCTTCTGAACTTGTTTGCAATGAGAAGTATGATATGCAAGTAGAGGCGCAGAGAACTGGCGATAACAATAATAACAACAATAATAAAAACAAAGGGATGGGGAACAAACTGAAATTTTCCCAGTCTCATATTACATTCAATGGATAAATAATGTCCACATGTATATGTCCAAAGAGGAAAAATTGTGTATCACATTAACACATATAGGGCACGATCTCACAGTCATGTGAACATGAGGAGTTCAAGGATCCAAATAATAATAGGTCCACAAGCAGGGCTGCCTTCATCAAGAAGTGAAACCACATTCCAATCTTAAGGAAAAGCAAAAGAGAGAGGCGCCTCTGGGTGTAGACTAAAAACAAGGTTTATTCATAAAAAGATAATGATGATCAAACTCACATGTTGAAGGTCATCAATAGGCATAAAATGGTAATCAATACTGAAGAGGACATCATCCATCAAAGGTTCAAATCAGTCAAAGACAACTCCTGGCGGGGAGCTCTGCCTGTGTGTGAGGAGAGGTACCGCTGAGATGTGAGGCCGGCCGCAGCGGTGACAAGTCACAATGCTAGGTAGAGAGCATGGAAGAATGTAAACATCCGGCGAGGAGTGATGACGTCATGAGTCGAGCGACGCGTTGCAGGGCGTACGGGCTGTGATGATGTGACAGCCGCGCCCCTTCATCAGGCTGAGGATGGATGGGATAGGGCGGCTTAAAACAAACAGAAAATGTGGTGATTGGTGTGGATGAAGGAGGGGAGGGACGGGACCGGGACTACAGGAAGTGGCCAGAGGAACGATCAAAAGTGTCAGCAGTGAAGTATTAAGTGAAAAAGCATGACAATGATAAGGAGGCGATTATGTGAAAAGAAAAGAAAATGATGTAAGAATAGAAAGTTCAATTAGGATGGTATATGGCTGGAGAAAATATATGTAATAGAAATAAAATGGGAATGGTAAAAATAGTAATAATAAAAAATAAATAAAAAATGAAAAATAATGAAAAATAAAATAAAATAAATAATAAATAAATAATAAATAAATAAAATAATAAATGTATGAGTAATGATGATAATGATAATGTATGAAAATATAAATATATATAAATTATAAATTTACAAATTATAAATCTATAAATTATGCAATGGAAAAGGGTAAGTGTATGTAAAGAGTGGATATCTGTTGATATAGATACATACATGAATATATGAATATGATGAGTCTATGGAGGGGGGGGGGGAGGGGGGGGGGAAAGAAAAGGCAAAACATATATATATATATATATATATATATATATATATATATATATATATATATATATATATATATATATATATATATATATATATATGAATATATACAGGTATATATGATTATGATATGGAAAATGTATAATAGAACTGGAAGGAAGGGGGGGAGGAAGGAGAGAAGAAAATGGGCATGTATCTCTCCATCACACACAAATCAGACCTTATATAAAAACACACAAATGATTGACAATTGATTAAAACAGGGCAAAAAATCTAATTATCACTAAATTAGTGATAATTAATAAAAGTTCTTATTGAAAATGTTGTTGCATATGTGTGTGCATGTATGCGCACGCAAAATTGCGCACGCACACAGCACACGCAGATGCAGAATAAGATTTAAAAATATTCGCACAGAACCTAAAAAGCTAAAAATCTGGTGAAAAAGCAAAAAACCAAAACTATTGGAAGAAATATGTGTATAAAAGATTTTAAAGGATGGTAGAGATCTCTATACTTTCGTTAATTCCTCCTAAGGTATATATCCAAAAAGTTTCCTGGGAACAGAGCTTCTTGAATCTTTCAGCGGGAGACAGGGATCTGGGAATTTGTTCGATTACCCATACCCTGAGTCCCACTGTCGAGCTCTGGTGGGCCGCCGCAAAGTGTCTAGGGACACTATGTGGATCAGTGCCACCTTCAATTAGCCTTCTGTGCTCACCGAACCTCTGTCTGAGAGCCCTGATGGTACGGCCTACATAGATCAGTCCGCATGGGCAGCTCAGGCCATAGACTACAAAGTCTGATGAGCAGTTGAAGAAGTCTTTTAACATATAGGTTTTACCTTTAGTAACAAAAGACTTCTGACCATGATGGACGAAATGGCAAGTTTTGCACAAGGCCTTGCGGCACTGATACATACCCACCAGGGGTATTAGTGTGGGTACAGCAGGAGAAGGTACAGTGGATTTGAGTTTGCTGGGAGCAATTTTGCTCTTTAGGTTAGGGGCCTTACGGTAAGTGACTTTGGGATGTGAAGGTAATACGGCTGAGAGGTGGGGATCCTGTTGTAAAATATCCCAATGTTTAGATAGAATTTTTTCCATGTGTTTAAATTTGTGGTGGAAGGTAGTAACAAATCTGCTAGAACAGTCCTTGGGAGATGTGCTATCTCTAGGAGGTTTGCCGTGAAGGTAGTAATTGTAGGCTTCAATCACCAACATCCCAAAGGGGCAGTTTTGTCGTCTCCGACAAAACTGCACAAAAGAGTCTGACTACACTGCACTTAGTGTTAATCTTAAAAGGAAGTTTCTGGATAAACAATACCCTGAGTCCTTGGTTGATGAAGCCTACAATTACTACCTTCACGGCAAACCTCCTAGAGATAGCACATCTCCCAAGGACTGTTCTAGCAGATTTGTTACTACCTTCCACCACAAATTTAAACACATGGGAAAAATTCTATCTAAACATTGGGATATTTTACAACAGGATCCCCACCTCTCAGCCGTATTACCTTCACATCCCAAAGTCACTTACCGTAGGGCCCCTAACCTAAAGAGCAAAATTGCTCCCAGCAAACTCAAATCCACTGTACCTTCTCCTGCTGTACCCACACTAATACCCCTGGTGGGTATGTATCAGTGCCGCAAGGCCTTGTGCAAAACTTGCCATTTCGTCCATCATGGTCAGAAGTCTTTTGTTACTAAAGGTAAAACCTATATGTTAAAAGACTTCTTCAACTGCTCATCAGACTTTGTAGTCTATGGCCTGAGCTGCCCATGCGGACTGATCTATGTAGGCCGTACCATCAGGGCTCCCAGACAGAGGTTCGGTGAGCACAGAAGGCTAATTGAAGGTGGCACTGATCCACATAGTGTCCCTAGACACTTTGCGGCGGCCCACCAGAGCTCGACAGTGGGACTCAGGGTATGGGTAATCGAACAAATTCCCAGATCCCTGTCTCCCGCTGAAAGATTCAAGAAGCTCTGTTCCCAGGAAACTTTTTGGATATATACCTTAGATGCCCTATCGCCAGGAGGAATTAACGAAAGTATAGAGATCTCTACCATCCTTTAAAATCTTTTATACACATATTTCTTCCAATAGTTTTGGTTTTTTGCTTTTTCACCAGATTTTTAGCTTTTTAGGTTCTGTGCGAATATTTTTAAATCTTATTCTGCATCTGCGTGTGCTGTGTGCGTGCGCAATTTTGCGTGCGCATACATGCACACACATATGCAACAACATTTTCAATAAGAACTTTTATTAATTATCACTAATTTAGTGATAATTAGATTTTTTGCCCTGTTTTAATCAATTGTCAATCATTTGTGTGTTTTTATATAAGGTCTGATTTGTGTGTGATGGAGAGATACATGCCCATTTTCTTCTCTCCTTCCTCCCTCCCCCCTCCCCCCCCCCCTTCCTTCCAGTTCTATTATACATTTTCCATATCATAATCATATATACCTGTATATATTCATATATATATATATATATATATATATATATATATATATATATATATATATATATATATATATATGTTTTGCCTTTTCTTTCCCCCCCCCTCCCCCCCCCTCCATAGACTCATCATATTCATATATTCATGTATGTATCTATATCAACAGATATCCACTCTTTACATACACTTACCCTTTTCCATTGCATAATTTATAGATTTATAATTTGTAAATTTATAATTTATATATATTTATATTTTCATACATTATCATTATCATCATTACTCATACATTTATTATTTTATTTATTTATTATTTATTTATTATTTATTTTATTTTATTTTTCATTATTTTTCATTTTTTATTTATTTTTTATTATTACTATTTTTACCATTCCCATTTTATTTCTATTACATATATTTTCTCCAGCCATATACCATCCTAATTGAACTTTCTATTCTTACATCATTTTCTTTTCTTTTCACATAATCGCCTCCTTATCATTGTCATGCTTTTTCACTTAATACTTCACTGCTGACACTTTTGATCGTTCCTCTGGCCACTTCCTGTAGTCCCGGTCCCGTCCCTCCCCTCCTTCATCCACACCAATCACCACATTTTCTGTTTGTTTTAAGCCGCCCTATCCCATCCATCCTCAGCCTGATGAAGGGGCGCGGCTGTCACATCATCACAGCCCGTACGCCCTGCAACGCGTCGCTCGACTCATGACGTCATCACTCCTCGCCGGATGTTTACATTCTTCCATGCTCTCTACCTAGCATTGTGACTTGTCACCGCTGCGGCCGGCCTCACATCTCAGCGGTACCTCTCCTCACACACAGGCAGAGCTCCCCGCCAGGAGTTGTCTTTGACTGATTTGAACCTTTGATGGATGATGTCCTCTTCAGTATTGATTACCATTTTATGCCTATTGATGACCTTCAACATGTGAGTTTGATCATCATTATCTTTTTATGAATAAACCTTGTTTTTAGTCTACACCCAGAGGCGCCTCTCTCTTTTGCTTTTCAATGAGAAGTATGCACCGAAGAGATTTTTCCCTCTATCTTCACTGAGGTGGTGGTGGTCAGCAATACCTGGTAGGGACCCTCAAACCTGGGCTACGGCCCTCTTCATTGAAATTTCTTGATCACCACTCAATCTCCAGGCTGTAAGGAGTAAGATTTACCATCAGAATTTGGGTCTGGAATAAAAGAAAACTTGGCCATGCAACTTAGTAAGCTACTTGTGTAATTCCTGCACCTACAGTTGTGTGAAAAAGTATTTGCCCCCTCCCTGATTTTTAAAAAAATGTTTTGCATATTTCTCACACTTAAATGATCATCAAACAAATTTTATTATTACACAAAGATAACCCGAGTAAATACAAAATGCAGTTTTTAAATGATGGTTTCATTTATTAATGCAAAATAGCTGTTCAAACCTGCCTGGCCCTATGTGAAAAAGTAATTGCCCCCTCCAATGCTAAATCATGAATGAACTGTGATTAACCACAATTTATTAAAAAGCTAAGTTAAATTTCACTTGACATACCCAGACCTGTTGAATCAAGAAATCACATATATAAAAGCTGTCTGACAAAGTGAAGCACAGACCACAAAAAGCCACACATCATGCCAAAATCTAAAAAAATTCAAGAACAGATTAGAAACAAAGTAATGTACATGTACAGTGGCTTGCGAAAGTATTCGGCCCCCTTGAACTTTTCAACCTTTTGCCACATTTCAGGCTTCAAACATAAAGATATAAAATTTTAATTTTTTGTGAAGAATCACCAACAAGTGGGACACAATTGTGAAGTGGAACGAAATCTATTGGATATTTTAAACTTTTTTAGCAATTAAAAAACTGAAAAGTGGTGCGTGCAAAATTATTCGGCTCCTTTACTTTCAGTGCAGAAAACTCACTCCAGAAGTTCAGCGAGGATTTCTGAATGATCCAATGTTGTCCTAAATGACTGATGGTGATAAATAGAATCCACCTGTGTGTAATCAAGTCTCTGTATAAATGCACGTGCTCTGTGATAGTCTCAGGGTTCTGTTGAAAGCGCAGAGAGCATCATGAAGACCAAGGAACACACCAGGCAGGTCCGTAATACTGTTGTGGAGAAGTTTAAAGCCGGATTTGGATACAAAAAGATTTCCCAAGCTTTAAACATCCCAAGGAGCACTGTGCAAGCAATCATTTTGAAATGGAAGGAGTATCAGACCACTGCAAATCTACCAAGACCTGGCTGTTCCTCTAAACTTTCAGCTCAGACAAGGAGAAGACTGATCAGAGATGCAGCCAAGAGGCCCATGATCACTCTGGATGAACTGCAGAGAACTACAGCTGAGGTGGGAGAGCCTGTCCATAGGACAACAATCAGTCGTACACTGCACAAATCTGGCCTTTATGCAAGAGTGGCAAGAAGAAAGCCATTTCTCAAAGATATCCATAAAAAGTCTCGTCTAAAGTTTGCCACAAGCCACCTGGGAGACACACCAAACATGTGGAAGAAGGTGCTCTGGTCCGATAAAACCAAAATCGAACTTTTTGGCCACAATGCAAAACGATATGTTTGGCGTAAAAGCAACACAGCTCATCACACTCAACACACCATCCCCACTGTCAAACATGGTGGTGGCAGCATCATGGTTTGGGCCTGCTTTTCTTCAGCAGGGACAGGGAACATGGTTAAAATTGAGGGGAAGATGGATGCAGCCAAATACAGGACCATTCTGGATGAAAACCTGTTGGAGTCTGCAAAAGACCTGAAACTGGGACGGAGATTTATCTTCCAACAAGACAATGATCCCAAACATACAGCAAAATCTACAAAGGAATGGTTCACAAATAAACGTATCCAGGTTTTAGAATGGCCAAGTAAAAGTCCAGACCTGAATCCAATCGAGAATCTGTGGAAAGAGCTGAAAACTGCTGTTCACAAACGCTCTCCATCCAACCTCACTGAGCTCGAGCTGTTTTGCAAGGAAGAATGGGCAAGAATTTCAGTCTCTCGATGTGCAAAACTGATAGAGACATATCCCAAGCGACTTGCAGCTGTAATCGCAGCAAAAGGTGGCTCTACAAAGGGGGCCGAATAATTTTGCACGCCCCACCCTTTCATTTTTTTATTAGTTAAAAAAGTTTCAAAAATCCAAAAGATTTCGTTCCACTTCACAATTGTGTCCCACTTGTTGGTGATTCTTCACAAAAAATTAAAATTTTATATCTTTATGTTTGAAGCCTGAAATATGGCAAAAGGTTGAAAAGTTCAAGGGGGCCGAATACTTTCGCAAGCCACTGTATCTGTCTAGGGAGGGGTTTCAAAGCCATATGTAAGGCTTTGCAACTTCAGTGAACCACGGGGAGAGCCATTATTCACAAATGGAGATAACTTGGAACAGTGGTGAACCTTCACAATAACATCTAAAGAATTGCAGGCCTAAGATCAGTGTTCATGATTCAACAAAAAGAAAGACTGGGCAAAAATGTCATCCATGGGAAAGTTCCAAGGCCAAAGCCACTGCTAACCAAAAAGAGCATGAGAAAGGCTCATCTCACATTTACCAAAAAACTTCTTCATTATCCCCAAGACTTTTAGGCAAATATTCTGTGGACTGATGAGACAAAAATTTTACTTTTTGGAAGGTGTGAGTTCCGTTACATCTGGCATAAAACTAATACAGCATTTCATAACAAGAGCATCAAACCAACAGTCAGACATGGTGGTAGTGATGGTCTGGGACTGCTTTTCAGCTTCAGGACCTGGACAACTAACCATAATTTATGGAACCATGAATTCTGAGCTCTACCAGAAAAATCTAAAGGAGAATGTCCGGCCATCAGTTCGTGACCTCAAGCTCAAGTGCACTTGGGTTATGCAGCAGGACAATGATCCGAAACACAACAGCAAGTCCACCTCCAAATGGTTCAAACAAAGCAAAATTTAGGTTTTGGAGTGGCCTAGTCAAAGCCCGGACTTAAATTCAATTGAGATGCTGTATCATGACCTTACACAGGCTGTTAATGCTGGAATGTGGCTGAATTAAAACAATTCTGCAAAGAAGAGTGGGCCAAAATTGCTCCACAGCAATGTGAAAGACATATTGCCAGTTATTGCAAACGCTTGATTGCAGTTGTTGCCACCAAGGGTGGCACAACCAGTTATTAGGTTTAGGTGGCAATTACTTTTTTACATAAAGCCAGGCAGTTTTGGACAGCTATTTTGCAATAATAAATTAAACCATCATTTAAAAACTGCATTTTGTATTTACTTGGGTTATTTTTGTGTAATAATAAAATTTTTTGATGATCTGAGTCATTTAAGTGTGACAAATATGCAAAAAAAAAAATCAGAAAGGGGGCAAATACTTTTTCACACAACTGTACATCTTTAACCACTTCAGCCCCGGAAGGATTTACCCCCTTCCTGACCAGAGCACTTTTTGCGATTCGGCACTGCGTCTCTTTAACTGACAATTGCGTGGTCGTGCGACGTGGCTCCGAAACAAAATTGACGTCTTTTTTTCACACAAATAGAGCTTTCTTTTGGTGGAATTTGATCATCTCTGCAATTTTTATTTTTTGCGCTATAAACAAAATAAGAGCGACAGTTTTGAAAAAACCGCATTTTTTACATTTTGCTATAATAAATATCCCCAAAAAATATATAAAAAAAACTTTTTTTCCTCAGTTTAGGCCAATACGTATTCTTCTACATATTTTTGGTAAAAAAAAAAAAAAATCGCAATAAACGTTTATTGATTTGTTTGCACAAAAGTTATAGCGCTTACAAAATAGGGGATAGTTTTATGGCATTTTTATTAATAATTTTTTCTTTACTAGTAATGGCGGCAATCAGCGATTTTTATTGTGACTGTGACGTTATGGCGGACATGTCGGACATTTTTGACACATTTTTGGGACCATTGTCATTTATACAGCAATCAGTGCGATAAAAATGCATTGATTCCTGTATAAATGACACTGGCAGTGAAGGGGTTAACCACTAGGGGGCAGGGAGGGGTTAAATCAGTACTAGGGAGTGTTTTCTAACTGTAGGGCGGAGGGGCTGTGTGTGTCACTACACTGATCTCTGCCCAGATGACAGGGAGCAGAGATCCAGTGACACTGTCACTAGGCAGAACAGGGAGATGCTGTTTACATCAGCATCTCCCTGTTCGTCCTCTCCGTGAGGCAATCGCGGGTATCCCCGTGGCAATCGAGTCCGCGGGACCCACGACCCGACTCACGGAGCTCATGGCAGGCGCGCGCGCACAAGGCGGCAAATTCAAAGTAACGTACGGGTACGTTACTTTGCGCATCCGTGCCATTCTCCTAATAATCAAAAATTTTATTGTTTATTTCATTTATATATACACCATTTATACAACATTCTATACCCCTTTGTTCAAACAATAGAAACATACTACACATTACATCCTACATCACCTACCACCGTTTTCCCCCCTGTCCCAGTGGCCGACATTTACATATGCGAGGGGGAAAAAAAAAAATAGATAAATAAATAAATGGTACCCACCCCACCGTGTTTATCGTGCTTATGTTTATAAAGTGTTAAAAAAATAAAATTATAAATAAGTTCCCCCTAATTCTTATTAGTGTCCTTAATCACTTCAATTCATAATTATATATTGTGTGAAGAGAAAAAAAAAAAATAAGTGGTACCCACCCCACCGTGTTTATCGTGCTTATGTTTATAAAGTGTTAAAAAAAATATATATATATAAATAAGTTCCCCCTAATTCTTATTAGTGTCCTTAATCCCTTCAATTCATAATTATATATTGTGTGAAGAGAAAAAAAAAAAAAAAATTTGGTACCCACCCCACCGTGTTTATCGTGTTTATATTTATAAAGTGTTTAAAAATAAAATTATAAATAAGTTCCCCCTTATTCTTATTAGTGTCCTTAATCACTTCAATTCATAATTATATATTGTGTGAAGAGAAAAAAAAAAAATTAAATTTGGTACCCACCCCACCGTGTTTATCGTGTTTATATTTATAAAGTGTTTAAAAACAAAATTATAAATAAGTTCCCCCTTATTCTTATTAGTGTCATTAATCACTTCAAAAAAAAAAGGGGGGGGGGGGGAGTTCCCCCCTTATTCTGATTAGTGTCTTTAGTCCCTACAATTCCTTGTTATGTATTGTGAAAAAAAAAAAAAAAAATTAAAAAAATTAAAAATTTCCCTTCCGTGTATATTCGTGTTTGTATTTATATAATTTATAAAGTGTTTTTAATGATAAATTTATAAGTACATTCCCCCTTATTCTAATTTGTGTCACTAATTGCTTCAGTTCATTATCAAATACAACCCCTTTATTCTAGTTCGTGTCACTAACCACTAAAATTCATAATTATGAAGATGTGTTAAAAAAAAAAAAAAAAAAAAGGGCCATTCTGCCGACGTAAATGTACGGGAGCCGGTCGGGAACCGGTTAATGAACAATGCATTAATGTCATCTCTTGTGGGAAAAAAAAATCCTGTCATTGGGGGTCTCCCAAACAATATCTCGAATGGAGTTTTTCTGGACCTCTAGGAGTATGTCATATGGATTTCAACACCAGAGGGAGAGCTTGCATCCAAGTAAGGTGCGTATTTTCACAAATTTTGGCTACTCTATTCTTAATCATTCCATTATACCTTTCGACCTTCCCTGATGCCTGAGCCTCAGCCATCACTTGGCCTGTGAAATGACTCCCTTGATCAGATTCTACAGTCTCCATTAGGCCATACCTGCACACAATTTCCTGCAATAGTTTCTTTGCAGTGACTGACGCAGTAGCATTAGCTACAGGCCAGGCCTCTACCCATCCTGAAAACATGTCTACACATACTAGAACTGTAAGGGCTTACCTTGGTTGGAGTCCATAGTGCAGAGATGTATGCTCACCCTTGCAGATACACAGCCCATGGTAACAAGGTAAGCTGGGCTGTGAATCTGTGCACGGGGGCTTGACAGGAATTTGCCAAAGGATAGTTCAGGTAAAGCCGTAGTCAGGGATTCCAAAAGTCAGAATAAACGATAAACAGAGCCAGGGTCAGAAGCCGGGGTCAGTCTTGGAACAATGTAACTTGAACACAGAAACACTGGAACCTTTGGCAAAACAAGAGACACCTTAGGAACCTTTGGCAATGATATCGACAAGAGACAATGAACTGACAAAGTCCTCAGAGTGTTTTATACACAGTGTTTTATACAGTGTTTTATACCCAGCTGATTAGGTAAACTGCCTCAGTTGAACCAGGAGTGACAGGTACAAATCAGAGTATCGCCCTCAGTACTTCATGCAGAACTAGGCATAGCTGGAAAGCAAACTGAATAGAGAACTGAGATGTGGCTCAGATGTAAAGCAACAGGAGCAGCAAACGGAAGGTATGGGTTCAATACCACCTTGAGCCACTTGGGGTGCAACCACGCCTGGCCGTCTGCTTGGTACAGTAGGGAATGTGACAAGAACATATTGGAATTGCTGGCATTTTGGCAATTGAATGTAATCAATCTGCAGTCTCTGGAAGGGATACTGTGCTTTGGGCAAATGCTTAGTTGGGGTTTTGACAAGCCTCCCAAGATTATGTAACTAACATGTTTCGCACCCTTGACAGAATCTGTCCACAACAGTGGTGAATCACCCAGTGAGATGTGATTGTGGAGACCATTGCACCTTTGGACAGATGAGTGGTGCCGTGCGATACCTCAACCAAATATGGATATAGTGCTGGAGGGGCACAGTAGCTTTCATCCTCATGGGCCCAAAGTCCATCTGTTTCTTTGCATCCCTGGTCTCGCCAATTCTGTTTTGTCTTTTCATCGGTTTGCACTTGCAATTTCTCCAAAACAGTCAAATCTACCTGATCAGGACTGTCAGAGGAAGGTGTGGCCATGAAGATTTCTACAGACTCAGTACCAGTTACAGCAGCTGCCTTTGCAGCTGTATCTGCTTTGGCATTCCCAAGTGAAACTTCATCCGTGCCTTTGGTGTGTGCTGCACATTTTAGGACTGCTATTTCCTCTGGAAACCAAAGTGCCTCAAGGACTTTCTTAATGAGCTCACCATGTTTGATAGGTTTTCCACAGGTTGTCAGGAAGCCTCTTAGTTTTCATAGTTGCCCAAAATCGTGACATATACTAAAAGCATATCTTGAGTCTTTGTAGACATTGAGCTTTTTTTCTTTCCCTACTATGCAAGCTTGCATGAGAGCCATAAGCTCTGCCACCTGGGCGGAATGATGCCCGAGTAGTTTGCATTGGAAAAGGATTTCATCCTTGGTGACTACTGATTACCCAGTAACAGGGTGCCCTTCCTTAATATAGAAGCGGGACCCATATACAAAAACAGTGAGATCAGCATTGTGGATGGCGGTGTCTCTTACTCTCTGTGCTTCCAGATAATGATCCTCCACTTCTGCATTGCAGTCATGGTTTTCTATTTCATCTTGCAATGTCTCTGGTAGCAATGTAGCTGGATTTAATTTTGCACACCTTTTGAGGGTAATATTTGTGGGCGTTAAAAGTGCCAGTTCATATCTGGTCAATCTCGCTGACGAAATGTGCTTTGTGATCAGGTTCTGCATGACCACGAGAACTTCATGGGGTACATAAACTTCCAACGGGTTCCCTAGCACAATGTCTTCCGTCTTGGTCAGCATCTCAGCAGCTGCTGCTACCGCCCTCAGACAGGGTGCCATTGCATTGACAACTGTGTCAATCTGACAACTGTAGTAGCCAATGGGCTTGTCCTGTCCTCCATGGTCCTGTGTCAGGACTCCGGCAGCATGGCCTCTGGACTTGTGACAGTAAAGCCAGAATCCCTGGGTATAATCTGGCAGGCCCAAAACGGGGGCTTCACTGATGGCAGCTTTCAAGGTCTGAATAGCATGCTTTTTTTCTTCACTGAGTTCCAGTTTCCCCTGTATGTTTACAGAATCATAGAGTGGCTTACAAACATTGGACATTTCTGGTATCCATTGTCGGCAATATCCAACTAACCCTAGTAATTCCGTCAATTGTTTTGCATTTTGTGGCATTTTGCTATTCAGAATAGCCGTCTTTCGGTGTTTTTTTCCTTGGAAGATGCAATGACCCAAAAACACAACTCGGTCCATGTTGTATTGTAACTTGAGGGATACGCTGCATCTCTCCTCTCAAAGGTGATTCAACAAGGAGATAGTGGCATCTCTACATGCCTCTCTCATGTCAGCTCCAATCAGCAAGTCATCCACATATTTAAGGAAAGTGATACCCTCCGGGCAGTGCCACCTGTCCAGGCATTCTTTAATTGTTTTGCTGTACTCATTTGGGCTAGATACCATGCCCATGGGCAATCTACTCCAGGCATACTGTTTCAAAACTGAAGGCAAAAAGGTGTTGACAGCCAGGGTGGAGTGGTACCATGAAAAAGGCATCCTTCAAATCCATAACTGTGAAATATTGATTAGAATACCTTCCAGTTGAGCCAATTTCAATGGATACTGAGGTAATCTAGGAATGATAGCATCTGGTTTTAGTTTGATCCTAACAGGGGGGCAGCGGATCATAAGTCCTGTGTTTTCCTCTTTAGCCCAAACATCTGGATTGGTGCTTTCGAATAAATCACTGGGCAAGCTCTCTGCAATACTTGCATCCAGTTCCAATTTACACAAGGCAATGATGCTATCCCAGGTTTCTACCATTTGGTGTTGGTCAGGATCAGAAGGGTTGTTTACTTCCACTCTGTCCTCAGTAAATTGTATTTGTGCTCTCATTTGGGAGAGCAAATCTTTTCCTAGCAAATTGCAAGGAACTGAATTGCTCAAGAGCAGGGAGGTTTCCGTTTGAAAGGGTCCAATTCAAACTTTTTTGTGAGTGGTTTCCAATAGGGGATATGATATACCTCCTAGCCCAACTCCTCTAATGGTATTTTTAATGGGAAGATTCACCTCGCTGGATTTTAAAATGGTGCGAGCTGCCCACCAATAGATTTAGGGTCTGATTATTTAATTGCATTTGTACATAAGCACTACCTTGCTCATTTGTCGAGATTACAGGTAACACTGGGAGTTCTCCCTATCACTTGAGGTCTCTTTCAGATTCCCTCTCATGTCATGGTGGCCTACTTTGTCTTGGAGCTCTACACTCCCTCTTGAAGTGTCTGGGTTTGTTGCGGTTGAAGCAAATCGGTTTCCCTTTTGGTTTTAGGCTGAGATCTGAACTGTTCAACTGATCAGTGACAGTGCAGATCCTTTGAGATTTCTGTGACTCCCAATCTGCTATATTCCTTTCAATAGCAGTTGCAAGTGACAGCAAAGAGGAGAGGGGCTTATCTCTCCAGTCTGGATTTGCAGTCAACAATTTTTCCCTGATGTTTCCTCTCAACCCAGTAATGAAGCTGCGTATCAATACGGGTAATAGGGCACTGATAGTAATGTCCCCGCCAGCCGATTCCACAGCTTGTTTAAAGTGATTGTAGTATGTCATACAATCTTCCTTTGGACCTTGGATCACTCCTGAGACCTTGGTCCAAGACTGAGGAGGATAGACTGTTTTAATCAACAGTAAGTATACCTCCTTGATGGCTGGAGTCAGCATACAGGGTCCGTGGAATATTATTTTTACTGAGGTTTTAAATCAAAGTCCCCATCTCCACAAATCCTTTTGATTATTTGAAGCATATCACCCGAGTTTGCATTGTAGCTTGCCTGGATGTCCAACAGCTCTTTGGCAAATTTAATGGGATCTTTCCTTTAATGGGGATAATACTCAGAAATCCCTTCATCTCAGAGGGAGTCCACGGCATGTGATGTGTCATCTGTCCAGTGGATCTCCCACTGTTATCATAAACCACCTGTTCTCTTACAGGATAGACAGATATGTCATCTGAAAAAGATATCAGTTGTTGATTGGTCTTTTGGGATTCTGGCACAGAATCCCAATAAGACTGGGGAAGATTGTTGCTGCTAGGTGGGGGCACTTTATCCAACTGCAAAGTGCCCTGAAGGGTGGCATTAACAGTCCCATGGTATACAGGTGTGCCCACATTGGGTGATATCCTTTTCCCATTAGAGTGACACCACACAGGTCCTTGCTGTGGGGTGCTAGTTACTTGGGGGCATAAAGGTACATAGGCAGTGTACTCCATAGCAGAACTGCCAGTCTTGCTTACAGCAGCAGAATTGCTTGTTAACTGCCATCTAGGGGAGAATGCTGTCTCGCAGCCAGTAAATGGAGGGTTACTATATTTGGGAGGCTCTTCCGTCAGAGGGTAAGAAAGTATCCCTTCTTATGGCATATGGTCTCTGGTGCTGGGGTGACTTTTCTCCCTTGATTCCAGCATTCCCTTCCCCTGGCTTGCTGCACTGTCTCTCTCCTTTTGTTTTGGTGCTTCAAAGAAAGAGTCTTTCTGTGATTCATTCCCGGTTTTAAATGGGGTGTTATATTTAGCGAGTTGTGGCTTCCCCTTTTTGTCATCTGCAGATAGATGACAATTCATATCAGCTTTTGAGTATTTTGCTAACAAGGACCGGGCGATTGTATAAGGCCCCAATCCTGACAATTTCTCATCATCCCCCTGTTCTTCGCTGTCACTACTCTGAGGATTTGGCTCTAGTGCCTGTCCCTGCTTGTCCCTACTCCTCAGCATCATTTGGTGTGTTTTTTCCTTAACTCCCATTGTAAAAATATTCACATCATCAGTCCTATTAATGGATTCTACCATCCATGCACTCCAAGCATCTCTTTCATTTGTGCGTATCATCTTCCTGTGGTGACTCTACCACAGGGCTTCCCAAGCTTTTGGCTTAAAAGTACCTCTTTTAGAATACTTCTTCCCAGTCCAGCGATCCCAATCTTGAATATATTTCACAACCCAAGGCCTATATTTATCTATCATCTCTTCCTTCGGGGTCAAGTGGTAGAGTTCCCCACGGTTAGACACCCTCTTTGAAGCGATTTTATTACCCATCCTTTACTTATAATAGACCCTGAACTGATTTCCCAACCTTTTATAGGTTGCTTTTTCCAAAGGTAGCTACTCTCTGGCCAATGATTGTCACCATTGCTTTTTTTTTCACTACTTGTCAGAACAATATTTTAACTTTTCCCTGTCCTGACTATAGTCCTTCAAAAAAATTAGCCTGGAGATTTCCCAAACTCATTAATAGTTCAATCCCCCCCACCTGGACTTTTCCGAAGTATTCAAGAAGAAAATCCTTAAAGTAGGACTATTACTTCTGTTATATCAAGAATGCTTAGCACAAACTTGGATGATCAGAACCCTATGAGTGCTTGTAGTACAAGAGGCAGTCAACTGAGGCACACCTAATTGCAATATGATTTGTAGCATTTACAATATAGCCAGTCTTTACAGGTCTAATTACAAAGCTTACGATCCCCAGTTAGTAGCTTACAAAGAAAGAAAGATTCATACAAATCAAGATCATTCAGTGTGACCTAGGCCCACAGGTGCGTTTCAATCTCAAAGATTAGGAAGTGTCTTGACCTAGTCTCATACAAGGGTCAACTGGAACCGCTTGTTGGCAGAAAGGCCCAGATCCTAATTCTTTTCACTGCCTTCAAGAGTCCAATCAGAGCCCATATCATTCACGCTGACATCCTCCTGCAATTCAGGCGCAACCGAGCAGGATGTCTTCTCATACACTCTCAGTACAATTTTATTTCACTTATACTGTTCATATCAGTCTCATCAAAGTATTAGTATAGAAAAAAGGTTATATACTGGTATATAAAAAACAATGTTCGAAGAAGCTTGCTAGTTTGGGTTTTCAGACAGGGGAAACAAGGTAATAAAAAAGCTTACAGTTTTTGGAGTTAGATTTGTCTGGTTCAGCTCTGTCTTCCACACACGAAATCACAATCACCCAAACGTTAAACTTCCTCACACAGGGCACCATCTGACATGGCTACTTTTTGTACCTCACTTAAATGATTAATGATACATAAAATAAGTGATTTACACCTTTTGTCTATACAAGAATCAACCAATGCGGTTGCAGCTATTACGAATAGAATTAAAAACAAATGATAACTGTGCGAAAAGAATAACAATCAAATTTATTTAAACTTACCATTGTACAGAAAAGAAACTTGTATTAATCAGATATTACCAACTATAAGGTAGATGGTAAAAAAACTTAAATGCTGAGATGCTATAAATGATATACAAAGTAATACAAAAAGAGAATATTGTTACGATGGACATACAAATTCTATCAATGTATTAAGGCAAAACCTAGGACAGAAAAACTTAGAGAAGAGAAATAAAATAATACAGATACGTTACACAGACATCCTAATCTCCCAATGGTCTGGGCTCAACAGAGCTTCTTAGAGCTCCCCACCAATTTTTATATTCCTTCTCCACCAATCACCCAAATGGAATACTTTCATTGGTTCAGAGGTGGCCTTGAATACTGACTGGCTGAAATTCAATCCTACTGGTCTACCATGCTCATCACACAAGAATTAGAATTTCCGTGCCTTCCTGTCTAACCTGTTTATGGTTGTTAAGTAAGCAACCCTTTTTGATCCTAGTATAACCAGTTCCAAAATTAGCATGTCAAGGACCCATGACCAGGCGGGGACACAAAGTCTGATATGGCTATCTCTACAAACAAAAGGGTAACTTAGCTATCACCTGACTATTGAAGACATCAAACAGCTTTTCAGAAATAGGAATAAGAAGCCGGGCCCATATCTCATCATAACATACATCATCTTCCTGTAAAAACATATATGTATACACACACATTTATATATATATATATATATAAAAGGGTCTGAATACTTAGGACCATGTGACCATGTGATATTTCAGTTTTTCTTTTTTAATAAATCTGCAAAAATTTCAACAATTCTGTGTTTTTCTGTCAATATGGGGTGCTGTGTGTACATTAATGAGGAAAAAAATGAACTTAAATGATTTTAGTAAATGGCTGCAATATAACAAAGAATGAAAAATTTAAGGGGGTCTGAATACTTTCCGTCCCCACTGTGTGTATATATATATATATATATATATATATATATATATATATATATATATACACACATATACACACACACACACACATACATACAGTATCTCACAAAAGTGAGTACACCCCTCACAGTTTTGTAAATCTTTTCATGTGACAACACTGAAGAAATGACACTTTACTACAATGTAAAGTAGTGAGTGTACAGCTTGTATAACAGTGTAAATTTGCTGTCCCCTCAAAATAACTCAACACACAGCCATTAACGTCTAAACCACTGGCAACAAAAGTGAGTATACCCCTAAGCGAAAATGTTCAAATTGGGCCCAGTTAGCCATTTTCCCTCCCCGGTGTCATGTGACTCGTTAGTGTTACAAGATCTCAGGTGTGAGTGGGTAACAGGTGTGTTAAATTTGGTTTTGTCTGTCTCACTCTCTCATACTGGCCACTGGAAGTTCAACATGGCACCTCATGGCAAAGAACTCTCTGAGGATCTGAAAAAAAGAATTGTTGCTCTACATAAAGATGGCCTAGGCTACAAGAAGATTTCCAAGACCCTGAAACTGAGCCGCAGCACAGTGGCCTAGACCATACAGCGGTTTAACAGGACAGGTTCCACTCAGAACAGGCCTCGCCGGGGCCGACCAAAGAAGTTGAGTGCACGTGCTCAGCATCATATCCAGAGGTTGTCTTTGGGAAATAGATGTATGAGTGCTGCCAGCATTGCTGCAGAGGTTGAAGGGGTGGGGGGTCAGCCTGTCAGTGCTCAGACCATACGCTGCACACTGCATCAAATTGGTCTGCATGGATGTTGTCCCAGAAGGAAGCCTCTTCTAAAGATGATGCACAAAAAAGCCCACAAACAGTTTGCTGAAGACAAGCAGACAAAGGACATGGATTACTGGAACCATGTTCTGTGATCTGATGAGACCAAGATAAACTTATTTGGTTCAGATGTGTCAAGCGTGTGGTGGCAACCAGGTGAGGAGTACAAAGGGAAGCGTGTCTTGCCTACAGTCAAGCATGGTGGTGGGAGTGTCATGGTCTGGGGCTGCATGAGTGCTGCTGGCACTGGGGAGCTACAGTTTATTGAGGGAAACATGAATGCCAACATGTATAATGACATACTGAAGCAGAGCATGATCCCCTTCCTTCAGAGACTGGGCTGCAGGGCAGTATTCCAACATGATAACGTCCCCAAACATACCTCCAAGACAACCACTGCCTTGCTAAAGAAGCTGAGGGTAAAGGTGATGGACTGGGCAAGCATGTCTCCAGACCTAAACACTTTTGAGCATCTGTGGGGCATCCTCAAATGGAAGAGGAGGAGCGCAAGGTCTCTAACATCCACCAGCTCCGTGATGTCGTCATGGAGGAGTGGAAAAGGACTCCAGTGGCAACATGTGAAGCTCTGGTGAACTCCATGCCCAAGAGGGTTAAGGCAGTGCAGGAAAATGATCATGGCCACACAAAATATTGACACTTTGAGCCCAATTTGGACATTTTCACTTAGGGGTGTACTCACTTTTGTTGCCAGCGGTTTAGATATTAATGGCTGTGTGTTGAGTTATTTTGAGTTATTTTGAGGTGACAGCAAATTTACACTGTTATACAAGCGACTTTACATTGTAGCAAAGTGTAATTTATTTAGTGTTGTCACATGAAAAGATATAATAAAATATTTACAATAATGTAAGGGCTGTACTCACTTTTGTGAGATACTGTACATACATACATACACACACACATATACATCTAACGGGGTATGGTAATTTAATTATAAAGTCCTCACAATGGTTCCCTTGAAGCCCCTTGGTATAAATATGAAGCTCAATATTTCCACATCACTTACACACAAATGCACTGTATACTATCATTTGAGCACAGGAGGGTCTGCAACAGTTAAAACAATCTGTTGTCTGGTGATGCAGTGGTGAGAGCAGACAATGGCAGGATATGTTATCAAGTAGTGTGTGTACAGCAGAGAAGTGTGGAAGTGTATACAATGTACAGTGTGCAGAGAAAGGAGAGGAAGTGTATAGAACTTTAGTGTATAGCACTTGGAGTAGTGTGTGCAGAATAGAGCCATGTAGAATATTAAAGTGACCCTGTCACCACAGGGTTATTTATCAAAGAATGCCAGCCTGTAAAACATGATTATCACAAGCACCTGCTATAGCTGCTAGCGATAATCACTGTCTTCTTCTCCGGTGTGGATGGCTTTTCCTGCAACCCATAGTTGCAAGAAAGAAATTTGCACCATCTATGGCCTGCCTTAAAGCGGAAGTAAACCCATAGATTTAACACTTTCAAAAAACGTACATTTCCGACACATGCTGGAAATATAACAGTCACATTGGTTGTGCTCTCAACCAAACTGTCAAACCATCCAATGCTACATAGTAGGGGAGGTTTAAAAAAAGACACAAGTCCATCAAGTTTAACCTATGTGTATGATTATATGTCAGTATATATCCCTGTATGTTGCGGTCGTTCAGGTGCTTATCTAATAGTTTTTTGAAACTATCGATGCTCCCCGCTGAAACCACCACCTGTGGAAGGGAATTTCCAAATCATGTCCAGTCAACTGAATGTACCACAGGTGGACTCCAAACAAGTTGTAGAAAAATGTCTGGTGTCACAACTGATCACATGTACAGCATCATGGCTGTTGAAGATTAAACAGAGGCGAAGACGGCAGCTTTCTTAGTTGAGAACATTAGGAGGGTTTACTTCCACGTTAATGTTTTTTTCTTTATCTTTTTGTAATCTTTAAAATTAATAAATACTTTTTACATTTTTTTTATTAATTCATTTACAACAACTTTTATTAAAATATTTCTTTCTAGGAATACATTAGGGAGTCCATTTATAAATGTCCTCACGCAAGATTTAGGGCTGGTTCACACTGGTCCGACATGCGCTCCGACTTCAAGAGCACAAGTTGCACGTCAAAATTACTGATTTCCCATGAGAACCGTCTTACAGTGCATCTGGCAAGTATTCACAGTGCTTCATTTTTTCCACATTTTGTTATGTTACAGCCTTATTCCAAAATGGATTAAATGCATTATTTTCCTCAAAATTCTGCAAACAATAACCAATAATGACAATGTGAAAGAAGTTTGTTTGAAATTTTTGCAAATTTATTAAAAATCACATGTACATATGTTTTCACAGTCTTTGCTCAATACTTTGTTGAAGATTCATAACCTTTTGCACCAATTACAGCCTCAAGTCTTTTTGAGTATGATGATGCAAGCTTGGCACACCTATTTTTGGACAGTTTCTCCCATTCTTCTTTGCAGGACCTCTCAAGCTTCATAGGGTTGGATGGGGAGTGTCGGTGCACAGCCATTTTCAGATCTCTCCAGAGATGTTCAATCGGGTTCAACTCTGGGCTCTGGCTGGGGCACTCAAGGACATTCACATAGTTGTCCCTTAGCCACTCCTTTGTTATCTTGGCTGTGTGTTTAGGGTTGTTGTCCTGTTGGAAGATGAACCTTCGCCCCAGTCTGAGGTCCAGAGCACTCTGGAGCAGATTTTCATCGAGGATGTTTCTGAACATTGCTGCATTCATCTTTTCCTCGATCCTGACTAGTTTCCCAGTTCCTGCCACTGAAAAACATCCCCACAGCATGATGCTGCCACCACCATGCTTCACTGTAGGAATGGTATTGGCCAGGTGATGAGTGGTGACTGATTTCCTCCAGATGCTTGCCATTCAGGCCAAACAGTTCAATCTTTGTTTCATCAGACCAGAGAATTTTGTTTCTCATAGTTTAAGAGTCCTTTAGCTGCCTTTTGGCAAACTCCAGGTGTGCTGTCATGTGTCTTTTACTGAGGAGTGGCTTCCGTCAGGCCACTCTATCATACAGACCTGATTGGTGGAGTGCTACAGAGATGGTTGTTATTCTGGAAGGTTCTCCTCTCTCCACAGAAAAAAGCTGGAGCTCTGTCAGAGTGACCATTGGATTTTTTGTTACCTCCCTGTCTAAGGGAGGTGACCAAAGTTTGGCTGGGCAGCACGCACTAGGAAGAGTCCTGGTGGTTCCAAACTTCTTCCATTTATGAATGATGGAGGCCACTGTGCTAATTGGAACCTTCAATGCTGCAGAAATGTTTCTGTACCCTTCCCCAGATCTGTGCCTTGATACAATCCTGTCTCGGAGGTCTACAGACAATTTCTTGGACTTCATGGCCTGGTTTGTGCTCTGACATGCACTGTTAACTGTGGGACCTTATATAGACAGGTGGGTGACTTTCCAAATCATGTTCAATCAATTGAATGTACCACAGGTGGACTCCAATTAAGTTGTAGAAACATGGCAAAGGCTGTGACTACTTATGTACATGTGATTTTTTTTCGTATTTTATTTTTAATAAATTTACAAAGATTTCAAACAAACTTCTTTCATGTTGTTATTATGGAGTATTGTTGCTAGAATTTTGAGGAAATAATGAATTGAATCCATTTTGGAATAAGGCTGTAACATAACAAAATGTTGAAGCGCTGTGAATGCTGTAACTGGTCCGACTTTGAAAAAGGTTCCTGCACTACTTTGGTACAACTTGGGCGTGATTTCAGCCCATCGATTTGAATGGAAGTCGCATCCAAGTCGGATCATCATCTTAGTCCTCCCCTCAAGACCATACCAAACCCTATAGTCTGGTATGAATTTTGAGGGAAAACCCTACGCTAAAAAATAAAAAATAAAACGCGTGGGGTCCCCCCAAAATCCATACCAGACCCTTATCCAAGATTGCAGCTGGGCAAATCAGGAAAGGGGGGGAGCACTCCTAAACCATACCAGGTCACATGCCCTCAACATGGGGTGGGTACTTTGGGGAAGGGGGGCTCTGTGCCCCCCCACCCCAAAGCACCTTGCCCCTATGTTGATGCGGACAAGGACCTCTTCCCCACAACCCTGGCCGGTGGTTGTGGGGGTCTGCGGGCAGAGGGCTTATTGGAATCTGGGAGCCCCCTTTAACAAGGGGGCCCCCAGATCCTGCCCCCCATGTGAATGAGTATGGGGTACATTGTACCCATTCACCCAAAAAAAAGCAGCGTAGAGTTACAAAAAAATGGAAGTTTATTTGACAAGCCCTTTATTAAAAATGAAGAATTCCCCCTTCATAGCTTCAATATCAAGCATGATGTCTTCTTTCTCCGGTTCTGCCACTGACATCTTCTTTCAGTGTCACTGATCTGCTGTAAATAAAAAAAACCACTCCTCCGACACTGGCTCCTGTCATTCTGTGAGCTCCGGTGTCTGTCAGTTCTCATATAGCTATGTGGCATGGCCATGCGGTGATGTCACCCTGAGACCCCACCCCCTTGTGATATCACAGACCTATCATGCCTGGGTCTATGACATCACAAGAGGATGGGGTCTCAGGGTAACATCACCGCATTACCACGCCCCATAGCTATACAAGAACTGGCTGACACTGGAGCTCATAGAACAGCAGGAGCCAGCGTTGGAGAAGGAGCATTTTTTATTTTTGGCAGAACCAGAGAACGATGACATCGGTGACGGAACGGCAGTAAGAGGACATTGGTGGCAGAACTGGAGAAAGAAGACGTCGGTGGCGGAACCAGGGGGGGAAGACACTGGTGGAGGAAGCAGGGAAAGAAGGTTTTTATCCCCACATTTGTCGTTGAGAGGGCCCACCGCATATCGGGGAGACCACCCAGGGTTGGCGCACCACCGCGTGCGTTTATTGCAAAGTTCCTCAATTACAGGGACAGAGACACTATCCTGAGTTTGAGCAGAGAGAAGGGTAATATACCCTTTGAAAATAAAATGATTGCTGTATTCCCCGACTTCTCAGCAGATGTACAACGATGCAAAAGCTTCACAGAAGCCAAACGGCGCCTCCGCATCAAACACATTGAGTATGCTATGCTGTTCCCTGTACGCCTCAGGGTGGAAGGAGAGGATAGAGTGCATTTCTTTGAAGATCCAGAAGCAGCTATTACCTGGCTTGAGCAGAGAGAAGCACCTAGATAAGTAACTTCGCAAATTTTCTCTTTCTCATGTCTCACAGTTCTGTTATGTTTTTTTCTCATTAATACCTGGGCTATGACTATTTGTGGATGAGCTCCCTTTTTCCTCCTCCTTCTCTTCTCCCTCCTGTTGAATTAACCTTGAAGCTCTTCACCTTCCCAATTGATGAACCGCCATACCTATTCTTCTGTGCCAGTAAAATTGGATCATGGGATCGCTTTTCAAGTGAACTTTAGCCCTACAGACATAATCCCAGAAAACATTTAACCGCTATACAGCACAATTACCACCAGAGTTTACTGCTGCACAATAATTGCAATGATCCATAAACGCCTGACTATCTTTAGTTAACTCTTGTATTTCCCTATAGTAATAAGGTCAAACTGATTCCACTATCCTATTCAAGTCATTTACCCAGGTCCCAGCTCTTCCCGGCAGAAGACAACAAACCACCGTAGGGCCCACCTTATCAAGTGGGCACAGTCCTATGATGTGTAACGTTAAACAGCAAAGTTTCACCCCACTTGAAATGATATGCAACCTGTGTTAGATACTGATAACCACCATACTTTGTCCTGTATCTTTCATAAGCATCTACTGCCTGGGCATACAAGCACTACCTTCTGCCCCTTGTTTATTGACACAATGCTATGGGTTTTTTTTCATAGGTTGGACATTGTTGAATAGCTGTTGGCGGTTTGCGATATATACGGTTTGCCAGTGTAGAAATCCCCCTTTATTGGCTGTTGATGTGAAGTCCCCCATTGCATTGGTTGTCAGTGTAAATTCTTCATAACATTGGTGATCAGTGTACATTTTCCTTTACATTGGTGGTAAGTGCAGAATTGCCCTTACACTTGTGGTCAGTCTAAATCCCCCTTTACATTGGTGGTCAGTGTAAATCCCCTCTAACATTGGTGATCGGTGTAGAAGTGTCACCTTACATTGGTGGTCAGTGCAAATCTCCTCAACAATGGTTGTCAGTGTAAATTCCCCCTTACATGGAGGTCATTGTATATTTCCCCTTACACTGGTGGTTGGTGTAAATGCTCTTATTACATAAGTGTCAGTGTAGAAATCCCTCTTTTCTATCGGTGGGTGGCGTAAAACCCCCTGTTACATGGTGGTCAGTGTAAATCCCCCCTCACATTGGTGGTCATTGTAAATTCCCCATTACATTGGTAGAATCCCCCACTATATACTTGCCAAAGATTTCCAGCTTTGCTCTAGATGATTCAGAATTTGTCACAGTGTACTGCCTCCTAACTAATCCCATCCTCCCACCACTGCCACTGATTCCATCAACCCCCCAGCATTGCCACTGATTACACCCCCACCCCTCCCCCAGCATTGCCACGGATCCCAGGAGTCTTAGGATTCCTAGGAGCTTTCTGTCTATTGATGGGTCCCCTCACCTCCCCAGTCCATGGTGTGCAGGCAGTGAGGAGATGATGTGCTGTAACCTCTAGCAATCAATCAGTGAGCAGTAATGAAGTACAGTAATCTCTGGCAACCAATCAACAAGCAGAAGTCATGTGCAGTAACCTCTAGAAAATAAACAGTGAGCCATAATGTGTGCTGTAACCTCTACAGCCAGTCAGTAAGCCGTAATCAGTGAGCCGTAATGATACACTGTAACCTCTGACAACCAATCGCTGCCTGATCTGATTCAGTAAACTTTGATTTTGAGTCTAGCTGTTATTTATTGTATGTCTCAAAGCATGTGGAGAGCGAAATTGCATGGAAGAGGGGGCCCAAGAAAATGTTTGCCCAGGGTCCAGTAAATATTAAAGACGGCCCTGAATAAAACTAGTAGAAACACATGCAGAGGGCTGAATGCAGAAGGCGCTCAAACGCCCCTAGATTGGTCGGGCTTATCATTCTGTTCACACCACTCATTCACAAGGCATTTTGGCCCTTATAGTTAAAACCACCCTTTTTGAACTCCAGGGGTTCTGAGGTTGACCCATTGGGCAGTGTGGTGGAGTGGTACCCCACCAGTGTTTAGACGCAGGATTCTCAACCAGGCAGGTTGAGGGGCTCCAGTTTATTTTCTTATTTGGGAGGAAACTGGCTTTTCAGTTTCCTCATTGTTTACTAAAATCCGTTTTGGGATCGGGAGCCCGGGGATTTCGTAGCGATCCGGGCGGGATGAAATCCCCAGTCCTGGGTCCGGGTTTTGCAATCCACCAGCATACTGACTGGTCAGGTGTGTGCTGGGCTATTTGTAAGCACCTGACCATGGTTCTGGGCTCCACCCAGAGAGACAGGAGGTCTCCAGGAGTCCAGGTGTGCACTAAAGTATCCAGAGAGTGCAGACTTTAAGGTAAAAGCCAGAGACCTGAGTCTGAGGTCACTGACAGTAGTCAGGAGAGCTCCATGTGGGAGCCTGAGCAGTAGTGTAAATGTATAAAGATCCGCGCTTAGGACAAGTTGAGGGCTGCTGCCTATCTCAAATTAGTACCACTAGGGGTCTAATTACAAGGATCAGTAGGTAATTAAAGAGATAAAAATGGTGCTGCCCTCTAATTTGATGAAATATTAATCTTAGGCCTAGATATGCTGAAATATATAGGAATTTATGTCACTGACAGTGAAGTACAACATTAAAAAACACTCTATATATGTAGACAGCTTTGGGTACCATAAATAGTACTATAATGCAAGTGTAGTGCTTAAACATGTATTATAGTGCCGGAGAAATGGAAATAGTGCTGTAAAAAAGTGTAAAAAAGAAGAAAAAAATATTTTTTAAAATACACCGATTGTGCAAAAGTATTGAGACAAAATGGCGCCTGATTCAAAAAATTTTTTGTTTTAAAAGTAAACCAAAAACAATAAGTAAAAATTATTATCAGTGCAATTCTAATGATACTACCATGGATTAAAAGTGAATTGGTGACAAATCCTCAAAATTCAAAAGTATTGTGACACTTAGCGCCTGTAGTGGATACAGTGTAACAAAAGATATTAGTGGTGTAATTGTGCTATATACTCTCCAGGTATGCCATACATACAGCAATCCCGGATTTCTCATACAAAAATGTAAAATTAAGAAATCATAACTAGTGATGATTAATTGCTACCAAGTAAGTAATTAATTGCATAACTCCATGTAGACACCACGAAAAGTTTTTAAAAACACTAAACTGAATAAGTCAATATATATGTATTAAGCAGTTTTTCTTGGGAATTTTATATCCGTGACTTCTGTGCTTGTGGTTCAACAGTAGTGACTTCAGGTGCTCACCCCCCAGTGCTCCCCCACTCACCAAAATGTGTCACCCCTGCAGGGGTACCGAGCGATAGAGTGGGTGCCTTGGGGTGGTTGGTGGTATCTCCTGTTGCGTTACTGTTGTTTTATGCGATGCGGTCCTTTCTTAGTATTCCTGGTTCATCTGTATGTTTAAGCGTGACAGACTCACTTCATACCTCCTTGTCTGCTAGCCTCTCCAAGATACCGGGGCCAAAAGGAAAAAGACAAAAAGGCTTCCTTCGTGAAGTATGTCAAAATAATTTTATTGTAACAACCTTTATCCAGTCCAATAAAAGGTGATGGTAAAAATGTGACAGTTCTAAGCAAAGAGTAAAATCGAAACTCCTGTATGCAGGGCTAGAACGGGACACGAGTTATGGGCGTGCGTTCCAACCCTGCGTTCCAGCATCCACTTCCTGGTCTGACGTGTGAGCGTGAACACCTTCAACTCTTCCCGTGTGAACTGTACACTACTTAAATTAAAAATACCTTGTCCTAGTAATTTCTGGGCCTCTTTCTTCTTCTTGCCTCCTCGCTTTCTTCTTGCCTGTTTTCTCTTTCTGTATGACTGTATGTATGTCCTGCATCCATCTCCTGTTGGTATTCCCTCGTGGGTACGTTCCGGGGGTGAGTTACATATTCCTGATGGGCGTTGTACTCTCTTGGTCTTCTTGGACTCCAGTAGTGCTCTTCCCGTCTTGGTCCTCCCCTGTTCTGTCCTCTCCATCCCTGATTCCTGTATGGGATACGGGGTCTCCATCTGCCTGGTGGTTTGTCTTGGTAGGTGACTCTGGGAAAACCCCTCCTTTGACCTTCACCTCTACCGTAACCTAAATTTGGTCTTATATAATCATCCCTCGGGGGTTGTCTTCTGTACTCTACCCTCAGGGGGGAGTACCGATTTCTTACAGGTACGTTGTATCTATTAGATGGGGTTCTAGGATAGGGGGGACCTCTGTGATCGTCCCTTCTGTTGTCTCTTCTCTCCTGTGGGGTAATGGGGGTATTTTGCCCACCTGGGCTATATGGTGGATGATCCATTCTCCTAGGTGTACTTAAGGACGGAATGGGTATTGCTTCCTCAGACTCCTCTTCCATGGAGGGATCCTCTAGTAACTCTTCATCTTCTTCCCCGTTTGCTTGCCATTTATAGACTTTAGAATTTTTGTAATCCAGTAGTACTACTGTACTACTGAGCAGTAGTGTGTCTGCTGCTGAAGAGAGCCAGGTGGCTCTGTATTTTTGTTTGCAATGCTGCATGTGTAAGCCAGGAGGCTGAATATCCTTTTATTTGTTGCTGGCGGTAAAACCCCCCTGCGAGGGAAACCACTTTTGCTGGAACTTTTTGTTTTTCTTTAATAAAAGTGGGCCAAAAAGCCCTGAAAAAGAATTATTTGTGTGGACTGTTCTCGCTAGCGGGTGCTACACTTGAGCTAAACAACCCCCAAACCTCACAAGTGGTGTTTGAATGCGGGCAGAACTGGAGATCCCTTAAAAAAGTGAGTTCATCTGTTTTATATGAACTATGTTTGTGTGAATAAGACAGCAAAAATCTGTGTGTGCAGCTGAGAAAAGCAACTTGCTTTAAAGAGACAGTGTTTAATTTTTTTAATTTTTCCTGGACTGTGCAAAGTTGTTCTGGAGTGACTAAGTATGAGGCAATCAAAGCTCCTAAAAGAAGCAAGGTTTGCAGAGATGAGAGACAGAGCTCTGTGGCTGGAGAGGTTGTTACTGCCCGAACAAGCCCCATACATGCCTGATCAGTTTACAAAGGAGAAAAAGGGCTGGGGTTGTCCCTAGCAACACTAGTGCAATGAGTGCACCGGTGACTGCTGGTATGGAGAGTCCACCAGCATTTGAATCTGCAGTGGATTGGTGCAAGCGGCACCTGGCAGGAATGGACGAAGCTGAAGTGGAAGGCAAGCCAACCTTCTATACAAAGAGCTGCCGGATGTCCATACCTGGGAGATGGGTGTTGTTGCCCCTGGCAACGCTGCTGCAGTTAAACCAGCAGCTGTTGTGAAAAGTGTGAAAGTGACACAGCTTGAGACAGGGTCCAGCGGAGGGAAGCCTGTGTTATGTGCCAGAACAGAGGCTGATCAAAGGCTGAGACCGAGAGTGGTTGCCCATAGCAATGCAGAGGAAGCCAGTCGGGTGGTCTGTGTACCATGGGCTATGTCTAATAAGGATCGTGGCAAGTGGCTTAAGCAGGAGCTGATACAGCATGTTGGAGAGAGCCAACAAAGTTCTAATGGGAGAGTGCGGTCTCCCATGGCAACGAGAGTGAAAGCGGCGCCGGAAAGGAGGAGCTGCAGTGGAGATTTTGCTCAGCGTCGCCACCAAGAGGCCTGTGTGTTCCAGCCAGCTGGGACTCACCAGGAGAGAAGCGCTTTGGAAAAAAATCGTCCAGTATCATGCCTGGAATGTGGCCAGCTGGGGCATGGCATATTTTCTTGCCCTAGGTTATGGAATACAGCTGGAGATAATGCTGCTGAGCAAAAGGTTTTGCCTGCAGGCCCAGATTCCTGTGCAAATATGTTTTCAATCACCCCAAGCAACAAGGAGGAGTTTCCTGTTGTGCCTGCAGGGGCTGCTAAACAGTGGGAGATACCTGCTGTAGTTTCATCCTGTGGCCACCAGGGGGAGTTGGCCAGTAAAAGTGCAGCAGATGATTGGTTCAAAAGACAACATACTCAAATGAAGATGGTGACCCCAACTACTGCGGTGGGTAAGACTGTCTTTAATTAAATGATGGCTGGAACTGCTGATTTCATGTATAAAAAGGACTGGTTACCAGACTGTCCATGATGTCAGAGTGATCCCAGTTAGTGGGGCCACTGAATGTGTGCTTGAAAATGACTTTTCCCTACCCAGTGGGAATGCAGGGGTTAAAGTCCAAACAAAACCTGTGTTGATGACTAAATGTGTTGTGTCTAATGACTGTCAGTCTCAAGTTGGCAGTGGGCTAGGACAGCCTGCAAGAGCTAAAAATGCTATAAATGTTACTGTTAATGAAAAGTTTGCTGCTGTTGGGAAAACCCCAAGTTCTTTCAGAGAGTTATCACAAATGGGCCGTTGCCTGTAGCAACTGGTAAGACAGCACAGTTGTCCCCAGAAATCCCCAGGGAACTTCATGTATTGGAGTCGGAGGTTGCCCTGGACAACTGCGATGTCACTCTGGTGGGACAGAGTGGAACTGTACCATGTAATGGTAGTGTGTTAGTACAAGCAGCTAGTACTAAAAATGTGCAGGTAAACCGTGGGTTAACCCAACCTGTGAAAAATGCAAGGGTGTGTGAGGTTTATGAAGCACCAGCCGAGCAAGGTGTATTGCAACCTGCTGTGTTAAAACCTGTGTTACCACAGTCTGACATGATTTGTAATTTGGGTAATGAATCTGCAACTTAGGCTGGCCATACACTATTCAATTTTCCTGTTCAACTTTCCTTTAGATTTACCAAAACCATATAATAGGAGGTCAAACCTAAACACTTTCAATTTGGATGCAATCAGGCAGGCCCTTGTACTACATAGTTGAAGGTAAATCTAAAGAAAATTGAACAGGAAAATTGTATGGTGTATGGCCAGCTTAAGCCAGTCTGTTCTTTTGTGTCTCGTTGGGCGGATGGACCAGTGCTGAGGAGCACCAGTGAATGGAGCACAGCTACAATGGATTGGGATAGTTGGGGTAAAAATCTTATCTCCCTGATAGATAAGGCTTTTATGCACAAAAATAAGGTGGACACGGTTTCTGCTCTGCCAGCAGGAGGGACTGCAAAACAGCTTATACCTGAGGGCACAATGGCTGCTGCAGGGGTTAACCCTTGTGAGCAGGATGAACCAAATAAGGGCGAGCGCACAGCAGAGACATTGTCCATGACGCACAAAACTGAGGTTGGCATGGAGTGTCAAAGTGACGTTGTCACTGATAATTTTCTGGAGCAGTTCACTGATGCTGAGCCTGAGAAGTTGGGTATGAGTCCAGCACCTGGCAGCGCTCTGGTGGAGCACCAGGCTGTGTTTACCTTCAGCTGGGAGGAGGTCCCGTTAACCGTTGCAATTTTTCAAGTCTCAGCAAGTGAGTCTTTCTGCATCCCCAGTATCATGAAAGTCCCCAGGAAGGACTTAGGTCTGGAGTCAAGGGCCTGGTTTATAACCAAAGCATTAAAAGAGATGCTTGAACTTTGGTATGTACAGCCAATCTATACTAGTGTGTATCCTCCACAGTCTGATGGTCTGGTACTTGTTAAAGTTGCCACTGCGTATGCTGCTGGATTACATCCAGAGTAAATAATGTTTGAGAGAGGCTTTGGAGAAATGGAAAATAAGCCTAAAATGTCTGTGGTTTTAGCTCCTAACAGCCAGATGGGAAGCATTTCTGCTGCTATGGACCAGGGTGGTGCTTGTCAGTTGTCGGTGAAGGGCGCGTATACTGCACCAGTGGAAAAACCAAGTGTGGACCCGAAAGCAGCAGAGATCCTGACCAGGGCTCAAATGAAGGTGGTTAAAGAGACTGGGGTCATCAGTCCAATAATAGGTTTATGTGACAAACTTGATATGGTCCCTGAGACAGGGAAATGGGTAAAAAGTGCAATAAGGTTGGTACGCAGATCAGACGAGAGCTCGCCTGTTCAGGTTTTGGACAGAAATGCAGGTGGTATTAAAGGTCAAGTGGTAGGACAGCTGCCTGCAGAGTGGCTCCGGTATGTGTGCCCTCTGCAGACTCTGCCCTAGCAAATGCTGGAAAAAAAAGCATTGGTGACATGTGCAACATTGAGAGGTCTAATGTTGGTTTGAATATGTCTGTCCGTGATGAACCAAGTAATGTGTTAATGGTACATGATGATATGGTATCCAAAGGTACAGGTAAACCTGGTAAACAATTAGTGAATGCTGAGTCAGGTACCAGAAATAAGAGGAGGGGTCCCGTTATAAACACCATAGAAATAGGCCCCCTACAGTCTCAGAATAGTAATGCTGAGAGAGGTTTTGGGAAACCAGGAAACTTGAAGCGTAGAGGCGGAAGGGTTGGTAGAAAGACCAGGGGTACCCTGTTAAAATTTCAGGAGAGGAAGTGCTTATGGAAATGCACTCGGAAGAAAAGGTAGGGAAGGTCACATCAAAGCTCATAGCAGAGTGACAGTGAGGCTTATAGGGAGGCATTGGGTAGAGTTTCCCTTTAGGAGAAGTGAGGTCGGACAGGATTGGACTCCTGTAAATGGTAGCTGACACAGAGGTGCCAAAAGAAACTTGTGTGTTCCGCCCTCTGGGTCGAAACCGGGGGGGGGGGGGGGGAGATATGTGGTGGTGTACCCCACCAGTGTTTAGACGCAGGATTCTCAACCAGGCAGGTTAAGGGGCTCCAGTTTATCATCTTATTTGGGAGGAAACTGGCTTTTCAGTTTCCTCATTGTTTACTAAAATCCATTTTGGGATCTGGAGCCCAGGGATTTCGTAGCGATCCGAGTGGGATGAAATCCCCCAGTCCTGAGTCCGGGTTTTGCGATCCACCAGCATACTGACTGGTCAGGTGTGTGCTGGGCTTTTTGTAGGCACCTGACCATGGTTCTGGGCTCCACCCAGAGAGACAGGAGGTCTCCAGACGTCCAGGCTTACAAGGAAGTACCCAGAGAGTGCAGGTGTGCATGTATCCAGAGAGTGCAGTCTTTAAGGTAAAAGCCAGAGACCTGAGTCTGAGGTCGCTGACAGTAGTCAGGAGAGCTCCATGTGGGAGCCTGAGCAGTAGTGTGTCTGCTGCTGAAGAAGTAGTGTGTCTGCTGCTCGGTATTTTTGTTTGCAATGCTGCATGTGTAAGCCAGGAGGCTGAATATCCTTTTATTTGTTGCTGGCGGTAAAAACCCCCTGCGAGGGAAACCACTTTTGCTGAAACTTTTTGTTTTTCTTTAATAAAAGTGGGCCAAAAGGCCCTGAAAAATAATTATCTGTGTGGACTGTTCTCGCTAGCGGGTGCTACACTTGAGCTAAACAACCCCCATACCTCACACCAGGTATGTGGTTTTTATATGCAGATATATATATATATATATATATATATATATATATATATATATATATATATATATATATATATATATATAGGGGCTCAATACTGATACTGGCATTCTATGTACCTCCACCGTTTAATTCTACAATCCTGACTGAGGGCTTTAGCTTCATGGCACTATGCCCCTCAATACCTGCTGTTTTTGGCTGGGAGACTTTAACGTCACTCATAACCCTAGTTTAGATAAATTATACAAGACCCCTCCACCACAACCCCCACCTCGGACCACACGATTTGCTAGGCTCATTGCGGACATTAATCATGTTGATACGTGGAGATCTACTAACTCTATGACCCAGGCATTTTCCTGCTTCTCCCCCTCGCATCACTCAGTGTCCAGAATAGACTTTATTCTCATTTCCCAATCACTCCTACCCAGATTGAAGGCCACAGGCTTTTCCCCAAGGTCGCTCTCTGATCACAGTCCATATTAACACTACAACATAACCGCCCCCCAGCTACATGGCGACTAAACTCCTTTGAGACACAGAATGAAAGTACCTATTACTAGAATAGGACCCGCTAATTTGGGGTACTTTGTAGCAGTAAGTGGGCTTAGCACTATATGACCATATAGTGTGACCAAACCCCCGTATTTTTGAATATGTTCAGGTGTTTTTAACTAGCCTTCCAGGATAAATGTCATTTTTGTATGTGTGCACTGTAATCTGTTTTG
The DNA here is from genome assembly GCA_037952835.1 of Lithobates septentrionalis. Lineage (NCBI taxonomy): Eukaryota > Metazoa > Chordata > Amphibia > Anura > Ranidae > Lithobates > Lithobates septentrionalis. The sequence goes on along the minus strand of JBBDGP010001501.1, from coordinate 260,637 downwards.
TACTGTTTTTGATCTTATAGCAGCACCATCTTGTATGTAAAGCATTTTAGGGTGTGCCCCCCAAGTATGTTATTGTATGGACCCTGACCAGGTCTCTTGGGCTGGAGCACCCCTCCCCCTCTTCATTATCTCTTATTAGTGGCTACCATTGCATAGGAGGAATCCCTTCAGTTTTCCCACATAGAGGAGTTGAGACACATGTACAGTGGCTTGCGAAAGTATTCGGCCTCCTTGAACTTTTCAACCTTTTGCCACATTTCAGGCTTCAAACATAAAGATATAACATTTTTATTTTTTGTGAAGAATCACCAACAAGTGGGACACAATTGTGAAGTGGAACGAAATCTTTTGGATTTTTGAAACTTTTTTAACTAATAAAAAAATGAAAAGTGGGGCGTGCAAAATTATTCGGCCCCCTTGCGTTAATACTTTGTAGAGCCACCTTTTGCTGCGATTACAGCTGCATGTCGCTTGGGGTATGTCTCTATCAGTTTTGCACATCGAGAGACTGAAATTCTTGCCCATTCTTCCTTGCAAAACAGCTCGAGCTCAGTGAGGTTGGATGGAGAGCGTTTGTGAACAGCAGTTTTCAGCTCTTTCCACAGATTCTCGATTGGATTCAGGTCTGGACTTTGACTTGGCCATTCTAACACCTGGATACGTTTATTTGTGAACCATTCCTTTGTAGATTTTGCTGTATGTTTGGGATCATTGTCTTGTTGGAAGATAAATCTCCGTCCCAGTTTCAGGTCTTTTGCAGACTCCAACAGGTTTTCATCCAGAATGGTCCTGTATTTGGCTGCATCCATCTTCCCCTCAATTTTAACCATCCTCCCTGTCCCTGCTGAAGAAAAGCAGGCTCAAACCATGATGCTGCCACCACCATGTTTCACGGTGGGGATGGTGTGTTGAGTGTGATGAGCTGTGTTGCTTTTACGCCAAACATATCGTTTTGCTTTGTGGCCAAAAAGTTCGATTTTGGTTTCATCGGACCAGAGCACCTTCTTCCACATGTTTGGTGTGTCTCCCAGGTGGCTTGTGGCAAACTTTAGACGAGACTTTTTATGGATATCTTTGAGAAATGGCTTTCTTCTTGCCACTCTTCCATAAAGGCCAGATTTGTGCAGTGTACGACTGATTGTTGTCCTATGGACAGACTCTCCAACCTCAGCTGTAGTTCTCTGCAGTTCATCCAGAGTGATCATGGGCCTCTTGGCTGCATCTCTGATCAGTCTTCTCCTTGACTGAGCTGAAAGTTTAGAGGGACAGTCAGGTCTTGGTAGATTTGCAGTGGTCTGATACTCCTTCCATTTCAAAATGATCGCTTGCACAGTGCTCCTTGGGATGTTTAAAGCTTGGGAAATCTTTTTGTATCCAAATCCGGCTTTAAACTTCTCCACAACAGTATTACGGACCTGCCTGGTGTGTTCCTTGGTCTTCATGATGCTCTGCGCTTTCAACAGAACCCTGAGACTATCACAGAGCAGGTGCATTTATACAGAGACTTGATTACACACAGGTGGATTCTATTTATCACCATCAGTCATTTGGGACAACATTGGTTCATTCAGAGATCCTCACTGAACTTCTGGAGTGAGTTTTCTGCACTGAAAGTAAAGGGGCCGAATAATTTTGCACGCACCACTTTTCAGTTTTTTAATTGCTAAAAAAGTTTAAAATATCCAATAGATTTTGTTCCACTTCACAATTGTGTCCCACTTGTTGGTGATTCTTCACAAAAAATTTAAATTTATATCTTTATGTTTGAAGCCTGAAATGTGGCAAAAGGTTGAAAAGTTCAAGGGGGCCGAATACTTTCGCAAGCCACTGTACTTTCATTCTATTACTAGGGTAAGACCTACTAATTCGGGGTACTTTGTCGCAGTAAGTGGGCTTAGCACTATATGACCATATAGTGTGACCAAACCCCCGTAGTTTATATGTTCAGGTGTTTTTAACTAGCCTTGCAGGATAAATGTCATTTTTTTTTTATGTGCGCGCTGTAATCTGTTTTGTACTGTTTTTGGTCTTATAGCAGCGCCATCTTGAATGTAAAGCATTTTAGGGTGTGCCCCCCAAGTATGTTTTTGTAAACCCCTTCTGGTTGACATTGCTTCCATAAGAAGATAACTTGACGATAGATTGGGCACAATATTTTTTTGGACAATGACAGAACCGCCTCACCACCTGTAGTATGGGATGCCTTTTAAGATGCATATCCGCTCTACCCTAATAACTAGAATTAACAGACTGAAAAGGTCCTCCTGAGACAGTTCAGACCCAGGCAACAGCTGATATGTTATCTGCAGAGAGAGCATTCATAGATGACCCCACGACCGACAGAGCAAACAACCTAAAAACATGTTCTAGAGTAGTTGAGCAAATGCAGTATGAAAAGTCTAAGTACAAATTGTTCTTTCATAAGCAAAAATTATTTGAGCACGGGGAAAGAGCAGGGAAACGTTTAGCCTACCTGGTACAGGAGAGACCACAGGTAGTGATTTCGCTCCGCTCTCCTGGAGGTGGACTGGTGACTGAGCCTAATCAAGTGACAGCAATTTTTAGGGAATTTTTTTTCAACATTATATACAAACCACAATCTCTGACAATGTATCCTCAATGGACTCATTCCTCACCGAGATACATATACCTCAACTTACTGAGGAACGAGCTGCAGAATTGTCACTAAATGATATATTGCTCACACAGGCCATGGGCATATGTGGAATTGCACCCCAAAATACATTTAGCTGCTTCTCCTGAGTATGGGGATACCACATGTGTGGGACTTTTTGGGAGCCTAGCCGCGTACGGGGCCCCGAAAACCAATCACCGCCTTCAGGATTTCTAAGGGTGTAAATTTTTGATTTCACTCTTCACTGCCTATCACAGTTTCGGAGGCCATGGAATGCCCAGGTGGCACAACCCCCCCCCCCCCCCAAATGACCCCATTTTGGAAAGTAGACACCCCAAGCTATTTGCTGAGAGGCATAGTGAGTATTTTGCAGCTCTCATTTGTTTTTGAAAATAAAGACAAGAAAAACATTTTTTTTTTTCTTTTTTCAATTTTCAAAACTTTGTGACAAAAAGTGAGGTCTGCAAAATACTCACTATACCTCTCAGCAAATAGCTTGGGATGTCTACTTTCCAAAATGGGGTCATTTGGGGGGGGGGGGGGGTTTGCCACCTGGGCATTCCATGGCCTCCAAAACTGTGATAGGCAGTGAAGAGTGAAATCAAAAATTTACGGCCTTAGAAAGCCTGAAGGCGGTGCCTGGTTTTTGGGGTCCCGTACGCGGCTAGGCTCCCAAAAAGTCTCACACATGTGGTATCCCCGTACTCAGGAGAAGCAACAATGTATTTTGGGGTGCAATTTCACATATTCCCATGGCATGTTTGAGCAATATATCATTTAGTGACAACTTTGTGCAAAAAAAAAAAAAAAATTGTCTCTTTTCTGCAACTTGTGTCACAATATAAAATATTCCATGGACTCGACATGACTCTCAGCAAATAGCTTGGTGTGTCTACTTTCCAAAATGGGGTCATTTGGGGGGTTTTGAACTGTCCTGGCATTTTATGCACAACATTTAGAAGCTTATGTCACACATCATCCACTCTTCTAACCACTTGAAGACAAAGCCCTTTCTGACACTTTTTGATTACATGAAAAAAAAATTTTTTTTGCAAGAAAATTACTTTGAACCCCCACACATTATATATATTTTTTAAAGCAAATGCCCTACAAATTAAAATGGTGGGTGTTTCATTTTTTTTTCACACAGTATTTGCGCAGCGATTTTTCAAACGCATTTTTTGGGGAAAAAACACACTTTTTTAAATTTTAATGCACTAAAACACACTATATTGCCCAAATGTTTGATGAAATAAAAAAGATGATCTTAGGCTGAGTACATGGATACCAAACATGAAATGCTTTAAAATTGCGCACAAACGTGCAGTGGCGACAAACTAAATACATTTTTAAAAGCCTTTAAAAGCCTTTACAGGTTACCACTTTAGATTTACAGAGGAGGTCTACTGCTAAAATTACTGCCCTCGATCTGACCTTCGCGGTGATACCTCACATGCATGGTGCAATTGCTGTTTACATTTGACGCCAGATGGACGCTTGCGTTCGCCTTAGCGCGAGAGCAGGGGGGACAGGGGTGCTTTTTTTTTTTATTTTTTTGCTTTTTTATCTTATTTTTAAACTGTTCCTTTAATTTTTTTTTTTTTTTTTAAATCATTTTTATTGTTATCTCAGGGAATGTAAATATCCCCTATCATAGCAATAGGTAGTGACAGGTACTCTTTTTTTGAAAAAATTGGGGTCTATTAGACCCTAGATCTCTCCTCTGCCCTCAAAGCATCTGACCACACCAAGATCGGTGTGATAAAATGCTTTCCAAATTTCCCAATGGCGCTGTTTACATCCGGCGAAATCTAAGTCATAAAATGCTCATAGCTTCAGGTTTCTTAGGCCATAGAGATGTTTGGAGCCACTCTGGTCTCTGATCAGCTCTATGGTCAGCTGGCTGAATCACCGGCTGCATTCTCAGGTTCCCTGTTGAGACAGGAGAGCCAGAGAAAAACACGGAAGACGGTGGGAGGGGGGCATTCCCTCCCACTGCTTGTAAAAGCAGTCTAGAGGCTAATTAGCCGCTAGGATTGCTTTTACATGAAAGCCGACCGCTGGCTGAAAAGAATGATACCAAGATGATACCTAAACCTGCAGGCATCATTCTGGTATAACCATTCAAAGTCGTGAATTGCGTACCTGAAGACAAAAAAATGGTTAACAATAAAGCACAGTAAACGGTAAAGTATAAAAAAATTGCATACCTGAAAAGCAAACATGATAAAACATAATAACAAAACATTCCAGAATAGAATACAGTAAAAAAGAGCAGAACAATAGAGAGAGAATAGAGAGAGAGAACAATAAAACGACAACTATTTTTTTTTATTTTATATTTTTGTATGTGTTTTTTTTTTTTTTTTTTTTTTTTTTTTTTTACACTTTTTTTTGTAACTGTAACTTTTATAACTGTAACCGGTTCCAGGTTCGGGCCTCTCAAAATGCAATGGCATCTTGGGAGACCCTGTGAAAGTGTGTCCTAGTCTGTGCAATGCTGTACCCTACGCTAATACTCAACTAGTGAATGGTAGCGTTCAAAACATTCACCAATGCAAAGACCAGGATTGTTAGGACAGGGGGGACAATAATAGCGGGTGTCACGCCTATATCTGAGCTTGCTGCAGACACAACATCTTTTTTGGGGGGGTTCGTTGGGTAGGGGTACTCGGGAGGACATAAAGAAAATGCCTCATGCAGCCGACTGCATTTGGTTGGGGAAGTACGGGCGCTGCAGAAGCGGTGGGTTCCCAATTAGGATTGGCTAATGCAGCAGGAAGGGCATTATGGGCACGAAGGGCCTGTGTTTGTCTTTTTGGTGGCAGCGGGACACTACTTGTGCTTGCCACCTCACCAGCTTGAACTGCACTTATGGGACTAGCCACGTCACCAAGTGTTACTGCAGTGCTGGTTTGACTACGACCGGGGTGTACTAGCCCACTGGCGCTTGCCAGTTCACCAAAACACTACCAAAAAAACTGTTAGCGATCGCAGGGATCAGGCCTGACTCTGCGAATGCTGCAGTTATGCGTTTAGTGTTTTGTAAGTGACAGTGATCGATCGATACTGCACTTGGGTGGGCTGGGCTGGGCCGGGCGGAGGGGCAAAACGCAGGTGCTAGCAGGTATCTGGGCTGATCCCACTAACACTGCGTTTGTGGGAACCCTAAACTGCTGGGGACGCTAGTATAGATCTGATCGGATCAGATATTGATCCGATCAGATACTATACCACTAAGGGAGGTGTACGGTGCGTGCGTGGGTGTTAGCGGTACTGGCGCTAACCTGACGCTGCCTGGGGCATGTGCTTGCCAGTTCACCAAAACGCTACCAAAAAAACTGTTAGCGATCGCAGGGATCAGGCCTGAGTCTGTAAACCCTGCAGTTATGCGTTTAGTGTTTTGTAAGTGACAGTGATCGATCGATACTGCACTTGGGTGGGCTGGGCCGTGCTGAGGGGCAAAACGCAGGTGCTAGCAGGTATCTGGGCTGATCCCGCTAACACTGCGTTTTTGGGAACCCTAAACTGCTGGGGACGCCAGTATAGATCTGATCGGATCAGATATTGATCCGATCAGATACTATACCACTAAGGGAGGTGTACGGTGAGTGCGTGGGTGTTAGCGGTACTGGCGCTAATCTGACGCTGCCTGGGGCTGGTGCTTGCCAGTTCACCAAAACGCTACCAAAAAAACTGTTAGCGATCGCAGGGATCAGGCCTGACTCTGCGAACGCTGCAGTTATGCGTTTAGTGTTTTGTAAGTGACAGTGATCGATCCTGCACTTGGGTGGGCTGGGCTGGGCGGAGGGGAAAAACGCAGGTGCTAGCAGGTATCTGGGCTGATCCCGCTAACACTGCGTTTTTGGGGACGCTAGTATAGATCTGATCGGATCAGATATTGATCCGTTCAGATACTATACCACTAAGGGAGGCGTATGCTGCGTGCGTGGGTGTTAGCGGTACTGGTGCTAATCTGACGCTGCCTGGGGCGACGCATATTACCGCCGGGCGATCAGGGGGCTAAACCTTTATTCGGTAATAAACGGCGGGTGCCCTGACACTATAAAAAATAAACGAACTAACCAGCGTCAACTGTAACGGTTATACAGTGATCAGTGGTGAAAGGGTTAACTAGGGGGCAATCAAGGGGTTAAAACATTTATTAGGTAGTATATGGGGGTTCCTGACGCTATAAAACGCTGACAGCGAACCTAAATATTTACATCCCTAACTAGCGTCACCAGTGACACTAATACAGCGATCAGAAAAATGATCGCTTAGTGACACTGGCGACGGGGTGATCAAGGGGTTAAAACTTGGTTAGGGGGGTATCCTAGACCTACAGGGGCCAACCCTAACTGCCCTACCACTTCTAACTGTCACAAACTGACACCATGCAGTAATCAGAAAAAAAAAAAAAAAATACTGCTTGGTGTCAGTGTGACAGGGAGGGGTGATTGGGGGGTGATCAGGGGGGTCGGGGGTGTAATGTGTGCCTGGCATGTTCTACTGTGTGTGTGTGTGTGTGTTGGTGCACTCACATGTCTTCTCTCCTCGGCGCCGGAACGGAAACTGCCGAGCCGAGGAGAGATGACATCACATCCTCTGCCTGTGTGTACTACACACAGGCAGGGGAGGATTCCCATTGGCTGGGAGCGATCGCGAGGGGGGGGGGCACGATCAGATAGCCCCCCCCTCGCCTCTCAATGCTCCCAGACAAATGCCGATCGCCGCTGGCACCGGGGGGGGTCCGATCGGACCCCCCGCCCGCGGGAGGCAGATCACGTACGGGTACGTGATTCTGCCTGCCCGTGCCATTCTGCCGACGTATATCGTTGTTAGGCGGTCGGCAAGTAGTTAATGAAAGCAAGAATTGGTCTTGCTGTCAAAAATTTAAATGATATTTACCTATCAAACAGGTGTTGAAAATCTGGTCTTGGGGTGTTAAAAAAAATCTTCCAAATGAAATCAACACCCACAACGCTAGGCAGCCTAGAAGTCCTGCAGAGATTTCACTTCCCTAAAACACTTAATCAGCAACATCAGCATCAGGGGCTTCATACCTGCTGGTAATCCAGGACTAATTCATTTTGATAAATGTCAGACGGTCTATGGAGTCTGTGGACAGGTCCTTTTTATAAATAACAAAACCTCCAGCAGCACTGGATGCAGAGCAGCCCAGCAGCTCAATTTCATACTGGGTAAGTTCTGGCCAGTGGTCTATTCTCATGATCCAGTAAGCCAGTGGATCGTCGACTGGAAAGCTCACCATCTCGGTTTTCGCACCTAGATAATAGTCCACCATGTGATGCAGACGCTACCGATGGGATGTGGAAGCTGACAGCCCTGGGTGGTGAGGACTAAAAAAATTATGAAATGCATCACTTAGGTGACCACCTTCTTCACCGCTCCTCTCTTGACCAACAGAAGCCTCAATACTACATTTTCCATGACACTGTAATCTACCAGTCGGGAAAAGTGTTACATAAACTCCTCTTTAAGGTGTCCTCAAGAGATTTAATCTTCTACCCTCTCTGTGGGGACAGGATGAGTTCTGAGACTTCCCCTTGTAATGGTGGTCAAGGTGGGTTGCCAGCCAATAGTGATCCCTTTCCTTTTGGCCACAGATTCTTGGGTCTTTCACAGACTTTGAAGCATGAGGGTGCCCATGTACCACGAATTTGTGGAGGCATGAGAAGCAGACGCCTCGTGGTCACTGAGGATTTTGGTATCTGGAACTGCCTCCTTCCAGCCACATTCTACTCCCAAGGGTTCTGGGGATGGAAAACCATCTCTTACTGTTTGACGTATGTCTTCCTCTGCTTCAATACCTCCAAAACTGCCAGAATCCTCCTCCTCCTCCCTCTCCTCTTGTGTGTTCTGTGGCGTAGGAACAATGGTGTCTGTATATGGACACTCATACGGCCACTCATCTCCAGTGGCACAATATTCCGCCACCCACGCTTTTCTTGTCTGTCGTTTCTCCATTAGGTCAGTCGAGTTCAGGTCGTTCCATCCTGCACCAGGTTGGAAGTCATTTTCTCAAAGAAACACGCACAACAAGCGTAGGGTCTGCATCTTCACCCAGGGGGGTCAGTCACATATGAGGGGGTGGGTCAGGATAAATTCCATGCCAGGTTAAAATCTGGACTTCTATGTCACCTTTTCTACAGGTTCTCGGTCGATTTAGGTTTCTCAGCCTCAACCAGGTCTTCGCAACTAGGGCATTGAGTTAGGTGTGTAGTACATGGGTTCCACTCTCACATCACTCTGCAGCACCCTTTTCACCACGTTCACTTCACATACACGATTTGGGCTGCTCATCAGGCGTTAGCTACTGTCACATGTTTCTTTGCACAACATTCTGTTTTCAAAGGGCGACCCTTCACCTACGCAGACAAGGCCACTAAACATTGGGCTTGTAGAAAGTGCAAGCATTGGCAGGCCGAACATACATCTTGGAAAAGTAACAAAAAGTGTGGCGCTGGACAATGTCATATACAAATGTAAACAAATCAATAGACAAAAAGGAGGATCATTAATATCTGTTTTAAACATATAGTCCTCATATGAACCTCAAAGATGCATAGTCTATATGGCAATATGATTGAAGAATTATATAAACATCTTGACTGAAAATCCGCTCACTACCACCAAGAGTTGAGAAGGCTTACCAGATGAGGTGGACCCAATGGGGCGTACGCCGGATTGGGTCGGACAAGGCTTAGGTGGTGAGTGGCTGTATGTACTCCAAGAAAGATGCGGTCTCACGGGTTGGTTGTATTCATCCGGATGGTACCAGGAACTTGAGAGGTGTAGGCAATCTCCCGGATGTGGGAGGTCATGTAGATCTCAAGGGAGTGGTGGGGTGTTCCATAAGTAAACCCCTCCAAACCAACATTCAGCGGACCAGGAGTTGATGCGGAAGGGTGGGAAAAGAAAAAGAGGGCCGCATAGTGTAAATCCGAAAAAACTAAAAGTATTTATTTAGGATAAAATAGATGTACACTCACATGTAAATACAAAACTTAAAACAGCGCTGTTTGAGAAAAAGTGGCGACAATGGGGTCCTGCCCGACGCGTTTCGTCCTCAAAAGACGTCATCAGGGGGGATCCCCCCACTGTAGCCACCCCAATATATATAGGGGATCTGTCTCTCATGATGGGAAACAGCTCCACGTATGAAAAATGGTCACTTCCGGTTTTGGCCAAAATGGCCGACCGGCGTGCGTTCCAGGCGTGCGAGCCACGCCTCTCTTCCGTACTGTATAATGCACCGGAAGTGTGAAAACGATGTACGGCAGAAATACCAGCAAAAATAAAAGATCCATGAAGGGAACATACATCTTGAACTACGCAACATTTCTACTTAGGCTGTACCAGACTTCAGCTTCTCGCCCCAGTACGCCCTGGGACAGCCGAGCATCGGTGACTTGGCCAGTCACCTCCTGGCTCACCTTGGTTGCCACGCATCCTTTGGAGTTTTCTAAATTTCCACTCAACAGCGCTCAGCGCTTTAGAACGCAAAACGGCTTCTTCACTACGCCTGTTTCTTTTTGCTATCTTTCTCGTTCCTTCTTACCTATTCTTGTGTACGCAACTCTTCTCTTCCGTTCTTATCTTTACGGCTCTTCTTAAAACACAAAATTACGCCCATGGCCGGCTCAAGATATTGTCCTGCCTGGGACCAAGAATAAAATGCTGCCCCCCCCCCCCCCCCAAAAAAAAAAATCACGCCCATTAAAAGGCCCCCACATTCATTATTTTATATCATGATAGCTAAAGGGGACCGGTCTACATGTATAGGAGTATAAAGAGGACCTGTCATGGCTCTATACAGGTATAAAGTGGACCGGTCATGGCTCTATACATGTATAAAGAGGACCGGTCATGGCTCTATACATGTATAAAGAGGACCTGTTATGGCTCTATACATGTATATAGCAGTATAAAGAGGACCTGTCATGGCTTTATACATGTATAGGAGTATAAAGATGACATGCCATCGCTCTATACATGTATGGTGGAGTATAAAGAGGACCTGTCATGGCCCTGTATATGTATATAGGTGTATAAAAGGACCTGTCAGGGCTCTATACATGTGTATAGGAGTGTAAAAGGACATGTGATGGCTCAATACATGTATGTAAGAGTATAAAGAGGACCTGACATGGCTCTATACATACATATAAGAGTATAAAAGGACCTGTCATGGCTCTATACACGTATAAAGAGGACCGGTCATGGCGGTCTACATGTATAGGAGTATAAAGAGGACCTGTCATGGTTGTTTTACATGTACAGGAGTATAAAGAGGACCTGTCATGGCTCTATACATGTATACAGGAGTATAAAAGGATCATGGCTCTATACATGTTTAAAGAGGACCTGTTATGGCTCTATACATGTATATAGGAGTATAAAGAGGACCTAACATGGCTCTATACATGTATAAAGAGGACCTGCCCCCCCCCCCCCCCCCCCACTACCACCTGCCATTTCCACAGCACGCTTTCCTGGGCCCTCTGAGTTTACTGAAATGCCTACGCAGGGTGACCCAGCAATCGCTTTTCTCCAGCAACACAGTGTAAAGCAGGGGTAGGTAACCTGTAAGAGGTGGAGATCTACCTGAACAACATGAAAAATATCAAAGATCACAGGGGTTTAGAAAAATATAATAAAACAAATGTCACGGTAAAAATTTAAACTTGGCCTACCTTAAAAGTGGAGAGTGTCAGTCAGTAGAGCAGTGCATGGTGTGTGAACTGTGTCAGTAGGGCAGAGGACGGTGTCAGTAGGGCAGTGGATGGTGTCAGTAGCGCAGTGGACAATGTCAGTAGAGCAGAGGATAGTCAGTAGGGTAGAGGTTGCTGTCAGTAGGGCGGAGGACAGTGTCGGTAGGGCGGAGGACAGTGTCGGTAGGGCGGAGGACAGTGTCGGTAGGGCGGAGGACGGTGTCGGTAGGGCGGAGGACGGTGTCAGTAGGACAGAGGACGGTGTCAGTAGGACAGAGGACGGTGTCAGTAGGACAGAGGACGGTGTCAGTAGGGCAGGGGATGGTTTCAGTAGGGCAGTGGACGGTGTCAGCAGGGCAGTGGATGGTATCAGTAGGGTAGTGTCGCATAGTTATGATTTTTCAAAAGTCATGTATTGCTTTACTTTGTTTTTATGTTTTATGGGGTTTTGGGCTGATAGGGAAAAAGAGAACTGCTGTAAGTGCTATGTCAAGATGAACAGTAGACAAACAAAAAAAAAGTACAAATTAAAGTGGTTCTAAAGTCTATGTGTCCCTAAACACTTACCTGGCTCCTCTCACCAATCCAGCTCTGTGCTAGCTGCAGTGCAGCTGTGCTTTCTTCCTGGTCTCACAGGAAACATAAGCAGCAGCGGGAGCCATGAGTTCCTGCTGGTGTCAGTCAAATCCTGTGAGAAGGGTGCAGGAGCATGGCCAAGATGCACTGTGTGTCCGGCTCGGGACTGTGCGTATACTGCTTACTGAAGGGGCACTCACAAGAAGGAGTGGGGAGCGCCTGCAATTGACTTCAAAAGAGGAGGTAAGGGACCGCTCTGTGCAATACCATTGTACAGAGCAGGAAAGTATAACATCCTTTTTTAATATAGTAGTGTAGCACCCTCTAGCTTGGTGTGCTAGTTGTATATAGTGTAGGTAATTTTTTTTTTTTTTTGGGTTGAGTCTGGATCAGAGTGATTGACTCAGGGAGGCTGAATGACTCATCAGGCAGCACCTCTGGTACCTCCCTCTACTTGCTGGAACCTTGGAGAAGCTTCCAGAAGAATGGGAGGAAGGTTAGGAGGAGTTGCCTGGAGTATTGAGGAGGGCCCCAGCCAATCCAAAGCCAATGGGCTGGCAGGGGTTGGGTACCTCTTAAATACTCCGGGTCATGCCAGCAAGGGGCAGTCAGGGGAAGTTGGAAATGGAGTGCTGAGGAGGCTGTCGGTGGCCCTTGAGGGTAACCTCCTAGACTGGGGGGGTGACCTCAGGTCTGGGGCTTGGGTGCTGGAGGGATCCTCTTACAACACACAGAGGAGTCTTGTCCTGGATGCAGAGGAGCAGGTGTGAGGACAGCGGTAAAGAGTCACTACATCCAGAAGATCTCCAGGAGAAGACAGCCAGGTGGCTTGTGAGTGTGCAGTCTGGGAGGACTGTGGAGAAGTAGCCAGGTGGGCTAGTGAAAGGGGCTGCTGCAGCCAGGCAGGCTGGCAGTGCCTGAAGAGGTGGTGCTGGGATCAGTAGCCACAGGGATGTAGTCTGGACACTGTATTTATACACAATCCAAGGGGCGCAGGGGCCCTGCCTGTAAAGGGCTTTTGCTACAGGATCTGACTGTTGTCTTTTTGCCAGATCAATTATCAGTGTGCCAGCTGGAATTTCTGCAAACAAGTGTGCTGGAAGAAGAGAGAGGAGCTGTATATAGACTGGAGTGTCCTCCTTGGTACAGTAAATGCTAGAGGGAGTGTATCATAGTTTTTGGTTTCTCTGTTTAACAGAGAGACAGTAGGAAAATCTATGTGCTGTCTGCTTAACAGAGAGCTGCTCAATGTGCTCTGTTACTTCCCTTTTCCAAGTTTGTGGGATACTCCGCTGGATTTTGTTTTGACAACAATTTTTGTAGGGGCGGCTACAAAATGAGCCAATGAGGACATCATTTTTTTGGTGGGTGTGTGAGCGTAGCGTCCTCCTAGGTACAGTAGATGCTAGAGTGAGTGTATCATAGTTTTTGGTTTCTCTGCTTAACCACTTCAGCCCCGGAAGGATTTACCCCCTTCCTGACCAGATCACTTTTTACAATTTGGCACTGCGTCACTTTAATTGCTGATTGCACGGTCATGGCATGCTGTACCCAAACGAAATTTGCGTCCTTTTCTTCCCAAAAATAGAGCTTTCTTTTTATGGTATTTGATCACCCCTGCGGTTTTTATTTTTTGCGCTATAAACGTAAAAAGACCGAAAACTTTGAAAAAAAAAATATTTTCAACTTTTTGTTATAAAAAAAATCCAATAAACTCAATTTTAGTCACACATTTAGGCCAAAATGTATTCGGCCACATGTCCTTGATAAAAAAAATGCCAATACGCATATATTTATTGGTTTGCGCAAACGTTATAGCGTCTACAAACTAGGGTACATTTTCTGCACTTTACATAGCTTTTAGTTTATGACTGCGATCTAATTTCTTGAGGTGCTAAAATGGCAGGGCAGTACAAAACGCCCCCAAATGACCCCGTCTTGAAAAGTAGACACCCCAAGGAAATTGCTGAGAGGCATGTTAAGCCCATTGAATATTACATTTTTTTGTCCCTAGTGATTGAATAATGATAAAAAAATTAAAATAAATTTTTTTTTTACAAAGTTGTCACTAAATGATATATTGCTCACACATGCCATGGTTATATGTGGAATTGCGCCCCAAGATACATTTAGCTGCTTCTCCTGAGTATGGGGATACCACATGTGTGGGACTTTTTGGGAGCCTAGCCGCGTACGGGGCCCCGAAAACCAAGCACCGCCTTCAGGATTTCGAAAGGCGTAAATTTTTGATTTCACTCCTCACTACCTATCACAGTTTTGAAGGCCATAAAATGCCAAGATGGCATAAAACCCCCCAAAATGACCCCATTTTGGAAAGTAGACACCCCAAACTATTTGCTGAGAGGCATGTTGAGTCCGTGGAATATTTTATATTTTGCCACAAGTTGCAGGAAAATGGCAAACTTTTTTTTTTGCACAAAGTTGTCACTATATATTGCTCACACAGGCCATGGGCATATGTGGAATTGCACCCCAAAATACATTCTGCTGATTCTCCTGAGTACGGGGATACCACATGTGTGGGACTTTTTGGGAGCCTAGCCGCGTACGGGGCCCCGAATACCAAGCACCGCCTTCAGGATTTCTAAGGGCGTAAATTTTTTATTTCACTCCTCACTACCTATCACAGTTTTGAAGGCCATAAAATGCCCAGATGGCACAAACCCTCCCCCAAATGACCCCATTTTGGAAAGTAGACACCCCAAGCTATTTGCTGAGAGGCATGGTGAGTATTTTGCAGCTCTCATTTGTTTTCGAAAATGAAGAAAGACGAGAAAAATGTGTTTTGTTTTTTTTCTTTTCAATTTTCAAAACTTTGACAAAAAGTGAGGTCTGCAAAATACTCGCCATACCTCTCAGCAAATAGCTTGGGGTGTCTACTTTCCAAAATGGGGTCATTTGGGGGAGGGTTTGTGCCATCTGGGCATTCCATGGCCTCCGAAACTGTGTTAGGCAGTGAAGAGTGAAATCAAAAATTTACACCCTTAGAAAACCTGAAGGCGGTGCTTGGTTTTTGGGGTCCTGTACGCAGCTAGGCTCCCAAAAAGTCTCACACATGTGGTATCCACGAACTCAGGAGAAGCAACAGAATGTATTTTGGGGTGTAATTTCACATATTCCCATGGCATGTTTGAGCAATATATCATTTAGTGACAACTTTGTGCAAAAAAAAAAAAAAAAAAAGAATTTTGCCTTTTTCCCGCAACTTGTGTCACAATATAAATATTCCATGGACTCGACATGCCTCTCAGCAAATAGCTTGGGGTGTCTACTTTCCAAAATGGGGTCATTTGGGGGGGGGTTTGAACTGTCCTGGCATTTTATGCACAACATTTAGAAGCTTATGTCACACATCACCCACTCTACTTGAAGACAAAGCCCTTTCTGACACTTTTTGTTTACATGAAAAAATTCTTTTTTTTATGCAAGAAAATTACTTTCAACCCCCAAACATTATATATTTTTTTAACCACTTGACGACCGCCTCACGCTGATATACGTCAGCAGAATGGCACGGGCAGGCAAAATCAAGTACCTGGTACGTGATTGCCTTCCCACGGGCCCGATCGGACCCCCCCCCCCCCCCGGTGCCAGAGGCGGTCGGCATTTGTTCGCGGGCGATGAGAGGTGAGGGGGAGGCCATCCATTCGTGGCCACCCCCTCCTGATCGCTCCTGGCGAATGAAAATCCTTCCTCTGCCTCTGTAATGTAAACAGAGGGAGAGGAAGTGATATCATCCCTCCTTGAGCCGGTCTTTTCGTTCCGGCGCCGAGGAGAGAAGACATCAAGTAAGTGCACCAACACTACACTTTCAGTAGAACACACTAAGCACACTTTTCACCCCCCAGTCACCCCCCGATCACCCCCCTGTACCCCCTGTCACAGTGACACCAATAGCAGGTTTTTTTTTTGCATTGGTGTCCGTTTGTGACAGTTATAAGTGTTAGGGCAGTTAGGGTTAGCCCCCTTTAGGTCTAGGGTACCCCCTTTTAGGTCTAGGGTACCCCCCTAACCCCCCCTAATAAAGGTTAACCCCTTGATCACCCCCCATCGCCAGTGTCGCTAAGTGATCGTTTTTCTGATCGCTGTATTAGTGACACAGGTGACGCTAGTTAGGGAGGTAAGTATATAGGTTCGCTGTCAGTGTTTTATAGCAACAGGGACCCCCATATACTACCTACTAAAGGTTTTAACCCCCTGATTGCCCCCTAGTTAACCCTTTCACCAGCGATCACCGTATAAGTGTTATGCTGGTTAGTTAGTTTGTCTTTTATAGTTTATTATAGTTTTAGGGCACCCGCCGTTTATTACCTTATAAAGGTTTAACCCCCTAATTGCCCGGCGGTGATATAAGTTACGTTTTTAGGATCAGATAAGGTCTGCGTCGCCCCAGGCAGCGTCAGGTTAGCGCCAGTACCGCTAACACCCACGCATGCAGTATACACCTCCCTTAGTGCTATAGTATCTGAACTGATCGATATCTGATCCGATCAGATCTATACTAGCGTCCCCAACAGTTTAGGGTTCCCAAAAACGCAGTGTTAGCGGGATCTGCCCAGATACCTGCTAGCACCTGCATTTTGCACCTCGGCCAAGCCCAGCCCAGCCCACCCAAGTGCAGTATCGATCGATAGATGTCACTTACAAAACACTAAGCACACATAACTGCAGCGTTCGCAAAATCAGGCCTGATCCCTGCGATCGCTAACAGTTTTTTGGTAGCGTTTTGATACAGTCGCTAACAGTCAGGAGCTTTTTTGCCTGGGAGTCTCACTAGTGTACCCCTAAATTTAGAGCCCAAAATGGCAAATCGAAGGTACACTAGTGAAGAGGCCTACACGTTTCTGAGCATGACAGATAGTCTAGCACCGCTATTCCTTCTGGTGAACTAGCAAGCATCAGTGGCCTAGTACACCCTGGTCGTATATCCAGCACTGCAGTATCACGTAGTGACGTGGCGAGTCCCATAAGTGCAGTTCGAGCTGGCGAGGTAGCAAGCACAAGTAGTGTCCCGCTGCCACCAAGAAGATGAACAACAGGCCCGTCGTGCCCATAGTGCCCTTCCTGCTGCATTCGCCAATCCGAATTGGGAGCCCACCACTTCTGCAGCACCCGTACTTCCCCCATTCACTGGCCAACCCGGAATTCAGATGAAAACAGTTGATTTTACGCCACTGGATTTTTATTCGCTGTTTTTCACCGAAGATCTCTATAGATCTATTGTGGACCAAAGCAATTTATACGCTGGTCAACACATCGCCACTATTCCCCAGTCCTTCCTTGCCAGAGATTGGAAACCAATTACGGTTTCCGAATTTAGGCTCTTTCTGGGCCTTTCCCTCAACATGGGCATAAATAAAAAGAGTTAGTTGTGGTCATATTGGTCCACTGACCCAATTTACCATATGCCTGTGTTCTCTGCCTCCATGACCAGGGCACGATACGAGCAGATTTTGCTGTTCATGTACTTCAACAACAATGAACTCTGTCGTCCTCATGGAGACCCTGAATACGATCGGCTCTACAAAAACCACTTCAACCAACGTTTTGCAGACTTGTTTACTCCCCATCAAGTTGTCTGCGTTGATGAGTCCCTGATTACATTTTCTGGTCGCTTGTCATTCAAACAGTACCTTCCCAGCAAGCGTGCCAGATACGGGGTCAAGATGTATAAGCTCTGTGACAGGGCCACAGGCTATACATGTAGTTTTATGGTTTACGAGGGCAAAGATAGTTACATAGAGCCGACAAACTGCCCTGACTACATAGGAAGCGCTGGCAAGATAGTTTGGGACTTGGTGTCACCCTTATTCGGAAAGGGGTACCACTTGTACGTGGACAATTATTACACGAGCGTGCCCCTTTTTAGCCACCTTTTTGATCATCAGATTGGAGCATGTGGCACTGTGCGACCTAATCGCCGGGGCTTTCCCCAGTGGCTTGTAGATTTCCGTCTTAGGCTGGGGGAGAGAGCCTGCTTGCAGTGTAATAACTTGCTCGCTATGAAGTGGAGGGACAATAAGAATGTTTTCGTTCTTACCTCCCTTCATGCAGACACGACAGTCCAAATTACTACGGCGACTGGTGTTGTGGAGAAACCCCTCTGTGTCCACGAATATAACCAAAATATGGGAGGGGTGGACCTCAACGACCAGTTGGCGCCTAGTTGCCCGTAAGGCCAGACGCTGGTACAAAAAAGTGTCTGTTTATTTCAATTGGCTTTGCTGAATGCTTATGTGCTATACAGAGCTTCAGGACGGACTGGATCCTTCCCTAAATTCCAGGAAGAGATCGTCAGAGCCCTTCTGTATCCAGACGGTGCTCCACCTCACCATCCCCAACCAAATGCAGTAAGCCGGCTGCATGAGAGGCATTTTCTATATGTCCTCCCGAGTACCCCTACCCAACGAGCCCCCCAAAAAAGATGTCGTGTCTGCAGCAAGCGCGGATTTAGGCGTGACACCCGGTATTATTGTCCCTTCTGTCCTGACAATCCTGGTCTTTGCATTGGTGAATGTTTTGAACGCTACCATACACTAGTTGAGTTTTAGCGTAGGGTACAGCACTGCACAGACTAGGACACACTTTCACAGGGTCTCCCAAGATGCCAACCCAAACCTGGTACCAGTTAAAAAAAATTAAAGTTACAAAAAAAAAGTGTAAAAAAAAAAACAAAAAAAAGGAAAAAAAAAAAAGGAAAAAAAAACACAAAAAAATATATAAAATAAAAAAAACAAAAATAGTTGTTGTTTTATTGTTCTCTCTCTCTATTCTCTCTCTATTGTTCTGCTCTTTTTTTATTGTATTCTATACTGCAATGTTTTATTGTTTTTTTTATCATATTTGCTTTATAGGTATGCAATTTTTTTATACTTTGTTTTTTTATTGTTAACCACTTTTTTGTTTTCAGGTACGCCATTCAGCTGCAGAGCGGATTTATTTATCTTGACAGCAACAGCGTTTGCTCCCACGATACATAAAGCCGTGACTCCAGCACTGTCGGAGATGATTTCACCACCACAGTTACATACTTCAGCATATATGCCAAAGCGTGGGGGCAGCAGTGGGTGGAGGAGCGATTTGCTCCTGCCTTTTGCGGGAGGATGCCCCCGTGCTTCGGCATATATATATATTTTAGGTAGGCACAGGTTGCGTTAATTGTTTTATTTTTTACTGGTTTTTTTTGTATTTGCTTTGCAGGTATGGTAAGTATTACTGTTATACTGTAATGTTACTTTGTTTTTTTGTTAACCATCATTTGCTTAGCAGGTACGCCATTCAGTTGCAGCGCGGATTTATTTATCTTGACAGCAACAGCGTTTGCTCCCACGATACATAAAGCCGTGACTCCAGCGCTGTCGGAGGTGATTTCACCACCACAGTTACATACTTCAGCATATATGCCGAAGCGTGAGGGCAGCAGTGGGTGGAGGAGCGATTTGCTCCTGCCTTTTGCGGGAGGATTCCCCCATGCTTCAGCATATATATACGGTGCATGTATGCCCATCATTAGAAGTGGGTGGATGAAGGGAGGTATTCTAATGGTGGGCATACCCACCGATAAATATCTTTTTTTCGTTCAGCCCACAGGCTGCATGAAAAAAAAGTTTACAATATATGCCCAACAAGGACCAGTAACGTATTGGTATGTTGCTGGACTTTGAGTGGTTATACCAGAATGATGCCTGCAGGTTTAGGTATCATCTTTGTATTATTCTTTTCAGCCAGCGGTCGGCTTTCATGTAAAAGCAATCTTAGCGGCTAATTAGCCTCTAGACTGCTTACAAGCAGTGGGAAGGAATGCCCCCCCCCCCCCCAATTTTTTCAAAAAAGAGTACCTGTCACTACCTATTGCTATCATAAGGGATATTTACATTCCCTGAGATAACAATAAAAATGATTAAAAAAGAAATAAAAAAGAAAGGAACAGTTTAAAAATAAAAAAAAAAGCAAAAAAAAATAAAAGAGAAAAAAAAAAAAGCACCCCTGTCCCCCCCCTGCTCTCGCGCAAAGGCGAACGCAAGCGTCGGTCTGGCGTCAAATGTAAACAGCAATTGCACCATGCATGTGAGGTATCACCGCGAAGGTCAGATCGAGGGCAGTAATTTTAGCAGTAGACCTCCTCTGTAAATCTAAAGTGGTAACCTGTAAAGGCTTTTAAAGGCTTTTAAAAGAGCGGCTAGGCTCCCAAAAAGTCTCACACATGTGGTATCCCCGTACTCAGGAGAAGCAACAGAATTTATTTTGGGTTGTAATTTCACATATTCCGTTGACATGTTTGAGCAATATATCATTTAGTGACAACTTTGTGCAAAAAAAAATTTGTCTTTTTCCCGCAACTTGTGTCACAATATAAAATATTCCATGGACTCGACATGCCTCTCAGCAAATAGCTTGGGGTGTCTACTTTCCAAAATGGGGTCATTTGGGGGGGGGGGGGTTGAACTGTCCTGGCATTTTATGCACAACATTTAGAAGCTTATGTCACACATCACCCACTCTTCTAACCACTTGAAGACAAAGTCCTTTCTGACACTTTTTGTTTACATGAAAAAATTATTTTTTTTTTTCAAGAAAATTACTTTGAACCCCCAAACATTATATATTTTTTTTAAAGCAAATGCCCTACAGATTTAAATGGTGGGTGTTTCATTTTTTCTTTTCACACAGTATTTGCGCAGCGATTTTTCAAACGCATTTTTTTTTGGGGAAAAAACACACTTTTTTAAATTTTAATGCACTAAAACACACTATATTTCCCAAATGTTTGATGAAATAAAGATGATCTTAGGCCGAGTACATGGATACCAAACACGACATGCTTTAAAATTGCGCACAAACGTGCAGTGGCGACAAACTAAATACATTTTAAAAGCCTTTACAGGTTACCACTTTAGATTTACAGAGGAGGTCTACTGCTAAAATTACTGCCCTCGATCTGACCCTCGCGGTGATGCCTCACATGCATGGTGCAATTGCTGTTTACATTTGACGCCAGACCGACGCTTGCGTTCGCCTTTGCGCGGGGGGGGGGGGGGGGACAGGGGTGCTCTTATTTTTTATTTTTTTTTTGCTTTTTTATCTTATTTTTAAACTGTTCCTTTCATTTGTTTTTTTTTTTTTGTTTTTTAGCATTTTTATTGTTATCTCAGGGAATGTAAATAACCCCTATGGTAGCAATAGGTAGTGACAGGTCCTTTTTAAAAAAAATTGGGGTCTATTAGACCCTAGATCTCTCCTCTGTCCTCAAAGCATCTGACCACACCAAGATTGGTGTGATAAAATTCTTTCCCAATTTCCCAATGGCGCTGTTTACATTTGGCGAAATCTAAGTCATAAAATGCTCGTAGCTTCAGGTTTCTTAGGCCATAGAGATGATTGGAGCCATTCTGGTCTCTGAACAGCTCTATGGTCAGCTGGCCGAATCAACGGCTGCATTCTCAGGTTCCCTGTTGGGACAGGAGAGCCAGAGAAAAACATGGAAGATGGTGGGGGGGGGGGCATTCCCTCCCACTGCTTGTAAAAGCAGTCTAGAGGCTAATTAGCTGCTAGGATTGCTTTTACATGAAAGCCGACTGCTGGCTGAAAAGAATGATACCAAGATGATACCTAAACCTGCAGGCATCATTCTGGTATAACCACTTAACCAGTTGCCGACCGCCGCACGCCGATGTACGTCGGCAGAGCGGCACGGGCAGGCAAAAGGGCTTACCTGTACGTCCTTGCCTGCCCGCGGGTGGGGGGGTCCGATCGGACCCCACCCCCGGTGCCTCTGGCGGTCGGCAAATCTTCCCCGGTGATCGGTGGTGAGGGGGAGGCCATCCATTCGTGCCCCCCCCCCCCCCTCGCGATCGCTCCCAGCCAATGGGATCATTTCCCTGCCTCTGTATTGTACACAGAGGCAGAGGAAATGATGTCATCTCTCCTCGGTATTTTCCGTTCCGGCGCCGAGGAGAGAAGACAGGAATGTGAGTGCACCAACACTACACACACAGTAGAACATGCCAGGCACACAAAACACCCCAATCCCCCCCCCTGATCGCCCCCCCCCCGTCACAAACTGACACCAAGCAGGGTTTTTTTTTTTTTTCTGATTACTGTATTGGTGTCAGTTTGTGACAGTTACAGTGTTAGGACAGTTACTGTTAGCCCCCTTTAGGTCTAGGATACCCCCCTAACCCCCCCTAATAAAGTTTTAACCCCTTGATCACCCCCCGTCACCAGTGTCACTAAGCGATTATTTTTCTGATCGCTGTATTAGTGTCGCTGGTGATGCTAGTTAGGGAGGTAAATATTTAGGTCCGCCGTCAGCGTTTTATAGCGACAGGGACCCCCATATACTATCTAATAAATGTTTTAACCCCTTGATTGCCCCCTAGTTAACCCTTTCACCACTGATCACCGTATAACCGTTGCGGGTGACGCTGGTTAGTTCGTTTATTTTTTATAGTGTCAGGGCACCCGCCGTTTATTACCGAATAAAGGTTTAGCCCCCTGATCCCCCGGCGGTGATATGCGTTGCCCCAGGCAGCGTCAGATTAGCGCCAGTACCGCTAACACCCACGCATGCAGCATACGCCTCCCTTAGTGGTATAGTATCTGAACGGATCAATATCTGATCCGATCAGATCTATACTAGCGTCCCCAGCAGTTTAGGGTTCCCAAAAACGCAGTGTTAGTGGGATCAGCCAAGATACCTGCTAGCACCTGCGTTTTGCCCCTCCGCCCGGCCCAGCCCAGCCCACCCAAGTGCAGTATCGATCGATCACTGTCACTTACAAAACACTAAACGCATAACTGCAGCGTTCGCAGAGTCAGGCCTGATCCCTGTGATCGCTAACAGTTTTTTTGGTAGCGTTTTGGTGAACTGGCAAGCACCAGCCCCAGGCAGCGTCAGGTTAGTGCCAGTAGCGCTAACACCCACGCACGCACCGTACACCTCCCTTAGTGGTATGGTATCTGAACTGATCAATATCTGATCCGATCAGATCTATACTGGCGTCCCCAGCAGTTTAGGGTTCCCAAAAACGCAGTGTTAGCGGGATCAGCCCAGATACCTGCTAGCACCTGCGTTTTGCCCCTCCACCCGGCCCAGCCCAGCCCACCCAAGTGCAGTATCGATCGATCACTGTCACTTACAAAACACTAAACTCATAACTGCAGCGTTCGCAGAGTCAGGCCTAATCCCTGCGATCGCTAACAGTTTTTTTGGTAGCGTTTTGGTGAACTGGCAAGCGCCAGCGGCCTAGTACATCCCGGTCGTAATCAAACCAGCACTGCAGTAACACTTGGTGACGTGGCGAGTCCCATAAGTGCAGTTCAAGCTGGTGAGGTGGCAAGCACAAGTAGTGTCCCGCTGCCACCAAAAAGACAAACACAGGCCCGTCGTGCACATAGTGCCCTTCCTGCTGCATTCGCCAATCCTAATTGGGAACCCACCACTTCTGCAGCGCCCGTACTTCCCCCATTCACATTCCCAACCAAATGCAGTCGGCTGCATGAGAGGCATTTTTATGTCCTCCCGAGTACCCCTACCCAACTAACCCCCCCAAAAAAGATGTCGTGCCTGCAGCAAGCGCGGATATAGGCGTGACACCCGCTATTATTGTCCCTCCTGTCCTGACAATCCTGGTCTTTGCATTGGTGAATGTTTTGAACGCTACAATTCACTAGTTGAGTATTAGCGTAGGGTACAGCATTCCACAGACTAGGCACACTTTCACAGGGTCTCCCAAGATGCCATCGCATTTTGAGAGACCCGAACCTGGAACCGGTTACAGTTATAAAAGTTAGTTACAAAAAAAAGTGTAAAAAAAAAAAAAACACAAACAAAAATATAAAATTAAAAATAATAGTTGTCGTTTTATTGTTCTCTCTCTCTCTCTCTCTCTATTCTCTCTATTGTTCTGCTCTTTTTTACTGTATTCTATTCTGCAATGTTTTATTGTTATTATGTTTTATCATGTTTGCTTTTCAGGTATGCAATTTTTTATACTAAGAAAAAAGCAACAAAAGTGGGACTTTAAATGAAAAGCGTGAAATGTCCAAAAAAACAAAACCGATGGACTACTAGGAAAATTTTATTGAATTCATGAAAATAGAACATGCATATAAAATTGTATATCAATCACAAATAGAGAGAAATATCAGCAATAATAGCAGCAAATATACATGATTCAATGAATAAAACAATTCTCCATGGTACATCAGTAGGATATTAATACACAACCATATAATAAGAAATATTGCCTGCAAAATAAGCCTCCAAAAAACTAAAAAAATTAGGAATGGTATGACGCTGGTGAGAAACGCGACAATGATAGCTCTACGCGTTTCGTGGCTTCTTGTGCCACTCGTCAGGAGCAAGCGCGTATCTTGATCTAAAATAAAGGATATAAAAATAAACTAGTAATTATAAACATGAACATGCAATTTTTTATACTTTTACCATTTACTGTGCTTTATTGTTAACCATTTTTTTGTCTTCAGGTACGCCATTCACGACTTTGAGTGGTTATACCAGAAAGATGCTTGCAGGTTTAGGTATCATTCTTTTCAGCCAGCGGTCGGCTTTCATGTAAAAGCAATCCTAGTGGCTAATTAGCCTCTAGACTGCTTTTACAAGCAGTGGGAGAGAATGCCCCCCCCACCGTCTTCTGTGTTTTTCTCTGGCTCTCCTGTCTCAACAGGGAACCTGAGAATGCAGCCGGTGATTCAGCCAGCTGACCATAGAGCTGATCAGAGACCAGAGTGGCTCCAAACATCTATGGCCTAAGAAACCGGAAGCTACGAGCATTTTATGACTTAGATTTTGCCGGATGTAAATAGCGCCATTGGGAAATTGGGGAAGCATTTTATCACACCGATCTTTGTGTGGTCAGATGCTTTGAGGGCAGAGGAGAAATCTAGGGTCTAATAGACCCCAATTTTTTCAAAAAAGAGTACCTGTCACTACCTATTGCTATCATAGGGGATATTTACATTCCCTGAGATAACAATAAAAATGATTAAAAAAAAAAAAAAAAATGAAAGGAACAGTTTAAATATAAGATAAAAAAGCAAAAAAATAATAAAGAAAAAAAAAAAAAGCACCCCTGTCCCCCCTGCTCTCGCGCTAAGGCGAACGCAAGCGTCGGTCTGGCGTCAAATGTAAACAGCAATTGCACCATGCATGTGAGGTATCACCGCGACGGTCAGATCGAGGGCAGTAATTTTAGCAGTAGACCTCCTCTGTAAATCTAAAGTGGTAACCTGTAAAGGCTTTTAAAGGCTTTTAAAAATGTATTTATTTTGTTGCCACTGCATGTTTGTGCGCAATTGTAAAGCATGTCATGTTTGGTATCCATGTACTCGGCCTAAGATCATCTTTTTTATTTCATCAAACATTTGGGCAATATAGTGTGTTTTAGTGCATTAAAATGTAAAAAAGTGTGTTTTTTCCCCAAAAAATGCAGCTCTCATTTGTTTTTGAAAATGAAGAAAGACAAGAAAAAACATTTTTTTTTTCTTTTTTCAATTTTCAAAACTTTGTGACAAAAAGTGAGGTCTGCAAAATACTCACTATGCCTCTCAGCAAATAGCTTGGGGTGTCTACTTTCCAAAATGGGGTCATGAAAAATCGCTGCGCAAATACTGTGTGAAAAAAAAATGAAACACCCACCATTTTAATCTGTAGGGCATTTGCTTTAAAAAAATATATAATGTTTGGGGGTTCAAAGTAATTTTCTTGCAAAAAAAAATAATTTTTTCATGTAATCAAAAAGTGTCAGAAAGGGCTTTGTCTTCAAGTGGTTAGAAGAGTGGGTTATGTGTGACATAAGCTTCTAAATGTTGTGCATAAAATGCCAGGACAGTTCAAACCCCCCCCCCCAAATGACCCCATTTTGGAAAGTAGACACCCCAAGCTATTTGCTGAGAGGCATGTCGAGTCCATGGAATATTTTATATTGTGACACAAGTTGCGGGAAAGAGACAATTTTTTATTTTTTGCACAAAGTTGTCACTAAATGATATATTGCTCAAACATGCCATGGGAATATGTGAAATTACACCCCAAAATACATTCTGTTGCTTCTCCTGAGTACGGGGATACCACATGTGTGAGACTTTTTGGGAGCCTAGCCGCGTACGGGACCCCGAAAACCAAGCACCGCCTTCAGGCTTTCTAAGGGCGTAAATTTTTGATTTCACTCTTCACTGCCTATCACAGTCTCGGAGACCATGGAATGCCCAGGTGGCACAAACCCCCCCCAAATGACCCCATTTTGGAAAGTAGACACCCCAAGCTATTTGCTGAGAGGTATAGTGAGTATTTTACAGACCTCGCTTTTTGTCACAAAGTTTTGAAAATTGAAAAAAGAAAAAAAAAAATGTTTTTTCTTGTCTTTCTTCATTTTCAAAAACAAATGAGAGCTGCAAAATACTCACCATGCCTCTCAGCAAATAGCTTGGGGTGTCTACTTTCCAAAATGGGGTCATTTGGGGGGGGGGGTTGTGCCATCTGGGCATTTTATGGCCTTCAAAACTGTGATAGGTAGTGAGGAGTAAAATCAAAAATGTACGCCCTTAGAAATCCTGAAGGCAGTGATTGGATTTCGGGGCCCCGTACGCGGCTAGGCTCCCAAAAAGTCCCACACATGTGGTATCCCTATACTCAGGAGAAGCAGCTCAATGTATTTTGGGGTGCAATTCCACATATGCCCATGGCCTGTGTGAGCAATATATCATTTAGTGACCACTTTTTGTATTTTTTTTTTGTCATTATTCAATCACTTGGGACAAAAAAAATGAATATTCAATGGGCTCAACATGCCTCTCAGCAATTTCCTTGGGGTGTCTACTTTCCAAAATGGGGTCATTTGTGGGGGTTTTGTACTGCCCTGCCATTTTAGCACCTCAAGAAACGACATAGGCAGTCATAAATTAAAGGCTGTGTAAATTCCATAAAATGTACCCTAGATTGTAGGCGCTATAACTTTTGCGCAAACCAGTAAATATACACATTGACATTTTTTTTACCAAAGACATGTGGCCAAATACATTTTGGCCTAAATGTATGACTAAAATTGAGTTTATTGGATTTTTTTTAGAACAAAAAGTAGAAAATATCATTTTTTTTCAAAATTTTCGGTCTTTTTCCGTGTATAGCGCAAAAAATAAAAACGGCAGAAGTGATCAAATACCATCAAAAGAAAGCTCTATTTGTGGGAAGAAAAGGACGCAAATATCGTTTGGGTACAGCATTGCATGACCGCGCAATTAGCAGTTAAAGCAACGCAGTGCCAAATTGTAAAAAGTGCTCTGGTCAGGAAGGGGGTAAATCCTTCCGGGGCTGAAGTGGTTAAAGTCCAGCAACATACCTGTACGTTGCTGGTCCTTGTTGGGCATATATTGTAAACTTTTTTTTCATGCAGCCTGTGGGCTGAACGAAAAAAAAAGAGATTGATCGGTGGGTATGCCCACCATTAGAATACCTCCCTTCATCCACCCACTTCTAATGATGGGCATATATGCACCGTTTATATATGCCGAAGCATGGGGGCATCCTCCCGCAAAAGGTAGGAGCAAATCGCTCCTCCGCCCACTGCTGCCCCCACGCTTCGGCATATATGCTGAAGTATGTAACTGTGGTGGTGAAATCACCTCCGACAGCGCTGGAGTCACGGCTTTATGTATCGTGGGAGCAAACGCTGTTGCTGTCAAGATAAATAAATCCGTGCTGCAACTGAATGGCGTACCTGCTAAGCAAATGATGGTTAACAATAAAACACAGTAAACTATAAAAAAAATTACATACCTGAAAAGCAAACATGATAAAACTTTGCAGAATAGAATACAGTAAAAAAGAGCAGAACAATAGAGAGAGAGAGAGAGAGAGAGAGAGAGAACAATAAAACAACAACTATTTTGTTTTTTTTTATTTTATATTTTTTGTTTTTATAACGGTAACTTTTTTAACTGTAACTGGTACCAGGTTCGGGTCTCTCAAAATGCGATGGCATCTTGGGAGACCCTGTGAAAGTGTGTCCTAGTCTGTGCAATGCTGTACCCTACGCTAAAACTCAACTAGTGTATGGTAGCGTTCAAAACATTCACCAATGCAAAGACCAGGATTGTCAGGACAGAAGGGACAATAATACCGGGTGTCACGCCTAAATCCGCGCTTGCTGCAGACACGACATCTTTTTTGGGGGGCTCGTTGGGTAGGGGTACTCGGGAGGACATATAGAAAACGCCTCTCATGCAGCCAGCTTACTGCATTTGGTTGGGGAAGGTGAGGTGGAGCACTGTCTGGATACAGAAGGGCTCTGACGATCTCTTCCTGGAATTTAAGGAAGGATCCAGTCTGTCCTGAAGCTCTGTATAGCACATGAGCGTTCAGCAAAGCCAATTGAAATAAGTATACAGACACTTTTTTATACCAGCGTCTGGCCTTACGGGCAACTAGGTACGGCGCCAACAACTGGTCGTTGAGGTCCACCCCTCCCATATTTTGGTTATATTCGTGGACACAGAGGGGTTTCTCCACAACACCAGTCGCCGTAGTAATTTGGACCGTCGTGTCTGCATGAAGGGAGATAAGAACGAAAACATTTTTATTGTCCCTCCACTTCATAGCGAGCAAATTATTACACCGCAAGCAGGCTCTCTCCCCCAGCCTAAGACAGGAATCTACAAGCCGCTGGGGAAAGCCCGGCGATTAGGTCGCACGGTGCCACATGCTCCAATTTGATGATCAAAAAGGTAGCTAAAAAGTGGCACGCTCGTGTAATAATTGTCCACATATAAATAGTACCCCTTTCCGAATAAGGGTGACACTAAGTCCCACACAATCTTGCCAGCGCTTCCTATGTAGTCAGGACAGTTTACCGGCTCTACGTGACTATCTTTGCCCTCGTAAACCATAAAACTACATGTATAGCCTGTGGCCCTGTCACAGAGCTTATACATCTTGACCCCGTATCTGGCACGCTTGCTGGGAAGGTACTGTTTGAATGAGAAGCGGCCAGAAAACTTAATCAGGGACTCATCAACACAGACAACTTGATGGGGAACAAGTCTGCAAAACGTTGGTTGAAGTGGTTTACGAGGGGCCGAATTTTGTAGAGCCGATTGTATTCAGGGTCTCCACGAGGACGACAGAGTTCATTGTTGAAGTGCATGAACCGCAAGATCTGCTCGTATCGTGCCCTGGTCATGGAGGCAGAGAACAAGGGCATATGGTGAATTGGGTCAGTGGACCAATATGACCGCAACTCACTCTTTTTAGTTATGCCCATGTTGAGGGAAAGGCCCAGAAAGAGCTTAAATTCGGAGACCGTAATTGGTCTCCAATCTCTGGCAAGGAAGGACTGGGGAATAGTGGCGATGTGTTGACCAGCGTATAAATTGCTTTGGTCCACAATAGATCTATAGAGATCTTCGGTGAAAAACAGCGAATAAAAATCCAGTGGCGTAAAATCAACTGTTTCCACCTGAATTCCGGGTTGGCCAGTGAATGGGGGAAGTACGGGTGCTGCAGAAGTGGTGGGCTCCCAATTCGGATTGGCGAATGCAGCAGGAAGGGCACTATGGGCACGACGGGCCTGTGTTCGTCTTCTTGGTGGCAGCAGGACACTACTTGTGCTTGCCACCTCGCCAGCTTGAACTGCACTTATGGGACTCACCACGTCACCACGTGATACTGCAGTACTGGATTTACGACCAGGGTGTACTAGGCCGCTGGTGCTTGCCAGTTCACCAGAAGGAATAGCGGCGCTAGTACTGCTCTGCTCCATACAAGAGCCCTGCGGTTCTTGCACTTCAAGGACAGAAGAAGAGGTTTGGGGTCTGGTACGCCTGACCTTGGCAGGGACCACAACTCCGTCGTCAGAGCTATCTGTCATGGAGCCGCTGTCGTCTACAGGATTGTATTCTGAGCCTGAATCTGACAGATGAGTGACTTTCTCTTCACTATCTGTCATGCTCAGAAACGTGTAGGCCTCTTCACTAGTGTACCTTCGATTTGCCATTTTGGGCTCTAAATTTAGGGGTACACTAGTGAGACTCACAGGCAAAAAAGCTCCTGACTGTCAGCGACTGTATCAAAACGCTACCAAAAAACTGTTAGCAATCGCAGGGATCAGGCCTGACTCTGAGAACGCTGCAGTTATGTGTGCTTATGTGTGCAGGTGCTAGCAGGTATCTGGGCTGATCCCGCTAACTCTGTTTTTGGGGACCCTAAACTGCTGGGGACGCTAGTATAGATCTGATCGGATCAGATATTGATCCGTTCAGATACTATAACACTAAAGGGAGGTGTTTGCTGCGTGCATGGGTGGCAGGTAAGTCCTTATGCCTGCCCGTGCCATTCTGCCGACATACATCGTCATGCGGTGGTCGGCAACTGGTTAAAAGAGACAGTAGGAAAATAAATGTGCTGTCTGCCTAACAGAGAGCTGTGATTGTTTAGTAGAGGCTACTTAGTGTGCTCTGGTGCTACTCATGCTGTCTTGAGGTTTCACACTGGTCTAGCTGCTATGGAATGTGCTGGACAGTGGGTGGAAACCATGCAGATGAGAGCATTAATATCCATTCAGTCCTGGCCAATTTAGAATGGGAGATGCATGCATGCTGGCTGTCTGTATTTATATTTGATGAGCACATGGACTGTAGGTCTTCCTCAAACATTCAAGCGGCTCCTGCGGGGGTTAGTGCTACAAAACTGTATATAGGAGAGTTGTCCCTGGAGTCAAGTGGGCAACCCATTGTAGCACTATTTTTCTCTCTCTCTGCGGCTACTGAGGTATGATGGCACCACCTGTATAGTATTTAGGAGTAGAGTCTTCATGATCTGTATGATAAGGACAGAATCTTTAACAAGCACAGTGTCTCCACTCAATTGGGGCGTGTGAATAGCAAGTGAAATCCCAATTGAGAAATATATCTTCACATAGACAGACAGTAATCCACACAGCATTGTATTTGAAAGTCCATGTATTGAAGAAATAACATTCAGTGAACCATCCAACATAAAGTATATTCCAAACAGGAACATGAAATCATTAACAGACTCTATGTGAGTGAGGTGAAGCTGTAGTACTTACAGTCTTTCTCCCTTTAACCACTTTAGCCCCGGACCATTATGCTGCCTAAGGACCAGAGGACTTTTTCCAATTTGGCACTGTGTTGCTTTAACTGCTAATTGCGCGGTCATGCAATGCTGTACCCAAACGAAATTTGCGTCCTTTTCTTCCCACAAATAGAGCTTTCTTTTGATGGTATTTGATCACCTCTGCGGTTTTTATTTTTTGCGCTATAAACGGAAAAAGACCAAAAATTTTGAAAAAAAATGATATTTTCTACTTTTTGTTATTAAAAAAATCCAATAAACTCAATTTTAGTCATACATTTAGGCCAAAATGTATTCGGCCACATGTCTTTGGTAAAAAAAATGTCAATAAGCGTATATTTATTGGTTTGCGCAAAAGTTATAGCATCTACAAACTAGGGTACATTTTCTGGAATTTACACAGCTTTTATTTTATAAATGCCTATGTCATTTCTTGAGGTGCTAAAATGGCAGGGCAGTACAAAACCCCCCCAAATGACCCCATTTTGGAAAGTAGACACCCCAAGAAAATTGCTGAGAGGCATGTTGAACCCATTGAATATTTTTTTTTTTTTGTCCCAAGTGATTGAATAATGACAAAAAAAAAAAAAAATTTTTACAAAAAGTTGTCACTAAATGATATATTGCTCACACAGGCCATGGGTCTATGTGGAATTGCACCCCAAAATACATTCAGCTGCTTCTCATGTACGGGGATACCACATGTGTGGGACTTTTTGGGAGCCTAGCCGCGTACGGGGCCCCGAAAACCAATCACCGCCTTCAGGATTTCTAAGGGCGTAAATTTTTGATTTCACTCCTCACTACCTATCACAGTTTTGAAGGCCATAAAATGCCCAGATGGCACAAACTCCCCCCCCCCAAATTACCCCATTTTAGAAAGTAGACACCCCAAGCTATTTGCTGAGAGGCATGTTGAGTCCATGGAATGTTTTATATTTTGACACAAGTTGCGGGAAAGTGACACTTTTTTTTTTTTTTTGCACAAAGTTGTCACTAAATGATATATTGCTCACACAGGCCATGGGCATATGTGGAATTGCACCCCAAAATACATTTAGCTGCTTCTCCTGAGTATGAGGATACCACATGTGTGGGACTTTTTGGGAGCCTAGCCGCGTACGGGCCCCGAAAACCAATCACCGCCTTCAGGATTTCTAAGGGTGTAAATTTTTGATTTCACTCTTCACTGCCTATCACAGTTTCGGAGGCCATGGAATGCCCAGGTGGCACAAACCCCCCCAAATACCCCATTTTGGAAAGTAGACACCCCAAGCTATTTGCTGAGAGGCATGGTGAGTATTTTGCAGCTCTCATTTGTTTTTGAAAATGAAGAAAGACAAGGAAAAAACATTTTTTTTTCTTTTTTCAATTTTCAAAACTTTGTGACAAAAAGTGAGGTCTGAAAAACACTCACTACACCTCTCGGCAAATAGCTTGGGGTGTCTACTTTCCAAAATGGGGTCATTTGGGGGGTTTTGTGCCACCTGGGCATTCCATGGCCTCCGAGACTGTGATAGGCAGTGAAGAGTGAAATCAAAAATTTACGCCCTTAGAAAGCCTGAAGGCGGTGCTTGGTTTTCGGGGTCCCGTACGCGGCTAGGCTCCCAAAAAGTCTCACACATGTGGTATTCCCGTACTCAGGAGAAGCAGCAGAATGTATTTTGGGGTGTAATTTCACATATTCCAATGGCATGTTTAAGCAATATATCATTTAGTGACAACTTTGTGCAAAATAAAAAAAATGTGTCTCTTTCCCGCAACTTGTGTCACAATATAAAATATTCCATGGACTCGACATGACTCTCAGCAAATAGCTTGGGGTGTCTACTTTCCAAAATGGGGTAATTTGGGGGGGGCTTTGAACTGTCCTGGCATTTTATGCACAACATTTAGAAGCTTATGTCACACATCACCCACTCTTCTAACCACTTGAAGACAAACTAACACTTTTTGTTTACATGAAAATTTTTTTTTTTTTTTTTGCAAGAAAATTACTTTGAACCCCCAAACATTATATATATTTTTTTAAAGCAAATGCCCTACAGATTAAAATGGTGGGTGTTTCATTTTTTTTGCGCAGCGATTTGCGCAGCGATTTTTCAAACGCATTTTTTGGGGGAAAAAACACACTTTTTTAAATTTTATTGCACTAAAACACACTATATTGCCCAAATGTTTGAAGGAATAAAAAAGATGATCTTAGGCCGAGTACATGGATACCAAACATAACATGCTTTACAATTGCGCACAAACGTGCAGTGGCAACAAAAGCAATACATTTTTAAAAGCCTTTACAGGTTACCACTTTAGATTTACAGATGAGGTCTACTGCTAAAATTACTGCCCTCGATCTGACCTTCGTGGTGATACCTCACATGTGTTAGGCGCTCGTCTTCTCCTTGTGGCCTAGGCACTTGGAGATGGCTCAGTGGAGGTCCTTGCCGGCGGTTAATCAATTACACATACACAATGTACGTATTGAATGATTACAATTCTTTATTTCAGGATTCGCTGTTTTATGCTGTCTTTACAAGACTCTGCCCCAATTTGGGGGCCAATCAAAATAATACACAACAAAGTTCATTAGCATATTAGTAATTTCTTAATCTTGTGATTTTCCAAACATTAATAATGTCTACGTCTTGTGATATCAAAAATGTTAACCCCTAAGTTCAAGTTAATAGGTCAAAAGTTTCCTTATTTCCTGTCACCGTCTACTTGACCATGAGATGTCCAACCACAGCTTCCCTAAATACTAATTCTAGCTGCTGTTGGCCAGCAACAGTGTACAGAGATAAAAACCACAGACAGATGTTTCCTAAGATGAAGACACAAGACAGGAATAGACAGACAGGGTGATATTGGAATGAGATAATCATAAGACAGTTTGTCACATTCACTAAAATATACCAAGATATTTTTCTAATCATTAAGCAAATAAGCAAACCCTGAACATATATCCTCAGGGTAAAATCAGTAATTAAAATCAATAACCAATAATGTAATGTAATATGGAATCCCCTTACAATCCTCCCTTTGACCATTCGATATCATCGAAATGGTCATTCTACCTTTTCGTCACGCCTCAAGGAGTCGTATTCCTCGGCTACCTTTTCATCATGCCTTAAGGAGTCGTATTCCTCGGCTACATTTCCCTGGTTCTCGTACCATACCGTGGGATCTCTGGTAATGGAAGTCAGCTTCATGGTTTCGGAATGTGCTTCGCTACCCTTTTTGTAGAGGCATTTAAGTAACATGAAGCATGCATACAAGAACAATATGAAAAGCAGTATGGTAAAAATTTTCATTGCAGTGTTTTTAAACCATGAAGTGAGACCTCCCAAACTGAACCCGGTAGAGAAAGGGTCCCATGTTTTCCCAATATCCCTTGCATCCTGTTGTAGCTTGTTTACCTCTTTTCTGTGTTGTGTAATAATGTCATAGTAATCAGGGATCTCGATACTCGTGTTGTGTATCCAAGTGCAGCATTCATAGTCCTCAGTAATTTCACAGTGGCCAGTGAGGGTTGCGCTCATGCTTTCTATAGCAAGGTCATGAAGCTCCAATTGTTTTCTAATAGCTCTGGTTTCTAGGTTTAATTTTGAGATGTCATCAGAGTCCTTCTCCAAGATCTCATCAATGATTGAGGTGTAGTTATTTAGTCTCTTCATCAAATCTATTCCCCAACCTGTCCAGGAAGGGAACCAAGCCCAGGTCATATCTTTCTCTAGGAACATTTCTCTTTTTCCAAGATGTTTTAGAGGGTATCTTGGGTGGGTGCTAGCTTTAAGTAGGTGTCCTTTCCCATTGTCCCCAACTACTTCCATTACAGGAACTATTTTAGCAAGGTAGCACCATCCCTGAGGTTCTTCAGGAATCCATGGGTAACAGAGCAGTTTGCCACAACAGATGTAAGTTGTGTTACCTAATGCCAAGGGTCGTTGACTAACAACGGTCCTTGCACCCTTTGAATGACCAGATGCCATCAGCAGAGCTAGCAACTGTGCGACCATGGAGTGGGAACTAGAATTAAAAAGGTCATAGATGGTAGCATTTATCACAGGGTCTGAGGTGCGAAAAAGTGAGTTGTCGGTAAGGGAAGCCATGGAGACATTAAGTTTTGACCGTTTGCACACCTCAGCTCCCCTGGAAATGTTTCCCAGTATGAAACACCAATCTGGAGCGTGGCTCCTGCCCACAATTTGAAAACTGAGGGGCTTATTGGGACTTTTTCTTATGACATTGGCAAGAACTATGGGGGGAGTTCCATTCAAAAAAGGAGTGATGTTTAAGGGAATGGCCATCAATGGGATTCTGGCTGTACTGGGGTGGAGTTTGCTACATATCCAGCATTTCTCAAAACCAGACTTTTGTGCATAACTGTACTTAAACTTCAACAACAACATCTTGTCAGTGAAACCTGAAGGGGGTTCAGTGGGGGATATACTTCTTTTATATTTTAAACTAGATGTATTGGCTGTCTGTGCATTTCCACATATCCCTTCTAGTGACCCTAAATCTTCTGGATGGTACACACAATTTGTTATTAACCAGGTAGGTATGAATACTATCAGAATCAGACATGTCCAGAAGCATAATGTTTTTCCTGACACAAAGGTGGAAATCATTTTGTCAGGTACTGTGTGCAAAGTTCTGTTACACGTTTCTTCTTGTTGGTGGGGAATTCGTCTCGTCGTCCGGAGAGATTTGTTTTATGCCTTCTTGAATGTCCTTCAAATCTGGTCGCTGTTCCTGAAGAGAGAAGTCTTGGGATGCTGGTGGAGGGTCAGGGGTCTGGGGTTGCTGTGGACACTTCTTTAACCGGCTGGCGTGGATCCAGGTGTTTCCTAGATCGGTCAGTACAGCAGTTCTGGAAACCTTCTCTATCTTCCAAGGTCCAGAGAAAATGGGTCCAACCTTCTTTTTGTGTGCCAGTTGTTTCACCAGTACTTTGTCTCCTGGGATGAAGGGATGAGTAGGTTCTGTTGAAAGAGGAGAAAAGGTGACAGAGACTTGTTCGTTCATATCTTGTAGCATACTTACCAGATTTTTCACGTACATTTCCTGTTGAGAATAGATGTTAATGTCAGTGTTTTGATCTAAGAGGGGCAGCTCTATGTTTGCAGGTACTCCCATCAAAATCTCAAAGGGCGAGAGTTTTGTTCTAGCATGTGGTGTTGTCCTGATCTGAAATAGGACAGAAGGAAGGTAATCCAACCATCCTTTCATGGTGCCCCCCGTAGCCTTTTTTAACTTGTCCTTAATGTTCCTATTCATTCTTTCCACTACTCCTGCACTTTGTGGGTGGTAAGGGATGTGCAGTTTCCACTGTAAGCCTAGTAGCTTAGCTAAAGTCTGTGTAACAGAGGAGCTGAAGGCAGGCCCTCTGTCTGACCATATGGCCGTTGGTATTCCGAACCTACAAACCCAATGGTTCAGCAGGCATTTGGCAGCAATTTTAGCAGTCTCACCTGTACACGGAATACCTTCAACCCAACCTGACCATTTGCATACGATCACGCAAAGGCATTTCAAATTGCCTTTTTGTTTGGGCATGTGTGTGAAGTCTATTTGCAAATCTGTCAGGGGACCCAGGGGTGAGGGCAGGTGGCCATGTAATCCATGATTTTTCCCTTGGATATTGTTTTGTGCACAGGTCAGACAACTGCTGGTGAGGAGTTTTGCCTGTTTACTTAAGTTGTTTGTACAGAAAGACTTTGTGTATATGTTTGTTAGGGCGGTGGTACCTATATGTCCTGGACCATGGAGATAGGAAAGTATGAGAACACTGCTTGATTCTGGTATGCCCAATATCTTCCCCTCTTTTGACCAAAGACCTTCTTGGTCCTTGGTCAAGCCATCCTTGACCCAAAAAGAAACATCCTCCTCTGTAGCTAATCCCTGTATTTGTGCCACAACGGTTTTAAAGTTGGGTGATGTAAAATGTTCCTTGAAGAACATTGTTGTGGGGGCTGGCTGACCAATGTACAGGGCAGCGGCTTTTTTTGCTTCTCTGTCTGCCAGAGCATTTCCTTTGGAAACTCTGCTGTTATCTGATGAATGTGCCTTTACCTTGACGACCGCTATCCTCTTTGGGAGAAGAATCGCTTGCAGGAGTGCTTTAATTTGCGTAGAGTTAGCGATTGGTTTGTTGTCAGCGGTTTTAAATCCTCTATTCGCCCAGATTACGCCATAGTCGTGCGTTACGCCAAAAGCGTATCTACTATCTGTGTAGATGTTTACTTCCTCATCAGAGAAAAGTATGCAAGCTCTTGTGAGTGCCTCCAATTCTGCTACCTGTGCCGAGGAGGGTGGTAAGGCTTTTGCTTCCAACACCACATCAGGTAGTTGGACAATGGCATACCCTGTCAGGAATGTTGCATCAGAGGGGCGAGAACAACTGCCGTCTATGAAGACGTCCTGTACTCCTGGTAGGGGAATGTCAGTGAGATCTGGGCGAGGGCTGGTTATTGCTGCAACCTGTTCAACACAATTGTGCTTCTGATCAGGGTCTCGTGGCAGCTTGAGCAAAGAATGTAAAAGACGGACAGTGGGATTACTTGGTGGTGCGTGTTTGAGGGTGAGGTTATCAGTATTCAGAAGTGTGATCTCATACCCACTAAGCCTTTGTGCTGTCATATGCTGTGTGTTCATGTTTTGCAGAAGGTGAGTTACTGAATGAGTAGTGTAGAGAGTCAGTTCATGGCCTAATACTGATTTGTTAGCCTCCTGAACTGCCATAGCACAAGCAGCAAGGTTTTGTAGACAAGATGGCATCCCTTGTACTTGGGTAGGCAACTTTTTTGAGAGATAGGAGACTGGTCGGTACCCGGTTCCATGTTGCTGTGTCAATACTGCAGCAAAAGAATTTCCCGATACCACACAGTATAATTGAAAGGGTTTGCCATATTCTACCAATCCCAGGGCGGGGGCCTGAGTCAGACTTTTTAACAAGGCCTGAAAAGCACAGAGCCTTTCTGTTGTCCAATCTACTGTCTTTGGGGCGGTGGACAAGGTAGCCTCCCTCAGAATGCCATCATAATATGAACAATCTGGGATCCATTGGCGGCAATATACAATTGCGCCCAAGAATGAGAGCAAAGTTGCTTTGTCTCTTGGAGGACTGAGAGCCTGCAGGGCTGCGGCACGTTTGGGGGATACCAGCCTGGTTCCCTCCTTCAAAATGCATCCCAGGTATTCTACCTGATTTTGACACCATTGTATCTTCTTTTTCGATGCTAGGTGGCCAGACCTGGCCAGGTGATGTAACAGAGATGTGGAATCGACCGCACAATCTTCAGCAGATCGACTGCACAGGAGCAAGTCGTCCACATACTGTATTAGCACCGACCCGCGCTCAGCAGTCCACGACTTAATTGTCTCATTAAGGACCATGGAGAAGGCTGCGGGACTGTCCACATACCCCTGCGGTAATCTTGACCAGGTCAACTGTTTTTCCCTCCCCCATGAGAATGAAAA
Source organism: Lithobates septentrionalis (assembly GCA_037952835.1). Taxonomy (NCBI): domain Eukaryota; kingdom Metazoa; phylum Chordata; class Amphibia; order Anura; family Ranidae; genus Lithobates; species Lithobates septentrionalis. Next base: position 222,074 of record JBBDGP010001501.1, on the reverse strand, counting down.
CATGGGCAATACCCCATCATCGATCGGGATGCTAAAGAATGCGTTCGCCAGGTCTACTACTGTGTAGCAAAGGGAATCAGCAGGTATTTTCAAAAAGATGAAAGAAATATCTGCTACCAAAGGTGGCAGAGGTATAACCTGCTTGTTCACGGCCCTTAGGTCCTGTACAAGCCTCCATTCCCCATTTGCCTTTTTCACAGGGTAGATTGGTGTATTCCAGGGGCTTATGATGTGTTTCAGAATCCCTTTTGCTATGTAATCATTGATTAATGGTGTGATGCCCTCAATTTTTTCAAGTGGCAGGGGGTATTGCTTGTGATATTGTACTACAGCGTCTGGACGCATTTGTGGTGTGTAAGGTGTACAGTTAATAAAACCCACACTCCCTTTGTTGTCTGCCCATATAGCATGTGTTTCTAGAGTGGGTGGCAATGATGCAAAGAGTCCCCTGAAAGTGTGTCTCTTTGGAGCATGTAAATCACAGAACGGTGAGCTGGCAGTGAGGGAGCCCCCTCTGTCAAATTTAATGGTGATATTCAGTTTTGAGAGTAGGTCCCTCCCCATTAAAGATACTGGGCAATCCACAAGGACAGCAAAACTCTGGGTGCACAGTTCCTGCCCTTCTGGAGTAGCCACGGGCAATGGTGGAGTGATGGGGTGGGTAACTGATGTCCCATTTATACCAATAGAGTTTCCCTCAGTGCAGTGCGGTGTGTCATATATGGCATCATTCAAACTACTGAATGTAGCCCCTGAATCCAAAAGTAGACATATCAGGTGATTGTCTACTCGCAATAGTACCTGTGGAAGACTTTTCCACGATGGATTGTAACACACAAGGCTGAGGGACGGGACATACTCTTGGCATCCCTATTGTGGTGTCCGCCGAGCGGATGGCCACTGCATCGGAATGCGTGGGGGTGGTCTATTAGGCTGAGGCTGGTATTGGGGTTGTGGTGGGGGTGGTTGGGGTTGTGGTGGGTGAGGATACCTGATATCCTGAAGGCGACAGGGGGTGGTGTTAAGATTCCTACCTCTCCCTCTCTGGGCGTTTGTTCTAATTCTGTAGGGACATTGGGACTTCCAGTGCCCCAGTTCCCCACAGTTAAAGCACCCCTGGTCTGGTGGGTAACCCTGGTCTGGGGGATAAGATTGCATTGGTGGATAAGGTTGCATTGTCATTATATGGGTGGGCGGAGTCCCACCAGTTGGCAGAGTCTGGGTTGGTGTCAGGGAGGGAAAAATGCCACCCTTCTGTTCAAATACCCCTGATGTTTCTCGTGACCTAGCATCTTTCATAAATTCATCTGGGGGTTGTTCCGCCCACTTTGGATTAGTAAATTTAAGCAACTGTGTCACCTTCGTATCGCCACCAGCCATAATGGTGGTGGTGAACAATTGGGGGTTGGCGTTATCTACTGCTTTCCACAGACTATATACCCGGGTACAAAATTCATAGAACTTTTCCTTCGGTCCCTGTTTTGCTAGGACAAGTTCCTGAAGTGCAGATGAACCCTTGTATATAGCAGACCAATGATTCCCCATACCTTTCCAAAAAGACACCCAATCTTTATTTTCTTCTATGTGGGCTGTCCATAAGGCATCTACGGGATGCCCTTCTGGGCTGTCAGGGTCAACTATACTGAGAATCCCTGCTATATCTTCCTTATCCAGGCTTGTCCCTGCACTGTATTTTGCAAGGAAAGCACCAGCCTCCCTAGGGCTTTTCTTTGGGCTGGGGCATAACTCCTTTATTTTTGACAGTGTGCCTAGGGGTAGGGGAATATGCACTACCGTCTCCCCTATATGCATAAGTGGTGCTTTAAAGGTGGCACCTAGAGTTTCCATGGTGCAATTGCTGTTTACGTTTGACGACAGACCGCCGCTTGCGTTCACCTTAGCGCGAGACAGGGGGCGACAGGGGTGCTTTTTTTTTTCTTTATTATTTTTTTGCCTTTTTATCTTATTTTTAAACTGTTCCTTTCATTTTTTTTTTTTTAATCATTTTTATTGTTATCTCAGGGAATGTAAATATCCCCTATGATAGCAAAAGGTAGTGACAGGTACTCTATTAGACCCTAGATCTCTCCTCTGCCCTCAAAGCATCGGACCACACCAAGATCGGTGTGATAAAATGCTTTCCCAATTTCCCAATGGCGCTGTTTATATCCGGCAAAATGCTCGTAGCTTCCGGTTTCTTAGGCCATAGAGATGTTTGGAGCCATTCTGGTCTCTGATCAGCTCTATGGTCAGCTGGCTGAATCACCGGCTGCATTCTCAGGTTCCCTGTTGAGACAGGAGAGCCAGAGAAATACACGGAAGACGGTTGGGGGGGGGCATTCCCTCCTTCGGCTTGTAAAAGCAGTCTAGAGGCTAATTAGCCGCTAGGATTGCTTTTACATGAAAGCCGACCGCTGGCTGAAAAGAATGATACCAAGATGATACCTAAACCTGCAGGCATCATTCTGGTATAACCACTCAAAGTCGTGAATGGCGTACCTGAAGACAAAAAAATGGTTAACAATAAAACACAGTAAACGGTAAAGTATAAAAAATTGCATACCTGAAAAGCAAACATGATAAAACATAATAACAATAAAACATTGCAGAATAGAATACAGTAAAAAAGAACAGAACAATAGAGAGAGAGAATAGAGAGAGAGAGAGAACAATAAAACGACAACTATTTTTTTTTTATTGTATATTTTTTTTTTACACTTTTTTTGTAACTAACTTTTATAACTGTAACCGGTTCCAGGTTCGGGTCTCTCAAAATGCGATGGCATCTTGGGAGACCCTGTGAAAGTGTGCCTAGTCTGTGCAATGCTGTACCCTACGCTAATACTCAACTAGTGCATGGTAGCGTTCAAAACATTCACAAATGCAAAAACCAGGATTGTCAGGACAGGAGGGACAATAATAGCAGGTGTCACGCCTATATCCGCGCTTGCTGCAGACAAAACATCTTTTTTGGGGGGGTTTGTTGGGTAGGGGTACTCGGGAGGACATAAAGAAAATGTCTCTCATGCCGCCGACTGCATTTGGTTGGGGATGTGAATGGGGGAAGTACGGGCACTGCAGAAGTGGTGGGTTCCCATTTAGGATTGGCGAATGCAGCAGGAAGGGCACTATGGTCACGACGGGCCTGTTTGTCTTCTTCTTGGTGGCAGCGGGACACTACTTGTGCTTGCCACCTCACCAGCTTGAACTGCACTTATGGGACTCGCCACGTCACCAAGTGTTACTGCAGTGCTGGTTTGACTACGACTGAGGTGTACTAGGCCGCTGGTGCTTGCCAGTTCACCAAAATGCTACCACAAAAACTGTTAGCGATCGCAGGGATCAGGCCCGACTCTGCGAATGCTGCAGTTATGTGTTTAGTGTTTTGTAAGTGACAGTGATCGATCGATACTGCACTTGGGTGGGCTGGGCTGGGCCGGGCGGAGGGGCAAAACGCAGGTGCTAGCAGGTATCTGGGCTGATCCCGCTAACACTGCGTTTTTGGGAACCCTAAACTGCTGGGGACGCTAGTATAGATCTGATCGGATCAGATATTGATCTGTTCAGATACTATACCACTAAGGGAGGCGTATGCTGCGTGCGTGGGTGTTAGCGGTACTGGCGCTAATCTGACGCTGCCTGTGGCGACATATCACCGCCGGGCGATCAGGGGGGCTAAACCTTTATTCGGTAATAAACGGCGGGTGCCCTGACACTATAAAAAATAAACGAACTAACCAGTGTCACCTGTAACAGTTATACGGTGATCACTGGTGAAAGGGTTAACTAGGGGGCAATCAAGGGGTTAAAACATTTATTATTAGGTAGTATATGGGGGTTCCTGTCGCTATAAAATGCTGACGGCGAACCTAAATATTTACCTCCCTAACTAGCGTTACCAGTGACACTAATACAGCGATCAGAAAAATGATCGCTTAGCGACACTGGCGACAGGGGGTGATCAAGGGGTTAAAACTTTATTAGGGGGGGTTAGGGGGGTACCCTAGACCTAAAGGGGGCTAACAGTAACTGCCCTAACACAGTAACTGTCACAAACTGACACCATGCAGTAATCAGAAAAAAAAAAAACTGCTTGGTGTCAGTGTGACAGGGGGGGAGGGATGATTGGGGGGGGTGATCGGGGGGTAAAGGGGGGTGTTTTGTGTGCCTGGCATGTTCTACTGTGTGTGTAGTGTTTGTGCACTCACATTGCAGTCTTCTCTCCTCTGCGCCGGAACGGAAAATACCGAGCCGAGGAGAGATGACATAATTTCCTTTGCTGCTGTTTAGCATACAGCAGTAGAGGAATGATTCTATTGGCCGGCGGCGATCGCGAGGGGGGGGGCCACGAACGGATGGTCTCCCCCTCATCTCTGATCGCCGCTGTACAATAGCCGACCGCCTCGGGCACCGGGGGGGAGGTTCGATCGGACCCCCCACCCGCGGAAGGCAGATCACGTATATGTACGTGATTCTGCCAGTCCGTGCCACCTTGCCGACGTAAATCGGCGTGAGGCGGTCATCAAGTGGTTAACAGGAATCTACTGTACTCCTCTCCATGTCTCTCTCTCTCCACCCACTTACCCACAAAACCCCTTGCCATCCCCTGCTCTTCTTGATTACCTTATCCTTGGTGAGAGAGAGAACATAGCAACCATATTGGAAAAGGGCAAACAAACACTGTATAACAAGAGTATACACTTAGTAAATGGGCAAAGAAAGGATCACATCACTACACCATAATAACCATATTCCCTACCCAAGCTGTATGCCCTCAACAAAACACAAAAACAAAGTGCTGGACTGTTCACTGGATGAAGATAAAAACGAGGTTTGCACTCACAAACATCCAGCGTTAAATGGCATAAACAGCTCCATAATAGCCTCCTCTCCTGGTCTGTAGAGATCAGTTAGCTCACAGCAACTAGCAGCGTGGTAAAGTATTTCAGTAAGCACAGACCGCCTGCTTCCTTGTAACACACACCGCCCAAAGCACTCGCACGGACCAGCCGGCGCTGCCTGACGTCACTCGTGGCCGGGGAGGGGATGCACAGTGATGCAGCTGACTCCTCTCGTAAGCTTCATGCAATTGCTAGGACAACATGTTTCGGAGGCGTGGCCTGCTCATTCAGGTAACGCCCTCATCTCCTCTAGTGATAATATATGGTCAAACCCTCCGCCCCTCCTATCTATGAACCAATGGCATCATAACAGACCAGGAGCATGGAGTACACAGCAAGAGGTATCTACAAGACAGAGGGGGATTATATAGCAACAGCATCCTAAAATAGTGTTTAGTACAAATAAACAGAGAATTAGCATCTTTAATGTAAATCTAAATAAAAAGAATTCTTGTCATATGTAATTAAAACTTATTTAAAAAATACTTATGTGAACAGTACTAAATATGTATGTAGGTACCTCTATGTAGGTGGAACGGTGCGTGTGATGAGGACCCGCTTTGGTGAACACCGTAGGTTCATAGAAAAAAAGGTTGCGAAGCATAGTGTGCCACGTCACTTCAAGCATAAACATGATGGCAGCACTACAGGGTTGGAACTTTTTGGTATAGAATCCATACCTATGTCTATCCCAGAAGGTGAACATTTTGCTCGTTTATGCAAACGTGAATCGTATTGGATTTTCACTCTAAATAGCATGGCACCAGAAGGGTTAAACGAAGAACTTGAAATAGATACTCTCATATGAAATTACCCAATGTATTAGATATTCTATTTGACATTGTTTGGCCTTTCAATCTAACACTATTTATTATTATTAATATCCTCTATGGTTTTTATCTTTATACTTATTCACATCAATACTTTATATACTTATTGTTTGGGGTACTCATGTGGCGCTGTCGGTTTGCGCATCGCTTTGCATGTGCATTGTGCGTTCACATCGGTCCCTGCCCTCGGGGAACTTGCGGTCTGGGGTCCTTGGCTCGCATCCGTATACTGGGGCCATTTTGGACGGAGGCCGGTTGGCCTGCTGGCATGTCTTTGGGGTGTGGGAGACCGGTGTGCTCGGGGGGCCAACGCAGGCACAGGGAGAGCATGCAGGCTCTGGACAGGTGGTGTTGTGGTTGGGATTTGAACCGGCGACCCTTTTTGCTGCCGGGTGAGAGTGCTGAGTGAGAGTGGGGGATTCCTATTCACTAGTGGCTCCTACATGGGGTGTGCTACAAAAAAAAATAGAGCATTTACAATCACTTTAAAAAAAAACACTGTGATTATTAAGATTTTGTTAAATGTATTTTTTAAATGCAAGCAGTATAAGTACCTGAATTTGATCTGGTATCAGACTTTGTAGGCCCTGTATAACAGGGTTGGAGTTGGAAAGAAAAGGAGGACACAGCAGAGTGAGAAAGATGTGCTGGATTGATTGTCCAGTCACAGGCTGGAGCAGATTTAGACGAACCTGGGCTCAGAGGAAATCGGGTGAATGATGCTAACTATTAAACTGAGGAAATCTAGTGGCAGAAAAAAGTTCTAATGTAAATCTAAACAAAAACAGAGGTATTGTTGTGCTACTAAAAAAAAAAATTCCTTTTAGAATATGATAGCAGCCAGCATCACCAGTATAGTAACCGTGTAGAAATGAATATAAACAAAAAATAATAAATGCAGCGCTAAGTGAAATATAACATGTATTTTGTGAATAAAGGGATATATCACCCTATATAAATTGGTACTGTGTGTATTCATCAGACAAGTGTATAGTGATATTTAAACATCACGATAAATCGCATAAAACATAAATAGTGTCCACGGTGTAATGAAAATTTATTGACAGCAACACTGTGTTGTACATAACGAGGAGGGAATCCAATGTGAAATGCTACATCGGGTGGGTATTCCTCATGCATTCAGACTCCATGTAGAAATGAAGGGGTAAATGCGCTTACCAGAAGGGATGGACACTCTCACCATACGGCAGGGTGTCATACGGGCTTACGGATCCACAGATCCCAGGGGTGTTCACTGGAGACTTGCTGGAACGTGCCGGTGATGGATACTGGTGAGCACATCCGGAGCAGCCTTAGGAGTGGGATGGTCTGTAAAACTTCGAATGGATGGATGGATTCCCTTCTTGCGGCACACAGGTGACTAAAAGATGTAGCTCTCACCACGTCAGATAGAATCCATATGAGGGAAAAAAAGGGAATCTCCACATGGTGCATGAACCAGTAAAAACAGGTTTATTCGAAACCATCAAAAACAGAGCGGATGCTTCACAAACATCAGGTAAAATATATAAAAAAAGTGATCACAAGTCAAGTAGAGAGATAGAAAAAACAGCATTCAGCAACCCGACATGTTTCGGACTAGTGTCCATCTACAGGGGCATATAGCTTGATACCCGAGACCACGCTTACATATATATCAACAGTAATAAAACACAATAATAATCAGCTGTGTGCGTCCCGTCATCGGACCGCTAGACCGGCCAATCGGAGACAAGCAATGGGTGTCTATCATTCGGTTATAGAGCATGTGATAATTCCGGCCAATCACGGCTTCAGGTGCTGGGTCATGTGACGCCCTCGGTGGAGATGTCGTCATCGCGCAGCAGCGGCTGCGCTCCAAGCCTCACTTCCAGTTTACAAAGAGGACAGCGAGGAGATACAGTGGGAGGGGAACTAGTTCCGCCCTACTGCCTGTAATCAGTGTCATTGCACAGCCCCGGCTAAGCGTTCATATCCCGATCACTTCCTGTGTCCACGGAAGTGAAGATAGAGTACTCCTAAACAGAGGGGACACATATTAAGCTGAAATATTGTGGCTATAATGTACATATCCAACGAGGCACATAGCTAAACATGCAAATACCAGTATGGGACACATAAAACACCCATACTTTATGGAAAGATAAAATTCTCCATTAGTGTAAAAACATGTCCCACATTCACAGCGTGCCAATACCCTTGACTAACACTGTGTTTTAAAGCCCCATCTTAGCCTATAAATGTCTAGTAATATTAAAATAAATATGGATGTCACATAGACAAAATTTCTGTGAGAAAATGGTTGACCCATGAGCCTTACAAGTGTCCAGTTTTTACCAATATGACTATATACGGAACATTTCGCACCACTCCGGGGGTCTGGGCACAACCCGGAGCCACGCGACACGGAACCGCACATACCCATAGAGGCAGCAGTAGAATTTCGAAGTTGACAGCTAAGATTTGTTTATGAACGCATTTATGTACCATTCAACGTTTAGCCCATAGGGGGAATAACTTTTTAACTGGAAAATCCAGAAAGTTTCAAGTTTAGAGACTCCCCTAGTACGTGGGCCACCTCTCCAGTGTGGAACAAATTTGTCTATGATTTGAAACTTAGTGCCCCTCGGGTCCTTGTCGTGAAACTGGAGAAAGGGGAACACTGTGGTTAGTGCGGCCTAATTTAATGGCAGTAATGTGTTCATTAACTCTAGTACTAAATGTTCTTATAGTCCGACCTACGTATTGTTTATCACATGAACATGTAATAAGGTATACTATGTAATGTGGTACACGTGACAAAGTATTTGAGATGGTAAATAGTTGAAGTGACTGAGGACTGGAATGTCTCGGATTTTTTACGTCCTAAGAGGTTGTGAGCACATACATTGCACTTTTTACAAGGATGGTAACCCTTGGTTTCAGGGAAGAACGATGGTTTTATAGGGGCCTCAATGACATTATGTGAGATACGGTTTCGTAGCGAGGGGGCTCCCCTAAATGTAACCCCAGCTCTGGAGGGAAGCACCGGGCCTAATATAGGGTAATTTTTCAGGACACTCCAATGACGGTTCAGAATGCGCTTAATTTGCTTGTGCTGGACCGAGAATTGCGTAAACAATAACCATTTAAACTTGTCATTTGGAGGAGGTTTTGGTCTTATAGTAATGAGTGTGTCCCGGTCAATGGAGGGTACCCTACTTATTTCTTGATCAATCATTGATGATTGGTAGCCTTTTTCAATGAAGCGTTCTTTTAGAAACTTAGCTTGCCTAGTGAAGTCCAAGGGATTAGTGCAATTTCTACGGATACGCAGTAATTGGCTACGCGGAACAGAATCCAACCAAGGCCGTAGTGGTAACTATCTATGGAGATATAACCATTTCTGTCCGTAGGTTTGAAGAACGTGGTGGTCACAATACGGCGGTCAACTATGGAAATCTCCAAGTCCAAAAAATGGATAGAGACTGTGCTCCGTTCATAAGTAAGAACAATGCCCCCTATCATTGTTAAGGGTAGCCATGAAATCATGGAGAGTTTCCTCATCTCCTTTCCATAGGAGGAGGATGTCGTCTATATACCTGGCCCATAGACATAGCTCAGGTCGTTTTAACGGATAGACGACATCCTCCTCCCATAGCGCCATAAAAAGATTGGCGAGGCTGGGGGCAAACTTAGCCCCCATTGCCACGCCCTTCCTCTGTAAGAAAATCTGGTTGTCATACCAGAAATATTTGGATTGTGTGGCGAAACGAAGGAGTTCCATGACAAAGCTTTGCTGTACTGGTGGAATGTTTCCACTAGTTGCCAAATAGTGCTATTGTAAATCTATACTGCAATTGCTGATCAGACAACAATGGATATTCATTGTTTTGTTATCTTCTATTTAAATATGATTTTGTAGCAGAAAGCTGCACAAAGTTCTGAGCTATTAACTTAATGGCCATGTGAATGAGGCTTTAGTACTTACCTATCGATCAACTTGGTACATTCAGTCTGCCTATTAACAGCTTGAATCGAACCATGTATGGCTGGCCTTATGGAGGAACATGAAGCCTTTGTGCCCTGAATGAGAGGGATCAGTTATGAACGAGATTATATCTTGCCCCAATCCAGTTCTTCAGGAACAACAATAGGCGCTCTATCTCAGTGAGACATAAACCTGGGAGGTTTTGGAAGATTTTCAGGAAAGAGAAGTAGGTGTACTGTATATAATAGAAATCACACATTCAGATCTAAGAGATTGAAGAAGCAGCTTTATGAAGTCTGTCAGGGTTCTTGAAAACTTGTCATATGACAATACTAGGGTCTGCAGGTAGTGAGATAATTAGGAGTATTCCAGCCAGGCCACATGCAGATTGCCGCAGGAAGGCAAGATTTGCAGTATTGTAGGCAAGTCGCCCTGTTACTCCCGCTTTTCAGCTTAGAACCAACTTGGGAAGTGAGAGAGGTCTTGTTATGTAGTGTGAACACATAGAGGACTATTAACTGTTTTAAAATGTGTTCTGGGCTTCCCTTGTGGGATCCTTGCACGGGCTGCCCCTGGGACTCCAAAAATAAAGGGGTGACAATGCACAAACTTTTCCTGGGATCCCTAGGAGAGTTTCAGCCTGACGTGACTGGAACTCAAGGCCACCTTCTCTGAGCCCACTTACCGTATATACTCGAGTATAAGTCGAGTTTTTCAGCACATTTTTTTATGCTGAAAGTGCCCCCCTCGACTTATACTCGAGTCAAGCACTTTTCTGCAGCAAAAAATTTCATTTTCCGAACCGACTTTGGGGCCCCATATCTCAGGGGCACTTGGTGCTAGGAACCCCAAATTTGGTGTGCAAACCCAGTGGAACTGGTACCATAACATATCCAAAGATGGAGTTCCTAGCACCAAGTGGCTCTGAGATACAGGGCCCCAAACCTAGTTCGGAAAATGTCATTCTCTGCTACAGAAAAGTGCTTGACTGTCAGAGAGTTCCCTTGGGCAGATGCGCTGTTGGTGGGCATCGCGGCGCGTCGGCGCACGTCGGCAGGCGCGCGCGCCCGGTGTTTGGCGCCAACCTGCCTATTTAGGCCATCTGCACAGGGGGCTCGGTGCTGTCCGATCTTCAGCTTCCTGTGTTCCTGCTTCCTGCTTCCTGTTTCCTGTTGTTTCCGATCTCCTGACCACCGGCCTGTCTCTTTTCCTCCTTGTTTGCTGCCTGCCACTGATCCCGGGCCGTCCTGACTACGAATCTGCCTGCTCCTCTGTACTGCGTTGCCCGCCTGCTGCCGACCTCTGCCTGTGACCCGACCAACCCGCTCCACTCCTGCTCTGCACCCACTGCCTGTGCTCCAGTTGACTGGTGTTCTCCATAACCATCTTAACCGGGATCTTCCTGCAGCTACCCGCCAGGCTCTCATACCACTCTGTGCTCCCGTGCCTCCTGTCCATACTACCAGGGGCCGGTAACCAGATACGTAAGGGAGGCCTCCCCCTGCTACATCGGGCTCACCTGTCTGCTACGTACAAGTCTGACAGTATCGGACAGCCATGTCCAAGCCCGAGCAGGGAACCTCCCCCATGGAGGAACTGTGTAGACACCTGGCGGGTCTCACGCAAGCTGTGAAGAGCCTCCAGGAAGGCTACACAAGGCTGGAAGAACAAGTCCAGGTCCTGTCAGCTCCAACCCATCCACAAGCTGCTTCATCGGCCGGAGCGCCATCTGCGCCCTCAGTAGTTATGCTACCTCCAGAGCCTAAGGTACCCGTACCCGAAAGATTTGCTGGGGACCGCAGTAAATTTCGTGCCTTCCGCAATGCCTGCGAGCATTACTTTGCCCTGCAACCTCGCACTTTTTCCTTGGAGGCGACCAAGGTGGGCTTTGTGATCTCCCTCTTGTCTGGTGAACCACAGACCTGGGCTCACCGCCTCCTGGAACAGAAGTCTGGAGCACTGGACGACCTTGATGCCTTTTTCACCGTCATGTCCCAGTTGTATGAGGATCCTCAGGTAACAGCGACTGCCGAAGCCGCCCTGCACGCCCTTCAACAGGGGCGTAGAGCCGCAGAGGACTATGTGGTGGAATTTAGGCGGTGGAGTTCCGACACTGGTTGGAATGATGCGGCTTTACGTTATCAATTCCGCATGGGGTTGTCTGATCCCCTGAAGGATGAGTTAGCACGGGTCGGTGTACCCCAAACCTTGGATGAACTCATCAATCTGGCTATTCAGATCGACCGACGCCTCAGAGAGCGTCGCTCCGAGAGGTCTACCAGCCAATTCCGCCCTACCTGGATGCTACCCAAGGTTCCAAGCTCTCCCAGCCAGTCCTTCCCGGCACCGGCCACATCAGTTCCTGACACCTCCGAACCAATGCAACTCGGGCTATTCCGCCCTTCTCTCGATCCAGAAGAACGCCAACGCCGAAGAGTTAACAATCTCTGCATGTACTGTGGGGAGCCTGGACACTACGTGAGGTCTTGCCCAAATAAGACACGTAAGTCGCTTAAGTCGCTGCCCATCTCTTCAATTTGTGCACCTGCTTTCTCTAAACCTGTTAATCATCTTGCTCTGTCTATCACCCTACAGCTTCCAGGAAAGATTATTCCAGCTACAGTCATCATTGATTCAGGAGCCTGCAGCTGTTTTATTGATCTGACCTTCGCTGCCAACCATCACATTCCTCTCCAGTCCAAAGTCCGGGGACTCTCGGTACATCTCGCAGATGGCTCCTCTCTTCGCTCCGGCCCTGTCACGCAGGAAACCATTCCTTTGTTGGCCACCATGGGCCCCAACCATCAAGAACTTCTGCGCCTGGATGCCATCTCCTCTCCCCTTTTTCCCATCATATTGGGGATGCCATGGTTACAGGCCCATAACCCCAGCATTGACTGGTCCAGTGGAGAAGTCAAGTTCTTGTCTCATTACTGCCGACAACACTGCTTACATACAAATTCTGCTGAGTCTACCCAATTACTCTGTTTAGACACCGAATCCGAGCTTCAACAGGTGGTCCCTGCACCCTATTGGGACTTTCTGGACGTCTTTAGCAAAAAAGGAGCAGAGGCCTTACCTCCTCACAGGCCTTACGATTGCCCAATCGAGCTATTACCTGGAGCAGAAGTTCCCTTTGGAAGGATTTTCCCACTGACAGAGCAGGAGCTGGATACTCTAAAAATATACATCGACGAGAACCTGAAGAAAGGGTTTATCCGCCCATCTACCTCTCCGGCCGGGGCTGGCATATTCTTTATGGAGAAAAAGGACCATTCCTTGCGTCCTTGTATCGATTATCGGGAATTGAACAAAGTAACAATCAAGAACCGTTACCCTCTACCCTTAGTGCCCGAACTCTTCCAGAGATTAGGATCCGCAGTAATCTTTACCAAGCTAGATCTCCGTGGTGCCTACAACCTGATCCGCATTCAAGAAGGAGATGAGTGGAAGACAGCCTTTCGCACCAGATTTGGACATTATGAATACCTTGTCATGCCCTTCGGTCTGTGCAACGCACCTGCTACGTTCCAACATTTTGTCAACGACATCTTCCGTGACTTCCTGGATCTTTATGTTATTGTCTACCTAGATGATATCCTGATCTTTTCCTCCTTAGTCTCAGATCATCGCAGGCATGTCGGAAATGTGTTAGCTCGTCTCAGGCAGCATGGACTTTATGCTAAACCAGAAAAATGCCAATTCGAACTTCAAAGCATCCAGTTTTTAGGCCTAATCATTTCTGTTGATGGTATAAAAATGGATCCGCAGAAAGTATCTGCCATTCTGGAGTGGCCCGCTCCCTCCGATAAAAAAGGGGTTCAAAGGTTCATCGGCTTTTCGAACTTTTACAGGAAGTTCATTAGGGGCTTCTCTACAATAATTGCCCCCATCACCGAAATAACCAGACAAAGGAATCGATTCCAGTGGTCCCCTGAGGCACAATCTGCCTTCGAAAAACTCAAGGAGCTGTTCACCTCCGCCTCAATTTTAAAACTCCCGGATCCTGCTCTACCATTCGTCCTTGAAGTGGACGCTTCGGAGGTCGCAGTCGGAGCTGTTCTGTCCCAACGGCAAGGCCCAAAGGCCCTTCTCTACCCAGTGGCCTTTTTCTCCCGCAAACTCTCTTCAGCGGAGAGAAATTATGATGTTGGCGATCGGGAGCTTCTGGCCATTAAATCCGCTTTGGAGGAGTGGCGTTACCTACTGGAGGGTGCAGCACACCCTATCCTGGTCTATACGGACCACAAAAATCTGGAGTATCTCCGAACTGCCAAAAGACTGAAACCTCGACAAGCAAGATGGGCTCTATTCTTCTCCAGATTTCAGTTTCATATAATGTACAGACCTGGTTCCAAGAATACCAAGCCGGATGCTCTTTCTCGTATGTTCCCTGATTCTGGCAAACCTGAGCATCCGGACACCATCCTTTCATCCGGAAATTTTCTTTTGCTTCAAGTGGATCTATTATCCCGCATAAAACAAGCTTCTTTAAATTGGACCCCAAGTTCCGGAGAGTTGGTGAGGGCCCAGGATGGTCTTTTTTGGCACAAGGGTAAAATCGTAGTCCCTGAAGATTTGAGGGTGGCAGTGCTGGAGCTCTGCCATGATCATAAGATGGCTGGACATTTCGGTGTGCTGAAGACAACGGAGTTAGTGCAGCGTACATTTTGGTGGCCTTTGTTAGTGAACGACTGCAAGAGCTATGTAGAATCTTGTACCACCTGTGCCCGGAACAAGAATAGCCGGACTAGAGCCTGGGGTCTGTTAAAGCCATTACCCGTCCTGGAAAGACCGTGGAAGATGATATCAATGGATTTCATTGTAGACCTTCCCCAGTCAGAGGGCTTCTCTACCATCTTTGTCGTCGTAGACAGGTTAACCAAGATGGCTCACTTCCTGCCGATGAAGGGCACACCTTCGGCCATGGAGACAGCAAGGGTCTTCATTAAAGAGATTGTCAGGTTGCACGGAGTCCCATCGAACATCATATCTGATCGTGGTGTTCAGTTCACCTCACGGTTCTGGAAGGCTCTCTGTAACTCCCTGGAAATCGAGCTGGCACTCTCCTCCGCTTATCATCCCCAGACTAATGGGCAGACGGAGAGAACTAATCAAACTTTGGAGTAATACCTCCGTTGTTTTTCATCTTTCTCTCAGGACAACTGGGTCTCTCTGCTGCCAATCGCTGAGTTCTCCTATAACAACTCTCTACATTCGGCCATTAACCACTTGACGACCGCTCACTGTATATGTACGTCATTTTTTTGAAGATGGATATCTCGGTAACGGCAGCAGCTGCTGCCACAACTGAGGTATCCATCTTTACAGTGAGCGGTTCTGTACACGATAACGGTGGTCTCTGCGGCGGGTTCGCCGCGAGATCACCGTTATCGGCGGCGGGAGAGGTGCCACCCCCCCTCCCGCCGCTCTCCCGCCGCTTACCGGAGCCGTCGGTAGCGGCGGAGGAGATCGGGACCTGTCACTGCCGAGGTACTGAGACGAGTGAGGCCAAGATGGCCCCCACCCGTCTCTATACCACGTGACGGCCGGAGCGACGTCGTTATGACGGCTCCACCCACTTCTCTTAAAGGCACAATTATTTGTGTCATTTTTTTAAACGACTTTTTTTTTTTTTTTTTTTTTTTGCATTTTAGTCTAAATATGAGATCTGAGGACTTTTTGACCCCAGATCTCATATTTAAGAGGACCTGTCATGTTTTTTTCTATTACAAGGGATGTTTACATTCCTTGTAATAGGAATAAAAGTGATCCAAATTTTTTTTTTTTTTAAAACAGTGAAAAAATAAATAAAATAAAGTAAAATAAATAATAAAAAAAAAAAAAAAAAATTTTTAAAGCGCCCTGTCCCGACGAGCTCGCGTGCAGAAGCGAACGCATACGTGAGTAGCGCCCGCATATGAAAACGGTGGTCAAACCACACATGTGAGGTATCGCCGCGACCGGTAGAGCGAGAGCAATAATTCTAGCCCTAGACCTCCTCTAACGCAAAACATGCAACCTGTAGAATTTTTTAAACGTCGCCTATGGAGATTTTTAAGGGTAAAAGTTTGACGCTGTTCCACGAGCGGGCGCAATTTTGAAGCGTGACATGTTGGGTATCAATTTACTTGGCGTAACCTTATATTTCACAATATAAAAAAAAATTGGGCTAACTTTACTGTTGTCTTATTTTTTTATTCAAAAAAGTGAATTTTTTCCAAAAAAAGTGCGCTTATAAGACCGCTGCGCAAATACGGTGCAAAAAAAAGTATTGCAATGACCGCCATTTTATTCTCTAGGGTGTTAGAAAAAAAACCATATATAATGTTTGGGGGTTCTAAGTAATTTTCTAGCAAAAAAACCTGTTTTAAACATGTAAACACCTAAAATCCAAAACGAGGCTGGTCCTTAAGTGGTTAAGCAAACACCGTTTTTTGCCAATTACGGATTCCACCCGTCCTTTCTGCCCAGGTCTTTACCTGAATGTGCGATCCCTGCGGTCTCTGAGACCATGGACTTCTTTCTTTGTAACAACAAGCTCTTGCAGGACACCATGGCTAAGACCCAAGAGTATAATAAAAAGATGTTTGACAGGAAGAGGCGGGGAGAGCTCATCCTGGAACCTGGCAACCAGGTTTGGTTATCCACGACCAATATAAGAATGGCCTGCCCCTCAAGGAAATTGGGCCCCAAATTCTTGGGTCTGTTCGCAGTCAAGAAGAGGATTAACAATGTGGCCTACGAACTCAATCTACCTAGTACTCTGAAGATTCATCCGGTCTTTCACATTTCATTGTTGAAACCTGTTGTACCCAACACTTTTGCTGGTCGAAGTACTGACCCACCAGAACCCATAATTGTCGATAGCAAGGAAGAATTCGAGGTGGAGGCTATTTTGGATTGCAGGAAAAGACGCAACCAGTTGCAGTATTTGATCAAATGGAGGGGGTACGGACCAGAGGATAACTCCTGGGAGCCAGAGGGCAACTTACATGCCGAAGAGCTTCTGAGGTCTTTTAGGAGTACCCACGCTTCCAAATTGGCACAGTTGGACATCCGGAGGCTGCCCTTGAGGGGGGGGCACTGTCAGAGAGTTCCCTTGGGCAGATGCGCTGTTGGTGGGCATTGCGGCGCGTCGGCGCGCGTCGGCAGGCGCGCGCGCCCGGTGTTTGGCGCCAACCTGCCTATTTAGGCCATCTGCACAGGGGGCTCGGTGCTGTCCGATCTTCAGCTTCCTGTGTTCCTGCTTCCTGTTGTTTCCGATCTCCTGACCACCGGCCTGTCTCTGTTCCTCCTTGTTTGCTGCCTGCCACTGATCCCGGACCGTCCTGACTACGAATCTGCCTGCTCCTCTGTACTGCGTTGCCCGCCTGCTGCCGACCTCTGCCTGTGACCCGACCAACCCGCTCCACTCCTGCTCTGCACCCACTGCCTGTGCTCCAGTTGACTGGTGTTCTCCATAACCATCTTAACCGGGATCTTCCTGCAGCTACCCGCCAGGCTCTCATACCACTCTGTGCTCCCGTGCCTCCTGTCCATACTACCAGGGGCCGGTAACCAGATACGTAAGGGAGGCCTCCCCCTGCTACATCGGGCTCACCTGTCTGCTACGTACAAGTCTGACATTGACATTTTCTGAACCGATTTTTGGGGCCCTGTATCTCGGGGCCACTTGGTGCTAGAAACTCCAGCTATGGATATTTTATGGTGCTATTTCCACTGGGTTTGCACACCAAATTTGGGTTTCTTAGCACTAAGTGGCCCCAAGATACGGGGCCCCAAATTCGGTCAACTGTGTCCATCTGCAGCAATGTCATTTTGGGACCCTTTGGGTTCAGAGACCCCAAATTTTGGCTGCAGCTAGGGGGCACCTAGGAACCCTTAACTACCGAGTTTGAAGTTCGGGGGACCTTTGGCTGCAAATGAGCACAGTGAGGCATGCAAATGGGCACAGTGAGGCTGCAAATGGGCATTGTTGACCCTCTTTTCCACTTACAGTAGCTGTGCATTTCTCACCCTCGTCTTATACTCGGGTCACTAAGTTTTTCCCATTTTTTTGTGGTAAATTAGGGCCTCGACTTATACTCGGAACGACTTATACTCGAGTATATACAGTAACTTGCAGATTGTGCCCTGTTCTGTCCCCAGACACAAGTTCATGCCCAAGAGTAATTCTCTATTGGTGTGGAATAAACACAGATTCCTCTAAAAGAAGTCATAAAAGTCGATGAAGGCACAGGTTTAGTAAAAAGAAAGTTGCAAATGTCTTTTGAGAAATAAGAGTTTAGGGGGGGCATACAGTGAGAGAAGTATTTGATTCCCTGCTGATTTTGTACATTTGCCCACTGACAAAGAAATGATCAGTCTAAAATTTTAATGGTAGGTTAGTGTTAACAGTGAGAGACAGAATAACAACAAAAATATCAAGAAAAACGCATTTCAAAAGTTATAAATTGATTTGCATTTTAATGAGTGAAATAAGTATTTGATCCCCTATCAATCAGCAAACATGGGCAAATGTACAAAATCAGCAGGGGATTCAAATACTTTTTTCTCTCACTGTATACCCACTCCACTGGTCAGACAAGGCTCTAGCATTCCTCACAATGAGCAATGCTAACGACCTTACTTCCCACCAGGGAGCAATCCTGGTGCTCTTACAGAATTTTAAAGAGGAAATAGTGTCAATAATTTAATTCTCCAGGAAGAATTGTTGGGAGGGCAATCAGCTGTAATTTTAGAAGAAATAGATGAGGGTGTGGAGTCCCTTTCAGGTCTTAGTAATTTGTACAATTTGTCATAAAAAAAAGTATCCATCAGGTTATATGTGGCGCAAACTTTTAACATTGGGATAGAGGCTAAAATTACGGGGCCCCATACAGCCTACCTGACAGTCCCCCATCCCCACCCCCCGGCTGGAAGTGACCGAGGACCAGGGAGGGCTGGCAGCCTTAGGCCTGGGGGGCAAGTCCAGTCAAGTGGCCCATAGAACCGGTGGTGGCAAAGTGATGGATCGGGAAAACCGTCTCTAAGGTTTTTCATGATCACAAAGGTGGGGGGGGCAGGGAGGACAATGTGGCCCTCCAGGGCCTGTGGGGGACTTGACCTACCATGGCCTCCAGGAACTAAACTGCAAGCAAGTCCCTGTATGAATCCCTCAGAGCTGAGGACCTGACCCCCCCCCCCCCCAGCAACTAGTGACAAACTACAAGTCCCAGCATTAACCCCTGAGATCTAAGGTGTCCCCTTAGATCCCACGGGTTCATGCTGTGCCCTGTAGTCCTTCACTAGTTGAAGGGCCAGGGGGACACATCCTCAGCTCTGAGGGGTTTAAGCTAGGACAGTGGGACCTGTAGTCCTTCACTAGTTGGGGGGGCAGGGGTGTGTGACACATCCTGAGCTCTGAGGGGTTCATGCTGGGACCTTTAGTCCTTCACTTTTGGGGTGTCACATCCCCAAAAGTAAAGGACTAAAAGTCCCAGCATGAACCCTGGCTGAGATTTAAGGATGTGATCTCCTCCTCTGCTGCCGGCTCATGCTCCCATGACACACATATGTTCTAATTAATTCACTGCTCCCAACCTCACCTCAGGCAGCTTGAACATAGGCTCTAACAGGCTTCAAAATAGGGTGGACTCGGAGTGCAGAGCATTGCGCTCAGAGCCCATCCAGGTGTGTTAGAAAAGCAAATGAATATTTGCTTTTCTAACACTGAACTGCCTCTCTGTCAATCAGGAAGAGTGGGTCTGATACCCATCACCTGATTGGCTGACAGAACAGGCGCTCCTATTGGATGTCTAGCAGGAGGAAAAGCATGGAGGAAGCATAGAATACACAGGAGCTGCTGCCTGACCCACCACCAAAATGGGGTAAGTGTCGGTCAGACAGCGAGCGGGTGGGGTGGGCTGCTGGTTAAATGCCGAAGGGGGGGTAACATTGGCTACATTTGATGGGCACAGTGGCTTCATTTGATGGGCACAGTGAGGCTGCAAATGATGGGCACAGTGGCTGTAATGGATGGCACAGTGGCTGCATTTAATGGCAGAGTGAGGCTGCAATTGATGGGGTTTTTTTCTCAGTATTTTTTAGTTTGCACCCCCCCCCCCCCCAAACATTTTGAGCACCAGCCACCACTGGCAGAGAGAGACATCGCTCCAAATTGTAGTGTTTTTGTTGTTTTTTTGTTTTGTTTTTTTCAATCCAGCGAGTTGAACAAAAAAATGACAGCTCTGGTGGGAGCCGCTGAGCATGAGCAAAAGTGACCTGAGCATTGATTACTTTTCAGCAGAGTGGCAGTGCCTGCTGCAAGTGTGTGGCCGCAGTGCTTATGTACACAGTTTTCCTTAGCCGCAGTCCCATAGGTTAGGTTAGGTTAGGTTGTGTGTTTTTGCTGCAGTTTTATAGCGCACCAAAGATGCAGCCATTTTTGTGCACTTTCAGAAAATGCATCAAAAATGTGCAAACTAATAGAAGTCTATGGGACGGGGGGGGGGGGGGGGGTAATATGTAGGAAGACAGTGAGATCACCAACACTGCAGCCAAACTGCAGAAAACCAGTGTGAGCCCACTACATAGTACATAGGACTAGGTACTGCACAGGCTGCTGAAAGAAACCTATCTGCAGGGAGGGGGGGGGGGGGGGGAATTTGGGAGAGAAGGGGGAGAGGCTGGTCACAGCTCACTCACTTGGCAGGAAGGACCCAGCAGGCATTCCAGAGTGTGCCATACAGAACACTGTCAGATGGATCTCAGTTTGAACGTTCACACCCACACGTCCTAATCACGGACGCAGCACATGGGCTTCCCAGAGTGTGGGTGGGCACAGTGAGAGAGGGGGCTGGAGGAGGAAGAGCGGATCCACCCTCATCCATTCAGCTGTGCTCTGAATGGACACAGACTGTCAGCTCAGAAACAGGGAACAGCAAAGTGACAGGACAGATGTCCGCTCACAGCACTAACGTTCCTGCACGCTTCTGGGCTGTTATCCAGCCCTGCCAGCCTCCCTCCGGAGTCACCCGAGCAGTAACACTCGACCAACTGCACATGCTTAGTTCCCAGATGGCAGCACATCAGCCTTTTTATGGGGAATCAAAGAGCGGCCTGGGGGGGAAATTGCATCTCTGCCCCCCGGCCCAGCCCGCCCCTGCCAAGGACATAGATTTATCAGTCCCTTTCTATACAGTCTCAGTTGCAAAGATGGATAAATTGGAAGCACTCTGAAGCTTCTTGCTCATTAACAAACTGAAGCATAGAAAACACAGTTTCTATGCTTCACTGATGAATGGACACTGGAGTAATTGGTTCCAATCACTCACTGTGTTCATTCAGGAAAGGAAGGGGCCAATAAATGATATATTTACCCGCTCTCCCCTGCTCTTCATCCTGAAACATCCCCCTGTGAGCCCGCAGCAGCTTCCGAGAGGAGAGGAGGGAAGCCGGCAGTGCAGAGAAGGAAAGGGGCACACAGGGGGGCCCGGACAGCAGATGGAAGAGGTTCATGTGCTAGAACCACTCCCCTGCAGTGCAGCCAGAGGGAGAAGCTGGCAGCATTGCAGGGGGAGGCAGAAGAGGACTGATGTCTGCAATAAGAGTACAGCCAGCCCTCCTGCTCAGCAGGTGACTGGGCCCCCCTTTTGAACTGATGGGGCCCGGGCCAAGTACAGGAGGGCTGGCTGTACTGCCTTACCAGTGGCCCTGCTCTTAGGTACATGACCTGGTTTAAGAGTAGCATGAGAAACTATGTAGCATCAGACAGTTAAAAAGGAGTGTATCTGATGTTTTTTTTTTTTTCTTATGAGACTTTTCTAGCTGGGCAATGCAGTTTAGGTCATAGATTTGGGTCAAGCGGGATTTTTTTCCAAGCTGATGCCCTGCTTTAAAAAGGCCAATTTCAGAGCTTCCCATTGTTAGGCAGGGCCGTCTTTAATATGGTTTGGGCCCTGGGCAAACATTTTTTTTGGGCCCCCCCCCCAATGCAGTTTTGCTCTTCACCCCAACATCTCAAAAACCATACACACACTTAAATGATCTAAAAAAAAACTTTGCAGACCCCATTCACAGCAGTCTCACGGAGTTCCCTTTCATGTCACAGCACTCCATTACATTGCAGCCTCTTTACATCACAGCGCCCCAATACATTGCAGACATTTCCACATTATAGTGCCCCTTATCACATCACAGCGTCCCCTTCATTTCATAGTGCCCCTTTACACATCACAGCACCCCAATTACATTGCACCCATTGTCACATCACATATTTACATGTAGGTGTTTTGGCGGCCCACATTTGCGCAGGCACAGCAGCCCATTCTATTGAATGGGCTGCCATGCCTTCGTGTCCTGCAGAAAAAAAGGTGCATGCAGCTTTTTTAAAAATTGCAGTGGCCTTGAAATCCATTCTGCTATTGCACCATGCGACTAACCTGCAGTTCCTGCACACACAAATGCACTGTGTTTTTAAAAGTGTGGCCTAAACATCTAAAAACGCAGCAAGTTTGCTGGTGCAGGAACGGCAGGTAAATCACATGGTGCAAAAGCAGAATGGACAGACAGTGCTGTACTTCACTGCTTGATGGGCATAGGTGTGCGCAGCCTATTACATGATGCATGTACATTTGTTTTTGCAGGAAACACAGGCATGGCAGCCCATTCAAATGAATAGGCTGCTGTGCCTGCGAAAATGTGGGCCGCCAAAACACACATGTGAACCAGCCAGGCCCAAAATAAGCCCATCAAGCAGTTAAAATACACTAATGCTATCTATGTGCTGTAATGCTGTGTGCTCTGTAATAAAAAATACATCCACAGCCCCACTCAGCCTCAGCGGCAGCTGGTGCTCAAAATTTTTTGGGGGGGGCGCAAATTTTTTTTGAAAAAAAATCAATTGCAGCCACTATGCAATCAAATGCTGCCACTGTGCCCATCAAACGCTGCCACTGTGCCATCAAACACTTCCAATGTGCCATCAAACGCTTCCACTGTGCCCATTAAATGCTGCCACTGTTCCCATCGAACGCTGCCACTGTGCCATCGAACGCTGCCACTTTGCCCATTAAACGCTGCCACTGTTCCCGTCACACACAGCCACTGTGCCCATCAAACGCTGCCACTGTGCCATCAATTGCAGTCACTATGCCAAACGCTGCCAGTGTGCCCATTAAACGCTGCCACTGTGCCGTCAAACATTGCCACTGTGCCCATTAAATTCTGCCACTGTGCCATAAAACGTTGCCACTGTGCCCATCATATGCTGCCAGTGTGTCCATTACATTTTAAAAATTTCTAGTCTTTTCCAGTTCTACACATGGGGTGCTGCGTGGGAGTCAGGGGAGGAGAAAAAGAAAAAAACCTGAGAAAAGAAAGGATAGGGGTTTGTGGCGCTACCAGTACCGGGGTATCCTATAAAGTGACTGTGCTGTGCATATAAACTAAATCTGATATAAAACCTCTTGCAAATTAATCCATATGAGTGTGTGAAAATTATGAAAAGCACATACCCACTACCATATATAGTGATTACACCTTACAATAACGTTGGGAGAGATAAAAAACCTTCAGAGTCTCCCCCAATGTCCCACATCATAAGACATAAATTATAATATACATCCTGTAAAGTATCTACTGAAGTGATAATAGATAATCAGTGTCCAACAGGTGAAGCATAGATACTATCTAAACGATCTGGAGTCCATTGTGACCAACAGTCCCATAGAGCAAAAAAATAAAAGTGAATACAAAAATGAATAAAAAGTGAATAAAAATTAAGAAAAAAATGTGAAGCTCCAGAATGGCAAAAAGTTCTTGTAATAAGTGATTCTTGTGGTGAAACCTGATGATATCCAGTGACTTTAGTGCTCCCCCTCAAGGGTCCCCACTCACCAGCTCCTCATACCCCTGCAGGGGTAATACGCATGTAGCAACAGACAATAAAGGGTGTCCCAGATCCAGTGCAGCCATCACCGGGTGTCTCCTCTGTATCCCTGCTCCAAACAGTGGATGATTTCGATGCAGGACAGGAGAGGAGGGTGGAACGTGAACTGCCATTAAGGATTTGTATAACAAAGCGCCACTAGACCTGTTGTGGTTTTTGTTTAACCACTTCCCGCCCGCCCTATAGCGGATTGACGTCCGGGAAGTGGTTCTGTTATCCTGACTGGGCGTCATATGACGTCCTTCAGGATAACATGCCGCAGCGCGCCCCCGGGGGCGCACATCGCGGCGATCGGTGGAGCGGTGTGTCAGTCTGACACACCGCTACACTGATCTTGGTAAAAAGCCTCCGGCGGAGGCTCTTTACCACGTGATCAGCCGTGTCCAATCACTGACAGACGCAAGTAGAGGAGAGCCGATCGGCGGCTCTCCTGGCAGGGGGGGTCTGCGCTGATTGTTTATCAGCGCAGCCCCCCCGCAGATCACCCCACTGGACTACCAGGGATGCCACTAGGACCACCAGGGAAGGGGCAACGTGGATGGCCAGGTATGTACCCCATGGCCATCCACATGTGCCCAATCTGTGCCAATCAGTGCCCACAAATGGGCACTGATTGGCACTATTATGCCAAGGATATGCCCAGCAATGCCCAGCAATGCTATATCAGTGCCACCTGTCATTGCCCATCGGTGCCACCTGTCACTGCCCATCAGTGCCACCTGTCAGTGCCCATCTGTGCCCATCAGTGCCCACCTATCAGTGCCCATCAGTGCCACACATAAGTACCCATCAGTGCCACAAATATATACCAATCAATGCCACCTACAAGTGCCCATCGGTGCCACCTATGAGTGCCCATCAGTGCCGCATACCAGTGCCACCTATCAGTGCCCATCAGTGCCACCTATCAGTGCCGCCTATCAGTGCCCATCATCAGTGCCCGTTAGTGCCACCTCATTGGTGCCACCTCATCGGTGCCCATCAGTGCCGCCGTATCAGTGCCCATCAGTGCAGCTATATCAGTGCCCATTATTGAAGGAGAAAGCGTACTTATTTACAAAAAAATTAACAGAAACAAAAACTTGTTTTTTTTCTAAATTTTCGATCTTTTTTTATTTGTTGCGCAAAAAATAAAAAAACCACAGAGGTGATCAAATACCACCAAAAGAAAGCTCTATTTGTGGGAACAAAATGATAAAAAAATTGTTTGGGTACAGTGTTGTATGACCGCGCAATTGTCATTCAAATTGCAACAGCGCTGAAAGGTGAAAATTGGGCTGGGCGGGAAGGTGTCTAAGTGCCTGGTATTGAAGTGGTTAAGGAAATCTAAAACTATGGGAGCCCTGTTTTTTCCCACGAGGACGTGAATAAGGTATTGGCGCAACATCCAGTTTGGAGCAGGGATACAGAGGAGACACCCGGTGACGGCTGCACTGGATCTGGGACGCCCTTCATTGTCTGTTGCTACATGCGTATTACCCCTGCAGGGGTATGAGGAGCTGGTGAGTGGGGACCCTTGAGGGGGAGCACTAAAGTCACTGGATATCATCAGGTTTCACCAAAAGAGTCACTTATTACAAGAACTTTTTGCCATTCTGGAGCTTCACATTTTTTCTTAATTTTTATTCATTTTTTATTCATTGTTGTATTCACTTTTATTTTTTTGCTCTATGGGACTGTTGGTCACAATGGACTCCAGATCGTTTAGATAGTATCTATGCTTCACCTGTTGGACACTGATTATCTATTATCACTTCAGTAGATACTTTACAGGATGTATATTATAATTTATGTCTTATGATGTGGGACATTGGGGGAGACTCTGAAGGTTTTTTATCTCTCCCAACGTTATTGTAAGGTGTAATCACTATATATGGTAGTGGGTATGTGCTTTTCATAATTTTCACACACTCATATGGATTAATTTGCAAGAGGTTTTATGTCAGATTTAGTTTATATGCACAGCACAGTCACTTTATAGGATACCCCGGTACTGGTAGCGCCACAAACCCCTATCCTTTCTTTTCTCAGTATCTTATCTCACCTCCTCTCGGAGGTGCGATTCAGGGGAGGCTGCACACCGGTTCTGTCTGTGAGCGCGGAAAATTTGTGTTTGTTAAAAAAAAAAAAAAAAAACCTACCTTGTCCTCCTGGCCAGCTCAGCACCGAATACGCGCCGCGGTCTGACTCCTCCTACCGAGGCCTCTGCGCTCCTCCGAGTCCGATCACGTTCACGTACACACACTTGCTTGCAGGCAGCATAGCAAGGGGCAGGGCCAGAGCATCAGTGGAGCTCAAGACCCCGCTCCTTGACACTGGAACTGCTGCACTGTGTGTGCGTGCTGCTGAGCAGCTGATGCCGGCTGATGTCTGTCTGTGACAGACAGACTGTGTGGGATCTTCAGCGATGATATGCGGGCACCGCATGGGCTTAAGGGGCAGCTCTGCTTTGGGCCCCAAACAGTGAAAGGGCCCTGGGCAGCTGCCCCGTTTGCCCTGCGGTAAAGACGGCCCTGTTGTTAGGTAAGGGTAGTATTGTCATTCCATGTAGTATACTGTAGAACAGGAATCTCCAAACCACGGCCCTCTAGCTGTTGCGGAACTACATGTCCCATGAGGCATTGTAAAACTCTGACATTCACAGACATGAATAGGCATTATGGGAGATGTAGTTCCTGAACAACTGGAGGGCCATAGTTTAGAGACACCTGCTGTAGAAGATTATCTTGCAGTCTCCAGATCCAGTGTTAGTAAACTTAGGTAAAGTAAGAGTCAAATAAGTGGAAGCATATTTGGACCATAGAATAATAGAGCTAGTGGGTTGAAGCATCAAGGCATTTTGACCGATAAGGAAACATCAATCCGAGTATAAAAATTGTAAGCAGTAGAAATTATATAATCCCTTAGCAGTGCTGGGACAAGGCCATTTGGTGCCCAGGGCGAAGATGGCAAACTGCGCCATGTATTTTTATGAAGATCCGCTTTAAGTACAAGATGGGCTATCAAACTAACCATAAAAGGGTTGTAAAAACATATTTCAAATAAAAAAAACAAACATGTTATACTTACCTGTTCTGTGCAAGGGTTTTACACAGAGCATCCTAGATTCTCCTCTTCTCCGCAACATCCACCACTTTCAATTGAGTGATCCTGTGAAGTCACCTCCAACATAAAGTGCTTGCTTACCAGATTGCACAGACCTATCAAGGAAAGTCAGTGACACTTGTGCCTCTAAACCCAGCCAGGGCCTTTAACTGTCCCAGGAACCTCTTGTGGTAAGTGGACCCACCATCCAGGAAACAATATCACAGATAGTCCCCAAAATACAAAAGGCTTGCTAGCCATACTGTAAAAATCTTTAAACTTTATTTAAGGTATAAAATATTGCACTTACAGCAAAAACATGTAATCCCTTTAGGTTCAAAACAAGCCGGCTGGCTAATCACAGCTACCTGTCCTTTCGGGATTTGAGAAGCGCAGTGACGTCAGCACGTCGCTCCATCAGCTGACGTCACTGCGCTTCTCGAATCCTGGAACGACAGGTAGCTGCGATTAGACAGCCGGCTTGTTTTGATCCTAATGTGATCACATGTGATAGAAGGTCCATGCAATCTGGTAAGCAAGCACTTTATCGATGGTGGAGGTGACTTTCACAGGATCACTCAATTGTAGGTGGAGGATGTTACCAAAGAACCTTTTTATCACATTGGGACTTTGTTTTTATCACTGCTGTTTGACCCAATTTGTAATATACAGCATGGAGGGAGGGGGGTTAATGTATTGTCATTGGTCACAGATGCATTAAGACTAAGGCCCCTTTCACACTTATACGACTTCAAAGTCGCACGATTTTACCGCGATTTCGTGGCCGCAATTTTGCCGCGATTTGCCGCGATTTGGGAGCAGTACTACTTTGCCACGTTTTTGGCATTAACAAATGAAAACATACAGTAGTTGGTATGAATCATAAGGGGGAACTCCACGCCAAGTTTTAAATAAAAAAAACTGGCGTGGGTTCCCCCCCCCAGGGACATACCAGGCCCTTAGGTCTGGTATGAATTGTAAGAGGAACCCCCTACGCCGAAAAATCGGCGTGGGGGTCCCCCCAAAATCCATACCAGACCCTTATCCGAGCACGCAGCCCGGCCGGTCAGGAATGGGGGTGGGGACGAGCTAGCGCCCCCCCCCTCCTGGACCGCACCAGGCCGCATGCCCTCAACATGGGGGGTGGGTGCTTTGGGGCATGGGGGGGCGCCCTGCACCAAAGCACCTTGTCCCCATGTTGATGAGGACAAGGGCCTCTTTCCGACAACCCTGGCCGTTGGTTGTCGGGGTCTGCGGGCGGGGGGCTTATCGGAATCTGGGAGCCCCCTTTAATAAGGGGGCCCCCAGATCCCGGCCCCCCACCCTATGTGAATAAGTATGGGGTACATGGTACCCCTACCCATTCACCTAGGGAAAAAAGCGTCAATAAAAAACACAGTACACAGGTTTTTAAAATAATTTATTAGGCAGCTCCGGGATCTTCTTCCGACTTCGGGGGTCCTCTTCCGACTTCGGGGGTCTCTCCGGCGTCTTCTCCCGGTGTCCGCATCTTCTGCCGGCTCCACCGCTATCTTCTCGAGCTCTTTTGCCAGCGGTGGTCCGGACCACTGGATCGTCTTCTTCCCTCTTCTCTTCCAGAGATGTTGACACGACGCTCTCTCCAGCCAGAATGGTCTCTGTGCGCTCCGCACCGGACTTATATAGGCGGTGACCCCGCCCCCTTATGCCGTCACAGTCCCTGGGCATGCTGGGACTGTGACGTTTTAGGAGGCGTGGTCACCGGGTGATGACCACGCCCCCTTATGACAGCACAGTCCCAGCATGCCCCGGGACAGTGACCTCATAAGGGGGCGGAGCCACCGCCTATATAAGTCCGTTGCGGAGCGTTCAGAGACCATTCCAGCTGGAGAGAGCGTCGTGTCAACATCTCTGGAAGAAAAGAAGAAGGCAGAAGTCCGGACCACCGCTAGCAATTGAGCTGCAGAAGATAGCGGAGGAGCCGGCAGAAGATGCGGACACCGGGAGGAGACGGCGGAGAGACCCCCGAAGTCGGAAGAGGACCCCCGAAATCAGAAGAAGATCGCAGAGCTGCCTAATAAATTATTTTAAAAACCTGTGTACTGTGTTTTTTATTGACGCTTTTTTTCCCTAGGTGAATGGGTAGGGGTGCCATGTACCCCATACTCATTCACATAGGGTGGGGGGCCGGGATCTGGGGGCTCCCTTATTAAAGGGGGCTCCCGGATTCCGATAAGCCCCCTGCCCGCAGACCCCGACAACCAACGGCCAGGGTTGTCGGGAAGAGGCCCTTGTCCTCATCAACATGGGGACAAGGTGCTTTGGGGTGGGGGGGGCCCGGCAGGGTACCCCCCATGCCCTAAAGCACCCACCCCCCCATGTTGAGGGCATGCGGCCTGGTACGGTCAAGGGGGGGGGGGCGCTCGCTCGTCCCCACCCCATTCCTGACCGGCCGGGCTGCGTGCTCGGATAAGGGTCTGGTATGGATTTTGGGGGGGACCCCACGCCGATTTTTCGGCGTAGGGGGTTCCCCTTAGATCCATACCAGACCTAAGGGCCTGGTATGCCCCTGGGGGGGAACCCACGCCGGTTTTTTCATTTAAAACTTGGCGTGGAGTTCCCCCTCTGGATTCATACCAGACAGCTGTCAGCACTGCCTGTCGCTCATCGGGAAAGGAAAAAAGTTTTCCTTTCCTGATCAGCGAGCCAGGCTTGTGCTTACAAAGTCGTACTGAAGTCGTGTCTATATTATTCAGGCACGACTTGCATGCTACTTCAGGGTTTAACATTGAGGTCTATGGAGTACAACTCGCATAGAAGTTGGACCAAAGTAGTGCAGGGACTACTTTCAAGTCGGCACGACTTAAAGTCGTGCCAATATGAATGGTAGTCATTGAAAATCATGGAGAATGACTTGTCATACGATTTTGCAGTACAAGTATAAGTGTGAAAGGGGCCTAACACTGGTGCCACCAATGCAGCACAAAGGGATTAATTAACTGCCACTGGTCACTAATGCATCAGTCACCAATGTGGCAACACATTAATCCCCCTCCATGCTGCATATTACAGAAATTAAATACCATTGTAATTAACCTCCCCTCAGCCACCTCTGGCTAGCAACATTGGTGCTTTTAACCCCTTCTTGGGGGTTAAAAGTTCCCTGCTAGCGGCCGAAAAGTACTGCTTAAAGAGGAAGTAAAGCCTCTGAAGAACAAAAAAAAACATGCACCCTGCAAGACAAAGGCATAATGAGCTAGTATGCATAGCATACTAGCTCATTATGAATTACTTACCTGAGATCGAAGCGACCCTCGTTCACGTCCTTCGTCGGCGCCATGATACCCGGAGTGACTTCCGGGTATCGTTGCTCCGGCGCTGTGAGTGGCCGGAGCAGCAATGACGGCACTCCGGTGCAGGAGCCGTCAGTGACGGCATGCTCGCCTTCACTAACGGCATGCTCAATGCGCCTGCGCCGTTGTCTACGGTGCGCCTGCTCCGTTGTCTACGACTCTACGGCGCACATGCGCTGTAGACATCGGTACAGTCTTTTTTCCAAATATCTCCTAAACCGTGTAGGTTAAGGAGATATTGCAAGCACCTACAGGTAAGCCTTAATCTAGGCTTACCTGTAGGTAAAAGTTGTCCGAGAGGGTTTACAACCACTTTAAATAGTGGTCCCGCCACCCCAGTGTGAAAGAAACCTTATAAAAAATGTAAAGAGAGTCAGTGGCGGCAGTGGACATTGCAAGGACCGCACGCAGCCCAGTATCCCTGTGGGGGCACCTTGTTGACCCCTGCCCATGCTGCATATTGAGAGGGGATATGATTTCAATTTACAAATACTGTACTGGTGACCCCACAATAGGGATAAAACTTTTTCGCAGAAGAGAGTTTAATAAGACTCGTGGCCACTCATTGCAATTAGAGGAAAAGAGGTTTAACCTTAAACTACGTAGAGGGTTCTTTACTGTAAGAGCGGCAAGGATGTGGAATTCCCTTCCACAGGCGGTGGTCTCAGCGGGGAGCATTGATAGCTTCAAGAAAATATTAGATAATCACCTGAATGACCGCAATATACAGGGATATGTAATGTAATACTGACACATAATCACACACATAGGTTGGACTTGTGTCTTTTTTCAACCTCACCTACTATGTAACTATATATTACACAAATTAAACAGCAGTGGTCATTAACCTTGTCTCAGCCTCCTCCCCTCCCCCAATCCAGCCATGTATTAATCTGCTATTCTGCTTCATTTACACAAGTTCAGTCTGTAGCATACTGTCTGTCACACAATGCTTTCCAGTTTCCACCTCTTCTAGCTACCAGCTAGAGCCAGGCTCCTCGGCTCCTCTAGGTCACAGCGCCAACACAGCTCCCTGCGCTCCTCTGAGTCCTCCCACCACGCCGCTGGCAGGGACTACAAGACTCCTCCGTAGGGGGAGTAAACAGTGAAGCTGACAGGGAAGGGAGGTGACGGATGCAGGAGCGCACCCGGCACACACAATTTGTACAGTGCCGCTGGCTATGACACAGGTGTACTTGTACACACTGGCGGCCATGGCAGAACTTCACCTGCGCCCCCCCTCCTATAGCAAATGGTACAGCCCAGGCCACTTGCCCCTTCCGCCCCTGCCTTGTACCCACTCTGTCCCTAAGATTTGAGTGAGAAAGTAGCCATACATCTTCAATTTGTTGCTAGAAGAAATTAAGTCTGATTATTAAGAGTGCGAGAGATATGTAATGAATTGGATACTGGCTCCAAATTGGTGATGGTCTGGGATATATAGATTAAATAGGGCTCATTTCTTAACCCCCACCCGCCAGGAGAACTTTTACAAATGAGATTCTGCTCTTAGGGTCAGATTGTGTGTCTAATATTTGATAAGAAAGAACTTTATGGATGACAATAGATAACCCTCTGGACCTTGAGCAGCCATAGGTGCTATGAAACTACATGAGGAAATCTTTAGTTTTTAGGCTGGGTGTGTGGTCAGTGCGGAATGTATTTCTTGAAAA
Source organism: Lithobates septentrionalis (assembly GCA_037952835.1). Taxonomy (NCBI): domain Eukaryota; kingdom Metazoa; phylum Chordata; class Amphibia; order Anura; family Ranidae; genus Lithobates; species Lithobates septentrionalis. The sequence goes on along the minus strand of JBBDGP010001501.1, from coordinate 190,351 downwards.
AAAATGCGATTCTAACTTTAGATTTGTGAATATCACACTAAATTTGGGTTGTCTTTGAGGGTTTATTCAGGCCTTGAGTATTGAGCAAGCAAGGCTTGATTGAAGCCATTGATTGCCACCAATGAAAAGGGACAGTGAAGCATCCTGAGGAATGAACACAAATGAGGAAGGGAAGGGGGAGGCCAGAGTTGGAAAGTTAGGAGGTAACAAGAGGGTGAGAGAAGTCATGGGGGAGGGTAAAAAGGGGATGAAAAGATAGGCAATAGAGAAACTACAAAAATAAAATAGGAAGGCAACAGACTGACCTTCCAATTGGTCAGTTAATTTCGACTAACCACTAGTCATAGAGCTTATAAAAAAGGGGTCTATGTGGGAGAGTGAAAGACAGTAAATAATAACAGGATACTGCTCTGACTGAGAGCATTTGAAGAAGATAAAGAAGAGAGAGTATAACATCTAAGAAGAGCATATAATAGCACATTTTCCCTATGAAAAGTCCAGGTCAGTGTGAAAGCAGCAGAGAATGCACCCAACAGGTGTGCAAAAATGTCCAAGATTAGAAAGCCTTGCTTCCATGTAGATTATATGAGATGGAATCAGAGTGCATTAACACTCAACAGTAGAGGGTGTCAGACCCTAAAACACAAGTAATACATAAGTAGCACAAATAATAGGATTTTTAAAACAGCTTACCTGTAAAAACCTTTTCTTGGAGTACATCATAGGACACAGAGCCTCAAGTAATTACTTGGTGGGTTATGGGCCTACCATCAGGTGTTGACACTGGTATAACCAATACAGGAAGTTGACTCCCCTATATAACCCCTCCTCCTTCCAGGAGTCCTCAGTTTTTGTAGCCAAGCAATATACTCTCACTCCATAAAACAGAGGGGCGGGAGTTTTGTGTCCTATGATGTACTCCAAGAAAAGTATTTTACAGGTAAGCTGTTTGAACCGGTTCCCGACCGGCGCACGCTGATATACGTTGGCAGAATGGCACGGCTGGGCAAATGGGCGTACCTGTACGTCCATTTGAATTCCCTGCCGTGCCATTGCGTGCGCGCCGGCCGGGAGCTCCGTGAGTCGGGTCGCGGGTCCCGCGGACTCGATCGCCGCGGGGATACCCGCGATCGCCTCATGGAGAGGTCGAACGGGGAGATGCCGTTGTAAACAGCATCTCCCCGTTCTGCCTAGTGACAAGTGCCACTCGATCTCTGCTTCCTGTCATCGGAGCAGAGATCAGTGACGTCACACATACAGCCCACCCTCCTACAGTTAGTAATCACTCCCTAGGACACACTTAACCCCTCCCCGCCCCCCAGTGGTTAACTCCTTCACTGCCAGTGCCATTTACACAGTAATCAGTGCATTTTTAATTGCACTTATCGCTGTATAAATGACAATGGTCCCAAAAATGTGTCAAAAATGTCCGACATGTCCGCCATAACGTCGCAGTCACAATAAAAATCGCTGATCGCCGCCATTACTAGTAAAAAAAAAATTATTAATAAAAATGCCATAAAACTATCCCCTATTTAGTAAACGCTATAACATTTGCGCAAACCAATTATTAAACGCTTATTGCGATTTTTTTTTGACTAAAAATATGTAGAAGAATACGATCGGCCTAAACTGAGGAAAAAAAATGGTTTTTTTTATATATTGGGGTATATTTATTATAGAAAAATGTAAAAAATAATGCGTTTTTTTCAAAATTGTCGCTCTTATTTTGTTTATAGCGCAAAAAATAAAAATCGCAGAGGTGATCAAATACCACCAAAAGAAAGCTCTATTTGTGGGAAAAAAAGGACGTCAATTTTTTTTGGGAGCCATGATGCACGATCGCGCAATTGTCAGTTAAAGCGATGCAGTGCCGAATCGCAAAAAACGCTCTGGTCAGGAAGGGGGTAAAATCTTACGGGGCTGAAGTGGTTAAAAATCGTATTTTCTTTATCGTACATCATAGGACACAGAGCCTCAAGTAATTACTTGGTGGGATGTCCCATAGCAATGCTACTTGAGGGGAGGGAGACACAACCCATAGGGCACCCCCAGATCTTGAGGAATTATACTGCTGCCTGCAGCACACTGCGCCTGAAGGCGATATCCTCATTCCATCTTACATCTACTTGATAAAATTTTGTAAATGTATGCACTGAAGACCAAGTCGCGGCCTTGCAGATCTGAGACATGGAGGCCTGGTGACGCACTGCCCAAGAAGCACCAACCGCTCTGGTAGAGTGCGCCTTAACTTGAAAAGGGGGAATCTTTCCCTTTAAATCATAAGTTTGAATTATAACCTGCCGAATCCACTTAACTACAGTGGATTTTGACGCTGCCTGTCCTTTTTTAGGACCCTCTGGCAGAATAAATAAGACATCAGTCTTACGAATCTGAGCAGTTTTCTTTAAATAGATCTTCACTGCTCTCACCACATCAAAAGAAAAAGGGGTGTTGCCTGGATCAACCGATTAGTTAGTTATATAAGTGGTCATTTTAACGGGTGAGTATCCAACAATCATGCAGGCATAAGTCTGCATGCAGTTCCAGTTGCCCTATGTACCAAATAGCAAAAAACAAAAGAGAAAGGATTCTCTGAGGCTCGATTCACACCTATGCATGTTGCTTTTGAGCGTTTTTGGAGGGTTTTTTTTCATGCTTGCCACGTTTTTGAGCCGCGATTTTGCCGCGATTTTGCCGCGATTTGCGTTTTTTTTTTTTTTTTTTTAACATTTTTTTTTACAGTCTTAAAAAAATAAAAAAAATAAAAAAAACGGCAAAAACGCATCAAAAACGCACCAAAAACGCATCAAAAACGCTGCAAAAACGGTGCACTTGCGTTTTTGATGCTTGTCCATTGAAATCCATTACATGCAAAACGCTGCATTTTGCATGAAAAAAAGTCCCCGACCCTTTCCAAAAATGCAGAGAAACAAAAAGGCATTGATGTGAACATGTTCCATAGGAACTCATGTTAAAAAATTCCCGTGCATTTCTGCAAAATGCAAAATGCATCAAAAAACGCGCTAGTGTGAATCGAGCCTTAAAGAGGGTCAGCAAAGAACACTAATGTTGATACAAAAACCAGCTTTATTGATTACCTAATAATAAACCAAATTGAAATACAAAAAAGAGTGAAAAATCAGCAATTGAGACTGACGGTTACCACAAACCAATTAAAATTGGACAACGTTGTCACAGGGGGTGATTTAAAAACATGGGGGAGCCGCGGTTACACATCCACTCATACACATCATACACACCTCTAATATGCTGATAAGGTATAATGAATAATGACAAATGAGAATAGTCCTGCCCTGTTGGAGTATCAATTGTAAACAGCAATTTAGTAAAAAATGCAATGTCCAGTATGGTAGGGGCGGATCATATACCAATATCTGAGATGTGGGTGGATGGACGATCTGGCTATAGGTGCAAGTGGATCGATCTCATGGAGAGTTAGCCCTACCCGGATTGTGCACAAACACTGTATGCATGACAGCTGTTAGATAGGTTGCAACTCAAACCATATCCCGGTTCCAGCAAGAGAAGATAGATTATACAGCCCAAACAGCAAGATATATGTCCATGGAGACAAAATTAGAAAGGTGCAAGGAAAACTGACATACGTTTTGAAGGCGCTGAATGAAATGGAGGGATCTCACCAGCCGCAGTAACTCCGTCGTCAGATTTGCAGTAAGTCCTTAATTCCTGAGTCTCTACATGGATAGGTGCCGCTGTGATGGTACAGGTGAATTCCAAAGTAAGGAACCGTTGCTTGTTTGTGAAGCCACTGTGGGGCGGATGTCTCAGTATGAAGAGATGTTAGTGGAGGAGACAAGCATCAGCTGTTGAGTTGTGCAAACATCGAATTGTCAGATCGAATTGCCAGATCGAATTGCGCGCGGCTTCACCAGCCAATGGACGCTGGTTTCACATCAAGACTTTTCTTCTTTGGAATATGGTTTTGGAAAAAACGATGTCAGGACAATATCTTCATTCAGATGAAAGCCTGAAACCACTTTTGGCAAAAAGCCTGGACGAAGGTGTAACACCACTCTGTCCTCATGAATAACCAACATGGTTTTGGAAAAAAAAACGCAGGACAATATCTTGGTTCAGGTGGAAACCTGAGACCACTTTTGGTAAAAAACCTGGACGAGGGCCAACACCACTCTGTCCTCATGAATAACCAAATATGGCTCTTTGCAGGAAAGAGAAGCCAATTCTGAAACCCTCCTTGCTGAGGATATAGCAACCAAAAATATCAGCTTCCTAGTCAGAACTAAGGGAACATGCTGTAATGGTTCGAATGGCGGTTTTTGTAACACTGACAAAACTAAATTCAAGTCCCAAGGGCTTAAGGGTGACTGGCGGATTAATCCGCATCACTCCTCGCATGAAACCCCGGACTAAAGAATGCGTAGCAAGTGGTCTTTGAAATAAAATTGATAAGGCTGAGACTTGGCCCTTAATAGTATTTAGGACCAACTTCATCTCTACACCTACTTGTAGAAAGGCAAGAATTCTGCCTATAATATATCTCCGAGGGTGCCAACCCTTGGATTCACACCAGGAAACATAAACTTTCCAGACTCTATAATATATAGCTCTAGAAGCTGGCTTCCTAGCATTAAAGTAGAAATAACTGCCCTGGAAAGCCCACGTCTTTTCAGAATGTGGGTTTCAATAGCCAGGCCGTTAAATTTAGCATTCATAAAGTAGGATGGAATATCGGCCCCTGTGAGAGCAGGTCTGGCCTTAGTGGAAGGGACCACAGATCCTCCACTGCCATCTTTACGACCTCTGCATACCATGACCTTCTGGGCCATGCTGGTGCTGCCAGAATTACCGGTTTTCTTTCCAGCTTGATCCTGCAAAGAAGTCAAGGCAGCAACTGAATAGGGGTAAATGCATAGATCAGTAAAAGCTGATCCCACAGTATCAACGCATCTGTTCTGCATGCGAATGGATCCTTTGTTGTGGACACAAAGTTGACTAACTTTATGTTGCACTGGATGCTAGAAGATCTACATCCGGAGTCCCCCATCCTTGACAAACAGCCCAAAACATATCGGGGTGAATAGACCATTCCCCTGGGAATAATCTGCTGGCGGCACATGTAGTGTGCGCGCCAATTCTCTATTCCCGGAATGAAGACTGCCGATGGGCACGGAAAATTTCTTTCTGCCCAAGTTAGAATATGGTTCACTTCTCTCTGCACTGAGAGATTCTTGGTGCCCCTTTTGGTGATTGATATAGGCCACAGCCGTGGCATTGACGGATTGGATCCTGTCGGGACAATCCCTTAACCTGGAAGTCCAGGCTTTTAGAGCCAGACGCACTGCCCAAATCTCTAAGATGTTGATGGGCAAGGCTCTTTCGGTTCTTGAACACTGTCCTTGGACAGTTGTCTTCTCTGTCATTACCACTTTCCAGATAAGTGGTCTGAAGGATTTACCCTTTAGGACATTCTTTAGTAACCACCAATTGAGGCTTTGGGACACCCTTGGCAAGTCCAAAGCTTGGATCGTTTTGTTCCAAGCAAATAGAATACTGTTTTGCAACAGTCTCGAATGGAACTGGGCAAAGGGAACTGCTTCGAATGAAGCCACCATCCTTTCTAACAACCTCATGCAAAGGTGAATGGAGGGACCTCCTTTTGACCTGACCATCCGCACCAACTCTTTTATAGAGTGGTGTTTTTGTTTTTTTTGTTTTTTTCTGGACAAGAAGACCCTTTTTCTGGGCTGTATCTATGATCAGACCCAAATACTGCAGCCTCTTTTTTAGCGATTTTAATGGAGACTTCACTAGGTTGAGAATGCAACCCAGACCTTTCCAGATAATTGGTTGTAATGCGTACACCTTACTCCGAACAGCGATTGGTCTATTAGCAATAGATCGTCTAGGTATGCCAAGACTGTTTAAGCCCTGTGCCCTTGACCTGGCTACAGGTGGGGCTAGCACCTTTGTGAACACTCGAGGTGCTGTAGCTAGCCCAAAGAGCAAGGCTATAAACTGAAATGCTGCTGTTCTACTTCGAACCGCAGAAACCTTTGGTAAGCGGGAAATATATGGACATGCAGATATGCATCCCTGATGCCGATAGGCGCTAGAAGTTTTCCTCCTTGCAGGATAGAAACTACTGACTTGATCGATTACATAGAAAGGAGCGGATCTTCAGGAACTGATTTAGATTCTTTTAGATCTAGAATGGATCTGTTGAATTTCTGCGTGGCTCTGTACATGTACAGGAAACGCATGAAAAAGGCAGTAAAGGTTCCATGGAACCTAAGAAAAAACAGAACTATCAGCTGACTCTACTGGAGGTAGCTTGAAAGAGGCACAAATCATCTCTGTAAGAGGTTTGTACCAGCAATTTATCAGATTGCGAGGCTGAAAAAAAGTTCAACTCTAGTTGTCTCCTCTGCAGAGGAGTACTCAGTTTGCCTTTCTTCCCGATTACCTGAGGGTAATCCTTCATCCTCTACCCACTGTTCCCTTGATGAGGGATCTCAGGTGGGGGAGGGGATCTAACACGCTTCCCATCCTTGGATAGCGGATGCGATTAAAGTCGCTAATTTTCCTTCTAGGCCCTGCAGGGCGGGGGGAAAACGCACCTTCAATCATGTATACAGGGGCTGAATATTTTCTCCTCTTAGGCTCAGTTTCCACTATTGCAACCCCAAAGTTGCGTGATTTTACCGTGATCCTTTGCCGCCGAGAATACGTTGGGGCGAGATTTTGATGCGACAGGAAACAATGCCTGTGTATTCTAGAGGTTTATGGACCTCAAGTCCCATCAAAGTGGTACCAAAGTAGTGCAGGGACTACCTTCAATTCTCACAGATCTGAACAGTACTTCTTGGAAATCATGCCCTAGAGTCTGACTGTGGAGGCAGTCACCGCTGCCTAGAGGCAGCTGCCCCTGTGCAGGGGAAGGAATCTGTTTAAGTACTTGTCCAAGGTCACATGGAGCCAACGTGAGGACGAGGTCCCACGCCTTTCAGGAAGCCTCCCATGGCTGCGCTGGCCGTCAGAGTAGTTAACCTATGAGGAGTGGCTCCTTCACTAGTGAACGCCGACATGTGGATCTGAACCCATGTCTGTCAGGAAGTCTCCCATGGCTGCACTGGCCGTCAGAGTACTTAACCTTCTACTGCACAAAAGAGCTTTACTGCTAGAAATCATTTGGACGTATTTCACCAAACCTTCCCCAATGAAAAGGGAAACTAGTCAGACACCCTTTTTTGCAAGATGCTTCGGCTGACCAACCCTTTTAACCACAGGGTCCTAAGCATGTGTTTTAGCACAAATGCAAGGCGAGACGCCTGGTGGATAGGGTCTTTTATGGCATCTATGGCGAAACATAGAGCCATTGGTAGGAGGATTTTAACAAAAAAATTCCAACTCTTTATCTGTTGGATGCTTAAGCAATTATGCATCTTGATGCTGGAAATCGCAGCGTCTACTGCTGGTACTTTCCAACCTTTGTAAATTTTTCCTCCAGGATAGAGAACTGAGAAACACTTTGGAGGGAAAAAATGCTTATCCAGATGATCCCATTCAGCATAAATAAGCACTGTAAAAGGTTGTGTTTTTTTTTTAAACCAAAGAAGGGACCTGGACTTTCAGTCTGTTAGGAGTAGTATAAAAAGTGGAATGAACCATCTCTGTAAGAGTTTGTACCATCAATCTGTCAGATTGTGAGGTTGCATAAGGTTCATCAACTGTTGTTTCCTCCGCAGAGGAATATTTGGCTTGTTTTTCCCCGTGATCACCTGAGGATAACACCTCATCCTGTGCCCACTGTTCCCTTGGAAAAAGGGGTTTGAGGTGGGGGAGGGGGATCTAGCATGCTTCCTATCCTCTTGGATGGAGAATGCGATTAAAGCCGCTAATCATCCTTCTAAGCCCAACAGGGCAGAGGAGAATGCATCTTCAGTCACAGGGGCTGAAGTGTGAGAAGCAGTTGCACCACCAATTGCTTCCAATGACTCACCCTGGCTTGCCAAGTCAGGTATCTCCGGAGAGTATGACAGTGTGGAGGCATGACTGGAGTTCCCAGCTCCTGGGGGTGGAATCCTTGGTACCTTTGTGGTACAATGGAAATCAAATGTGCTAAGCACAACAGCAGAGGCACTTTAACAAATTATTGTATTTGCTGAACAATAGTTTTAGCAAAAGAAAACAATGTCACCATAAGGATCAGCCTTTGATGCTGAGTACCATAATATTTCCTGTGCTGGAAATGCCTGTTTACACACCTTTACATGCCCAGCGCTCCTGTGTCTCTTAGTGTGACAGACTTCTGTCTTCAGCATATGAACTGAGAGGGTCTGTGTTAAGCCTCAGGTGAGAACCTGATTACACATAAGTGTCAGCTGTTACCGCACCTCTCCAGGAGGAGAGGGGAGGGGAATTTTTATCAGCAGTGTTTAAGCTCCTAGTTTTAAAGGAAAACTTCACTTTATGCAAAAAAATGCAAATGGCTGGTTTTGTATGTTCATAAACTACTGCTGTAACCCCTTTAGATCCCTCAGAAGAGGAACACCATCTGTTCAATTAAGAACTCCCCTCTGGCTGCAGGGACCACACCCGCTGCTATAGCCAGACACAGAGCTGCTGAAAAAGGCATCGTACTAGGCAAGTGTAATATACTCCCTCTAGGGGAGACATTTTAAGGCATACAGTTATACATTTTATATATATATATATATATATATATATATATATATTATATATTTTTGGAGAAAAAGGCATAGGTGGACTTTTTACAGTTCCTGGGCTTCTCCCTTTACCTTATCCTCGCTGCAGGATACTGCTGATTTAACAGACAGATCCAACCTTCACCCATCACGGCGGGCAGCGTAGTTAAACCTTCAAAGACTGGGGCCCTTTTTAAAGGGGTTCCGCTCCTTTGGACCTGTATAGCACCCCTCAGGAACAACTTTAGGTAATATGAAAAACCAAAAAGAGTCCTGGTTCCTAGGGTCCAGCTCTCAAAGGGAAGCTTACAGGCAAAACCTCGTTCTTCAATGCGAGGCCCAGGTACCATCCTATGGCCTCAGTGGCGAGGATGGATCCGGTTGTGGAGGTTTTTTAAATCCAGCGTGGATCCCTCCCTGGAGCTCCTCAGAGCACATCTTCACTCCTGACCAACACCTTAGACACTGGCAAAAAAACTGAGGACTCCTGGAAGGAGGAGGGGTTATATAGGGGAGTCAACTTCCTGTATTGGTTATACCAGTGTCAACACCTGAAGGTAGGCCCATAACCCACCAATTAATTACTTGAGGCTCTGTGTCCTATGATGTACGATAAAGAAAATAAAAATTAATGTAGTCATATGGCAGCAGCTGTCTATAGTAGATTTGGTATCCTTATAATATAGGGAAGTCCAGTCAGTTTGCAATAATAAAGAAACAACGAAGAGCCTCAGTGCCAGTTAAGGACAGGGGATGGATATTAACATATCAGCACCTAGACAGATCCAGATTGCTATTGGCGTGAACTGGAGGTATGATAATTAGACAAGACCATTGTGGAGGATCAATCATGGGAAGCCTGCTCAAGCCTTTTTAAAAATGTAGGTAGGTTCTTGATAGATCTAAAGGCTACCATTTGCCAGTTATGAGGAACATGGAGCTGAAGCAGTAGCCAGCATCACCTTGGCTTTAAGAGCATTGAGTAAGCGGTGCACAGTCCTTTTTTTAGCCAGGTCCAGAGAAGTTGTTGAGAAGTGTGAGACGTGCACCATTGAAGTCAGCATGACTTTTATCTCAGGCCACTTTGACATTGAGATATTGAACCCTGCAAATAGGGTTTTAGGGATCCAAATTCTTAGGGCCTAGAGTTCTGTGTGCTCTGTCAGGATCTCAGCAGTTGATAAATGTGTCAGTAAAGAAATGAATATGCCTTGTATGTTGGGTAACAGGCCAATAGCCTCTGGGAGACACGGATTGCTGTGGTATAGGGTCGAGGAACTGAAAGACATTTTGTATCCTATTGTGGGATATCCAGTAGGGATGAGCTTCGTGTTCGAGTCGAACCCATGTTCGACTCGAACATCGGCTGTTCGACCGTCCGTCGAATTGCGAACGATATGGGCCGTTCGCGCCAAATTCGTGTGGCGCGTCACGGCCCATAATTCACTGCGGCATCGCAGTGCATTGCTGGCTGATGATTGGCCAAGCATGCACTATGACCCGCATGCTTGGCCAATCACAGCGCCGTCAGTAGAGAGAGCTGTAATTGGCCAAAGCCAGGGTGGCTTTTACCAATTATGGCTCAGGGGATTTAGTACACGCCCCACACTATATAAGGCCGCCTGCACGGCGGCCCTGTGTAGTGTGTGTTCCGGTGTGCTGAGAGATAGAGAGAGAGACAGACAGTGTCATTTGATTTGAGTTAGATAGATTAGGCAGAACAGTCAGTCAGTTAGCTGCACTTACAGTGTATTTTGTATATATATGCATCCCAGGTGTTGCATATATATATATACACTGTATTCAGTTTAGCTAGATCCGTTCCTGTTATCTTCTATCTAGACTATTTACATTTGGTGCAGTGCGTCCTGCTCACAGTGTTCAGCTAGATCCGTTCCTGCTATTTACATTTAGTGCAGTGCGTCCTGCTCACAGTGTTCAGCTAGATCCGTTCCTGCTATTTACATTTAGTGCAGTGCGTCCTGCTCACAGTGTTCAGCTAGATCTGTTCCTGCTATTTACATTTAGTGCAGTCAGTGCGTCCTGCTCACAGTGTTCAGCTAGATCCGTTCCTGCTATTTACATTTAGTGCAGTGCGTCCTGCTCACAGTGTTCAGCTAGATCCGTTCCTGCTATTTACATTTAGTGCAGTGCGTCCTGCTCACAGTGTTCAGCTAGATCCGTTCCTGCTATTTACATTTAGCGCAGTGCGTCCTGCTCACAGTGTTCAGCTAGATCCGTTCCTGCTATTTACATTTAGTGCAGTGCGTCCTGCTCACAGTGTTCAGCTAGATCTGTTCCTGCTATTTACATTTAGTGCAGTCAGTGCGTCCTGCTCACAGTGTTCAGCTAGATCCGTTCCTGCTATTTACATTTAGTGCAGTGCGTCCTGCTCACAGTGTTCAGCTAGATCCGTTCCTGCTATTTACATTTAGTGCAGTGCGTCCTGCTCACAGTGTTCAGCTAGATCCGTTCCTGCTATTTACATTTAGTGCAGTGCGTCCTGCTCACAGTGTTCAGCTAGATCCGTTCCTGCTATTTACATTTAGTGCAGTGCGTCCTGCTCACAGTGTTCAGCTAGATCTGTTCCTGCTATTTACATTTAGTGCAGTCAGTGCGTCCTGCTCACAGTGTTCAGCTAGATCCGTTCCTGCTATTTACATTTAGTGCAGTGCGTCCTGCTCACAGTGTTCAGCTAGATCAGTTCCTGCTATTTACATTTAGTGCAGTGCGTCCTGCTCACAGTGTTCAGCTAGATCCGTTCCTGCTATTTACATTTAGTGCAGTGCGTCCTGCTCACAGTGTTCAGCTAGATCCGTTCCTGCTATTTACATTTAGTGCAGTGCGTCCTGCTCACAGTGTTCAGCTAGATCTGTTCCTGCTATTTACATTTAGTGCAGTGCGTCCTGCTCACAGTGTTCAGCTAGATCCGTTCCTGCTATTTACATTTAGTGCAGTGCGTCCTGCTCACAGTGTTCAGCTAGATCTGTTCCTGCTATTTACATTTAGTGCAGTGCGTCCTGCTCACAGTGTTCAGCTAGATCCGTTCCTGCTATTTACATTTAGTGCAGTGCGTCCTGCTCACAGTGTTCAGCTAGATCTGTTCCTGCTATTTACATTTAGTGCAGTCAGTGCGTCCTGCTCACAGTGTTCAGCTAGATCCGTTCCTGCTATTTACATTTAGTGCAGTGCGTCCTGCTCACAGTGTTCAGCTAGATCCGTTCCTGCTATTTACATTTAGTGCAGTGCGTCCTGCTCACAGTGTTCAGCTAGATCTGTTCCTGCTATTTACATTTAGTGCAGTCAGTGCGTCCTGCTCACAGTGTTCAGCTAGATCCGTTCCTGCTATTTACATTTAGTGCAGTGCGTCCTGCTCACAGTGTTCAGCTAGATCCGTTCCTGCTATTTACATTTAGTGCAGTGCGTCCTGCTCACAGTGTTCAGCTAGATCCGTTCCTGCTATTTACATTTAGTGCAGTGCGTCCTGCTCACAGTGTTCAGCTAGATCCGTTCCTGCTATTTACATTTAGTGCAGTGCGTCCTGCTCACAGTGTTCAGCTAGATCTGTTCCTGCTATTTACATTTAGTGCAGTCAGTGCGTCCTGCTCACAGTGTTCAGCTAGATCCGTTCCTGCTATTTACATTAAGTGCAGTGCGTCCTGCTCACAGTGTTCAGCTAGATCCGTTCCTGCTATTTACATTTAGTGCAGTGCGTCCTGCTCACAGTGTTCAGCTAGATCTGTTCCTGCTATTTACATTTAGCGCAGTCAGTGCGTCCTGCTCACAGTGTTCAGCTAGATCCGTTCCTGCTATTTACATTTAGTGCAGTGCGTCCTGCTCACAGTGTTCAGCTAGATCCGTTCCTGCTATTTACATTTAGTGCAGTGCGTCCTGCTCACAGTGTTCAGCTAGATCCGTTCCTGCTATTTACATTTAGTGCAGTGCGTCCTGCTCACAGTGTTCAGCTAGATCCGTTCCTGCTATTTACATTTAGTGCAGTGCGTCCTGCTCACAGTGTTCAGCTAGATCTGTTCCTGCTATTTACATTTAGTGCAGTCAGTGCGTCCTGCTCACAGTGTTCAGCTAGATCCGTTCCTGCTATTTACATTAAGTGCAGTGCGTCCTGCTCACAGTGTTCAGCTAGATCCGTTCCTGCTATTTACATTTAGTGCAGTGCGTCCTGCTCACAGTGTTCAGCTAGATCTGTTCCTGCTATTTACATTTAGTGCAGTCAGTGCGTCCTGCTCACAGTGTTCAGCTAGATCCGTTCCTGCTATTTACATTTAGTGCAGTGCGTCCTGCTCACAGTGTTCAGCTAGATCCGTTCCTGCTATTTACATTTAGTGCAGTGCGTCCTGCTCACAGTGTTCAGCTAGATCCGTTCCTGCTATTTACATTTAGTGCAGTGCGTCCTGCTCACAGTGTTCAGCTACATCCGTTCCTGCTATTTACATTTAGTGCAGTGCGTCCTGCTCACAGTGTTCAGCTAGATCTGTTCCTGCTATTTACATTTAGTGCAGTCAGTGCGTCCTGCTCACAGTGTTCAGCTAGATCCGTTCCTGCTATTTACATTTAGTGCAGTGCGTCCTGCTCACAGTGTTCAGCTAGATCCGTTCCTGTTATCTTCCTACTGACAGGCAGGCTTGTCTGGTTACAGTATATAAAGCTACCTGAAGAAAATTACAGGTGTTCTATCCCAGCTTAGTGCAGCTACAGGCCATTAGTATGTCTGGAAGGCCAAGAAGGAGAGGCAGACAGTCACAAGCCAATAAGAGAGGGCAAGCAGGCTCTGTGTCTAGTGCTGGTCGTGGAGACGGTGCATCCTCATCAGCATGTGGCCATGGGACACGCTTGGCCTTTTTTTCGGCAGCTGGCCGTGTTGAGCTGCAACATGCGGAAGACTTGGTCGAGTGGATGACCAAGCCGTCCTCATCCTCCTCATCCTCTCTCACCCATGCCCAGGGTGCTTTGTCTGGCAAAGCAGCGGCCTCTTCCCTCAGCTCAATGTCATCAGTGACTCCTTCCCTAGCTCCACCATGTCCTCCTGAGGATTCCCTCGAACTGTTTGACCACAGTGAAGGAAGGCTCTGATGATGATACTGAGCTCGATGAAGGCAGTAACATGAGCACGGACAGAGGGGGTGCCCAAGAAGGACAGCAATCTGGCAGTCATGCTCCCCCTGCTGCAGCATACTGCCAGGTTTGCTCCAGTGATGAGGAGGGAGGGGATGATGAGGTCACTGACTCAACGTGGGTGCCTGATAGGAGAGAGGAGGAGGAGGAGGAGGAGGAGGTGGCGGCACATCACCAACGGGGCAGGATGCCCTCCAGGGGCCAGCCTAAGGGTAGCACATTGACTGCATCACACCCCAAAGCTCCACATGTGCAGGGCGCTGCAGTCTCTGCGCGTTATTCAAAAAGTTCTTTGGTGTGGGCCTTTTTTGAGACGAGTGCATCAGATCGCACCGCTGCTATTTGCAACATATGTCTCAAGCGTATCTCGCGTGGCCAAAACAACTCCCGCTTGGGTACCACATGCTTGACCAGACATATGTTGACCTGCCATGCAGTTCGTTGGCAAGCGTATCTAAAAGACCCACACCAAAGAACAAAGAGGATCTCTCCTTGCTCCTCATCAGCTGAGATTTCCAACCCCACTAGACCTTCAGTCCTCTCTGAGACCTGCAGTGAGAGGAATGAAGGTGTAGAATTAGGTGTGTCACAGCCAAGTACTTGTGGGCAATCTGCTTTTGGTACACCGACGTCAGATTGTACCAGGCAAATTTCCCTGCCCCAGCTGCTGCACCGCCGAAAGAAGTTTGCTCCCAGCCATCCACATGCCCAGCGGTTGAATGCTAGCTTGGCAAAATTGCTAGCACTTCAACTGCTGCCTTTTCAGTTGGTAGACTCTGCCCCCTTCCGTGAGTTTGTGGAATGTGCGGTTCCTCAGTGGCAGGTACCCAAACGCCACTTTTTCTCACGGAAGGCGATTCCGGCTCTCTACCGGCATGTGGAAGGCAATGTCCATGCCTCGCTGGACAGGGCGGTCAGCGGTAAGGTGCATATTACCGCTGACTCATGGTCCAGCAGGCATGGACAGGGACGTTACCTAAGTTTCACGGCACATTGGGTGACTCTGCTGGCAGCTGGGAAGGATGCAGGACAAGGTGCAGTAGTGTTGGAGGTTGTTCCGCCACCACGCCTCCAAAATGCTGATTGTGACACACCTCTCTCCTCCACCCCCTCCTCTTCTTCTTCCTCCATGGCCTCTTCCTAGGAACCAGCGGTGCTCCGTAGGCGTTCAAGGGGCTATGCAAGTACGCAGGCCAAAAGATGCCATGCGGTGCTTGAGTTGGTGTGCTTGGGGGACAGGAGCCACACTGGGGCAGAGGTTCTGTCAGCTCTGCAGGGGCAGGTTTAGAGGTGGTTGACGCCACGCCAACTTAAGGCAGGAATGGTGGTTTGCGACAATGGCACCAACCTCCTCTCTGCCCTCCGACAGGGACAACTGACCCATGTGCCCTGTTTGGCTCACGTCCTTAACTTGGTGGTGCAGCGGTTCTTGGGCAGGTACCCGGGCTTACAGGATGTCCTGAGGCAGGCCAGGAAAGTCTGTGTGCATTTCCGCCGGTCATATAATGCCAGTGCTCGGCTGACGGACCTCCAAAAGGAGTTTAACCTGCCCAAGAACCGCCTAATCTGTGACATGCCCACCAGGTGAAACTCAACGTTGGCCATGCTGCAGCGGCTGCACACGCAGCAGAGGGCCATCAATGAGTACCTGTGCGACTATGGCACCAGGACAGGGTCAGGGGAGCTTGGTTTTTTTCCCCACGCCAGTGGGCCATGATCAGGGATGCATGCACTGTCCTGTCACCATTCGAGGAGGCCACGAGGATGGTGAGCACTGACAGTGCATGCATCAGTGACACTGTCCCCCTTGTCCACCTGTTGGAGCACACGCTGCGTGGAATAATGGACAGGGCACTTGAGGCAGAACAGAGGCAGGAAGAGGAGGACTTCCTTAGCTCTCAAGGCCCCCTTTATCCAGACAGTGTTCCTGCGTGCCCGCCGATCACACAGGAAGAGGACGAGGAGGAGGAGGAGGAGGAGGAGGAGGAAGATTGTGTCAGTATGGAGGTGGAGCCTGGCACTCAGCATCAGCAGCAGTCTTTAAGGGATCAGTCCCAAGGAACACATGGACTTGTACGTGGCTGGGAGGAGGTGGCTGCGGACGTTGTTGTCCTTAGTGACCCAGAGGACTCCGGACCGAATGCCTCAGCAAACCTACGCTGCATGGCCTCCCTGATCCTGCAAAGCCTGCGTAAGGATCCTCGTATTCGTGGATTCGTATCAAGGAGAAGGACCAATACTGGCTGGCAACCCTCCTTGATCCACGTTACAAGGGTAAGGTTGCGGACCTTATCTTGCCATCGCAGAGGGAGCAGAGGATGAAACATCTTCGGGAGGCCTTGCAGAAAGGTCTGTGCAACGCGTTCCCAGAGACTGGGAGGTTACAAACTCCTGTTTCTGGACAACGTGTTGCTGAGGCTTCGGTCAGTCAAAGAAGGAGCGGTGGAGAAGGTGGCCGTCTGACCGATGCGTTCAGACAATTTTTTGGTCCGCAGCCCCAAGGTATGATCCGTTCCAGCAACCATCGCCAGCGTCTGTTTTACATGGTGCAGGAATACCTAGGGGCAAGATCAGACTTGGACACCTTTCCCACCGAAAATCCTCTGGGTTACTGGGTCTTGAGGATGGATCACTGGCCAGAGCTTGCACAGTATGCAATTGAGCTACTGGCCTGTCCTGCATCCAGCGTTCTTTCGGAACGCACATTCAGTGCTGCTGGAGGCGTGGTAACCGATCACAGGGTGCGTCTGTCCACCGACTCGGTCGATCGGCTGACCTTCATAAAAATGAATCAGTCTTGGATCACCACCAGCTACCAAGCACCTGATGCTGATGTAACCGAATAATTTTTTTTGAAATCTCAGATCCCTTCAAAGACTGCCTATGCTGATGCTGAGTGACTATCCCTGAGTAATTATCCTCTTCCTCCTCAATCATCACGCTGATAGCTTGTAAGAACATTTTTGGTTCTGGGCGCCACCACCAGTGCCTAAGGCACAATTTTTCAGCCCCTGTTTAACAGGGGCGTGTAATTACAATTTTTGATGTAATACTTTGCAGCAGGCCTCGTTCCTACATTCCAACTAGAGTGTCTGTGAGGGGTTGCAGTGTTGTGGCACCAGCACCAGTGCCTAAGGCCCAATTTTTCTGCCCCTGTCTAACAGGGGCGTGTAATTACAATTTTTGAAGCAATACTTTGCAGCAGGGCTCGTTCCTGCGTTCCAACTAGAGTGTCTGTGAGGGGTTGCAGTGTTGTGGCACCAGCACCAGTGCCTAAGGCCCAATTTTTCTGCCCCTGTCTAACAGGGGCGTGTAATTACAATTTTTGAAGCAATACTTTGCAGCAGGGCTCGTTCCTGCGTTCCAACTAGAGTGTCTGTGAGGGGTTGCAGTGTTGTGGCACCAGTGCCTAAGGCCTAATTTTTCAGCTCCTGTTCAACAGGGGCATGTAATTATAATTCTTGATCTAATATTTCACAGCAGGGCCCTGTGAGGGCTTACAGTGTTGTGGCCACAGCAACACCTAAGGCCCAAATTTCTGCTGAGTATATAGGGCAGGACCCTACTTTCAAACATCTAACTTACAAACGACTCCTACTTGCAAACGGAAGGAGACAACAGGAAGTGAGATGAAATCTACCCCTAGGAAGGGAAATTCTCTCCTGTAAGAGTTAATATGGGAAAACAATTTCTCCTTTCCACTGATGCTTTCCAATCCTTGTTCCACAAAAAAACCCAAATTTTCAAAAAACATTTTTCATTGGGACAAAAAAGTGAGGTGAAATCTTCTGAAGAGGAGGAAAGACAGCAAAACAAATGTCACAGGGGTGATAACCCTTCCCTATGTTTTCCAAAAAGCTTAAAAAAGATTTTTTGGCTGGAGCTAAACACGTTAAAAATGTACCCGTTCAAAATTACAAAGAGATTCTACTTAAGAACAAACCTACAGTCCCTGTCTTGTTTGCACCGCCTGTATACTGCTGTTCAGAGTATATAGGGCCTGGTGGCCCCACACCTTTCCTTATTTTAATTTGGGTGCGGGGTTCCCCTTAATATCCATACAAGACCCAAAGGGCCTGGTAATGGACTGGGGGGTACCCATGCCGTTTGTCTCACTGATTTTCATCCATATTGCCATGACCCGACATGACATTAAACCCGCAAGCAGTTTTAAATGAGATTTTTTCCTTTAAAAATGACATTTGGTGCAGGGACTGTTCTAAACATGGGAAACACGCGTCACTTTACAGGCATACTATAGACACCCCCCAGGTACGATATTTAAAGGAATATTTCACTTTTTTTTTTTTACTTTAAGCATCATTAAAATCACTGCTCCCGAAAAAACGGCCGTTTTTAAAAGTTTTTTTTGCATTGATACATGTCCCCTGGGGTAGGACCCGGGTCCCCAAACCCTTTTTAGGACAATACCATGCAAATTAGCCTTTAAAATGAGCACTTTTGATTTCGAACGTTCGAGTCCCATAGACGTCAATGGGGTTCTAACGTTCGTGCGAACTTTCGGTCCGTTCGCGGGTTCTGGTGCGAACCGAACCGGGGGGTGTTCGGCTCATCCCTAATATCCAGAGACAATACCCGAAATCTGAACAGAGGAGTGTGTATAGGTGTAGATAATCATCCGATAACAGCTCTCAGCCTGGAGCAGTAAAATTTTGTGCATTTTGTTTACATGCTCCAAACAGCATATGATCAGTTTGTATATCATTCAGAATACTGTTCAAACTAAATTAAAGTGGAGTTCCACCCAAAAATGGAACTTCCACTTTTTGGAATCCTCCCCCCCTCCGGTGTCACATTTGGCACCTTTCAGGGGGGAGGAGGGAGCAGATACCTGTCTAATACAGGTATTTGCTCCCTCCTCCCCCCTGAAAGGTGCCAAATGTGACACCGGAGGGGGGAGGATTCCAAAAAGTGAAAGTTCCATGGCGGCGGCGGCAGCAGCCGAGAGCCGAAGGACGGATCGGCTTCGGCTGTCGACACCGCGGGCTCCCTGGACAGGCAAGTGTCCATATATTAAAAGTCAGCAGCTGCAGTATTTGTAGCTGCTGGCTTTTAATATTTTTTTTTCAGCAAAGCTCTGCTTTAAAGTGTATCTAACCCCAACAGCAAAACTGTAATATATTGTACCTTACATTACACGTCCTTGGTTGTGGTGGTTGTAATAATGTTTAATTTTAAGGCGAAGTACATTTTTTGCAAATACAGAAAAATACCTGTAGATTTTGTCAGAAATCCAGTGTTCTTGTAACGTCTTGTGGACTGAACTAAAATCTCAAACAATGTTATCAGCTCTCTCAGCTATATTTTGTGAACTACAAAGCAACACCTCTCTGTGTAACAAAGATGAGGAGAGCAGGAGGAATTTTGTACTAGAGAGCAGGAGAACAGATTGTGACAACACTGCTTCTTTATTGATACAATACAGTGAATGAATATTGTCACTTTAGAACAGGAAGTGTGTTTTTGGCAGAATCACCCATGAAACTTAAGGAAGTTGTTGTTTAAATGTTACAAAGAATTTAACGGAATATGTAAAAAGGAAATCAAGGATGCAAAAATTCTAAACGAACGACAGATTGCAAAAGATAGTAGGACAAACCCCAAAAAATTCTTCAAATATATTAATAGTAAAAAGGTCAGGTCTGAGCATGTAAGCCCTTTACAAAATAATCTAGAGTGGGTGACTGGGGACAAAAAGAAGGCAAATTTATTAAATACTTTTTTCAGCTCTGTGTATACAAAAGAGCATGGGGAAGCTCATGTCCATAATGGGGGTGGTAGTGACACAGCTCCGAATGATCCACAATGGCTCAAAAGTGATATGGTCCAGAAATATTTAGACACAATAAAGGTGGATAAAGCACCTGGACCTGATGGCTTCCACCCACGGATCCTAAAAGAATTGAGCTCTGTAATTTCAAAGCCATTGTATCTAATTTTTAGGGACTCATTAATGATGGGAATAGTACCACTGGATTGGCGCAGGGTGAACGTGGTGCCTATATTTAAAAAGGGATCAAAGTCTTTACCAAGTAACTATAGACCTGTTAGTTTAACTTCTATAGTCGGGAAGATACTGGAGCGTTTAATAAAAGACCACATAGATGAGTTCTTGCTGGAAAATTTTTTTTAAGCAACGGACAGCATGGATTCATGAAAGACTGAAGTTGTCAGACAAACCTGATTTCTTTTTATGAAGAGGTAAGTAAAACCTTGGACAGAGGGGTGGCTGTGGACGTGGTATACATGGATTTTGCAAAAGCGTTCGACACAATTCCCCACACGTGGCTCATGTGTAAGGTAAAGTCTACAGGCCTGGAAATATCAGTTTGTTAATGGATAGAAAACTGGCTAAAAGACAGAATTCAGAGAGTAGTAGTGGTTAATGATTCTTACTCTGAATGGTCTAAGGTTATCAGTGGTGCACCCCAAGGTTCAGTGCTGCGACCCTTACTTTTTAATACCTTTATAAATGATGTTGGGTCTTGGATCAAAAGTAACATTTCTGTCTTTGCAGATGACACCAAGCTATGCAGTGGAATACAGTCCTTACAGGATGTCTCCAATTTACAAGCCGACCTCAATTAGACCATAGTCTAATTGGGCGACTATGTGGCAGATGAGGTTTAATGTTGAGAAATGTAAAGTTATGCACTTGAGGGCAAAGAATATGCATGCATCATACATACTAGGAGAAGTACAACTGGGGGAATCCATGGTGGAGAAGGATCTGGGGGTTTTGGTAGATCATAAGCTCAATAATAGCATGCAATGCCAAGCTGCGGTTTCCAAAGCGAGCAAAGTCATTTCTTGTATTTTGCCCCTGTTCAAATCATTAGTAAAACCTCATCTGGAATATGCAGTTCAGTTTTGGTCACCAGTTCTCAAAAAGGATATCGGGGAACTGGAGAAAGTGGAGAGAAGGGCAACCAAACTGATAAGAGGCATGGAGGAGCTCGGCTATGAGGAAAGATTAGAGGAACTGAATTTATTCACTCTTGAGAAGAGGAGAATAAGGGGGATATGATCAACATGTTAAAATATATAAGGGGTCCATATAGTGAACTTGGTGTTGAGTTATTCTCTTTACGGTCAACCCAGAGGACACGGGGGCACTCTTTACATCTAGAGGAAAAGAGATTTCATCTCCAAATACGCAAAGGTTTCTTCACAGTAAGAGCTGTGAAAATGTGGAATAGACTCCCTCCAGAGGTGGTTCTGGCCAGCTCAGTAACTTTTTCCCCTGCTGTAGCAAATTGGAGCATGCTCTGCTGGGGTTTTTTGTCTTCCTCTGGATCAAATAAGGGTATAAAATTGGGTACGGTATATTGGATTGTACGATATTTTTTATTTTATTTATTGTTTTTAAGGTTGAACTGGATGGACTTGTGTCATGTAACTATGTAACTATGTAAAATAAAACCTGACAATTTTAACTAATGCAGCTACCACATCCAAGAAGTGCTAAACTCAATATATTACATTGAATTTTTTAGAGATACATTTTACACTGGGTTCTGACCCCCCCCCCCCAAGAGTAAATTTATTCTTCTAATGGGGCGTACACACGGTCGGACTTTTCAGCTACAAAAGTCCGACAGCCTGTCCGACAGACTTCCGGCGGACTTTCGGCGGACTTGCGGCAGACTTTCTAACGAACGGACTTGCCTACACACGACCACACAAAAGTTCGACAGCCTAGTACGCGGTGACGTACACCAAGTCCGGCGAGACTATAAAACGGAAGTTCAATAGCCCGTACGACACCCTTTGGGCTCCTTCTGCTAATCTCGTGTTTATCTCGTGTTAGTAGAAGTTTGGTGAGAGACGATTCGCGCTTGTGAGACTCGTATTTTTCAGTTAGTTTTAACTGTTGTTCAGTCTGTGCTTGTGAGGTTTGTATCTGCTTTTCAGTGCGTTTGGTCAGTTGACATTGAGAAATCTTTGTTTTATTGTCCGCTCGTTCCTGATTTTCAGGTCGCTCTTCACAGGCCTTGCTGTTCTTCAGTGTGTTCTGTTTAGTGCGTTCTGACCAGCCGACCGTTTTGAAGCCATGTTACCTGTACGTACTCGTCGTCGAGCTTGTGCATTGTATGTGTTTGGTGCTGTAGTTTATTCTTCAGACCAAGACCAGTCCATGAACAGGGCGAGGAGGAGTTCATGGACCAAGAATTGGTTGCTCCAGCGTGACCAGTTCTGTCACATGCCATTGCTCCGTGAGATCCGTGAGAATAATCCTGAGGATTTCAGGAACTTTCTCCGGGTGACAGACCCCGTTTTTGACCGTTTGGTGGCTTTGCTGACCCCCTATATCAGCAGAGGCAAGCCATCACTCCGGAGCAGAGGCTAGTTGCCACGTTGCGGTACTTGGCGACAGGGAGAAGCCTGCAGGA
Source organism: Lithobates septentrionalis (assembly GCA_037952835.1). Taxonomy (NCBI): domain Eukaryota; kingdom Metazoa; phylum Chordata; class Amphibia; order Anura; family Ranidae; genus Lithobates; species Lithobates septentrionalis. The sequence goes on along the minus strand of JBBDGP010001501.1, from coordinate 168,093 downwards.
CCTCAAGTTCTCGACAGGCATCTCCCCCCAGGCTCTGGGGATCATTATCCCAGAGACCTGTTCTGCCATCATACAGGTCCTGCAGAAGGACTATATTAAGGTAAGATATTTTTCTTTTATTAGCATCACATGTTCTTTTATGTAATCTTTGATAATGTAATGTATTTCTTGCCTCAAACACTACTTACCATCATTGCAATATAGTGTGAATGTCCCCTTTTTCTCCTCACACATGCTGGATTTTTTTCCTGTTCTTTTTTGTCATGCATGTATATTTGCCTTCAATAACCTCCCCAGCATACAATGCTGGGCACATATCCACCTAGTCTACTCAGTTTGAATGTATTTTGTTTGAGTGTATTTAGTGTGCTTATAATTAGCAATTAGCTTGATTTCCCACCCCCCCCCACCTAAACTCAATCCAAATAGTGTGCTTATAATTAGCAATTAGCTTGATTTCCCAACCCCCCCCCCCCCCCCACCTAAACTCAATCCAAATAGTGTGCTTATAATTAGCAATTAGCTTGATTTCCCAACCCCCCCCTCACCTAAACTCAATCCAAATAGTGTGCTTATAATTAGCAATTAGCTTGATTTCCCAACCCCCCCCCCCTCACCTAAACTCAATCCAAATAGTGTGCTTATAATTAGCAATTAGCTTGATTTCCCAACCCCCCCCCCCCACCTAAACTCAATCCAAATAGTGTGCTTATAATTAGCAATAAGCTTGATTTCCCAACCCCCCCCCCCCCACCCCCCTAATAATTTGCTAGGATGTTCTGTGGTGTTGATTTGTAAAAAGCAAATATATGTTGCACTTTGCAAAATGCATGTGCACTCTACAAGTGCATTTGTTCCAGTGCTTTAGTAAATGAGCAGAAGCTCTGCTGATTTCCATCATCAAATCATATGCAAGCCACAAAGTGTTTTCATTAATTGCCCTTGCATGTGATTGTGTACTCCTTGCAACATGACTGCCTTTTTACCTTACCTCATTTACTTTAAGCTGGGGAGCAACTGCACTTGCAGAGTGCGACAACTGCAGTCTTGTAGCCTTTTTAGTCCATAAATCCCTGCGTGTCCTAAAAGTAATATTTTTTTGGGATTTCACAACCCCCTAAAATGTAATCAATGTTCCATCAGAGGGGGTGAGCAATCTGATAAGTGTGCCTTTCCATATTATTTCTTCCAGAAGATTTAAATTATTTAATGTTATACTGATGCTGGGGAATAATGTTTTTAATTGTATAATTTTCTTGCAATGTTATCTTCAAAATTACTGATTTTGGTTTTCTTGTTTGATTCCCCAGTTTCCTTCAACGCCACAGGAATGGCAGACTGTGGCATCCCATTTTGCCACCCGTTGGGACTTTCCCAATTGTGGAGGGGCTATAGATGGGAAACATGTCCACATCGTGCCACCACCCCATTCGGGGTCATACTATTTTAATTATAAGGGGTTCCACAGTATTGTTTTAATGGCGGTGGTGTCGGCACACTATGAATTTTTATATGTCGGATGGAGGAGTATTTGCCCAGACGGAGTTCTGCCAGCGTCTCCAGAGTGGTGGCCTGGGATTGCCACCTGATGCGGATAACGTGGAAGGACTCCGCTTTGTCTTCATTGCCGATGAAGCCTTCGCTCTGAGCAAGCACCTCATGAGGCCATTCCCCCAAAGAACCCTCACCCCGGAGAGGAGGGTTTTTAATTTCCGGCTGGCCAGAGCTAGAAGAGTGGTTGAGAATGCGTTTGGGATTCTGGCCAGCCGGTTCCGCCTGTTTCAAACCTCCATTAATTTGGCGGAATACAAACTTAATTTTATCATTTTATCATGCTGCATCCTGCACAACTTTTTACACAAACATTCTCCTAATTATATGGTACCAGTTGGGCCTGAGGCCGGACTTATCGATGACAATCTTACGGGCCTGGATACTGTCCGTACTGGCTTGGCCCCCCAAAGTGCCCGTCAAGTTAGACAGCAATATGTTAATTATTTTATGGGTAGGGGGGCCATTGCAATGGGCCAGGATATCTAAATATTTTAAATAAAAAAAATCTTGATGAAATCTTGAATTATATTTATTGCTTGCCTTTCTTTTGGGCTTTCTCCTAGGTTATGGTCGAGCAGTTGTAGTGCCAACTGTATTTTACTTTTAAATTTCTAAATAAGCTCCATTGCCACTGTAAACAACTTTTTTCAATTTATAACCAAACTGATACTGAGCATTGAAATAACAAACCACACATTTATTTAATTCCTAAGCAGATGTTTTTAATCGTTGTTATGCATTCAGTTATGCATTTAGTATAAAATGTTCCTAGCCAAAAATATAATGATATATTACTAATTTTCGAATAATATAATTATAGTTAAATATTTTTACATAATCAAAAATACAATTTTTTGGGCATTTTGATTTTAGCAAACAGGCCTTTATTTTTGTTTTTTTGTTTTGTTAAAATCCTTATTTTTTTGGTTTTTTAAAATCCTTTTTTTTTTTTTTTTGGTTTTTTAAAATACTTTTTTTTTTTTTTTTTGTTTTTTTTTAAATCCTTTTTTTTTTTTTGGTTTTTTAAAATACTTTTTTTTTTTTTGTTTTTTTTAAAATCCTTTTTTTTTTTTTTTTTGGATTTTTTAGGTATTTTCTCAAAACGGGCCTCCTTTTTTAAATGATGTTAAACAGCCATATAATTTAACAGAAAATAATAAAGAGAAGGCCCAGAATGGGGTCAGCAAACCAGGAAATGAAGTTTTGGGGTTTCAAAAAGGGCATTTAGATTCGACCCAAAACATCAATCATGTCCTTCATTTCCTGCTGCAGACGATCCAGCCGATTACGCATTTGATCGATCTCCCCATTCCAGGCCATTATTTGAGCAATTAGCCGTTGGGCACTGTCTGTGGTGAAATAGTCACTTGTTGGACCTAAAGTGGAATGAAAAAAAAGATGTGTTTAGAAATATGCACACATACATAGTTTACCTTACCATAAAGCTGGTGTCTCAGACACTGACCTGGTGGGGTGCCCATGTCGCATAATTCCTGAACATCCTCGGGGGTGGCGCTGTTGCTTGACTCAAGCACAACCAGATCACCTAAAATAGAGTAGAAAAATTACATAAAAGAAAAGGCAGCCATGCATAGATTACCGTAAGCTGGTGTGTCAGACACTCACCTGGTGGGGTGCCCATGTCGCCCACCTCTCCTTCCTCCACATCCTCAGTGGGGCTTGGGCTGATTTCCCAAGTATGTTCTTTTGCTTGGGGGGGACTGTGTTCTTCTTGTTGGCTGAGTGATTTTTCCCCTATGTGAACCAAAAAATTAATATACTTAGCACACAGATATTTTAGTACATAGTAATCTTCAAACATTTGTAGTGAAGTGGTGTACAAATGGTCTGTTTGTGTAGAGTTCCTAGTTGACATAAATATTTAAATTTCTAAAGACATATCGGATAGATAGATATCTAGATATCAATATCTAAATATAGTTACTAATCTTTTGATCTCTCTCTCTCTATATCTATAACTAAATATAAATGTAAATATCAAACAAAATCTAAATAAAAAAAAAAATATATAAATTAAAATATTAAAAAAGAATTTAATAAATTTCTATATCTATCTATATCTATATATCTACATCTACCTATATATATCTATCTATCTATCTATCTATCTATATCTATATATCTACATCTACCTATATATATATATATATATATATATATATATATATATATATATATATATATATATATATATATATATATATATATATATATATATACACATATATATATATATATATACATATATATATATATACATACATATATATATATATATATATATATATATATATATATATAGATATACATATATATATATAATACATACATACAGTGCCTTGCGAAAGTATTCGGCCCCCTTGAACTTTTCAACCTTTTGCCACATTTCAGGCTTCAAACATAAAGATATAAAATTTTTATTTTTTGTGAAGAATCACCAACAAGTGGGACACAATTGTGAAGTGGAACGAAATCTATTGGATTGTTGAAACTTTTTTAACTAATAAAAAAATGAAAAGTGGGGCGTGCAAAATTATTCGGCCCCCTTGCGTTAATACTTTGTAGAGCCACCTTTTGCTGCGATTACAGCTGCAAGTCGCTTGGGGTATGTCTCTATCAGTTTTGCACATCGAGAGACTGAAATTCTTGCCCATTCTTCCTTGCAAAACAGCTCGAGCTCAGTGAGGTTGGATGGAGAGCGTTTGTGAACAGCAGTTTTCAGCTCTTTCCACAGATTCTCGATTGGATTCAGGTCTGGACTTTGACTTGGCCATTCTAACACCTGGATACGTTTATTTCTGAACCATTCCTTTGTAGATTTTGCTGTATGTTTGGGATCATTGTCTTGTTGGAAGATAAATCTCTGTCCCAGTTTCAGGTCTTTTGCAGACTCCAACAGGTTTTCATCCAGAATGGTCCTGTATTTGGCTGCATCCATCTTCCCCTCAATTTTAACCATCTTCCCTGTCCCTGCTGAAGAAAAGCAGGCCCAAACCATGATGCTGCCACCACCATGTTTGACAGTGGGGATGGTGTGTTGAGTGTGATGAGCTGTGTTGCTTTTACGCCAAACATATCGTTTTGCATTGTGGACAAAAAGTTTGATTTTGGTTTCATCGGACCAGAGCACCTTCTTCCACATGTTTGGTGTGTCTCCCAGGTGGCTTGTGGCAAACTTTAGACGAGACTTTTTATGGATATCTTTGAGAAATGGCTTTCTTCTTGCCACTCTTCCATAAAGGCCAGATTTGTGCAGTGTACGACTGATTGTTGTCCTATGGACAGACTCTCCCACCTCAGCTGTAGTTCTCTGCAGTTCATCCAGAGTGATCATGGGCCTCTTGGCTGCATCTCTGATCAGTCTTCTCCTTGTCTGAGCTGAAAGTTTAGAGGGACAGCCAGGTCTTGGTAGATTTGCAGTGGTCTGATACTCCTTCCATTTCAAAATGATCGCTTGCACAGTGCTCCTTGGGATGTTTAAAGCTTGGGAAATCTTTTTGTATCCAAATCCGGCTTTAAACTTCTCCACAACAGTATTACGAACCTGCCTGGTGTGTTCCTTGGTCTTCATGATGCTCTCTGCGCTTTCAACAGAACCCTGAGACTATCACAGAGCAGGTGCATTTATACAGAGACTTGATTACACACAGGTGGATTCTATTTATCACCATCAGTCATTTAGGACAACATTGGATCATTCAGAGATCCTCGCTGAACTTCTGGAGTGAGTTTTCTGCACTGAAAGTAAAGGGGCCGAATAATTTTGCACGTACCACTTTTCAGTTTTTTATTTGCTAAAAAAGTTAAAAATATCCAATAGATTTCGTTCCACTTCACAATTGTGTCCCACTTGTTGGTGATTCTTCACAAAAAATTAAAATTTTATATCTTTATGTTTGAAGCCTGAAATGTGGCAAAAGGTTGAAAAGTTCAAGGGGGCCGAATACTTTTGCAAGGCACTGTATATATATATATATATATATATATATATATATATATATATAGATATACATACATACATATATATATATATATATATATATATATATATATATATATATATATATATATATAGATATATATATATATATATAGATATATCTATATATATATATAGATATATCTATATATATATATATAGATATATCTATATATATATATATATAGATATATCTATATATATATATATATAGATACACTACCGTTCAAAAGTTTGGGGTCACATTGAAATGTCCTTATTTTTGAAGGAAAAGCACTGTACTTTTAAATGAAGCTAACTTTAAACTAGTCCTAACTTTAAACAAATATACTCTATACATTGCTAATGTGGTAAATGACTATTCTAACTGCAAATGTCTAGTTTTTGGTGCAATATCTACATAGGTGTATAGAGGCCCATTTCCAGCAACTATCACTCCAGTGTTCTAATGGTACAATGTGTTTGCTCATTGGCTCAGAAGGCTAATTGATGATTAGCAAACCCTTGTGCAATCATGTTCACACATCTAAAAACAGTCTAGCTCCTTCCAGAAGCTACAAAACTGACCTTCCTGTGAGCAGATTGAGTTTCTGGAGCATCACATTTGTGGGGTCAATTAAACGCTCAAAATGGCCAGAAAAAGAGAACTTTCATCTGAAACTCGACAGTCTATTCTTGTTCTTAGAAATGAAGGCTATTCCATGCGAGAAATTGCAAAGAAATTGAAGATTTCCTACAACGGTGTGTACTACTCCCTTCAGAGGACAGCACAAACAGGCTCTAACCAGAGTAGAAAAAGAAGTGGGAGGCCGCGTTGCACAACTAAGCAAGAAGATAAGCACATTAGAGTCTCTAGTTTGAGAAACAGACGCCTCACAGGTCCCCAACTGGCATCTTCATTAAATAGTACCCGCAAAACACCAGTGTCAACATCTACAGTGAAGAGGCGGCTGCGGGATTTTGGGCTTCAGGGCAGAGTGGCAAAGAAAAAGCCATATCTGAGACTGGCCAATAAAAGAAAAAGATTAAGATGGGCAAAAGAACACAGACATTGGACAGAGGAAGACTGGAAAAAAGTGTTGTGGACGGATGAATCCAAGTTTGAGGTGTTTGGATCACAAAGAAGAACGTTTGTGAGACGCAGAACAAATGAAAAGATGCTGGAAGAATGCCTGACGCCATCTGTTAAGCATGGTGGAGGTAATGTGATGGTCTGGGGTTGCTTTGGTGCTGGTAAGGTGGGAGCTTTGTACAGGGTAAAAGCTAAGGAAGGCTATCACTCCATTTTGCAACGCCATGCCATACCCAGTGGACAGCGCTTGATTGGAGCCAATTTCATCCTACAACCGGACAATGACCCTAAACACACCTCCAAATTGTGCAAGAACTATTTACAGCAGAAGCAGGCAGCTGGTATTCTATCGGTAATGGAGTGGCCAGCACAGTCACCAGATCTGAACCCCATTGAGCTGTTGTGGGAGCAGCTTGACCGTATGGTACGCCAGAAGTGCCCATCCAACCATTCCAACTTGTGGGAGCTGCTTCTAGAAGCGTGGGGTGCAATTTCTCCAGCTTACCTCAATAAATTAACAGCTAGAATGCCAAAGGTGTGCAATGCTGTAATTGCTGCAAAAGGAGGATTCTTTGATGAAAGCAAAGTTTGATGTAAAAACAATGTTATTTCAAATACAAATCATTATTTCTAACCTTGTCAATGTCTTGACTCTATTTTCTATTCATTTCACAACGTATGGTGGTGAATAAGTGTGACTTTTCATGGAAAACACAAAATTGTTTGGGTGACCCCAAACTTTTGAACGGTAGTGTATATCTATAGATATGTAACGAGGTTTATTAAAAGATCGTTTGAAACGATGAGAAAAAAAATCGTATAGGAATGAAAAGCACATGGAGCAGTATACAAGGTAATAAACACAAGATAAAAACACGACAAGTACTTACTTTTTTTCAGCACTTTACGGATCCGTCTGTACTGATCCGGCTCGCTGATTTTGAGGTCGGACCATCTTTTTCTAATTTGATCCTTGGAGCGCTGTACCCCAAAATAAGCCTGCAAAGTCTTCACCACCTTCGACATTATTTTGGCTTTGCGCAAATTTGGCCGGGCGTACGGCCCATACTTCCCATCATAATCCTTTTTTTTAAGAATGGCCACCATTTCCACCATCTCTTTAAAGGACATATTGGAGGCCTTAAATCTAGGCATCACAGATCTTGACGTTCCGGCCTCCGGGCTTTCTTCGCTACCTGAGGTAGTACGCACCTGATGTGTCTCTGCCATTATTCACCCCACTACGCGCCGTAAATAAAAATGGGCAGATAACATGAGTTAAAATCGAACGTCAGGGGCGGGCGACGCAGGCGGAAGTTTCACACATGCGTAGTGTATAAAGAGGGGCCTTGTGCACGTGTCGTACGTACGTTCTGTGCGTAGAATTAGGGGGCGGAGAACATGAGTTAAAATTGAACGTCAGGGGCGGGCGACGCAGGCGGAGTTTCACACATGCGTAGTGTATAAAGAGGGGCCTTGTGCACGTGTCGTACGTACGTTCTGTGCGTAGAGTCAAGGGCGGGTTATATGCGTAACCAAAAAGAACGTCAGGGGCGGGCCAAGTAGGCGTAGTATTACGCATGTGCAGTGTATAAAGAGGGGCCTTGTGCACGTGTCGAACGTACGTTCTGTGCGTAGGTGATAGTGGACCGGGACGCTACTAAACGAAGGTAATTTTAAATTTATATTTTTTGGTCAAGACTTTGTAGCAAGCAGCCTATATGGCTTGACAGATTGATGAGGCCTACATAGGGAGAAGATGATGAGGGTTTAGCAGAAACCTAATAAGTGTTTTTTGTCTTGTGACTTTATCTTTTACAGACATTATGAATCCCCTATTTAAGGATCCAGAGTTCCTTTCTGCTTTTATTTCGAAATATAGAGAGATGAGGAATTTGTGGGAGGTGAAACACCCTCAGTATTATGCAAAGCATGTGAGGAAGTCAACGCTGGAGAGACTTCTGTCCTTTGTCCAGGCGACCATCCCGGAAGCAACAATGGAGACATTGCTCAAGAAAATTGGGGTCTTGAGGAATATGTATAAGAGGGAGCATAAGAAGATCCAGGAATCAATGAGATCAGGAGCATCAGCAGATGATGTTTATGTACCCAGGCTGTGGTACTACAATCAACTCCGTTTTCTTGATGACCAGACTGAAGCCAGGGCATCACTTTCAACCCTTCCCTCCACCCTTCCCTCCACCCCAGCAGAGGCTGATGAGGAGCAAGCTGGGTCTTCCATCCTGGATGAACCGGATATGACCATCTGGAGTCAGGTAAATTAGTTTAACCAATATTTACTGTACTAATATTAATGATGTTAACTGGATGTTATAATTGTCTCAAAGAATTTTGCCCTCAAAATTGTGTATACATATCAATTGACAGGAGTGGCTAAATATGTTTGGCACCTGCTTGAAAAAATTAGGGTGTCTGATTAGACTGTTTTATTAAAGAGATGTATTCACATTGAATTTGCTAGTCATGAGAAGCAAATTGTGTGTCATTGATGAACCCCAAAAAATATACTAAAACTATGTCCTTTTTTTATACACAGGATGAGTCCATCCAGGAGGAATGTGTGGAAAGTGGCAGGCAGGAGGAGACCGGGCCCATGGACAGCCTGGAGGAGGCCGGATTCTCCATCATCCTGGAGGAGGCTGGGCCCAGTGTCAGGCAGGAGGTGGCTGGTCCCAGTGAGGTGGCTGGGCCAAGTGAGGTGGCTGGTCCCAGTGAGGTGGCTGGGCCCAGTAGGAGCCTGACCCAATCACAAGTGCCTCCCCTCCACCTTCCCAAAAAAAGGGCCAGGAAGGGGACGGTCACACAGGAGGCATCCCTGCGCCTCATGCAAGAGGCCACCCGTTTTTTGAGGAGCCCCCCCGAAGCGGAAGAGTCCTATGGCTGCTATTTAGCCAGCAGGCTTCTTCAAATGGATTGGGAGCAGCGCCTCATTTGCGAGCGACTATTTGGGGAAACAATCCAGAAGGGGCTGCAGGGCACGCTAACACGAAACGCCCAACTACATGAGGCAGCCCCCCTCCTCCTCCTCCTCCTCCTGCCACAACTGAAACACCAGAGCCACAGCCTCCAAAGAAGGCTACAGGGAAGGCTGCAGGGAAGGCTGCAGGGCAGCGTGGAGGAAAGGCTGCAGGGAAGATAAGAAAGTGATGACCTGGGTTCAGTCTGGTCTGACAGAAGACGCAGGCTGTTGTAGTACCACAGTCTGGGGACATCTATATCATCTGCTGGTGCTGTTGATCTCTGGGATTCTTGGACCAGATTGTGCTCCCTCTTATATGGACTCCTCAAGATCCCAATTTTCTTGTACACTGACTTTTTCCAGCGTTGACTTCCTCTTTATTTTATTTTGATCATGAATAAATGGATCTTTTTTGGGTTTATGAAAAGACTTTGTGTTTTCTTTTAAATCATTGATTTTACACACAATGTTAAATTAACAAGGGACAACAATCTCATTGAGTTTGCAAAAACACACCAAAAATACATTAATAATGTTAATAATGTTCGAGTGGTAAGTCTTGAAAAAAAAAAAGATACATAACCAAAAACGGTTCTTTGGGTTAACTTTATATAAAAAAAATTAAAAATTCACTATAAAAACAAAACTATAATAAAGGGTTCTTTGTGGTAACTTTACAAACCTAAAAAAATAAATAAAAAAAAAATAAATAAAAATGGGTTCTTTGTGGTAACTTTACAAACACAAAAAAAACAAAAAAAAAATATAGAGATAAACATATAAAAAAGTTCAACAACAATCATAAAATAAATATCTGGATAAAAATTACAAGAAAAGATGACTCCACCAAAAAATAAAATAAAAAAAGCGTAAAAAGTATTATTAGTATGGAAACATTGTTTTTAAAAAGCATACTATATCATTCATGAGATCAAAGAGAAAAAGAATCCAGAAATCAGTTTGGGAGAACTCTGTTTGAATATGAACAGCAAAACACCTTCGTTCTTTATAGCATTCGTAAAGAAGACATTAAATGCGCTGCATTCAACGATCACAGATTTTGCAGCGTGAGGAATGTGCTACCTACAATACGAACACTAGTTTTACTAGACCGAGTGCTTCTGTTTAGTTTTTGCTTATGAGCATGCGTCGTTTTTTTGTCCGTCGGACTAGCACACAGACGAGCGGATTTCGGGGTCCGTCGTAGTTACGACGTAAAGATTTGAAGCATGTTTCAAATCTAAAGTCCGTCGGATTTGAGGCTAAAAAAGTCAGTTGAAAGTCCGGAGAAGCCCACACACGATCGGATTACCAGCCAGCTTTAGTCCGTCAGCGTCCGTTGGACTTTTGTAGACGAAAAGTCCGACCGTGTGTACGCCCCATTAGGGCATACATTTAACAAAGTTCATTAGTATTTTGTTTGTTTTTTTTGTTCTTTTAATAAAGTGGTTGTTATATTGATATACCAATTTTTTAAGTCTGGCAGAACCCAGTCCTGGATCCTGGGACAAACATACAACCCCACCCACGCACAATTATATGTCTTCAGTCTAATGTAAAGAAATGCTTATTTTTGGCCATTCATTTTCACAATGGCATTAAGAAACATGTCAGACATACATTCCCAGTGATGCATTCTAATGTGACCGACACTGCTTGTATTTGTCTACAAGCTTATTTATTTTTCTAGCTGCAGTCTAGTTTTTACAGAACTGTTGAGTACTGTAGATACTCACCACATTGTCATTTCCTCAGCTGTAAATGGTGCATGAGGAAAGGAATAAAAAAAAAAAATGCTGTCAAAATATACATTTTTTACTGATGATTTGACTAAATTTCAACCAGGAGAGCAGTTATTATTAGACCTCCAAGGCAGCCAGAGCAAATTAGATTAAAAAAATTAAGAAATTTTGTACTCAATCTTTTCATATTTTTTCAAAAGGAAAGGACACCTGTGGTCCAACTGAAACTGATGGTTGCATTTTATACTGCCATGACCTCAATCAAATTAGGGTCCCTCAAGGTTAGGGAACTTAATACGCCACAAAAACAACGTACAGGTCCTGTATAGCATGCATAAATAACGTGTTCACATTCTTTTCTTATAAGAGACACATTTTAAAGCGTCCTCTGTCCCGACCATGCCTACCCGCCATTATGTCAATTGGCACTTCTGCAATAACACAACCAGCAAATCAAAAGGTGCGGCCATAGGTTTGTATGCCTCTCTCCCAATCTCAGATGTCCAGGAGATTAGTGACCCAGGAGGTAGATTCCTAATGCTCAAATGTAAAATTTACAACAAACCATTTAATTGATTAATGCATAAGCTCACAATCAAGGTCAGGTCACTATGTTGCTAGCTCTTTTGAGACTGCTGAACCTACTTAAGGGGAGAATAGTCCATGGGGGAGACATGAATATATTGCTCAACCCATCTTTACACACTACGTCTCCTCCTGGTTTCTTCCTAGCCCAACTTTGTCGACTCAAACGTCGACTACATTCATTCCAACTAGTAAACGTATACCCTACTGAGCAGGACTACACTTGGCAGTCTTTAACTCACTCCACAGATAGTTGGATATACTAGTTCCTAGTCTTCTATTGTTTACTCAGCTGGCGACCCCAAGCATCCATTGGCTCTCAACTCTGGTCGGATCACTTTCCAATTTTCTTCTTCTCACTCACTTTGCCACACTCCTCTTAACTGACAGCCTCATGGAGGCTAAATGAAGCCCTACTAAAAGATGTGCAGACTCGCATGGCAGGCCTACGAATGGTTTCTTACTTTCTATCTGATCATGTTTCAGACACAACATCACAAACCATTAAATGGGAGGCCCTGAAATGCGCTATTTAGAGGGACCCTTACAGAAAAGGGCTCCCGGTTGAAAAAAAAAGAGCGCTCCTCTGACATTAGGAAAATCTTGCAGGAGATCCACACACTGGAGCTCCATCACAAACATACCTCTGATGTGGACTCTTTCCATCAGTTGGAACGGAAACTGCACATGCCTGAAACTATCGCTTTGGCGTCCTATGATTATCACACACCTCTTTATAATGTCTCTAATCCCCTTATGGCCCACTGAAACTTAGAGTCACGCTCAACTGTCTCAATACATTTTGGAAAAGGCCCTTCCCAGAATAGATCAAACTATTGCTATTTATTCCGACCGATCCATTCACCACTAAAAAAATCCTGCACACGATTACATAGTTACATAGTAGGTGAAGTTGAAAAAAGACACAAGTCCATCAAGTCCAACCTATGTGTGTGATTATGTGTCAGTATTACATTACATATCCCTGTATATTGCGGTCATTCAAAGCACTTCCATCAGGCAAAAGTCCAGGCCCAGGCAGCTTCTCAAATGCATTCTATAAGCAGTTCCACAACGCTCCAACTCCTATTTTGAATACTACTTTTAACTCCGTCTCTAAATCGTGCTCCTTTTCCTCATCAATTGCAGTAAGCTCACATCACCCTTATACCCAAAAGACCAGAAAGTTCCGACTCAATGCTCAAGCTATTGCCCAATTTCCTTTATCAACTTTGACCTCAAAATCTACCCCAAAATATTATTAGAGAACAGGGTCCAGTCTGTCCAGGTCCCCCCGATGCCTTCTTTCCTTAAATGCCGAAAAAAGGCAAAAAATCACCTTGACTGGGCATTCTTGCATGCTGCCCTTGAGCAAATCCGGATTCATACATAAAATCATGGCCCTTTACTCCTGCCCAACGGCTCGCTTTAGGGTGAATGGCCTACTATCAGCCCTGGTCCATACCTCCAAGGAAACATGCCAGGGATGCCTCCTTTCTCTGCTCCTCTACATAATAGCAATGGAGTACCTAGTGAATGCTTTGAGGGCCAATGACTCGATACAAGGGGTATAGGTCACGAGCAAGCAATATAAGGTAAGCCTATTCATAGATGATCTCTAATGCCGCGTACACACAATCGGAATTTCCGTCCAAAATAACTTGGATGGTTTTTCAGACGGAATTCCGCTCAAGCTTGCCTTGCATACACACGGTCACACCAAATTCTGACCGTCAAGAATGAGGTGACGTACAACACGTACGACGGGACTAGAAAAGTTCAATACCCAGTGCACCACCCTTTGGGCTCTACTAATCTCATATTAGTAAAAGTTTGGTGAGAGACGATCCGTGCTTTTCAGCTTTCGTGCTTTTCAGTCCATTACTGCTCTTCAGTTTTTGCTTGTGGGTTTGTATCTGGTTTTCAGTGTGTGTAGCCAGTTCGTATCTGTTTTTCAGTGCGTTCTTGACCACTCGTTTCTGAATTTCAGCTCGCTCTTCACAGGCCTTTTTGTTCTTCAGTGCATTCTGTTAGTTTGTTCTGACCAGCCGACCATTTTGAAGCCATGTTGCAGGTACGTGTTCGTCGTAGAGTTCATGCTGTGCGGGGGCTTGGTGTTGGGGTTCTTGCTTTGACCGAAGCCCAGTCCATGAACAGGGTGGGGAGGAGTTCATGGATCAGGAATTGGTTGCTCCAGCGTGACCAATTCTCTCATATGCCTTTGCTGCGTGAGATCCAGGAGAATAACCCTGATGATTTCAGGAATTTTCTCTGGATGAGGGACCCCCTTTTCACCGTCTGTTGGCTTTGCTGTCCCCTTATATTACAAAGCAGGACACCTGCATGCGGCAAGCCATCACTCCGGAGCAGAGGCTAGTCGCCACGTTGCGATACTTGGCGACGGGGAGAAGTCTACAGGACCTCAAGTTCTCTACAGGCATCTCCCCCCAGGCTTTGGGGATCATTATCCCAGAGACCTGTTCTGCCATCATACAGGTCCTGCAGAAGGACTATTTTAGGGTAAGTTTTCTCCTTTAACATCATATTCTATGTATTTATAGTATGCTAATGTATTGTATTTGTTTCATCATTCCCTAATTACCATGATTGTAATATGCTGTAAATGTCCCCTTTGTCCTCATGCATGCTATAAGCTTTAAATGCTCCTTTTTTGTCCTTCATGCATATTTGCCTTCACTAACCTCCCCAGCATGCTATCCTGGGCCCATATACACCTAGCCTAGTCACTTAATGTATTTTGTCAGCTCCATTGTAATGCTTTACCCTAAACACCCCCTAAAATGTGTCCAAATGTTATTTTTGTCCTTAAATTCAGGCAGAGTGCCAGGGGCTTTTTTTTGGGGTCTAAAACTCATTTATAACTCCCCCCTAAAATATTTCCAAAGGGCCATCAGAGGGGGTGAGGAATCTGATAAGTCGACCTTATATTTTTGTCTTTAAATACTTCTTAAAATAAATGTTATACTGATGTTGGCCAAGAATGTTTGTGTCTAATCTGCTTGAAATGTTATGTGCAAAAGTACTAAATTTTTTTTTTCTTTTTTGACTCCACAGTTTCCTTCAACGCCACAGGAATGGCAGACTCGATGGGAAGCACGTCCACATCGTTCCTGCACCCCACTCGTGGTCATACTATTTTAACTATAAGGGGTTTCATAGTATTGTGTTGATGGCGGTGGTGTCAGCGACATACCAGTTTACCTATGTGGACATGGGGAAGAATGGCGGATGGTGGAGTCTTTGCCCAGACCGAGTTCTACTGACGTCTACAGAGTGGTGGCTTGGGATTGCCACCTGCGGAAGAGAATGTGGAAGGACTCCCATTTGTTTTTATGTCTGATGAAGAATTTGGTCTGGGTGATCACCTGATGAGACCATTCCCTTGAAAAAGTCACGTGACCTGTGACGCAACGCATCGGGGGAGGAGCCAGTGACATTAGCCAAAGGTGTATGAATACACGGAGGGGCCGTGAGGAGGAGTGAGCCTGACTGTTATCAACACGCTTGTATATTCCGGGTGCATGTTAGTGCATTCATTTAGCTTACTTAGCCCGTCTTTCTTTCCTCAGCAATATTGCACTATTTTGGTTTCTTTTTTCTCTGTGAACCAAGACCCATGGTCAAGAGATTGGTTTTGTGAGAAGGAATGATAAGGAAAAAGGGGTTATATCAACCCGATTGTTTTCTCAGCAGAGATTGGAGCCAGTTGGATCGGCAGATGTCTGTTAGATCACTACTATCTTATGACTACGTTTTTGTTCCCAGTTTCCTGTTGCTAGGTGGCAACAGCAGTACACAGGACAATTTATAAGACTTCTTTAGAGTTTTGTCGGTTTATGTCTTTATTATAGAAGTTTCCCATAGCATTGCACTGTATATTTACATTACACTATATTCATTTGTGTGAACAGCAGCTTACACTTATTTTTATTCTTATATTTACCGTATATACTTGAGTATAAGTCGAGATTTTGAGCCCTTTTTTTTTGGGCTGAAAGTGCCCCCCTCAACTTATACTCGAGTCACCGCCGTCTGCCTACATGATCAGCGTGTAATGCAGACAGACGGCGGCCAGCGTGTGATATTACCATTCGGCGGCCATTCACTGTTCAAAAGCCGCGCCTCCTCCTCGTCTTTGATAGGCAGAAAACTCCATTTCCCAGCAGTCAGTGTACAGCCTATCACGGACATTCTCTCATCCTCGTCCGTGGTATGAGGATAAGACAATGTCCGTGATAGGCTGACCGCTGACTGCTGGGAAATGGAGTATTTTACCTATCATGGACGAGGAGGAGGCACGGCTTTTGAACAGTAGAAGGGCCGAATGGTATTATCACACGCTGATCAGTGCAGAGCGGCACACGGAGGATGGAGATCGCCAGACGGAGGCATGCACAGGACACAGGTAGGATGCACACATACACAGGGACACATGCACAGGTAGGTGACACATACACAGGGACACATGCACAGGACACAGGGACACATGCACAGGACACAGGTAGGTGACACATGCACAGGACACAGGTAGGTGACACATGCACAGGACACAGGTAGGTGACACATGCACAGGACACATGCACACATACACAGGGACACATGCACAGGACACAGGGAGGTATACAGCTGCAGATGTGCATTGTTGACCCTCTTTTTCCACTTACAGTAGCTGCTGCATTTCTCACTCTCGGCTTATACTCGGGTCAATAAGTTTTTCCCAGTTTTTTGTGGTAAATTAGGGGCCTCGACTTATACTCACATCGACCTATACTCGAGTATATACGGTATTGCTTTTTTTCACGAACATAAAGTGGCACTGTGCTCTAGCATATTGATATCTAGTTTATTTATTTCCCCAGAGGACCCTCACCCTGGAGAAGAGGGATTTTAATTACCGGCTGGCCAGAGCCAGAAGAGTCGTGGAGAATGCCTTTGGGATAATAGCCAGCCGGTTCTGCCTATTTCTTACGGCAATAAATATGGTGGAGTACAAACTTAACCACATAGTTCTAGCATGCTGCATACTTTACAACTTTTTGAAGAGAAATGCTCTGAATTATGTTGCCTTAGCTGGGCCTGAGGCCGGACTTCCAGAAAATCCACTGACAGCCCTGGAAACTGACCGTCCTGGCTTACCCCCCCAAAGCGCCTGTGAAGTGCGTCAGAAATTGCTATTCCAGCAAATTTGTAAATATTTTAGATATAAAAAAAAAAAAAATTTGATCTGATCAAATCTTGATTTTGATTTACTGCTTGTGTTTCTTTTAGCTATCTCCTAGGTTCTCCTAGTGCACTAGTAGTGCCAAGTGTTTTTTTCCATTATTAAATAACACCCATTGTCACTGTAAACACCAACTTAATACAAAAAATGCTATTGAGTAGGGATGAGCTTCGAGTTCGAGTCAAACTCATGTTCGACTCGAACATTGGCTGTTCGCAAGTTCGCCGAACAGCGAACAATTTGCGGTGTTCGCGGCAAATTCGAATGCCGCGGAACACCCTTTAAAAGTCTATGGGAGAAATCAAAAGTGCTAATTTTAAAGGCTTATATGGAAGTTATTGTCATAAAAATTGTTTGGGGACCTGGGTCCTGCCCCAGGGGAAATGGATCAATGCAAAAAAAAGTTTTAAAAACGGCCGTTTTTTCAGGAGCAGTGATTTTAATAATGCTTAAAGTCGAACAATAAAAGTGTAATATCCCTTTAAATTTCGTACCTGGGGGGTGTCTATAGTATTCCTGTAAAGGGGCGCATGTTTCCCGTGTTTAAAACAGTCTGACAGCAAAATGACATTTCGAAGGAAAAAAAGCCATTTAAAACTACCCGCGGCTATTGCATTGCTGACAATACACATAGAAGTTCATTGATAAAAACGGCATGGGAATTCCCCACAGGGCAACCCCGAACCAAAATTTAAAAAAAAAAAAAAACGGCGTGGGGTCCCCCCAAGAATCCATACCAGACTCTTATCCGAGCACGCAACCTGGCAGGCCGCATGAAAAGAGGGGGCGAGAGTGCGGCCCCCCCTCCTGAACCGTACCAGGCCACATGCCCTCAACATTGGGAGGGTGCTTTGGGGTAGCCTCCCAAAACACCTTGTCCCCATGTTGATGAGGACAAGGGCCTCATCCCCACAACCCTGGCCGGTGGTTGTGGGGGTCTGCGGGCGGGGGGCTTATCAGAATCTGGAAGGCCCCTTTAACAAGGGGACCACCAGATCCTGGCCCCCCCTGTGTGAAATGGTAAGGGGGTACTTACCCCTACCATTTCACTAAAAAACTGTCAAAAATGTTAAAAATGACAAGAGACAGTTTTTGACAATTCCTTTATTTAAATGCTTCTTCTTTCTTCCTTCATCTTCTTCTGGTTCTTCTGGCTCTTCTGGTTCTTCCTCCAGCGTTCTCATCCAGCATCTCCTCCGCGGCATCTTCTATCTTCTTCTCATCGGGCCGCTCCGCACCCATGGCATGAGGGGAGGCTCCCGCTCTTCTCTTCATCTTCTTCTTCATCCTCTTCTCTTCTTTCTTCTTCTCTTCTTCATTTTCTTCTCCGGGCCGCTCCTCACCCATGCTGGCATGGAGGGAGGCTCCCGCTGTGTGGCGGCGTCTCCTCATCTGACGGTTCTTAAATAACGGGGGGCGGGGCCACCCGGTGACCCCGCCCCCTCTGACGCACGGGACATGACGGGACTTCCCTGTGGCATTCCCCGTGACGTCATACTTTACAGGCATACTATAAACACCCCCCAGGTACGAAATTTAAAGGGATATTACACTTTTATTGTTTGACTTTAAGCATTATTAAAATCACTGCTCCTGAAAAAACGGCCGTTTTTAAAACTTTTTTTTGCATTGATCCTTGTCCCCTAGGGCAGGACCCAGGTCCCCAAACACTTTTTATGACAATAACTTGCATATAAGCCTTTAAAATTAGCACTTTTAAATATTAATGTTCGTGTCCCATAGACTTTAACGGTGTTCATGTGTTCGAGCGAACTTTTTTCCTGTTCGCATGTTCTGGTGCGAACCGAACAGGGGGGTGTTCGGCTCATCCCTACTATTGAGCATTGAAAGAAGAAGCCACACATTGTTGAGTATAAAACCTTTTACTCCATGCACATTCACATGTGCGTTGTAAAAATTTTTATTTTTTTTTAAGTTTTACCTTGAAAATATGTTTTTAGTACATAAGGCATGTTTCAAAACATAACATACACAACTCAGGAACTTACAAAGTTAAACATTGAAAAAGTGAAGGTATTATCAGACATTATAGTGTCAAAAATGTGTTTAATATTACCTTCATCAGATGGGGTGATGTCCCCCTGTAAAAGCCACATTTTGAAGATGCACACAAATTGGAAGTCAAACTGGGGATTTCCCTCCTGATCCCATGCCTAATGTCAAGATGTGCTATCTTCCATCATGGGGGATCAATGGACGTGTTTTGGGGGTGCAACCGCTTCCTCTCACCTACTTGAGTTACGAGGAAGGGGTTGCACCCACAAATGCGTACATTGATATCCCCTGATGGCAGATAGCAGTTGTTGACACACTGTGTGCATCTTCTTGGCTTTTAAAATGCGTAAAAAAATACAAAAAAATTGGTCCCCAAAAATAGAAAATGGTGACATTTTGTTGTTCTTTAGATTCTTCCTAGTACATCAATCATGTTCTTCAGTTTTTGTTCTATGTCATTTGTTTTTTGCTTGATGAGGTCTAAATCCTGAATACAAAACATTATGTCCCGGATTAGCCTTTGTGCACTGTCAGTCATAAAATGAGTAGATTATTCTTCCACAATATGCACATCACCTAAAAGAAAAAATACACACCATGTATTCTAAATATGCAGGCATACATCTATTAACTGAATCTGTGGTGTCAGACACTCACCTGTTGTGGTGACAATCTCAACCACCTCTCCTTCCTCCACATCCTCAGGTTGTGGTGTCCTCTGTTCCCCTTCTTCATGAGGTGGGGGTTTCCTGGTGTCCTCAGACGTCCGGAGTCTTTTCTCCCCTATGAGAATGAAACAAAAGGTATACTTAGAACACAGATATTTGAGGCCAGAAATAGGAATATGAAACATTGTTTGGAAGTGGGGTACAATTGTCTGTTTTGACAGAGTTCCAAGCTGAAGACATGATTTTTTCATTTACCAAAGCTGGAATATTTACCTTTTTTGGACAAGTTTCACACATGGAGACACCCCAAGTATCCACTGGAGTACCTGTGTGGTTCACCCTAAAGTTTGTTCTTGTGTCCCACACTAGTGCTCCAGAGCCCAGATGTGTAAACAGCTGCTGAGTGTCCTCTCCTTACATTACACTGAATCAAGTTTGCAATTCTTTCTAGTTTCAAACACATCTAGACAACAATGTCCTAAACTTCTTTTAATACAAATTAGCATGACCAAATGTAGTTAACCCTGTATCTGCCCAAAGCATTGTATTTAGTTGGCAAACAAACAATGTTTCCTACGACCGATTACTGTGCCCATGAACATGAAAGTAGCCATTTTAAACTGTACAACAGTAAAGAAAAGCAGATGGAGCAGCATGCAAGTAATAATAATCTGAACACACGACAACTACTTACTTTTTAGAAGCACTTTCTTGATCCTTCTGTACTGATCCTGCTCCCTCAATTTCAGGTCTGACCAGCGTTTCCTTAATTGCTCCTTGGATCGTCGTACCCCAAAATTCCTGTGCAGACTCTTCACAACTTTAGTCATGATCTTGGCCTTTCACACATTTGGGTTTAGGTACGGTCCATACTTCCCTTCATAGTCGGCCCTCTTCAAGATGTCCACCATCTCTACAAAGGCAATATTTGAGGCCTTAAATCTCCTGCGGGATCAGGACGTTTCAGGCTCTGGGCTTTCCTCCTACTCGTTACTGCTATTACGCACCTGCTGTGTCTCTGCCATGTTCCTCTCCCACTGCGCCGAAAGAGAAGGGGCGGGAATATTCGAGAAAGAACATCAAGGGCGGGCGACGCGGGTGGAGTTTCACACATGTGTAGTGTATATAAAGCTAACACGCGTGCGTCGTTTGTACGTTCTGTGAGTGGATGAAGCGCCGAACGTTATAACAAAGGTAACGTTTTAACTTGGGACATCAGTGGCCTATACTGATTCAAGATTGGGGCCTATATTGGGATAAGATTAGGGGAGTTTAGCCTGATATTAGTGTTTTTGTGTTGTATTGTCTTGCAGCAAATATGAAACAATTCAAAGACCCTGAATTTATGGGCCAGTTCATAGACAGATACAGGGATATGAGAAATTTGTGAGAGGTTAAAAACCCCTTATATCGAAAAAAAACAGCGAGGAAGGCATGGCTGGAGAAACTGCTAAAATTTGTGAAGACGCAGGTCCCCGACTCAGACATCGAGTTTGTGGATAAGAAAATTGGTAGCTTGAGAAGCACGTATAGGAAGAAGCTTAATAAGGTCCAGGCTTCCATGAGATCAGGAGCAGCAGCAAAGGATGTGTTTGTACCCAGTCTGTGGTACTACAACAGGATGCGGTTTCTGGAAGACCAGATTGAAGCCAGGGAATCACTTTCTACACTTCCATCCACCCTTCCCTCAACCCCAGCTGAGACTTCCGAGAACCAACCTGGCCCTTCCATCCTGGAAGAAGTTGAGGAGCCCAGCTGGAGCCAGGTATAGTATTTTTGAACATATTTATTGTCCGAAAATTATTGGTGTTGACTAGATGTTATTATTGCTAACAAATAAATGATTAAACAAAAAGTGTTTGCCATATCAATAGACAGTAGGGGCCAAAAATGATTGGGACAAGAATGAAAAATGCTGGGATCAGCCCATGACCCTTAATTGGCTTACCCTGAATGTTCAGGGTATGAATTCCCCCCAAAAAAGGGTCAAGATCTTCAAATATCTAAAACAACAAAAAATAGATATCGCTTGTTTACAAGACACGCATTTTTCTACCACTTCTTGCCCTAAATACTTTGCGGCACACTACCCACAGGTATTTCTGGCTAATGCATCTACTAAACACAGAGGTGTTCTGATCGCCATAAGTAAAACGGTTCCATTTATTTGCAGTAAGCAGATAGCTGACCCAAATGGTAGATATTTAATTTTGCAAGGCACGATTCAGGATAATGAGATAACAATCATGTCCTATTATGCTCCGAATACTAACCCAGGGCCCTTTCTTACCCATGTCTGCTCTCTGTTACGATCTCACCAAAAAGGTACCCTATTGATGGCAGGAGACTCTAATGTAACGTTGAAGCCCTCCCTTGACAAGTACCCACCGGACCATAAACCCCCCTCGGCGGCTGCCAACTCCTTTTTACTGTCCCTACAGAATTCTGATCTAATAGATATATGGCGGGAACTCCATCCCCTAAGTAGGGATTATACCCATTATTCCCATCCTCACCATTCTCACTCTAGGATCGACCATATGTTCGTACTTCGCAAACATCTTCCCTTAATAGAATCAATTTCTATCCTTGCCGCCCCATGGTCATATCACGACCCCATCCTAACGGTTTGTCGTTCTCCCCATGGGTGATGAATGACTCTCTTCTATCACACAAAGAGATTCTTGCTGACATTCATGATGCTTCAGCAGAATATTTTAGAATTAACACAGGATCAGTACCATCCCCAATTACACTGTGGGAAGCGTATAAAGCGGTCCTCAGAGGTCACGTTATTCGTATAGCGTCTAGACGTAAAAAAAGAGAGAGCAAAGGCTCGACAAGAGCTTGAATTAAAATTAGAGACCGCGACCAAGATCTTCAAACTAAAACCTACTCCCACTAATCGCAAACTCTTAGATAAAGCCCGCACAGACTTAGACCTATGCCTGACTGACGAAGCAGAACGAACCCTACGATGGGCCTGACAAAGGTGGTATATTAAAGCGAATAAACCTAATCAAATGCTAGCTAATAGATTACGCACCTTCGCCCAGAAATTTACTCCTATTACTCTTCGCACCCGCCACAATTCCCTAACAGGTAATCCCCAAAAAATCCTGGAGGAATTTAAACATCGCCTCACTAAACTATACTCGGAACCAGATCATCTTTCAACCCAAGGCCTAGATACCTTTCTTAAGAATCTATCATTACCATCCTTGTCTGAAACTCGTACATCCCTGATGGTCTCAGAAGTCCTCCAATGTATTAAGGAGTTGAAGGTGGGCAAGAAGCCGGGCCCAGACGGCTTCACGGCACTTTATTACTGGAAAATGGCAGATGTCATTGCTCCACATTTAACTAAGATGTATAATTCAGTCAAGGATGGTTGTCATTTCACACCCAATCAACTGACCGCCAACATAGTCATGATACCTAAGCCAGATAAGGACCATTCATCTTGGGCTAACTTCCGGCCCATATCACTCATTAACATCAACATGAAAATTTTAACAAAGATCCTGGCCACTCGCCTCAACTCCTTCCTTCCACGCCTAATAAAAAAAGAGCAAGTGGGATTTGTCCCACGGAGACAGGCAGGGGACGCAATAAGACGTCTTCTCCAAATACAACATATTGTTCATAATAGATCCCTTGAAACTATGTTCTTATCATTGGACATCAATAAAGCCTTTGATACACTGTCCTGGTCTTACCTGATTCAAACGTTAAAGCACTTTGGTTTTGGCACTTCTTTTATGGGCTGGGTCTCAGCTATCTATAACTCCCCTCAAGCCAAGGTGAAGTACTACGGGTTTGAATCCTACATCTTCCCAATTAGAAGGGGCACTCGCCAGGGATGCCCACTCTCTCCATTGCTATTCATTTTAGCATTGGAACCCCTAGCGGAAGCCATTAGATCTCATCCTGATATAACTGGCGTGGATATAGCAGGAACCCCACATAAATTGTTCGCGGATGACATTTTATTGACCATCACTAAACCAAGAATCATACTCCCTAATCTGCTAACTCTTCTGGAAACCTTTGCCACCTTTTCGGGCCTATCGGTCAATCCCGCTAAATCCAAAGCAATGTCGATAAACCTCTCCCCATCTGAATTAGAATCCCTACAGTCACACTTTTCTTTCCAATGGCTGAATTCTTTACCTTATCTTGGTATTCGACTCACCGCAAAATATTCAGGTTTATTCCAAGCTAATTTTCCCTCATTATTTAGAAATCTCACTAATATGCTCTCCTCATGGTCCGCTCTCCCGTTATCCTGGTTCGGTAGGATTACTACCGTTCGCATGTCCTACCTCCCAAAACTGCTTTACTACTTTAGGGTTCTCCCGGTCTTAGTCCCCTCCCATATTCTCCGTATACACCAGCGCAAGATTATGCAGTTTATTTGGGGCTCTAAGAAACCCAGGATTAAAAAGCAGGTATTATTTGCTCGTAAAATTAATGGAGGTTTATCCGTACCCAACCTACAAGCTTATTACATAGCTGCAGCCATAGCTCCATTATCTCATCTCCATGAGAAATCTCAGATGCCATTATGGGCCACTATGGATATGGTAAACTCTCACCCGATACCCTTGGCTTCTCTTCCATGGCTTCCTCGAGAACATCGCCCTAGTGCTATGGGCCCATGTTTGGCCCATTCACTACGGCTATGGGATTCTGTCAAATATTCTGCAGGTTTAATCTCCCCACATCTTCCCCTACTCTCCCTTCTTCACTGCCCATTGTTCCCACCGGGGCAAGATAATCCGCAGCAGTTTCGATGGTGGACTGAGCAAGGCTTTGTGGATGTCCACTCAATGCTTTCCCCAAATAGGATCACAACATTTGCGGCTTTACGCTCCTCACATGACATCCCCCTAAGGGAGCATTTTAAATATATGCAAATACGACATTTCCTACTAACCCTTATAAAATCTCATGACCCCCCTTATACACTAACCCCCTTTGAACATCTTTGCAGATCACGACCCCAATCCCCTGGTTTGATTTCATTAATCTACGCAGCCATTATTGGCTCCACAAAACCGCCCATAAGAGCATATCATCTTCATTGGGAAGCGGAGCTGGGTAAAAAAGTTGACCCGGAGGACTGGCAGGCCATGACAATTTCATTATCCAAGTGCTCCAAGAATGTTCTGTTCTTGGAAAATGCTTACAAAATTCTATATAGATGGTACTACACCCCAGCCAGAATAGCGAGGTTTATCCCATCATATTCCCCTTTATGTTTTCGAGGATGCTCACAAGAGGGCACGATGGCACACATTTGGTGGAAGTGCCCTAAGGTATGCAGACTGTGGATCAGAGTGTATGCACTCCTCCGAAACCTCTTCAATACTACTATAAAGAGGGACCCTTTTGAGGCCCTTTTGGGGAAACCAATCATTGAACTGTTGCGTTCAGAGCGTCAGCTAGCATTTCATATACTTACTGCAACTAAATTAACTATTGCAAAATCATGGAAAACTCCAGCCCTAAGTTTTGAAGCAGTTAAAAACCGCATTAATGATACCATGGTTAATGAAAAGCTGACAGCAATATTATCAGATACACATGACAAATTTCTCCGAACATGGCAATCATGGGTAAACTATGCCCACCCCTCCAGATTCGACTCGGCACTACTCTCCTTGTAATGAAATCACAGGCACCCCATCCCATCCCGCGGGCCTCTTTCCCCCCCGCTCCCCCTCCCCCCCCCCCCCCATCTTTCTGCTTCCCCCACTTTTTCTTCTCTATTTTTTCTCCGTTCCTTCTTTTTCTTACTCACCCAGTCAGTCCCTTTTTACTCCCATTTTCCATCTCCATTTTTAGCAATTTTTTATATCTTTAAATCCGCAGGTTTACCCCTGACGGAGATAAAGTATAGGCTGACAAATGCTTATGTACACCTTTTGCCTCCTCAGTGCTTTATGTATTGTTACATGATAATGTGATATGATGCCTGTTTTCACTTCCTATTATTCTGTGTCCACATAATGCACACTTATATGTTTCTCCCTTTGTACTATTAACGTTTTTTCTTTTATGTTCAATAAAACTTTTGTACAAGAAAAATGCTGGGATCAGAATGATAGTCTTTTCTATTTATTAACATGCAATTTGCAACAGTCATGAGCTGAAAATTGTAAATGATGAACCAAAAACTACAACTATGTCCCTTTTTCATACAAAGGAAGACCTCAGCCAGGACGAGGCTCTGGAATGTGGCGGCCAGGAGGAGGTGGGAGTAAGTGTCAGCCAGGAGGAGGCGGGGTAAGTGTCAGCAAGGAGGAGGCGGGGTTAAGTGTCATCCAGGAGGTGGCCAGGCCCAGTAGCCTCACCCAATCCCAGGTGCCTCCCCTCCATCTTACAACAAAAAGGGCCAGGAAGGGGAGTAACGTGGAGGCAGCACTGGGCCTCATTAAGGAGTAGGGATGAGCCGAACACCCCCCGGTTCGGTTCGCACCAGAACCTGCGAACGGACCGAAAGTTCGCACGAACGTTAGAACCCCATTGACGTCTATGGGACTCGAACATTCGAAATCAAAAGTGCTCATTTTAAAGGCTAATTTGCATGGTATTGTCCTAAAAAGGGTTTGGGGACCCGGGTCCTACCCTAGGGGACATGTATCAATGCAAAAAAAACTTTTAAAAACGGCCGTTTTTTCGGGAGCAGTGATTTTAATGATGCTTAAAGTAAAAAAAAAAAGTGAAATATTCCTTTAAATATCGTACCTGGGGGGTGTCTATAGTATGCCTGTAAAGTGACGCGTGTTTCCCGTGTTTAGAACAGTCCCTGCACCAAATGTCATTTTTAAAGGAAAAAATCTCATTTAAAACTGCTTGCGGGTTTAATGTAATGTCGTGTCCTGGCAATATGGATGAAAATCAGTGAGACAAACAGCATGGGTACCCCCCAGTCCATTACCAGGCCCTTTGGGTCTTGTATGGATATTAAGGGGAACCCCGCACCCAAATTAAAATAAGGAAAGGTGTGGGGCCACCAGGCCCTATATACTCTGAACAGCAGTATACAGGCAGTGCAAACAAGACAGGGACTGTAGGTTTGTTGTTAAGTAGAATCTGTTTGTAATTTTGAACGGGTACATTTTTAACGTGTTTAGCTCCAGCCAAAAAATCTTTTTTAAGCTTTTTGGAAAACATAGGGAAGGGTTATCACCCCTGTGACATTTGTTTTGCTGTCTTTCCTCCTCTTTAGAAGATTTCACCTCACTTTTTGTCCCAATGAAAAATGTTTTTTGAAAATTTGGGTTTTTTTTGTGGAACAAGGATTGGAAAGCATCAGTGGAAAGGAGAAATGTTTTTCCCATATTAACTCTTACAGGAGAGAATTTCCCTTCCTAGGGGTAGATTTCATCTCACTTCCTGTTGTCTCCTTCCGTTTGCAAGTAGGAGTCGTTTGTAAGTTAGATGTTTGAAAGTAGGGTCCTGCCCTATATACTAAGCAGAAATTTGGGCCTTAGGTGTTGTTGTGGCCACAACACTGTAAGCCCTCACAGGGCCCTGCTGTGAAATATTAGATCAAGAATTGTAATTACATGCCCCTGTTGAACAGGAGCTGAAAAATTAGGCCTTAGGCACTGGTGCTGGTGCCACAAGACTACAACCCCTCACAGACACTCTAGTTGGAACGCAGGAACGAGCCCTGCTGCAAAGTATTGCATCAAAAATTGTAATTACACGCCCCTGTTAACCACTTCAGCCCCGGAAGGTTTTACCCCCTTCCTGACCAGAGCACTTTTTACAATTCGGCACTGCGTCGCTTTAACTGCTAATTGCGCGGTCATGCAATGCTGTACCCAAACGAAATTTGCGTCCTTTTCTTCCCACAAATAGAGCTTTCTTTTGATGGTATTTGATCACCTCTGCCGTTTTTATTTTTTGCGCTATAAACGGAAAAAGACCGAAAATTTTGAAAAAAAATGATATTTTCTACTTTTTGTTATAAAAAAAATCCAATAAACTCAATTTTAGTCATACATTTAGGCCAAAATGTATTCGGCCACATATCTTTGGTAAAAAAAATGTCAATAAGCGTATATTTATTGGTTTGCGCAAAAGTTATAGCATCTACAAACTAGGGTACATTTTCTGGAATTTACACAGCTTTTATTTTATGACTGCCTATGTCATTTCATGAGGTGCTAAAATGGCAGGGCAGTACAAAACCCCCCCAAATGACCCCATTTCGGAAAGTAGACACCCCAAGGAAATTGCTGAGAGGCATGTTGAACCCATTGAATATTTATTTTTTTTGTCCCAAGTGATTGAATAATGACAAAAAAAAAATACAAAAAGTTGTCACTAAATGATATATTGCTCACACAGGCCATGGGCATATGTGGAATTGCACCCCAAAATACATTTAGCTACTTCTCCTGAGTACGGGGATACCACATGTGTGGGACTTTTTGGGAGCCTAGCCGCGTACGGGGCCCCGAAAACCAAGCACCGCCTTCAGGATATCAAAGGGCATAAATTTTTGATTTCACTCCTTACTACCTATCACAGTTTTGAAGGCCATAAAATGCCAAGATGGCACAAAACCCCCCAAATGACCCCATTTTGGAAAGTAGACACCCCAAGCTATTTGCTGAGAGGCATGTTGAGTCCATGGAATATTTTATTTTTTGACACAAGTTGCGGGAAAGTGACAATTTTTTTTTTTTTGCACAAAGTTGTCACTAAATGATATATTGCTCACACAGGCCATGGGCATATGTGGAATTGCACCCCAAAATACATTCTGCTGATTCTCCTGAGTACGGGGATACCACATGTGTGGGACTTTTTGGGAGCCTAGCTGCGTCCGGGGCCCCGAAAACCAAGCACCGCCTTCAGGATATCAAAGGGCATAAATTTTTGATTTCACTCCTTACTACCTATCACAGTTTTGAAGGCCATAAAATGCCTAGATAGCACAAAACCCCCCAAATGACCCCATTTTGGAAAGTAGACACCCCAAGCTATTTGCTGAGAGGCATGTTGAGTCCATGGAATATTTTATTTTTTGACACAAGTTGCGGGAAAGTGACAATTTTTTTTTTTTGCACAAAGTTGTCACTAAATGATATATTGCTCACACAGGCCATGGGCATATGTGGAATTGCACCCCAAAATACATTCTGCTGATTCTCCTGAGTACGGGGATACCACATGTGTGGGACTTTTTGGGAGCCTAGCCACGCACGGGGCCCCGAAAACCCAGCACCGCCTTCAGGATTTCTAAGGGCGTAAAGTTGTGATTTCACTCCACACTACCTATCACATTTTTGAAGGCCATAAAATGCCCAGATGGCACAAAACCCCCCCAAATGACCCCATTTTGGAAAGTAGACACCCCAAGCTATTTGCTGAGAGGCATGTTGAGTCCATGGAATATTTTATATTTTGACACAATTTGCGGGAAAGTGACTTTTTTTTTTGCACAAAGTTGTCACTAAATGATATATTGCTCAAACATGCCATGGGCATATGTGGAATTACACCCCAAAATACATTCTGCTGCTTCTCCTGAGTAGGAGGATACCACATAAGTGGCACTTTTTGGGAGCCTAGCTTCATACGGGGCCCCAAAATCCAATCACCGCCTTCAGGATTTCTAAGAGCCTTAATTTTTGATTTCACTCCTCACTACCCATCACAGTTTTGAAGGCCATAAAATGCCAAGATGGCACAAAACCCCCCAAAATGACCCCATTTTGGAAAGTAGACACCCCAAGCTATTTGCTGAGAGGCATGGTGAGTATTTTGCATCTCTCATTTGTTTTTGAAAATGAAGAAAGACAAGAAAAACATTTTTTTTTTCTTTTTTCAATTTTCAAAAGTTTGTGACAAAAAGTGAGGTCTGCAAAATACTCACTATACCTCTCAGCAAATAGCTTTGGGTGTCTATTTTCCAAAATGGGGTCATTTGGGGGGGGGTTTGTGCCATCTGGGCATTCCATGGCCTCCGAAACTGTGATAGGCAGTGAAGAGTGAAATCAAAAATTTACGCCCTTAGAAAGCCTGAAGGCGATGCTTGGTTTTCGGGGTCCCGTACGCAGCTAGGCTCCCAAAAAGTCTCACACATGTGGTATCCCCGTACTCAGGAGAAGCAACAGAATGCATTTTGGGGTGTAATTTCACATATTCCCATGGCATGTTTGAGCAATATATCATTTAGTGACAACTTTGTGCAAAAAAAAATAAAAAATTGTCTCTTTCCCGCAACTTGTGTCACAATATAAAATATTCCATGAACTCGACATGCCTCTCAGCAAATAGCTTGGGGTGTCTACTTTCCAAAATGGGGTCATTTGGGGGGGGTTTGAACTCTCCTGGCATTTTATGCACAACATTTAGAAGCTTATGTCACACATCACCCACTCTTCTAACCACTTGAAGACAAAGCCCTTTCTGACACTTTTTGTTTACATGAAAAAATTATTTTTTTTTGCAAGAAAATTACTTTGAACCCCCAAACATTATACATATTTTTAAAGCAAATGCCCTACAGATTAAAATGGTGGGTGTTTCATTTTTTTTTTTCACACAGTATTTGCGCAGCGATTTTTCAAACGCATTTTTTGGGGAAAAAACACACTTTTTAAAATTTTAATGCACTAAAACACACTATATTGCCCAAATGTTTGATGAAATAAAAAAGTTGATCTTAGGCCGAGTACATGGATACCAAACATGACATGCTTTAAAATTGCGCACAAACGTGCAGTGGCGACAAACTAAATACATTTTTAAAAGCCTTTAAAAGCCTTTACAGGTTACCACTTTAGATTTACAGAGGAGGTCTACTGCTAAAATTACTGCCCTCGATCTGACCTTCGCGGTGATACCTCGCATGCATGGGGCAATTGCTGTTTACATTTGACGCCAGACCGACGCTTGCGTTCGCCTTTGCGCGAGAGCAGGGGGGGAAAGGGGTGCTTTTTTTTTTTTTTTTTTTCTTTATTAATTTTTTGATTTTTTATCTTATTTTTAAACTGTTCCTTTCATTTTTATTTTTTATTTTTTGCATTTTTATTGTTATTTCAGGGAATGTAAATATCCCCTATGATAGCAATAGGTGGTGACAGGTACTCTTTTTTGAAAAAATTGGGGTCTATTAGACCCTAGATCTCTCCTCTGCCCTCAAAGCATCTGACCACACCAAGATCGGTGTGATAAAATGCTTTCCCAATTTCCCAATGGCGCTGTTTACATCCGGTGAAATCTAAGTCATGAAATGCTCGTAGCTTCCGGTTTCTTAGGCTATAGAGATGATTGGAGCCATTCTGGTCTCTGCTCAGCTCTATGGTCAGCTGGCCGAATCACAGGCTGCATTCTCAGGTTCCCTGTTGGGACAGGAGAGCCAGAGAAAAACATGGAAGACGGTGGGGGGGGGGATCCCTCCCACTGCTTGTAAAAGCAGTCTAGAGGCTAATTAGAAGCTAGGATTGCTTTTACATGAAAGCCGACCGCTGGCTGAAAAGAATGATACCAAGATGATACCTAAACCTGCAGGCATCATTCTGGTATAACCACTCAAAGTCCAGCAACATACAAGTACGTTGCTGGTCCTTGTATTGTAAACTTTTTTTTCATGCAGCCTGTGGGCTGAACGAAAAAAAGATATTGATCGGTGGGTATGCCCACCATTAGAATACCTCCCTTCATCCGCCCACTTCTAATGATGGGCATATATGCACCATTTATATATGCCGAAGCATGGGGGCATCCTCCCGCAAAAGGCAGGAGCAAATTGCTCCTCCACCCACTGCTGCCCCACGCTTCGGCATATATGCTGAAGTATGTAACTGTGGTGGTGAAATCACCTCCGACAGCGCTGGAGTCACGGCTTTATATATCGTGGGAGCAAACACTGTTGCTGTCAAGATAAATAAATCCGCGCTGCAACTGAATGGCGTACCTGCTAAGCAAATGATGGTTAACAAAAAACAAAGTAACATTACAGTATAACAGTAATACTTACCATACCTGCAAAGCAAATACAAAAAAAAAACATAGTAAAAAATAATAGGATTTTTTAAAACAGCTTGCCTGTAAAATCCTTTTCTTTCGAAGGACATCACGGGACACAGAGCCACAGTAATTACTGATGGGTTATATAGGTATCACTGGTGATTGGACACTGGCACACCCTATCAGGAAGTTCAACCCCCTATATAATCCCTCCCCCTTGCAGGGATACCTCAGTTTTGTAGCCAAGCAAAGCAATATAGTGTATTAGAAGAGGGGCGGGACCTCTGTGTCCCGTGATGTCCTTCGAAAGAAAGGGATTTTACAGGCAAGCTGTTTTAAAAAATCCTATTTTCTTTCTCGAACATCACGGGACACAGAGCCACAGTAATTACTGATGGGATGTCCCAGAGCAATGCTACCTGAGGGGGGGGAACCACGACCAAGTAAGGTGCAATCAGACCTGAGGACCCTGTACCGCTGCCTGCAGCACACTACGCCCAAAGGCGATATCCTCATGCCTTCTCACATCCACCTGATAGAATCTGGTGAATGTATGAACTGAAGACCAGGTTGCGGCCTTGCAGATTTGAGCCATAGAGGCCCGGTGATGCACTGCCCAAGAAGCACCAATAGCCCTTGTGGAATGTGCCTTGATCTGAAACGGAGGAATCTTCTGTTTCAAACCGTAAGCTTGAATAATCAACTGTCGAATCCATTTAGAAATGGTAGCTTTCGACGCTGCCTGTCCTCTATTGGGACCCTCTGGCAGCACAAACAAAACATCCGTCTTGCGCGATGCCCCTAGATAGGCCTAGTTGCCCCTAGATAGGCCTTAACTGCTCTTACTACATCCAACGAATGTAGAGATCTCTCTTCCGGAGAACAGGGATCTGGAAAAAAGGAAGGTAGAACAATGTCTTGGTTTAAATGAAAATCAGAAACCACCTTCGGTAAAAAACTAGGATGAGGGCGTAGTACCACTCTGTCCTTGTGTATAATCAAATAAGGCTCCTTACAGGAAAGAGCTGCTAATTCTGATACTCTTCTAGCAGAAGAGATGGCCACCAGAAAAATTAACTTCCTTGTCAACAAGACCAAAGGAATCTGACTTATTGGTTCAAAAGGCTGTTTCTGTAACACATCCAGGACCAAGTTCAAGTCCCAGGGGTTTAGGGGCGCTTTAACCGGAGGATTAAGACGCATCACCCCCTGCATAAAATTTCGGACCAAAGAATGCGAAGCAAGTGGCCGCTGAAATAGTACTGATAAAGCAGAGACCTGGCCCTTGATGGTACTCAAGGCCAGCTTCATCTCTAATCCTAATTGTAGAAAGTCAAGGATTCTACCTATGACATATTTCCTGGGATGCCAACCTCTGGATTCACACCAGGTTATATAAGCTTTCCAGACTCTATGATAAATCATCCTGGAAGCTGGCTTCCTTGCATTAATCAAGGTAGATATGACAGGACCTGAGAGCCCACGACTCTTCAGAACGTGGGTCTCAATAGCCAAACCGTCAAATTTAGCGTTTGTAAGGCAGGATGGAACACTGGACCTTGAGATAACAGGTCTGGGCGTACTGGTAGGGTCCACGGGGGACCTACCGTCATCCTTACTATTTCTGCATACCAAGTCCTTCTGGGCCAAGCGGGGGCCACCAGAAGTACCGACTTCCTTTCCTGCCTGATCCTGCGAAGGAGTCATGGTAATAGCAGAATAGGCGGGAATGCGTAAATCAGTGAGAACCGATGCCACGGAATCACCAACGCATCCGTCCCGCATGCAAGAGGATATTTTGTCCTTGCCACAAATCTGTCTATCTTTTTGTTGAATCGGTATGCAAAGAGATCTACATCTGGAACCCCCCATCTTTGGCATATGGCCCAAAAGACGTCGGGATGCAGAGACCATTCCCCTGGAAGTAACTGCTGGCGACTTAGATAGTCCGCCTGCCAATTCTCTATTCCCGGGATGAAAACTGCCGATATGCATGGCACATGCATCTCTGCCCAAACTAAGATCTGGTTCACCTCCTTTTGAGCAGCTCGGCTCCGGGTGCCTCCCTGATGATTGACATAAGCCACTGCTGTGGCATTGTCGGACTGGATCCTGACCGGACAACCCTGTAGCCTGATAGTCCAGGCTTTTAGAGCTAGATGTATCGCCCGGATCTCCAGAATGTTGATGGGTAAGGTCCTCTCTGTCTTGGACCATACCCCTTGGACCGCAGCCTGTTCCAGAACAGCTCCCCAACCTGACAGGCTGGCATCTGTTGTTACCACAGTCCAGGTAACCGGTAGAAAGGATTTCCCCTTCTGCAGGTTTTCGGGTATGAGCCACCATTTGAGGCTCTGACGCACCGCATGCGACAGGTGCAGCGGAAAGTCTAATGCCTGAACTTTCTTGTTCCAGGTCGACAGAATACTGTGTTGCAGCATTCTTGAATGAAACTGAGCATAGGGAACTGCTTCGAATGAAGACACCTTCTTCCCTAGTAGCCTCATACAAAGGCGGACTGAGGGACCCTTCTTGGTCCTTACTGCCAGAATCAGCTCTCTTAAAGCAGCGATTTTTGCCTGGGGTAGAAATATTTTCTCCTGGCTTGTATCTATAATCAGACCTAAATACTCCAGTCTTCTTACTGGTTTTAGGAAAGACTTTTCTAAGTTGAGGATCCAACCCAGGTGTTCTAGATACCTGACTGCGGTCCTCAAGTTTCCATTCAAAGAGGCTACCGACCGGTCTATCAAGAGCAGGTCGTCTAGGTATGCTATGACAGCTATACCCTGAGCCCTTAATCTGGCCAGAGGAGGAGCCAAGATCTTTGTGAACACTCGAGGTGCAGTGGCTATCCCGAAAGGCAGAGCCACAAACTGGAAATGGCGCCCTCCTACCTCGAAGCGCAGAAACTTCTGATGAGCAGGAAAAATGGGCACATGCAGATATGCATCTCTGATGTCTATTGATGCCAGAAATTCTCCTCCCTGCAGGGTGGGAACTACTGTTCGAATTGATTCCATGCGGAAGGATTGAATCCTTAGGAATTGGTTCAGATCCCTTAAGTCCAGAATGGGCCTGACATCCCCATTTGGCTTTTGGACCGTAAAAAGGTTGGAATAGAAGCCCAATCCCTGGTCCTTTGCGGGAACTATCATAATGACCTCCTGCGACAAAAGTCGCTCTAACGCTAGAAGGAGCAACTGCTTCTTCTCTGGGTCTCTGGGAACACTTGATCTGAGGAACCGAGGAGAAGGGAATTCCTGAAACTCCAGCTTGTACCCTAAGGTTACCGTGGAGATTACCCATCAGTCCTGGAAGTCCTCCTGCCAGAGCTCTGAGAACTGTCGCAGTCTTCCCCCCACTCGAGTGAGCGGGGGCGCCCCCTCATGCAGAGGTCTTAGTGTTTTGCCTAGTAGGCTTCTTTCCCCAGGACTTCTTTTGTCTCTGGGGTTGACTCTTGTCTCTGGACCCCGATGGAGGCGGCCGTCAAGACTGCCTGGAGGCTGAAGCCCCCGGCGTTGGGGAAAGAGTCCGTTTGAAAGATGGACGCTTACTCTTCTTCTTGACAGGTAAGAGAGTGCTTTTCCCACAAGAGATTCTCTTGATATAGTTATCCAATTCCCCTCCAAACAACCTTGCACCACAAAATGGAAACCCAGCCAGTAGCTTCTTACATGGTGCTTCGGCTGACCAATTTTTCAACCATAGGATTCTACGTATATGCACCAACCCCAGTGAAAGACGGGAAGTTTGCACGATAGAATCTCTAATGGCGTCAACCACAAAGCATAAGGCCGCTGGAAGGTTAGCAAACCCCTGGGCCTGCTGTTCAGGTAATACTTTGATGACCTGCTTAACATGGTCTCTTAAGTATTGACAGACTCCAATCGCTGCTACTGCAGGTTGGGCCACTGATCCTGCTAAGGAGAAAACATCCTTCAATAGGGATTCCATCCTTTTATCTACAGGATCCCTGAGCATCTGAGCATTGTCTACAGGACAAGTCAGGCTATTATTTACAGAGGAAATGGCGGCATCAATAGCCGGTATTCCCCACATTTTAATAAACTTTTCTTCCATCGGATAAAGTGTTGAAAACTTTCTCGGCGGAGAAAAACGTTTGTCTGGGTGATCCCACTCAGAATAAATGAGCTTTTCAAGTAAAATATGAACAGGAAAAGCATGTGCTGCTTGGAAAGGTTTCAGTGACCCCAAAGCAGAAGAGGATTCTTTAGCAGTTTCAGGTATGGGCAACTTAAATGTGGAGCGGACCCATCCAGTAAGGATCTGCACTAAGACTTTCTCCTCTTGGGAAGTCGCAGAGGGTCCCTCTCCACCTGATTCCTCCGAAGAGGAATCATCCGTCCCATCCCGATCCTCTGAAAGGGATTCATCTCCTTTATCCCAGAGCTCCTCTGTCTGAGGGTCTTGGGGAACAGAGGAAAGCCTAGTGCGTTTTCTTCCACTGAGTGAAGACGTAATCACGGCCATTAATCTTTCCTCTAGACCATTAATGGTTGAGGAAAAAACCTCTTGTGTAATATATACAGGGGCTGAAGTGCCAGAAGCAGGTGTAGCCCCTGACCCCAATGGCTCTCCCTGGCTAGCCGTCCCTGGCCCATCTTTAGGGGGGGAGGATGCTGCCGACAGGGGGCCCTCAGAACCTGAACGAGATCCCCTAGTGTCTCTGGTTCCTGGGGTGCTTGAACCTCTTCTACCCATAGTGCAAAGCAACAAGGTGTGAGGTATACAAATGAACACTGCCTGCTGAGCGATGTAGTCTGGCTAAAAGCCTTGCTACCCAATGCTCAGTCCGGTGTTACTTCAGTATATGCTGCCTAGGAGAATGCCTGTGTCCCACCTTACATGCGACCGTCAGCTCTGTGTCTCTCAGAAGGCTGAGTGCACCTGTACAGAGTGCCTCTAATAGCCTGCAGCTGGCCTGAGTGGGAGTCTAAGCACCTGTGCTGACGTCCCGCCCCCCCCCTCTACCGCCCCCCCCCCCTCGAGTTTTGAAAAAAATGAGCGCTTCCCGTGCTGCCGACTCTCCTCTCATGCTTCTGGAGAAAGGCTGGGGATGGGGGGGGGGAGGGAGGCTGGTAACAAGATCTGCCTGAACGGCTATCTTCAGAGATGGTGGCCATTAGGCCGCAGAGCCTGGGTGGTATAACCACTTTCTAGACCCCTGTGGCCCCTCTCTAGCCTGGGGGGGAACATTCAAACATGAGAAATCCCCCTTTCCACCTTACCTGTTTGCAGCCTGCTTGAGATGCTGGGACATAATCAGCAATGAACACCTGAGACAGACATTCAGCATGTGTAGGTTTGTGCTCTTGGCAGCCCCCGGTGGTCACAATAGGCATAGCATGCATTTACCTTAAAGGAGAAAAACCACTAGAACTCAAAAATTCTGTGGAATCTCCTCTTACCTTATCCAGCCGCAGGGTACTGTTTACACAGACCCAATCTTCACCTCTCACGTGGGCTCCGTTTGAAAAAACCGTCAGAGACTGGGGCCCCCATCAGTAGGGGGATCCAACAGTTCTGGGACCGTAAAGCACCTCGCCAGAAATTAGGAAGTTTAAAGCCATTTTCTGATCTGCGGGGTCCAGCTCTCTAAAAAGAGAAGTGTTACGGGTAAAACCTCGTTTCTTCGGACACGAGGCCCGGGTACCATTCAATTTGGCCATGAAAAGACACTTTGAATGGATCCGGTTCGCCTGGCTTGCCCCAGTATAGGATCTTAGGATATTCCCTTTGGAGCTCAGCACAGGACATCTTTACACGTCCATCACCTAAGACACTGGCGTAAAAACTGAGGTATCCCTGCAAGGGGGAGGGATTATATAGGGGGTTGAACTTCCTGATAGGGTGTGCCAGTGTCCAATCACCAGTGATACCTATATAACCCATCAGTAATTACTGTGGCTCTGTGTCCCGTGATGTTCGAGAAAGAAAAAACATTTAACGCAACCTGTGCCTACCTAAAATATATATATGCCGAAGCATGGGGGCATCCTCCCGCAAAAGGCAGGAGCAAATTGCTCCTCCACCCACTCCGGCCCCCACGCTTCGGCATATATGCTGAAGTATGTAACTGTGGTGGTGAAATCACCTCCGACAGCGCTGGAGTCACGGCTTTATATATTGTGGGAGCAAACGCTGTTGCTGTCAAGATAAATAAATCCGCGCTGCAACTGAATGGCGTACCTGCTAAGCAAATGATGGTTAACAAAAAACAAAGTAACATTACAGTATAACAGTAATACTTACCATACCTGCAAAGCAAATACAAAAAAAAACATAGTAAAAAATAAAACATTTAACGCAACCTGTGCCTACCTAAAATATATATATGCCGAAGCATGGAGGCATCCTCCCACAAAAGGCAGGAGCAAATTGCTCCTCCACCCACTGCTGCCCCCACGCTTCGGCATATATGCTGAAGTATGTAACTGTGGTGGTGAAATCACCTCCGACAGCGCTAGAGTCACGGCTTTATATATCGTGGGAGCAAACGCTGTTGCTGTCAAGATAAATAAATCCGCGCTGCAACTGAATGGCGTACCTGCTAAGCAAATGATGGTTAACAAAAAACAAAGTAACATTACAGTATAACAGTAATACTTACCATACCTGCAAAGCAAATACAAAAAAAAACATAGTAAAAAATAAAACATTTAACGCAACCTGTGCATACCTAAAATATATATATGCCGAAGCATGGGGGCATCCTCCCGCAAAAGGCAGGAGCAAATTGCTCCTCCACCCACTGCTGCCCCCACGCTTCGGCATATATGCTGAAGTATGTAACTGTGGTGGTGAAATCACCTCCGACAGCGCTGGAGTCACGGCTTTATATATCGTGGGAGCAAACGCTGTTGCTGTCAAGATAAATAAATCCGCTCTGCAGCTGAATGGCGTACCTGAAAACAAAAAAGTGGTTAACAATAAAAAAACAAAGTATAAAAAAATTGCATACCTATAAAGCAAACATGATAAAAACATAACAATAAAACATTGCAGTATAGAATACAATAAAAAAGAGCAGAACAATAGAGAGAGAATAGAGAGAGAGAGAACAATAAAACGACAACTATTTTTGGTTTTTTTATTTTATTTTTTTTTAACACTTTTTTTAGTAACTTTAACTTTTAACTGTAACTGTACCAGGTTTGGGTCTCTCAAAATGCGATGGCATCTTGGGAGACCCTGTGTTAGTGTGCCTAGTCTGTGCAGTGCTGAACCCTACGCTAATACTCCACTAGTGTATGGTAGCGTTCAAAACATTCACCAATGCATAGACCAGGATTGTCAGGACAGGAGGGACAACAATACCGGGTGTCACGCCTAAATCCGCGCTTGCTGCAGACACAACATCTTTTTTGGGGGGCTCGTTGGGTAGGGGTACTCTGGAGGACATAAGGAAAATGCCTCCCATGCAGCCGGCTTACTGCATTTGGATTGGGAAGGTGAGGTGGAGCACCATCTGGAAACAGAAGGGCTCTGACGATCTCTTCCTGGAATTTAAGGAAGGATCCAGTCCGTCCTGAAGCTCTGTATAGCACATGAGCATTCAGCAAAGCCAATTGAAATAAATAAACAGACACTTTTTTGTACCAGCGTCTGGCCTTACGGGCAACTAGGTATGGCGCCAACAACTGGTCGTTGAGGTCCACCCCTCCCATATTAAGGTTGTATTCGTGGACACAGAGGGGTTTCTCCACAACACCAGTCGCCGTAGTAATTTGGGTCGTCGTGTCTGCATGAAGGGAGGTAAGAATGAAAACATTCTTATTGTCCCTCCACTTCATAGCGAGCAAATTATTATACTTCAAGCAGGCTCTCTCCCCCAGCCTAAGACGGGACTCTA
This sequence comes from Lithobates septentrionalis, assembly GCA_037952835.1. NCBI lineage: Eukaryota > Metazoa > Chordata > Amphibia > Anura > Ranidae > Lithobates > Lithobates septentrionalis. The sequence continues at coordinate 128,358 of JBBDGP010001501.1, read as the reverse complement.
CAAGCCGCTGGGGAAAGCCCCGGCGATTAGATCGCACGGTGCCACATGCTCCAATCTGATGATCAAACAAGTGACTAAAAAGTGGCACGCTCGTATAATAATTGTCCACGTACAAGTGGTACCCCTTTCCGAATAAGGGTGACACCAAGTCCCACACTATCTTGCCAGCGCTTCCTATGTAGTCAGGGCAGTTTATCGGCTCTACGTGACTATCTTTGCCCTCGTAAACCATAAATCTACATGTATAGCCTGTGGCCCTGTCACAGAGCTTATACATCTTGACCCCGTATCTGGCACGCTTGCTGGGAAGGTACTGTTTGAATGACAAGCGGCCAGAAAATTTAATCAGGGACTCATCAACGCAGACAACTTGATGGGGAGTAAACAAGTCTGCAAAACACTGGTTGAAGTGGTTTACGAGGGGCCGAATTTTGTAGAGCCGATCGTATCCAGGGTCTCCACGAGGACGACAGAGTTCATTGTCGTTAAAGTGCATGAACCGCAAAATCTGCTCGTATCGTGCCCTGGTCATGGAGGCAGAGAACACGGGCATATGGTGAATTGGGTCAGCGGACCAATATGACCGCAACTCACTCTTTTTAGTTATGCCCATGTTGAGGGAAAGGCCCAGAAAGATCTTAAATTCTGAGACCGTAATTGGTCTCCAATCTCTGGCAAGGGAGGACTGGGGATTAGCGGCGATGTGTTGACCAGCGTACAAATTGCTTTGGTCCACAATAGATCTATAGAGATCTTCGGTGAAAAACAGCGAATAAAAATCCAGTGGTGTAAAGTCAACTGTTTCCACCTGAATTCCGGGTTGGCCAGTGAAAGGGGGAAGTACGGGTGCTGCAGAAGTGGTGGGTACCCAATTCGGATTGGCGAATGCAGCAGGAAGGGCACTATGGGCACGACGGGCCTGTGTTCATCTTCTTCTTGGTGGCAGCGGGACACTACTTGTGCTTGCCACCTCGCCAGCTTGAACTGCACTTATGGGACTCGCCACGTCACCACGTGATACTGCAGTGCTGGATGTACGACAAGGGTGTACTAGGCCGCTGGTGCTTGCCAGTTCACCAGAAGGAGTAGCGGCACTAGTACTTCTCTGCTCCATACGAGAGCCCTGCGGTTCTTGCACTTCAAGGACAGAAGAAGTTCGGGGTCTGGTACGCCTGACCCTAGCAGGGACCACAACTCCGTCGTCAGAGCTATCTGTCATGGAGCCGCTGTCCTCTACAGGTTCGTATTCTGAGCCTGAACTTGACAGATGAGTGACTTCCTCTTCACTATCTGTCATGCTCAGAAACGTGTAGGCCTCTTCACTAGTGTACCTTCGATTTGCCATTTTGGGCTCTAAATTTAGGGGTACACTAGTGAGACTCACAGGCAAAAAAGCTCCTGACTGTTAGCGACTGATTCAAAACGCTACAAAAAAACTGTTAGCGATCGCAGGGATCAGGCCTGACTCTGCGAACGCTGCAGTTATGTGTGCTTAGTGTTTTGTAAGTGTCAGTTATCGATCGATACTGCACTTGGGTGGGCTGGGCTGGGCTGGGCCGAGGGGCAAAACGCAGGTGCTAGCAGATATCTGGGCTGATCCCGCTAACACTGTGTTTATGGGAACCCTAAACTGCTGGGGAGTATAGATCTGATCGGATCAGATATCGATCCGTTCAGATACTATAGCACTAAGGGAGGTGTATGCTGCGTGCGTGGGTTTTAGCAGTACTGGCACTAACCTGACGCTGCCTGGGGCGACGCAGACCTTATCAGATCCTAAAAATTTAACTTATATCACCGCCGGGCAATTAGGGGGTTAAACCTTTATAAGGTAATAAACGGCGGGTGCCCTAAAACTATAATAAACTATAATAAACTATAAAAAACTACAAAAAACAAACTAGCTAACCAGCGTCACCCGTAACACTTATACGGTGATCGCTGGTGAAAGGGTTAACTAGGGGGCAATCAAGGGGTTAAAACCTTTAGCAGGTAGTATATGGGGGTCCCTGTCGCTATAAAACACTGACAGCGAACCTATATACTTACCTCCCTAACTAGCGTCACCTGTGTCACTAATACAGCGATCAGAAAAACGATCGCTTAGCGACACTAGCGACGGGGGGTAATCAAGGGGTTAACTTTTATTAGGGGAGGTTAGGGGGGTACCCTGGACCTAAAGGGGGGTACCCTAGACCTAAAGGGGGCTAACCAAACTGCCCTAACACTTGTAACTGACACAAATGCAAAAAAAAAAACTGCTATTGGTGTCAGAGTGACAGGGGGTACAGGGGGGTAATCGGGGGGTGACTGGGGGGTGAAAAGTGGGCCTGCGTGTTCTACTGTAAGTGTAGTGTTGGTGCACTTACTTGGATGTCTTCTCTCCTCTGCGCCGGGACGAAAAGACCGGCTCGAGGAGGGATGACATCACTTCCTTTCCCTCTGTTTACATTACAGAGGGAAAGGAAGCGTTTTCATTCGCCGGGAGCGATCGGGAGGGGGTGGCCAACAATGGATGGCCTCCCCCTCACCTCTCATCGAACGAGAGCCAACCGCCTATGGCACCGGGGGGGGGGTCCGATCGGACCCCGCAACCGTGGGAGGCAGATCACGTATGGGTATGTGATTCTGCCTGCCCGTGCCATTCTGCCGCAGTATATCTGCGTTAGGCGGTCGGCAAGTGGTTAAACAGGGGCTGAAAAATTGTGCCTTAGGCACTGGTGGTGGCGCCCAGAACCAAAAATGTTCTTACAAGCTATCAGCGTGATGATTGAGGAGGAAGAGGATAATTACTCAGGGATAGTCACTCAGCATCAGCATAGGCAGTCTTTGAAGGGATCTGAGATTTCAAAAAAAATTATTCGGTTACATCAGCATCAGGTGCTTGGTAGCTGGTGGTGATCCAAGACTGATTCATTTTTATGAAGGTCAGTCGATCGACCGAGTCGGTGGACAGACGCACCCTGTGATCGGTTACCACGCCTCCAGCAGCACTGAATGTGCGTTCCGAAAGAACGCTGGATGCAGGACAGGCCAGTAGCTCAATTGCATACTGTGCAAGTTCTGGCCAGTGATCCATCCTCAAGACCCAGTAACCCAGAGGATTTTCGGTGGGAAAGGTGTCCAAGTCTGATCTTGCCCCTAGGTATTCCTGCACCATGTAAAACAGACGCTGGCGATGGTTGCTGGAACCGATCATACCTTGGGGCTGCGGACCAAAAAATTGTCTGAACGCATCGGTCAGACGGCCACCTTCTCCACCGCTCCTTCTTTGACTAACCGAAGCCTCAGCAACACGTTGTCCAGAAACAGGAGTTTGTAACCTCCCAGTCTCTGGGAACGCGTTGCACAGACCTTTCTGCAAGGCCTCCCAAAGATGTTTCATCCTCTGCTCCCTCTGCGATGGCAAGATAAGGTCCGCAACCTTACCCTTGTAACGTGGATCAAGGAGGGTTGCCAGCCAGTATTGGTCCTTCTCCTTGATACCACGAATACGAGGATCCTTACGCAGGCTTTGCAGGATCAGGGAGGCCATGCAGCGTAGGTTTGCTGAGGCATTCGGTCCGGAGTCCTCTGGGTCACTAAGGACGACATGGTCCGCAGCCACCTCCTCCCAGCCACGTACAAGTCCATGTGTTTCTTGGGACTGATGTATGTACGCTCGCTCATCCTCCTCCTCCTCCTGCCACAAGTCCACCTCCAGAGCCACAGCCTCTAAGACCCCATTCACACAGGGGCAACACGACTTGCAGGTCGCCTCACCGAGGCGACCTGCACACGACTGCCCGGGCGACTTGCAAAACGACTTCTGTATAGAAGTCTATGCAAGTCGCCCCAGGTCGCCCCCAAAGTCGTACAGGAACCTTTTTCTAAGTCGGAGCGACTTGCGTCGCTCCCCTTAGAACGGTTCCATAGCACAGAACGGGAGGCGACTTGTCAGGCGACTAGGTCGCCTGACAAGTCGTCCCTGTGTGAACGGGGTCTAAGGAAGACTGCAGGGAAGGCTGCAGGGAAGCGTGGAGGGAAGGCTGCAGGGAAGACAAGAAAGTGATGGCCTGGGTTCAGTCTGGTCTGACAGAAGATGCAGGCTGTTGTAGTACCACAGCCTGGGGACATATATGTCATCTGCTGCTGTTCATGATCTCTGAGAGTCCTTTACCAGATTGTGCTCCCTATTATATGGACTTCTCAGGCTACCAATTTTTAGTTACAAAGAGTTGATGTGTGCCCTGGGGTACAAAGGCTTTGCTAATTCAAGCAGTTTCTTCAGCGTTGCCTTCCTCTTTATTTTGTTATAAGCCAGAATAAATGTAGAATTTTTTTATATGAAAATACTTGCCTATGTGTTTTTCTTCAAAAAGGACAGTTTGTGAGTAGGTAGGTACATTTCAAAAATACAATGTCAAATTAACAGAGGGCAACAACCAACCTCCTTGAGCTTTAAAAATACAAGATAATAATGTTGTTGGAAACTTGACACACACACACACACACAAAATATGGAGATTACTAGAAGATAATTTAAAAATAATCAAAAAAACAGGAGATCTGGATTTAAAAAAATGACTATAAAAAATAATTCTAAACATTATTATGGAGACCTGGCTTTAAAAACAAAAAAGATTATTCAGGAGATCACGAGAAATAATAAAGAAATACGTTTGTGAGAACTCTGTGTGAATATCAGCAGCAAAACAAATTCATCCTTCTAGCATTATAAAGAACAAAAGAATGCGCTGCATTAAAAGATCCAAAAATTGACAGCGTGACGAATGTGCTATCTCCATGAACGCTTGTTTTACTAGAACGAGCGCTTCTGTCTCGTACTTGATTCTGAGCATGTGTGATTTTTTTGCACGTCCGAATTGCAGACAATTGCATTTTCAGATAGTAACTTTCTCCAACCGAAAAATAGAGAACATGCTCTAAATCTTTTGCTGGCTGGAATTCCGCCAGCAAAAGACCGATGGAGCATACACACGGTCACATTCTTCCGACAAAAAGCTCTCATCTGAGTTTTGCTAGCGGCATTTCCAATCGTGTGTACGCGGCATTACTCCATATTACCAACCCACAAATTTATTTTGCTTCAATCCTACTGCAATTGTAATGCTTTGGTGCCCTTAGTAATTTCAAAATGAATGCTTCAAAATCATACTGCTTTATATTTCAGTGTCTCCTGGTACCTGAGAATTTGTTACTTACACATTTCCGTTTCAATGGGCACAGAACTCTATCAGAAATGTTGACATACAGATCTCATCACAACTTCATAAGTTGTACAAGCTGAATTATCTTCCTTTACTGTCTGCCATGCAGCAACGACTCAAGAGCTGGTCAACTCTGAGACACTTGTGGCTAGGATGGATGTGCCTCTTTTAAAATGGGCATCCTCTCCAGATTTATCTATGTCTTTCAAATGATTTCCGATCCAAGTTCATTGTTTATTCTTTCAATTGGTTCATTCTGCCTTACTTAATATCCCCTGGCCTAGATCTCTGGCCTGGCTCTGCTGCAAAATCCTGGTGAAGTAGTGCGTTGATGGTGGGGTGGGACTACCTGACCTGGAATTATACCATGCTGCGTCAGTGCTATGCAGGGTTCTGGACTGGTTCCATCATGGTTTCTCCAAACAGTGGGTTTCCCTCGAAGCTGACATTTCGCCATTTCCTTTAACCTCCATCCCTTGGATCCATCCTACCAAACGCCCATCCCCACTCATGCTGACACTCTTACTATCTTCGCTCCTATCTATCTGGGATAATGCTCTTAGAACATACGGTGTCTTCTCATGCCCTGTCCCCTTGACTCCAATACTGGGCAACCTGGGGTTTCCGCTTGGTCTGAACACCAAAGGTTTTCTTCATTGGCAACCATCTTACCCATCTCCTATTCGACAAGTGATTGACTAGAACAGATGGAAGCCCTTATGAAATATTATGCTCCAATCCCACTAATGGCAAGGCCAGTGGCTACACTACTTTCAACTCTGGTACTTTTACAATGGGCTTGATAAGCAACAGCTCCTTAGAGACCTGACCCCATTTTAAAAGCTATGCCTCTCCTAGTCAGAATGCAGTTTCTACACTCTATGGCTTTTATTATCCGATGCTTACACCCATTGACCCATTTACATAAAAGACTGGGAGCGAGAACTGTGACACAACCCCTCCCCGGAGGACTGGGATTAACCTTGCTTCTCATGCTCAAAATAACTCTAGCCTCACAGGCACAGGAAAGGAACGTTAAACTTTTGACTAGATGGTACCGCAGCTCGGCCAGGTTACAGAAGACCATTCCATCCATACCTGACCAATGTGGAAAATGTGGAGAGCCAGGTGGTACACATCTCAATTTATGGTGGTCCTGCATTAACCACTTCAGCCCCAGAAGGATTTACCCCCTTCCTGACCAGAGCACTTTTTACAATTTGGCACTGCGTCGCTTTAACTGCTAATTGCGTGGTCATGCAATGCTGTACCCAAACGAAATTTGCGTCCTTTTCTTTCCACAAATAGAGCTTTCTTTTGATGGTATTTGATCACCTCTGCGGTTTTTATTTTTTGCGCTATAAACGGAAAAACACCGAAAATTTTGAAAAATAATGATATTTTCTAATTTTTGTTATAAAAAAAATCCAATAAACTCAATTTTAGTCATACATTTAGGCCAAAATGTATTCAGCCACATGTCTTTGGTAAAAAAAAATGTCAATAAGTGTATATTTATTGGTTTGCGCAAAAGTTATAGCATCTACAAACTAGGGTACATTTTCTGGAATTTACACAGCTTTTAGTTTATGACTGCCTATGTCATTTCTTGAGGTGCTAAAATGGCAGGGCAGTACAAAACCCCCCCAAATGACCCCATTTTGGAAAGTAGACACCCCAAAGAAATTGCTGAGAGGCATGTTGAGCCCATTGAATATTACTTTTTTTGTCCCAAGTGATTGAATAATGACAAAAAAAAATAAAAATTTGCACAAAGTTGTCACTAAATGATATATTGCTCATACAGGCCATGGGCATATGTGGAATTGCACCCCAAAATACATTCAGCTGCTTCTCCTGAGTACGGGGATACCACATGTGTGCGACTTTTTGGGAGCCTAGCCGCATACGGGGCCCCGAAAACCAATCACCGCCTTCAGGATTTCTAAGGGTGTACATTATTGATTGATTTCACTCTACACTGCCTATCACAGTTTCGGAGGCCATGGAATGCCCAGGTGGCACAAGACCCCCCCCCCCAAATGACCCCATTTTGGAAAGTAGACACCCCAAACTATTTGCTGAGAGGCATGGTGAGTATTTTGCAGCTCTCATTTATTTTGAAAATGAAGAAAGACAAGAAAAAAACATTTTTTTTTCTTTTTTCAATTTTCAAAACTTTGTGACAACAAGTGAGGTCTGCAAAATACTCACTATACCTCTCAGCAAATAGCTTGGGGTGTCTACTTTCCAAAATAGGGTCATTTGGGGGGGCTTTGTGCCACCTGGGCATTCCATGACCTCCGAAACTGTGATAGGCAGTGAATAGTGAAATCAAAAATTTATGCCCTTAGAAAGCCTGAAGGCGGTGCTTGGTTTTCGGGGTCCCGTACGCAGCTAGGCTCCCAAAAAGTCTCACACGTGTGGTATCCCCGTACTCAGGAGAAGCAACAGAATGTATTTTGGGGTGTAATTTCACATATTCCCATGGCATGTTTGAGCAATATATCATTTAGTGACAACTTTGTGCAAAAAATAAATTTGTCTCTTTCCTGCAACTTGTGTCACAATATAAAATATTCCATGGACTCGACATAAAAAATAAGAGAATTGCGCTAGACCATGTACAAAATTACATAAATGACATAAGTGAAAAATATTTTGATGATATGTGTAGATCGGGATAAATGTGGGTAACAACTGAATATAGTCCACCAAAATGTCCCATCAAGTGAAAATTAAGTATAAAATAGTGACTCCAAAATAGCCCGCAAATAGTCCAAATGATAGTTGATAAATGATCCGTGACTAAAGAGTAGGATCCACCACCGAGAGTAGAAGGGGTTGGTTCTTACCAGATGGCCATGACCCCCCACTACAGAGGATCACAGCAAGCAGGCAAACTTGTAAGGCAAACAATGGAAGCTTCTGCCGGCATCCACTAGAGGTCGTCACACCATCAGCCAGACCCACAGAACTCGTGGCAGGGATACACCATAGAATACAAAAGGGGAGCTCACATAGTGTAAAATCGTAGAGATTTATTTAAAATTAAGTACATAAAATGAACACTTACAAAACGTTTGAAGATAGAATAGCCTTAAGTCCGGTTCCTTGGCCACAGGAGCACGGACAAACCCGTCCTATTGGAATGCAACACTGTATGGGGGTGACGTCAGCGCGTCGTCTGCCTCCGCCCTACGCGTTTCGTGACATCATCACGTCTTCCAGGGGCACAGGCGGTGCACTACGTCACCTCCTTAAATAATCCCGAGGCGAAACCACGCCTCGCTTTGGATTCCTACATGCCGAGAGTCACCTGAGATATGTCAGATACTTCCGGAATCCAGGTGTGCTTCTCAGTGCAGATTGTCTGGTTATAACAATCTATAAGTACCAATGCATATATAGAGGTTCATCTATGTATCAAACCCATATAAAATAGTGTACAATTGCATATCATGCCCAATACATATATGGAACCCAAATAAAAAATGAATGGGGTTAAATAAACATGATTGCAAAAACCGACAGTAGTAAACTTGTACTGAATGGCTAAGGATCCGAAGATAATGATTCCACTAATCACATATGGGAACTATCAGGACCTATTTAAAAAGCAAAAACGAACAATCTAAAGAGGGGGGATTATAGATATAGCTGCCCATATTCCTCCATCTAACTACTTTCAGACTGATAAAAAAACGGAAATAGAAAAAATTGGTGAGTTGTGGTCTCCATCCAAATCTTCCCACCTGAGTTCAACAGCGCCACCTGGCGGATAAGTCCCAAAAAAACATACTAAATGCATGTCGTTTGTTAAACCGCCAGATTGATACTGTCAAACACTAAGAGGGTATCTACTCAGTAAGTTGGGAAAGTAGGAGAGGAGGGTCCCAAAAGGGGCCCTTATCATACACTTTAACAGATAAACGCTTTATATTCTCTACCATTCCATATTTTAAAAAGTATAAACCGGAAATGGAGTGATTTGTCCATTGTAGTCACCGTCTGAATGTCTCCATCAATGTTCAGCAGCGCCACCTGGTGGACATACCCAAAAAGCACCGAACAGACACGTGCTATGGATAAAACCACCAGAATGTCCCCATCAAACACCGAAGCGACATCCAGTGGGTATTTAAAAATCACAGGGGATACAGCCCCAAAGTATTGAGTGTAGAAGTCTATATGACATGAATATTAATACAAATCAAACAATTAAAATTGAAATATTGTAAATCCAAACCCTTTTTTGTAGAAAATAGATAAAAAATAGGATAAAAATAGGAAAAGGGGCCCTCCCAAAATAACGAAGCCTACAAAAGATCTATTTCAAGTAAGAGAGGTTGGTAAACCCCATAACATGTACAGCCCTCTGGGGACAACCCCCAAGGGACAATTATTGACAAGGGACAAATATGGTACTGCATGGTCAACAGATGGTCTTCTATATGTGTAAAGTACCGTTTGACCCTGCAGACACGGGTAACTGGATGCATTAAGAATTGTTGATAAATGCATTTACATCTGTGTCTACATTTAACCCAAATGGGGCATAGGTCCTTAATCTGTAGATCCAAGACATTTCGCACTTGGAGATTTCTCTTACGAGTGAACTCCCTCTCCAATGTGGTTTGTATTTGTCGATCCCAACATACAAAGTATTGGAGGGGTCCCTACCGTGTACTTCGTCGAAATGTCTCGACACAGGGTGTCTATTTAGACCAGGTGCTTTTCAACACCAACCTGGCCCAGATCCCAATAACTATACCCACTATCCAGTTCGCAATGGGGATTTTGGGTCTAATATACCCACTCGGAATCGGTTCTTTCCTTTGTCGGATTCTGAGGCCCCGGGTTATTATAACCAGGATCCCCAGGGACACATATACAATGAAATGGAGAGGAATGGGGGAACCTACTACCCCCCAAGACATGAAGGTGGTTATGGGCAACCCAGACTGAACCCTGCCCCAAGACCACAAGGGGCACAGGACAGTTTTAATTGGGGTTTTCCCAGGACCAACCAGGGCCAAAAAAGGCCAGGAGAACGAAAAGAGGAGTCAGAGGGGGGAGGCGGGTTCAATCAGCCAAAAAGAAAGCGACCATAGGTACCGGAGTGTTTAACCTTAGTAAACAGGCACTAACGGATTCTGAACTACAGCTACTTGACAAGGGTTTGAAATTTGCTCCCCCTAGGAGCTTGAGCAAATTTCAAACGTATATGGATATACACAAATATATACGTAAAATCAATATTAAAAGGTATATGTTAAATAACCCAGTTACAAGTGAAGCTAGTAGCGGCTCTATTTATAGACACTCCGGCCTAGCGAATGCTTCACTTTTCAACCCTACGGGTTCCCTGGCCCCAGCCATTAAAACGTTCAAAGAAGTTGTATTGAGAGATTTGGAACGGATTACGGTCAATAAGACGAAAATGTGTAAGAATCTGGAATCAGGTCTGGAATCTTTATGCAACAACAAATCTTTGGTCATCCGCCCCGCAGACAAAGGCGGGGGGATAGTCATCCTTGACCGGAGTGACTATCTGAAAGAGATGCATCGCATCGTGGATGACCTTGATACATATACTCCCCTTATTAGGGACCCTGTGGTCAAATATAAGAAAGAACTTGAGGCTATTGTGGATAGGGGTTACCGCCAGGGGATCCTTGATAAAAAGGAGAAACTCTTTTTGGTACCGAGTGCTCCTCGCACTCCGGTAATTTACTATCTCCCTAAGGTCCATAAGAGTCTTACTTGCCCCCCGGGACGGCCGATTGTCAGTGGTATTGATTCGGTTACGTCCCGGGTGGGCAAGTATATAGACCACTTCCTGCAACCTTTAGTTCAGAAGGTTCCATCATTTGTGAAGGATACTACACAAGTCATTAACATGTTATCCCACATTGTGTGGAAGCCAGGCATACGGTTGGTCACAGCAGATGTGACCTCACTCTACACCATCATACCCCATGATTTAGGTTTAGAGGCAGTAGACTTGTACTTGACCAGAGACTCTGGCCTTGTTCCATCTCAGAAGAACTTTATTATGGAGTTGCTTAACTACGCTGCGAGCCACAATTACTTTTGGTTCGACCATCAGTTTTTTCATCAGGATAGAGGTGTGGCCATGGGGGGCGAAATATGCCCCCAGCTTGGCCAATTTATTTATGGCCAAGTGGGAGGAGGACGTCGTCAAGGCCCGAGACAGACCACAGGTGGTCCTGTGGGCTAGATATATTGACGACGTCCTCCTCCTATGGGACGGCAGCGAGGCAGAGCTTGTGAGTTTCATGGCTTTCCTCAACGAGAATGACAGGGGAATTAAATTAAGTTTTGAGACCTGTGTGGTGGAGATCAGTTTCCTTGACCTCAAAATCAAGGTCCATGAGGATAAACTTGTGACGTCCACCTACTTCAAGGCAACTGATAAAAACTCGTTTATTCCCCTGGATAGTTGTCACTATGAACCCTGGTTGAGAGCGGTCCCTTTAGGGCAATATACACGCCTTCGGCGTAATTGCACCGAAATCGAGACTTTTGACAACCAGGCAACTATTTTAACTGAGAGGTTCATTGAAAAAGGATACGATCAAATCGCATTATCAAGATCTTTAGAGACAGTAAGGGGTAAGGACAGATCTCTGCTGTTGGGAACTGGACAACGGAGGGTGACTAATGGTGATTTTAACTTACCTTTTATCACCACATTCTCCACCCAACATTGCCGGATTAAAGACCTAATAAAAAAACACTGGCATATTCTGTCCACAGATCCAGTCCTCAGTACGACTCTACCTAAGAACCCTTGTGTGGTTTTTAGGGGAGCATCCACATTGGGGAATAGAATTGCTCCCACAGTAAAGGATCCACCTATTATTAATAGATCCTTTTTTCATGACCTTACTGGGTATTATAAATGCAGAAACTGTCAGGTCTGCTCCCTCAACAGTTGTAGGGGTAGGAAAATCTGTCACGGGTCTACCAGGTTAAACCGTTTATAACCTGCACGTCCGAGGGGGTTGTTTATCTTATACAATGCCCCTGTGGATTGCAATATGTGGGCAGGACCAAGAGGGCCCTCAAGGTCAGATTCACCGAACATATTAATAATATCCGCAGGGGTTTTGATAGACACCCTGTGTCGAGACATTTCGACGAAGTACACGGTAGGGACCCCTCCAATACTTTGTATGTTGGGATCGACAAATACAAACCACATTGGAGAGGGAGTTCACTCGTAAGAGAAATCTCCAAGTGCGAAATGTCTTGGATCTACAGATTAAGGACCTATGCCCCATTTGGGTTAAATGTAGACACAGATGTAAATGCATTTATCAACAATTCTTAATGCATCCAGTTACCCGTTTCTGCAGGGTCAAACGGTACTTTACACATATAGAAGACCATCTGTTGACCATGCAGTACCATATTTGTCCCTTGTCAATAATTGTCCCTTGGGGGTTGTCCCCAGAGGGCTGTAACCAGACAATATAACCAGACAATCTGCACTGATTGCTTGTGCCGAGAAGCGCACCTGGATTCCGGAAGTATCTGACATATCTCGGGTGACTCTCGGCATGTAGGAATCCAAAGCGAGGCGTGGTTTTGCCTCGGGATTATTTAAGGAGGTGACATAGTGCGCCACCTGTGCCCCTGGAAGACGTGATGATGTCACGAAACGCGTAGGGCGGAGCCAGACGACACGCTGACGTCACCCCCATACAGTGTTGCATTCCAATAGGACGGGTTTGTCCGTGCTTCTGTGGCCAAGGAACCGGACTTAAGGCTATTCTATCTTCAAACGTTTTGTAAATGTTCATTTTATGTACTTAATTTTAAATAAATCTCTACGATTTTACACTATGTGAGCTCCCCTTTTGTATTCTATGGTGTATCCCTGCCACGAGTTCTGTGGGTCTGGCTGATGGTGTGACGACCTCTAGTGGATGCCGGCAGAAGCTTCCATTGTTTGCCTTACAAGTTTGGGGGTGAAGAATGGAAGCGCCACCTGAGTGCAGTATTAGTGAATACTTTTAATGACACAAAGTTTAAAAAACACTTACAAGAGACATGATTAAAAAGGGCTCATCTGTAGATGGATGGTCCTGGTGGGTTCCTCGAGCTCCAGTCTGGATGATGTGTCAGCGGTGTAAGGCTGAAGGGGAAGCTGTTCAGCAGATGGTTCGTCCTGTGGCCATCAGGGGGAGGCTGGGGCCGGCGTGGAGCGCACAGAAGATGTGCGTGACATCACGGGCTGTTCAGCGCCTTCCGGCTTCCAGGTACACTCCAGGGGGAGGGCTCACATAGAGGGAGGATACTGGTTGTGAGGGAGTTGTGAATAGGCTACGCGCTTGGAGCAGCTGCTCCTTCAATAGACCTTCGGTGGTGGATCCTCCTCTTTAATCACGGATCATTTATCAACTATCACTTGGACTATTTGCGGGCTATTTTGGAGTCACTATTTTATACTTAATTTTCACTTGATGGGACATTTTGGTGGACTATATTCAGGTGTTACCCACATTTATCCCGATCTACACATATCATCAAAATATTTTTCACTTATGTCATTTATGTAATTTTGTACATGGTCCAGCGCAATTCTCTTATTTTTTATGTTTACTTTACAATTGATGTTTATTGTCGAGATTGCAGCTTCTTTGAGGATTAATTGTTCACTTGGGTTATAGCGCGGTTTATTTCTATTTTCCTACATGGACTCGACATGCCTCTCAGCAAATAGCTTGGGGTGTCTATTTTCCAAAATGGGGTCATTTGGGGGGGTTTTGAACTGTCCTGGCATTTTATGCACAACATTTAGAAGCTTATGTCACACATCACCCACTCTTCTAACACACTTTTTGTTTACATGAAAAAAAATGTTTTTTTTTGCAGGAAAATTACTTTGAACCCCCAATCATTATATACTCTTTTTAAAGCAAATGCCCTACAGATTAAAATGGTGGGTGTTTCATTTTTTTTTTTCACACAGTATTTGCGCAGCGATTTTTTCAAACGCATTTTTTGGGGAAAAAACACAAGTTTTTACATTTTAATGCACTAAAACACACTATATTGCCCAAATGTTTGATGAAATAAAAAAGATGATCTTAGGCCGAGTACATGGATACCAAACATGACATGCTTTAAAATTGCGCACAAACGTGCAGTGGCAACAAAATAAATAAATTTTTAAAAGCCTTTAAAAGCTTTAACAGGTTACCACTTTAGATTTACAGAGGAGGTCTACTGCTAAAATTACTGCCCTCGATCTGACCGTCGCGGTGATACCTCACATGCATGGTGAAATTGCTGTTTACATTTGACGCCAGACCGACGCTTGCGTTCGCCTTAGCGTGAGAGCAGGGGGGAACAGGGGTGCTTTTTATTTTTTTTTCTTTATTATTTTTTTGCTTTTTTATCTTATTTTTAAACTGTTCCTTTCATTTTTTTTTTTAATAATTTTTTTATTGTTATCTCAGGGAATGTAAATATCCCCTATGATAGCAATAGGTAGTGACAGGTACTCTTTTTTGAAAAAATTGGGGTCTATTAGACCCTAGATCTCTCCTCTGCCCTCAAAGCATCTGACCACACCAAGATCGGTATGATAAAATGCTTTCCAAATTTCCCAATGGCGCTGCTTACATCCGGCGAAATCTAAGTCATGAAATGCTCGTAGCTTCCGGTTTCTTAGGCCATAGAGATGTTTGGAGCCACTCTGGTCTCTGATCAGCTCTATGGTCAGCTTGCTGAATCACCGGCTGCATTCTCAGGTTCCCTGTTAAGACAGGAGAGCCAGAGAAAAACACGGAAGACGGTGGGGGGGTATTCCCCCCAATTAGCCGCTAGGATTGCTTTTACATGAAAGCCGACCGCTGGCTGAAAAGAATGATACCAAGATGATACCTAAACCTGCAGGCATCATTCTGGTATAACCACTCAAAGTCGTGAATGGCGTACCTGAAGACAAAAAAATGGTTAACAATAAAACGCAGTAAACGGTAAAGTATAAAAAATTGCATACCTGAAAAGCAAACATGATAAAACATAATAACAATAAAACATTGCAGAATAGAATACAGTAAAAAAGAGCAGAACAATAGAGAGAGAATAGAGAGAGAGAACAATAAAACGACAACTATTTTTTTTTATTTTATAAATTATTTTTTTTTTTTACACGTTTTTTTGTAACTAACTTTTATAACTGTAACCGGTTCCAGGTTCGGGTCTCTCAAAATGCGATGGCATCTTGGGAGACCCTGTGAAAGTGTGTCCTAGTCTGTGCAATGCTGTACCCTACGCTACTACTCAACTAGTGAATGGTAGCGTTCAAAACATTCACCAATGCAAAGACCAGGATTGTCAGGACAGGAGGGACAATAATTGCGGGTGTCATGCCTATATCCGTGCTTGCTGCAGACACGACATCTTTTTTGGGGGGGTTCGTTGGGTAGGGGTACTCGGGAGGACATAAAGAAAATGCCTCTCATGCAGCCAACTGCATTTGGTTGGGGATGTGAATGGGGGAAGTGGTGGGTTCCCAATTAGGATTGGCGAATGCAGCAGGAAGGGCACTATGGGCACGACAGGCCTATTTGTCTTCTTCTTGGTGGCAGCGGGACACTACTTGTGCTTGCCACCTCACCAGCTTGAACTGCACTTATGGGACTCGCCACGTCACCAAGTGTTACTGCAGTGCTGGTTTGACTACGACCGGGGTGTACTAGGCCACTGGTGCTTGCCAGTTCACCAAAACGCTACCAAAAAAACTGTTAGCGATCGCAGGGATCAGGCCTGACTCTGCGAACGCTGAAATTATGTGTTTAGTGTTTTGTATATGACAGTGATCGATCGATACTGCACTTAGGTGGGCTGGGCTGGGCTGAGGGGCAAAACGCAGGTGCTAGCAGGTATCTGGGCTGATCCCGCTAACACTGCGTTTTTGGGAACCCTAAACTGCTGGGGACGCTAGTATAGAACTGATCGGATCAGATATTGATCCGTTCAGATACTATACCACTAAGGGAGGCGTATGCTGCGTGCGTGGGTGTTAGCGGTACTGGCGCTAACCTGACGCTGCCTAGGGCGACGCATATCACTGCGGGGCGATCGGGGGCTAAACCTTTATTAGGTAATAAATGGCGGGTGCCCTGACACAATAAAAAATAAACGAACTAACCAGCGTCACCCGTAGCGGTTATATGGTGATCAGTGGTGAAAGGGTTAACTAGGGGGCAATCAAGGGGTAAATGGTAATATATGGGGGTCCCTGACGCTATAAAACGCTGACGGCGAACCTAAATACTTACCTCCCTAACTAGCGTAACCAGTGACGCTAATACAGCGATCAGAAAAATGATCGCTTTGTGACACTGGCGACGGGGGGTGATCAAGGGGTTAAAACTTTATTAGGGGGGTTAGGGGGGTACCCTAGACCTAAAGGGGGCTAATACTAACTGTCCTACCACACTAACTGTCACAAACTGACACCAATGCAGTAATCAGAAAAAAAAAACTGCTTGGTGTCAGTGTGACGGGGGGGGGGTTATTGGGTGGTGATCGGGGGGGATCGGGGGGTAAAGGGGGGTGTATTATGTGCCTGGCATGTTCTACTGTGTGTGTGTGTGTGTTGGTGCACTCACATTGCAGTCTTCTCTCCTCGGCACCGGAACGGAAAATACCGAGCCGAGGAGAGATTACATCATTTCCTCTGCCTCTGTGTACTATAAAGAGGCAGGGGAATGATCCGATTGGCTGGGAGCGATCGCGAGGGGGGGGCCACAAATGGATGGCCTCCCCCTCATCTCTGAACGCTCCCAGTCAGAAGCCGACCGCCGCGGGAGGCAGATCACGTACAGGTACGTGATTCTACCTGCCCGTGCCATTCTGCTGACGTATATCAGCGTGAGGCGGTTGGCAACTGGTTAAAATCAAACCCCATTGGAAAGCCATATTTGAGTTCTCCTTAGTATCTGTTAAGTCCGCTTAGGCACCTTGATCGAGCTTTTACATCCCCTTAAATAGATCTTATTGGTACAGTTGCCCAAGTGGACACTTGAGCTCACAACTGATGGGAGTTCTTGGGGGTTTTTTTATTCTTTCCTCTGAGCCACATTTGTGTAGATTGTTACTTTCTGTTGATGATAGTTTTAGTCATTGAATGTATCATCGCCACTGCAGTATCATGTTTAAGTGTCTTCCTTTGTTTTTGCTACGGTCAGTGTGTCGTATAGGCTTGTGCAATGCGTTTCTTAACTAATCGAAATTCGGTCGAATTTTGCATCTTTCGGACATTCGGATGCATTGAAGAAATGGGAGGAGGAATTAGGAGTAGGCTGTAGTAATGAAACAGCGAAGAACATCCTGGGGGCCACGCATGGTACCGCATTGGACATGAAAACGATTGAGAGCAACTATAAGTGTTTAGCCAGGTGGTATTTGACCCCGGTAAAGCTTAGTAAATTTACACCGGAGAGGTCACCCAACTGTTGGAGAGGGTGTGGGACACCGGGAGACATGGCGCATCTTTGGTGGAACTGCCCCAAAATTAAACTATTCTAGAAAGAAGTGACCAGGATAATTGAAGAGATAACGGGAAAGGTTATAGCATACAACCCCTGGGATTACCTGTTTCACGGGTCGGAGGGAGAAAAAAAAAGTTATCAATCCTCTTTAACCCCAATACTGTTGAATTCAGCAAAGAATGTAATCCCAAAGAAATGGCAGGAAGTGGAGGCCCCGAAGCCCAGGGATTGGATCACCAGAGTGAACGAAATCTTCTTAATGGAGAAAGTAGAAGTAGAAGCTCAGGTAGATAGGGATCAAGAGGATGAAAGGGGCAAATGGGGCAGTTGGGTGGCTTTCAGAAAATCTAAGCGATATGTGGAAGTTATGACATTGTAATTTTCCTTCTGTTGTCCGAATTGGAGAGTCTGCGAATTGGCATGCCCAGAAAGGAAGAGAAACGTCTGCGGGGGAGAGGAGGGGGGGGAAGATGGGAGGGGGAGGGAATAACGGGGGGGGGGGGGGTACTATTATGTAACTTAAACTCAATATGAGTAATACACATACCTTGTTTTAGATCTGTAGAGCCCCACCCAACTGTAGGGGTTGTTGTTTTGTATTTTTTGTAAAATAAAATAAAGATTTAAAAAAAAAAAAAAGATTCAATAAACAAACGACTTTCCATACTACGAATCGTTATCACGAATATATACACATACATAAATATCGAATTTCAACAAATACGAACTAAATTATAGCGCATATAATGAATAAATTCGACATGATTCGAGATTCAGTATAACGAATATCGACACTCTACAGAAATAACGAATTATCCGAAAACGTATTAATGTAACATAACGAATATAACAGAACGAAATTATGTATTTTACGAATGACAGCGAACCGAAACTAAACACATTTTTCTGTTGTGCACAAGTCTAGTGTCATATCCTTTAGTAAAACTTTATTCTTTAAAAAAAAAAAGTTTTGCAAAAGGATCTTTAAAAGCAGTCAGCTTATCCCTTTCTTGCATCAATATCCCCCTGCAGCACCATTTGCAATTAATCCACAACCGGACAAAGGAGCTGAACCAAACTTTCTCACCGTTTTCAACACAGAGAAACGCTTGAAATAACTTTCTAATCTCAGGGAATCCCTGTTAAAAATTACTAGATTTACAATTCATGATCCATTAGTGAGATGGTCAGTGGAAGAATGCTCCTTACACTTGTGGACATTGGGAAGAATTACCCCCTTAAAGATAGCTAAAAAGATCAATGGGGTCAGTGGGAACTTATCTGAGGCAAAAATTGGTCATTGCTCAAGGAACCCCCTAGTAAAACCTTTGTAGGAACCCTAGTTGAGAAACCCTGCGTTAAACACTTGATGGGCTGATAAAGGTGCAATTCATAACCCCACACTACCTTTCTGCTGGAAATCCACTGGAGAAATGTAAGTAACAAAGACAAAACCTATAAGCTACGCACTGGTAAATGGAGGGTGTCCATAGATGTGACAAAAGTTTATTGACATTAATAAACATGTTTGTAAATTAAGTATTAAGAGACATTTATTGAGTAATCCCACACCAAATTATTCCATTGGGAATTTGGACAATATTGTACATACTGGGTTGTCCAATGCTTTATTATTCAATTCCCCAGAAGTTTTACCCTCCAACCTAGCTTTTTCAAGGACCTCATGATAAAGGATTTGGAAAACATTAAAGCTGCTGACACCCTGAGCCTAGAACTGTAACCAGAGCAATATGAAATTCAACACCTGACTGTGTTAACGAGCAATTATTAAACACAGGTTTCTCTATGCAGCCCTTGCATAGGGATTTCGCCCAGGAGCCTGCCAAATAAATGTGTCAGGATCCACAATTTAGGTTTCCAAGTCAGCCTAGGTGTGGGCTATTGACCAAAATCCAGCATAGAAAACTGATTAAACCCCAGCAGACTCCCCTAGATCGTCACCTTGCATTGCTGCCAAAAAAAAAAAAGAAATAAAAAAAGGGGAGTGTAATCAATGGTAAAAATGGAGTAAGCAGACCCCAAAGCTTTGCGACTGCACAAGTGTAACATAAATGTAGAAAACAGGTAGAGTTAACAGGTTGCAGGTTCTGCTCAAATTGCAGCTGCTGGCACCCTGCAGCTTCTGCCTCCAACTTGCTACACGAATGGTGGACAAACAAAAAGCACATTCACCCTACACTTGTAAGAGGCATGCAAACACTCATAGCAACCAACACCCAAAGATAGGACCTCCTTTCGAAGGGTACCCCACACTGTGCCTCTCCACAGTATGGTTATAATAGGAAGGAGAGCTATAAAACAAAAAGCTCCAACCTACCTTGGAACCATCTGCCTGATGTCTCATGTCGGATTCAGACTACATGGTGTAGGCTGCAAGAAAGCAGGCTGGATTTTCCACCTAAGGAGAAAAAGAGCACCCAGATCTAGAAAACCGAGTAAGGGGTTACTTTAGCAACAAGTTTTAATCATGTCAAAAGACTGGCGGTATTACTAAAAAAGTATACATTTTATTAAATATTTAATTTTGGTACAAACATCAAAATTGGTGAAAAACCTATCAATTAAAACATGGTATCTAAAAGATTACTATTTAGGTCTGGTGGGACCTAATGATTACTTTCATGATCATTGGACAAACTGGACAAAACATAAGACATTACAAAACAAAAACAAAGACAACGTATGACATCGTCCGAACGCTTTGGACTTTCCGGGCTGTCAATCGGTAGTGGATGATTAGGGAGTAATAGGGTGTTAATTATGGATGCGAGCTTCTTGTATGTAAGTAGACACAATCACTATAGCTGAGATGGTATAAATGAACTAGCTAATAGGTTAGATGTTATAAGTGTCCAGAAAAGTTACGGTCAATCCAATGGAATAATTATTGCTTTTGACTTGAGATTCTTTTCTGACAAGATTTTGGTTAGAATGCCAACCAGAATGGTCCATATGGGAAAGTTATACTGTCAGTAAGGATTAAAGTCATATAAAGAACATCTTATAATGAATTTGGCAGACTTTACCGTTTGTTGTTTTCAATCAGTTGGAAGTGGTCTGATGGGCTGGATCAGATGTGTTGCAGCATCACGATGGATGCTTTGTGTGTAAAGGGGGAGCCGTGATGTACATGCAGGTTCCTCTGCTCAGTGATGAGCCAGCTCGGTGTATAGCATCATTGGCTACAGGGGTGGCAGGAGATACAAAGCTCCAATGCCTTCACCTCCTTCCCGATCGGGTGCCATGGCGCGGACCAGCTGAAAGAGTGTCCCGACTGAGCGTGCGCCCCCGAGGGGATGCAGACACAAAAAAAGTATTCGATCCTCTTACGACTCTGGCCGCTCAAGACGACCAGGCTGTTTCACCTCATCTGCCCATCGCTCGCAGCTGTCACCTCTCCACCCGTACTTCAGTGTCCGTGAAGGGCCTGCGATGATGAAGTCGACGCGTTTTGCTAGAACCAATAGCGTAGCTTCATCTTGGACGATACTTGGGCTGGTGGCAACGCTCCCTTATATCATTGTAATTGCGTTCTGTCACCGCCCAAGTGTGTTTAAGTTTTAAGGGGATAGTTGTCCAAAAAGCGATCATGTTTAGTAATTCAATCACGAGCAGGTGATTCAATGTTTTTGAGTGACTTTTAAGAGCCATATAATGCATAAAAAGGAAAATCTCAAATCCTTTCATATTCTGAATAACTCTCTAAAGTTCCTATGATGGCTTCATAGGAATTTATAATTACCTGGCGAGGATTGTGAGAGAAAAGGAGCAAAAACAAGGGGAAAGAAAATTTAGGGGAGTGAAACATTAACATGGATTTTCCACCTGATTCTACACAGGGGAGGACTTACAGCCGAACCAAATGTGAGTAAGGGAGGGCTCTACTAGAGCCTCTGCAAAGATGGAAATAGTTGCTTCTTCTCCAGTGGAGAAGGAACCTTGGGAAACACAGAGAAGGTGATGGGGAGGGAAGGTCCCTTAACTAGGATACAAACAAAAGTAGCCTCATCCCAGATTTTCAAACCCTCACAAGTTATACTAGCCACTAAGTCATATACCTGCCACTAACATGGTGGCCTAATCATAGATAAATTACCAAACTAGTGATGCTCCTATGTGGCTGGAGGAAATACAAAGAGGTTCAGGGGTATGTTGCTCTTTTTTTGTAATGGTGGATGATGTGTTTCCTGTTTCTAGGTCTGAGGAGCCTTTTCTCAATGCTGTCCTGGAAGATGGCTTGAGAAAAGGTTTTTTTTCACTGATTACACAGCTTGTAACATGATTGTGAATGAGGAAGAGAATCATGTGACTGGCATAGAAGAAACACATATGTGAGAGCCAGGGAAACTGCACACCCCAAAAGACTGAAAACATGGAAAAATTCCCCACAGCCTTTTTAACAGCAAAAAATGGACAAGTATCTATTGTAAAAAACTTAGTTGTTTTATTGTGTGAAAAGTATTCAATTGTACAGAAAGTTAAAATATGACCTCTGGTTAATACATATAAAGCAAGGACAAGGAAAAGGAGACAAGAGTGGGACTTTGAATGAAACATGCACTCCAGGAGACAACACCACAAACATGAACATGGCAGGTACCCAAAAAATAGAGCAGAACCAAAAACGTTAAGTGAAAGCATCACATGACATCAATTGGCATTAAATGGTTTAATAATATACGATTATTACAAAAGTAAAAATTGTAATATGATCCATATTGGTACTATAGAAGCCCAGATCTATGAAAACCAAATCTTACATTATACATAAAATGTAACAGGAATACAGTGTAAAAACGAAATTGGTTTACATTGTAAACATTGTAGAAAACAGTTTCATAGACAGCAGGTCACCATAACAATCCATTGTAATCTTAGTTGGTAGGTAAAATCCAATTAAATGTAAAATAGGAATAAAGATAAAATCTGATGCAATTATAGACAAAGGGGGGCAAATGTTGGCTCATATTCCCATAGTAAAATAACCTAATTAGTTCATGCCATACATAATGTAGATAGCCAAATTCACTGTGTGTCTCCATGGTAAATGATTATAGTCATGGTTGATTGGTATAATCCAATTGGTATATATAGTAGCAAAATGATAATAGTATGGTATAAGCGTAGGGGCATCTATTGGCTTGACGCGTTTCGTGGCGAACGCCACTCTTCAGGAGCAAGTATGAGGTAGGTGTCTATAAATATTAAAAAACATCTATATTAGAAAACATCTATATTAGGGAAATTGTATATTCAGTCTGTGTGAATGTGGAGGAGGGGAGAAAAGGAGAAAAGGGGGGTAGAACCCAATTCTAAAAGCTACTTACAGATGCTCCTATGAGGTTGGGCATAGGCATGGAAGGCTGGGGGCCAACCGGCGAAACATCAGCCTGTTGGGAGCTGAGGTGGACTGGCCCAGAGCACACAGATGGAAGTCAGATAACAGACAGCAGTCCCCAAAGAAACATCCCCATGAATGTAGAAATGGGTGTGATCCACGTGATGGCCATCTGAAAAAAAGGGGAATGTATAGTGGATATATATATGTGTGTATGTATGTGGGAAAGTGACTAGTGTGAGTAGTGAACAAAGTGTGTTGATGCAGGTGTCGGTCAAAAAACAAGAAAAATTGGCAGAAAGTGGGAACAGTGTAAGGTCAAGGGAGGATTGAACACCAAATGGCGCCAAACAGCTGAGCAGCGTCAGCTGCCCGCTGTTCGACGGTCATCATCTCGTGTAGGATGCTAGATGGAATCGACAGCGGCGGCGCGCCGACGTCACAGAAGTGACGCAGTGCGCGCCGGAGCCGGATGCGTGACGTCGATGCGCAATTGGACGTACACCCGATCCTCCACGTCACTCAGAAGGAGGAGAGGGGGAAAAAGGGGAGGACCCCAGGAGCGCATCGCAGCTCCCAAACATAGGCCAAGCTGCCGGCAAGGCCAGACCAGCCCACCTCCCAGCCCAGCACAATACATAAAGACAGCGTGGCTAAGCACACGCATTATAGATAATAGTGTGGAGCAGTAGCGTGGTACAATAAACTCCTCCAGATTTACACCCAGAAAAGAAAACAAGATTCGCAATGTAAATTGTTAATTGATGCTGGAATATAGAAGAGGCACCTAAATAAGTAATGATAATGGACTATACCAGTGTATAAAGCAAGGTCGCCAAAATTGATGGTGACATTATACAACATAGGAACAATGTGTTACAAATTACATTACACCATGGGATGCATGAGAATACCCCAATGCATTTCGACCCCCAGTGGCGTCACTAGGGGGTGGCTATTGGGGCTATAGCCCTGAATCTGGGGCCCGTAGCCTGAGTCTCTTGCCTCAGGGATCCCTGCCTAACCAGCGGGCCGTGGCCTCTCTGCAGCCTGACTTCTTTCTTTCTTTCTTTCTTTCTTTCTTTCTTTCTTTCTTTCTTTCTTTCTTTCCTGAGAAGTAACTTTAGATGTAGTTTTGTTAGCAGCGGGCACCAATATCTGCTGCCTGCCATGACCTCCAAATTGTAAACTGATCATTATCGGTAGGGATGAGCTTCGTGTTCGAGTCGAACCCATGTTCGACTCGAACATCGGCTGTTCGGTCGTTTGCCGAATTGCGAACGATATGGGCCGTTCACGCCAAATTCGTGTGGCGCGTCACGGCCCATAATTCACTGCGGCATCGCAGTGCATTGCTTGCTGATGATTGGCCAAGCATGCACTATGACCCGCATGCTTGGCCAATCACAGCGCCGCCTGAACAGAGACCTGTAATTGGCCAAAGCCAAGGAGGCTTTGGCCAATTATGGCTCAGGGGATTTAGTACACGCCCCACACTATATAAGGCCGCCTGCACGGCGGCCCTGTGCAGTGTGTTCCGGTGTGCTTAGAGAGAGAGAGAGACAGTGTAATTTCATTTGAGTTAGCTAGATTAGGCAGGACAGTCAGTCAGTTAGCTGCACTTAAAGTGTATTGTGTCAGACATGGGCGTGACCGGATGTTGAGGTGAGAGGCGAGAGAGGACGCCGTGACTGAGTTCAGCCCTCTCCCCTCGCTCCGTACCCAGCGCCTGATAGCGTGAGACCCAGGAGACTGCCCGGAGCACCTAACCAGGCTACCGCGGATGTGAACGTAGCGGGACTGCTACACGGAGCCGCACGGAGCCCAATTGTACAGTCAATACACCGGCAGCGCCTGTTCCTGTGAGAGAGGAAGGCGCTGACACCTGGGATTGAGCTGCGCTGTGCGGTGCTGGAAAACCCTGGAAGGGACTAAGTAGCACGGGATCTCGTCCGGAGCACTGGAGGGGTGAGTCACTGGTTGTGTGTGCACCCATAGCACAAAAGCCCTGCTGCAGAGAGACACTATTATCGATACCCCGGTAAGGGGACTGCGGCTATATAGGCCCAGGCTACAGGGCAGGGGGCTAGCGCGGTGTATTGGCAAAACAGCTAACTATTAGGACACCATCAGAAATGTCCAGGAAGAAGGGGATGGAGGATGGGCTAGTCCAGCAAGGGACAGGGGGTCTCGGAACCCGCAGCGCTAAGGAGAAGGGAAATCAAGTAGCCACCAAACTTGAGCGCTTTGCGCACACCCCAAACCAAACCCCCAACAAATCCAGCAACCCAGGAGGCCAACAGCAGGTGGGACATCCTGGGAGAAGAAGCCAGACTCAGGAAAATGGGACTTTGATAGCTCCATCATCAGCTATTCCACTTGCAGGCTCAGCCCCAAGAGGGATCCTGGATAAACAACAAAATCTGGGCCTAGAAGGGGCGATAGGGGGGGACCAGGGCAGTCCAGGGGAGAGAGAGCCATCCCTGCAAGATATTCTTACAGCTGTTAATACTTGCAAGCAATCAATTACTGAGCTGTCTGAGCAATTCAAAAGTATTAGAGATGAACTGCTTATGGTTAAAGGGGAAGTACGCATGGTTTGTACCCGCACAACAGCACTTGAGGAGAGATGTAGCCAAATGGAGGATGATGTGTACCCACTAAAGCAAGAGGTGGCACTCATGAAAATTCAACTAAGGGATTGCTTACAGAAAATGGACAGTATGGAGAACAGGCTACGCAGAGAGAACCTGAGGGTGCTTGGGCTCCCAGAAGGCTGTGAGGGGAACAACCCCATTCAATTCATGGAGGACTGGCTGAGGGAGAAGTTCGGCAGGGACTCATTTTCTGCTACATTTGCTATTGAGCGGGCACACAGAATAGGCCCCAAGACCCTAGCACCAGGAGGCCACCCTAGACCTTTTATTTTTAAGCTTTTGTGTTTCCGGGACAAAGTCACTATTTTACAGAAGGCAAGAGAGTTAAGGAATATTCAGCACAACGGAGTCAGGATTTCAATTTATCCAGACTTCTCCCCTGAACTACAGAGGCAAAGAGCCAAATTCGGAGATTGTAAGTGCAAGCTTCAGCAACTCAAAATCAATTATGCGCTGTTGTTCCCGGCGCGACTGCGTGTCTCGGCTCTGGGAGAAGTTAGGTTTTTTTCTACCCCCAATGAAGTGTCAACCTGGCTAGAGGACATTGAGGAAAGAATTAAGAGAGGAGAGGGAAGCTGAGTGCTGTTTGGAACTGTCTCCTGTTTTTCCCTTTTTTCTTTTTTTTTTTCTCTCTCTGGAATTTTTGTTGCATTATTTTTGGGTTGTTTTCTCACCGGACTTTTTTTCTTTTTTTCCATTGATGTGTTAAATGGGGAGCGGAGTGGGGGACGGGGGGAGGGGGGGGATTAAGTAAACAGTAATATAATGTATTTATAGAGAAAAATGCATAATCTGTGTACAAGGTAGTAGCACAAAAATGCATGTTTCCGCCCCTTTTTTTTTTTTTTTTTTTTTTTTGTGTGTTTTGTATTCTCAGGGGGACTAAGTAGATAGTAATAAATAGTATATATTTATAGAGCAAAAATGCACAAATTACGCACAAGGTAATGGCACAGAATACATGGTTTTTTTTTGGTTTTTTTCTTTTGTGTGTGTTTTGTATTCCCAGGGGGACTAAGTAGATAGTAATAAATAGTATATATTTATAGAGCAAAAATGCACAAATTACGCACAAGGTAATGGCACAAAAAGCATGTTTTTTTTTTTGGTTTTTTTTGGGATTAAGTAAAAAGTAATATAATGTACCTATAGAGAAAAATGCACAATGTACGCACAAGGTAATAGCACAAAATACATGTTTGTTTGTTGTTTTTTCCCAAGAGGGGGAAAGTCCCCCCCTACTGGATTTGGTTCATGGTTTTTCTTTTTTCTTTTTTGTTCTTAAACCTCAAAGTTTTTCGAAGGTCACAATAGAAGCCCGAGGGTTAGGCCCCAAAGCGGGCGCGGTGGTGGAGTGGGGGAGGGAGGGTTGGGGGGTGGGGAGGAGGGGGGGTGTTGGGAGGGGGAACGGGGGATGGGGGGTGGGGGGGGAGAGGCAGGTACATAACCAGAGGTGGAGGTTAGGGAGTGGTGTGAGTGGATATGAGTGGATTCAGGTGGTCAGATTAATGGGGTGGGTAAATGATAGGGAGATAAACTACGTGCCCCCATATCGCATTTATAATGAGAGATAGGGGATCAAAATATCATAACGGTACCAGATAGAAGGGTCCAGGAGCGTTAAAGGAGGGAGGGGTAAAATTCCGGATACGGGCAAAAGGATCAATATATGCTCATGGAATGTAAGAGGAGTAAAAGACAAGCTTAAAAAACAAATTATTTTTTCAATAGCCAAAAGGGGGAACGTCAAGATACTCTGCCTGCAGGAGACGCATCTGGTGAAGGATACACTCGAAACTTTGAGCAACAAACAGTTCCGGACGCAGTTTCACTCTACTCACTCATCATACTCGAGAGGGGTGAGTGTACTGATAAGTACGGAGCTGGCCTTCTCCTGCAGGCAGAGCAGGGTAGACGAAAAGGGAAGGTATATTTTCCTCTCCTGTTCAATAGAAAATAGAAGATATATACTGGCGAATGTGTATATCCCCCCCCCATTTTGCACAGAGGTAATGGAGGACTTAGCCAGGTTTGTTGCAGACTTCCCTGGGACACCGGTAATAGCATTGGGAGATTTCAACATGACGATGAATGGGAACATAGACAGATTCCCGCCAAAGCCCGGAGTGGGAGAGGCCAACAGGAGTCCCCTTCTGCAGTATTGTGAGGAACTAGGATTGGTAGACATCTGGAGAAGGAGGCATCCTGGAGAGAGGCAGTATTCGTGTTACTCCAAGACCCATGCCACCCTGTCTAGAATCGATTTTGTACTGGGGAATGAGGAGGCACTAAATGTAGTGGAAGAGATAGTATATGAGCCAAGAGGCATCTCGGACCACACCCCAGTTATTGCCTCCGTGAGAGTGGGGGGACAGTATGGCAGGGGGAGCTGGAAGATTAATCCCTTTTGGTTCGATCTTATAGGAGAGGAAGAGAAAATGATGGAGGGGCTCTCAGAATATATTAGTATAAACCTAGGATCGGCTCCACTGGGGGTGGTCTGGGACTCCTTGAAGGCACATATCCGAGGAGCCTTAATCCAGAGAATAGCGCATGTCAAAAAACAGTCGCAAGCTGTTGAAATGGAAGCTAAAGAGAATGCAAGACTGTCAGAGGCGCACTTTGTAGCAACACCATCCCAAGTCAACCACGAGTGTTGGGTGAGGAGGCAAGAAGAGTACAGCAGGGTGCTTCGGGAGAAGGCAGAAAAGATAAGATCCTTTCAGAGACGGAGCTTCTTTGGAGAGGGGGAGAAGATAGGGAAAGCTCTATCTCTGATAATCAAGGCAAACGGCCCCCCGAGTGCAGTACCGGCAATTATAGGGAGGGAAGGAGAGATAAGAAAAAACACTCCGGATATAGTAAATGAATTTAAAATGTACTTTGAAAAGTTATATAGTTCCTCCAGGGTAAATGTAGAGGGGGAAATGCAGAGTTTCTTTGAGGGGCTGGAACTAACCCCGGTATTAGAGGCAGATCGGGAAATGTTGGATGCCCCACTGACTCTTAAGGAACTGCAGAGTGCGGTTGGAGACATGGCGGCTCAAAAATCCCCAGGCCCGGATGGCCTGCCTATAGAATTATATAAAAAATATGGGGAGGTACTGTTACCCTTATTGCTGAAAGTATTTAATGGGGCTAAGGAGGAGGGGGCTTTGCCCCCCTCTATGGCAGAAGCCATAGTAATACTTTTGCTAAAAGAAGGGAAGAACCCAATAGATATGTCCTCATACAGGCCCATATCGCTTCTGTGCTCGGATGTGAAGATCCTTGCCAAAGTATTGGCTGCAAGGCTTAATAAAATAATTCCTAAACTAATACACCCGGATCAGTCTGGGTTTATCCCAAACAGATCCACAAGCACCAATATAAGGCGGGTATATCTCAATATGCAAATTCCCATAGAAAATAGCGGTAGGAGAGCAATTCTCTCGTTAGATGCGGCCAAGGCCTTTGATTCCCTGAAAAGGCATTACTTATGGAAGGTACTAGCGGAATATCAGCTTGGCCCCGGGTTTGCTCGGTGGCTAAGACTACTGTACAGCGAACCAAGGGCCAAGGTAAAAATTAACGGGCAATGTTCGGAGGGGTTTCAGCTGAGCAGGGGTACAAGACAGGGGTGCCCTTTGTCCCCCCTGCTCTTTGCACTGGCAATTGAACCCTTGGCAGTGACTCTAAGGATGGCACAGGGCATACAGGGATTTAAGAGGAGGAGAGGGGTGGATAAAGTGGCCTTGTATGCCGATGATATTTTATTATTTTTGGCGGATACGCAGGAGTCACTGGAAACAGCTATGAGGATAGTGAAGGAGTTCGGAAATTTCTCTGGGTTATTAATCAACTGGGAGAAATCAGTGATTTTGCCCATTGATACCCTGTGTGAGCCTCTCCCGCACCAGGCATCCCAGGTTCAAGTGGTTAGGCAAATGAAATATCTGGGGATTAATATTACCAGAGACCCAAGCCAGTATATATCTGGAAACCTAGTCCCATTGATGAAGAAACTTAAACAGAAGTGTCAAGTATGGAGACGATTACCCCTCTCGGTCGCCGGGCGCTGCAATTTGATTAAAATGGTCTGGCTACCTCAAATTTTATATGTCATGCAGAATTCTCCTGTCTGGATTCCCAAGCACTGGTTCAAAAAATTGGACAGTATATTTAGAGAGCTTATTTGGAAGGAAGGGGTGGCCAGGATCGGGCTGGAGACGCTACCGCGACCAGAGGAAAAAGGAGGCCTGGCGGTACCAGATCCACGAGGCTATTTCCTGGCAGCCCAACTGCAACAAATGGGAGGTAGTAATAGGCCAGGAGAAGTAGGAGCAGGGGGTAGCATCTTATTGAACGACACCAGACACGATACAGTGGCGGAGGGGTTAGAGGCGGACTCATTCTGTACCAAATGCCCTACCACCCGGCTGATGAGTAAAGTCTGGGCACAGGCTAAAAAAATTCTGGGATATGATGGTTTTGCGGAATTCTCGCCACTCTGGGACAATAATAGCCTTAACGAGCTTAAGAAAATGGGGCGGGTAGAGGAATGGGACCGTATGGGCATTCATTACCTTGTACAGGTATATAGGGCAGGGAGGTTAAAGTCCTTCCAGGAATTGGTAGAGGAGTATGCGATCTCCAACAGGTCATTTTATAAATATTTGCAACTCAGGCACGCCCTGGAGGCACAATTTGGGAAGGAAATGCCAGTGTGGTGCGAAATGACCTTTTTGAGAAGGCTGATCGATGCGGGATCTACAAAGGGTCTGATCTCGGACATGTATGGGTGTTTGAAAGCAGTAGCACAAGAAGGCCGGGTCGAAAATAAAAACAGGGCTAGATGGGAAAAAGACGTGGGCACAATATCTGATGATCAATGGGATCAGGTCTTGGCGATGGGTCCCAGGGTCACTCTCTCTCCCTCACAAGTGATGTCTCATTTGTATCTGCTACATAGAGCATATTATACACCTTTGAAGCTATTCAGGTGGGGCAGGAGACCTGACGCGAAATGCCAGAGATGTAGAGGGGGGCATGCGGATCTGATCCACATGTTCTGGCGCTGCCCCAAGTTGCATAGATACTGGGAAGGGATAGTGGGGGAAATAAACTTAGTGTTTGGGACATCGCTGAGGGTGGAGGCGGGGGAGTGCCTACTGGGCTTGAAGGGGGAGGGAGGGATCTCAAAGGATGTGCAGACGGCAAGAGACAGATGCTTGTTCCAGGGAAAAAAGCTTATTGCACGGCACTGGCAGAGGAAGGAGGCTCCAACATTGACAGAATGGGAAAATGCAGTAGGGGAGGTGGTCTGTAGGGAAAAATACATCTATAAGAAAAGGGGCAGTTATAAGAAATTTGAGAAGATATGGAAAGCATGGCTGGATTGGGTGAGAGATGGATAAGTGGAGTAAGGAAGGTATAGGATGAGAGGGAGGTAGATTATCTGTGAGGATGTATGAGGGGTGAGGGGAGGAAAAGGGGGGGGGGAAGAGGGGAAAATAAAGTAATGGTTTACATGCTTCTTTTACAGAGAGGTACAGCTTATATATATTTTTGAATTGGTATATATCGGATGTAGAGAATTTTATGGGAATATTTGATCTTATTGTGCTGACGATCTTAGTGACAGTCCCTATTTGTGTACTCCTTTTCTTCTTTTTTGTTGTTCTTTTTTATGTATGTGCTGTATTGGATAATTTTTTCAAATAAAAAGAGATTATGTAAAAAAAAAAAAAAAAAAAAAAAAAAGTGTATTGTGTATATATATATGCATCCCAGGTGTTGCATATATATATATACACTGTATTCAGTTTAGCTAGATCCGTTCCTGTTATCTTCTAGACTATTTACATTTAGTGCAGTGCGTCCTGCTCACAGTGTTCAGCTAGATCCGTTCCTGTTATCTTCCTACTGACAGGCAGGCTTGTCTTGTTACAGTATATAAAGCTACCTGAAGAAAATTACTGGTGTTCTTTTGATCCTATTAGTACCACGGTCAGGCAGCTAGACTATTTACATTTAGTGCAGTGCGTCCTGCTCACAGTGTTCAGCTAGATCCGTTCCTGTTATCTTCCTACTGACAGGCAGGCTTGTCTTGTTACAGTATTTACAGCTACCTAAAGAAAATTACTGGTGTTCTTTTGATCCTATTAGTACCATGGTCAGGCAGCTAGACTATTTACATTTAGTGCAGTGCGTCCTGCTCACTGTGTTCAGCTAGATCCGTTCCTGTTATCTTCCTACTGACAGGCAGGCTTATCTTGTTACAGTATATAAAGCTACCTGAAGAAAATTACTGGTGTTCTTTTGATCCTATTAGTACCACGGTCAGGCAGCTAGACTATTTACATTTAGTGCAGTGCGTCCTGCTCACAGTGTTCAGCTAGATCCGTTCCTGTTATCTTCCTACTGACAGGCAGGCTTGTCTTGTTACAGTATTTACAGCTACCTAAAGAAAATTACTGGTGTTCTTTTGATCCTATTAGTACCACGGTCAGGCAGCTAGACTATTTACATTTAGTGCAGTGCGTCCTGCTCACAGTGTTCAGCTAGATCCGTTCCTGTTATCTTCCTACTGACAGGCAGGCTTGTCTTGTTACAGTATATAAAGCTACCTAAAGAAAATTACTGGTGTTCTTTTGATCCTATTAGTACCACGGTCAGGCAGCTAGACTATTTACATTTAGTGCAGTGCGTCCTGCTCACAGTGTTCAGCTAGATCCGTTCCTGTTATCTTCCTACTGACAGGCAGGCTTATCTTGTTACAGTATATAAAGCTACCTGAAGAAAATTACTGGTGTTCTTTTGATCCTATTAGTACCACGGTCAGGCAGCTAGACTATTTACATTTAGTGCAGTGCGTCCTGCTCACAGTGTTTAGCTAGATCCGTTCCTGTTATCTTCCTACTGACAGGCAGGCTTGTCTTGTTACAGTATATAAAGCTACCTGAAGAAAATTACTGGTGTTCTTTTGATCCTATTAGTACCACGGTCAGGCAGCTAGACTATTTACATTTAGTGCAGTGCGTCCTGCTCACAGTGTTCAGCTAGATCCGTTCCTGTTATCTTCCTACTGACAGGCAGGCTTGTCTTGTTACAGTATTTACAGCTACCTAAAGAAAATTACTGGTGTTCTTTTGATCCTATTAGTACCACGGTCAGGCAGCTAGACTATTTACATTTAGTGCAGTGCGTCCTGCTCACAGTGTTCAGCTAGATCCGTTCCTGTTATCTTCCTACTGACAGGCAGGCTTGTCTTGTTACAGTATATAAAGCTACCTGAAGAAAATTACTGGTGTTCTTTTGATCCTATTAGTACCACGGTCAGGCAGCTAGACTATTTACAGTTAGTGCAGTGCGTCCTGCTCACAGTGTTCAGCTAAACCTACAAGTTAGTGGGGTGCGTCCACCTCAGAGTGTTCAGCTAAAGCTACCTGTAGAAGGTTGGTGGTGTTCTCATACTACAGGCAGGCAGTTGATTTTGCTAGTGGCAGTATCAGTACATATATATATATATATATATATATATATATATATCCCAGCTTAGTGCAGCTACAGGCCATTAGTATGTCTGGAAGGCCAAGAAGGAGAGGCAGACAGTCACAAGCCAATAAGAGAGGGCAAGCAGGCTCTGTGTCTAGTGCTGGTCGTGGAGACGGTGTATCCTCATCAGCACATGGCCATGGGACACGCTTGGCCTTTTTTTCGGCAGCTGGCCGTGTTGAGCCGCAACATGCGGAAGACTTGGTCGAGTGGATGACCAAGCCGTCCTCATCCTCCTCATCCTCTCTCACCCATGCCCAGGGTGCTTTGTCTGGCAAAGCAGCGGCCTCTTCCCTCGGCTCAATGTCATCAGTGACTCCTTCCCTAGCTCCACCATGTCCTCCTGAGGAGTCCCTCGAACTGTTTGACCACAGTGTTGGGTACATGCTCCAGGAGGATGCCCAGCGTTTGGAAGGCTCTGATGATGATACTGAGCTCAATGAAGGCAGTAACATGAGCACGGACAGAGGGGGTGCCCAAGAAGGACAGCAATCTGGCAGTCATGCTCCCCCTGCTGCAGCATACTGCCAGGTTTGCTCCAGTGATGAGGAGGGAGGGGATGATGAGGTCACTGACTCAACGTGGGTGCCTGATAGGAGAGAGGAGGAGGAGGAGGAGGCGGCACATCACCAACGAGGCAGGATGCCCTCCAGGGGCCAGCCTAAGGGCAGCACATTGACTGCATCACACCCCAAAGCTCCACATGTGCAGGGCCCTGCAGTCTCTGCGCGTTATTCAAAAAGTTCTTTGGTGTGGGCCTTTTTTGAGACGAGTGCATCAGATCGCACCGCTGCTATTTGCAACATATGTCTCAAGCGTATCTCACGTGGCCAAAACATCTCCCGCTTGGGTACCACATGCTTGACCAGACATATGTTGACCTGCCATGCAGTTCGTTGGCAAGCGTATCTAAAAGACCCACACCAAAGAACAAAGAGGACCTCTCCTTGCTCCTCATCAGCTGAGATTTCCAACCCCACTAGACCTTCAGTCCTCTCTGAGACCTGCACTGAGAGGAATGAAGGTGTAGAATTAGGTGTGTCACAGCCAAGTACTTGTGGGCAATCTGCTTTTGGTACACCGACGTCAGATTGTACCAGGCAAATTTCCCAGCCCCAGCTGCTGCACCGCCGAAAGAAGTTTGCTCCCAGCCATCCACATGCCCAGCGGTTGAATGCTAGCTTGGCAAAATTGCTAGCACTTCAACTGCTGCCTTTTCAGTTGGTAGACTCTGCCCCCTTCCGTGAGTTTGTGGAATGTGCGGTTCCTCAGTGGCAGGTACCCAAACGCCACTTTTTCTCACGGAAGGCGATTCCGGCTCTCTACCGGCATGTGGAAGGCAATGTCCATGCCTCGCTGGACAGGGCGGTCAGCGGTAAGGTGCATATTACCGCTGACTCATGGTCCAGCAGGCATGGACAGGGACGTTACCTAAGTTTCACGGCGCATTGGGTGACTCTGCTGGCAGCTGGGAAGGATGCAGGACAAGGTGCAGTAGTGTTGGAGGTTGTTCCGCCACCACGCCTCCAAAATGCTAATGATTGTGACACACCTCTCTCCTCCACCCCCTCCTCTTCTTCTTCCTCCATGGCCTCTTCCTCGGAACCAGCGGTGCTCCGTAGTCGTTCAAGGGGCTACGCAAGTACGCAGGCCAAAAGATGCCATGCGGTGCTTGAGCTGGTGTGCTTGGGGGACAGGAGCCACACTGGGGCAGAGGTTCTGTCAGCTCTGCAGGGGCAGGTTCAGAGGTGGTTGACGCCACGCCAACTTAAGGCAGGAATGGTGGTTTGCGACAATGGCACCAACCTCCTCTCTGCCCTCCGACAGGGACAAATGACCCATGTGCCCTGTTTGGCTCACGTCCTTAACTTGGTGGTGCAGCGGTTCTTGGGCAGGTACCCGGGCTTACAGGATGTCCTGAGGCAGGCCAGAAAGTCTGTGTGCATTTCCGCCGGTCATATAATGCCAGTGCTCGGCTGACGGACCTCCAAAAGGAGTTTAACCTGCCCAAGAACTGCCTAATCTGTGACATGCCCACCAGGTGTAACTCAACGTTGGCCATGCTGCAGTGGCTGCACACGCAGCAGAGGGCCATCAATGAGTACCTGTGCGACTATGGCACCAGGACAGGGTCAGGGGAGCTTGGTTTTTTTTCTCCACGCCAGTGGGCCATGATCAGGGATGCATGCACTGTCCTGTCACCATTTGAGGAGGCCACGAGGATGGTGAGCAGTGACAGTGCATGCATCAGTGACACTGTCCCCCTTGTCCACCTGTTGGAGCACACGCTGCATGGAATAATGGACAGGGCACTTGAGGCAGAACAGAGGCAGGAAGAGGAGGACTTCCTTAGTTCTCAAGGCCCCCTTTATCCAGACAGTGTTCCTGCGTGCCCGCCGATCACACAGGAAGAGGACGAGGAGGAGGAGGAGGAAGATTGTGTCAGTATGGAGGTGGAGCCTGGCACTCAGCATCAGCAGCAGTCTTTAAGGGATCAGTCCCAAGAAACACATGGACTTGTACGTGGCTGGGAGGAGGTGGCTGCGGACCATGTCGTCCTTAGTGACCCAGAGGACTCCGGACCGAATGCCTCAGCAAACCTACGCTGCATGGCCTCCCTGATCCTGCAAAGCCTGTGTAAGGATCCTCGTATTCGTGGTATCAAGGAGAAGGACCAATACTGGCTGGCAACCCTCCTTGATCCACGTTACAAGGGTAAGGTTGCGGACCTTATCTTGCCATTGCAGAGGGAGCAGAGGATGAAATATCTTCGGGAGGCCTTGCAGAAAGGTCTGTGCAACGCATTCCCAGAGACTGGGAGGTTACAAACTCCTGTTTCTGGACAACGTGTTGCTGAGGCTTCGGTCAGTCAAAGAAGGAGCGGTGGAGAAGGTGGCCATCTGACCGATGCGTTCAGACAATTTTTTGGTCCGCAGCCCCAAGGTATGATCGGTTCCAGCAACCATCGCCAGCGTCTGTTTTACATGGTGCAGGAATACCTAGGGGCAAGATCAGACTTGGACACCTTTCCCACCGAAAATCCTCTGGGTTACTGGGTCTTGAGGATGGATCACTGGCCAGAGCTTGCATAGTATGCAATTGAGCTACTGGCCTGTCCTGCATCCAACGTTCTTTCGGAACACACATTCAGTGCTGCTGGAGGCGTGGTAACCGATCACAGGGTGCGTCTGTCCACCGACTCGGTCGATCGACTGACCTTCATAAAAATGTATCAGTCTTGGATCACCACCAGCTACCCAGCACCTGATGCTGATGTAACCGAATAATTTTTTTTGAAATCTCAGATCCCTTCAAAGACTGCCTATGCTGATGCTGAGTGACTATCCCTGAGTAATTATCCTCTTCCTCCTCAATCATCACGCTGATAGCTTGTAAGAACATTTTTGGTTCTGGGCGCCACCACCAGTGCCTTAAGGCACAATTTTTCAGCCCCTGTTTAACAGGGGCGTGTAATTACAATTTTTGATGTAATACTTTGTAGCAGGGCTCGTTTCTGCATTCCAACTAGAGTGTCTGTGAGGGGTTGCAGTGTTGTGGCACCAGCACCAGTGCCTAAGGCCCAATTTTTCTGCCCCTGTCTAACAGGGGCGTGTAATTACAATTTTTGATGCAATACTTTGCAGCAGGGCTCGTTTCTGCATTCCAACTAGAGTGTCTGTGAGGGGTTGCAGTGTTGTGGCACCAGCACCAGTGCCTAAGGCCCAATTTTTCTGCCCCTGTCTAACAGGGGCGTGTAATTACAATTTTTGATGCAATACTTTGCAGCAGGGCTCGTTCCTGCGTTCCAACTAGAGTGTCTGTGAGGGGTTGCAGTGTTGTGGCACCAGCACCAGTGCCTAAGGCCTAATTTTTCAGCTCCTGTTCAACAGGGGCATGTAATTACAATTCTTGATCTAATATTTCACAGCAGGGCCCTGTGAGGGCTTACAGTGTTGTGGCCACAGCAACACCTAAGGCCCAAATTTCTGCTGAGTATATAGGGCAGGACCCTACTTTCAAACATCTAACTTACAAACGACTCCTACTTGCAAACGGAAGGAGACAACAGGAAGTGAGATGAAATCTACCCCTAGGAAGGGAAATTCTCTCCTGTAAGAGTTAATATGGGAAAAAAATTTCTCCTTTCCACTGATGCTTTCCAATCCTTGTTCCACAAAAAAACCCAAATTTTCAAAAAACATTTTTCATTGGGACAAAAAGTGAGGTGAAATCTTCTGAAGAGGAGGAAAGACAGCAAAACAAATGTCACAGGGGTGATAACCCTTCCCTATGTTTTCCAAAAAGCTTAAAAAAGATTTTTTGGCTGGAGCTAAACACGTTAAAAATGTACCCGTTCAAAATTACAAAGAGATTCTACTTAACAACAAACCTACAGTCCCTGTCTTGTTTGCACCGCCTGTATACTGCTGTTCAGAGTATATAGGGCCTGGTGGCCCCACACCTTTCCTTATTTTAATTTGGGTGCGGGGTTCCCCTTAATATCCATACAAGACCCAAAGGGCCTGGTAATGGACTGGGGGGTACCCATGCCGTTTGTCTCACTGATTTTCATCCATATTGCCATGACCCGACATTACATTAAACCCGCAAGCAGTTTTAAATGAGATTTTTTCCTTTAAAAATGACATTTGGTGCAGGGACTGTTCTAAACACGGGAAAGACGCGTCACTTTACAGGCATACTATAGACACCCCCCAGGTACGATATTTAAAGGGATATTTCACTTTTTTTTTTTACTTTAAGCATCATTAAAATCACTGCTCCCGAAAAAACGGCAGTTTTTTAAAGTTTTTTTTGCATTGATACATGTCCCCTGGGGTAGGACCCGGGTCCCCAAACCCTTTTTAGGACAATACCACGCAAATTAGCCTTTAAAATGAGCACTTTTGATTTCGAACGTTCGAGTCCCATAGACGTCAATGGGGTTCTAACGTTCGTGCAAACTTTCGGTCCGTTCGCGGGTTCTGGTGCGAACCGAACCGGGGGGTGTTCGGCTCATCCCTAATTATCGGTGTCAGCGGAGGCTGCCATGGCTCTGCCTCTACCCACCGCCCAGCTGAGTCTGTGGCTGGAAGCTGGTGCACACACTGCACTTTCATTGTGATGATCCTGTTACTCAATATCTCACTCACAAATGCTGATCGAGAGACAGGATTTGGAGTGAACAGCTTAATATGCTTGAGGTCGATGACTTTGCCCTGACACCTTTTGATCAATCCAATCCCTGCTATGGCTGCCTCAGCAGCCGCACAGCAAGGATTGGACAGATCACAAGAAATTTATTTTCAGAGATATTTGACAGATAGGGAGGAGGCAATATGTCACCTCTTCACCACCTGTTTTAACCCCCTAAATTATTAATTAACCCCACCAAAACCAAGTGGATTTGTCAGAAACCATGAAATCAGACTGAGACAGAAGTACAGTTTAATCACACTTGTGTAATAATAAAAGTAAATAGAACAAACATAGTCAAAACATAGCCAGAGTTCAAGAACCAGAATTGATAGTCAGACAAGCCAAACTTCAGGGAGCCGGAGATGAGCGTAGTAAAACAGCAAGTAGGATCTGGAACCAGAACGGATGTCAGCCAAGCAAGTCTTTTAACAGGAATGCAGGAGAACGTCTCTGTGATGTTGATTAAGGCAAAGGCAGAGATCCTCTGGGCTGGACAGCTTAAGTAGGCAGGACTGACGAGCAGGATATGATCAACAGCTGGGTACCTGTGGAGAGATAGGAGCTGGCAATTAGTCGACAGCTGAGCGGCCAGCTCAGAGAAGGAAGGCTGATCCCAGCCCTGACAGGATTCCACTTGGTTGCAGGAAGGTTGCAGCATGGACCCTTTTATTTGAATTTGTTTGCATTTGGTAGTGCCCACCAAATGCAACTGGGTGTATAATTTGTGCACTGTGAAGTATGAGGTGGTAGATTGTCTCACACTGTGCTGTGATGTAAATGGTACTGCATGCAGTACTTTTTTTTCAGCACACACCACTGCAACACATCATGTGAACTGGACATACCAGGGACAAGGCATTTTGTCTTGTCATGTGATGAGACTGTGCTGGAATAGCCACCCACCACTGTCCCACCGCATCTGGTGTAAGTATACCTTAAAGGGGGAGCAGTAAAACCACGGCTCAACTGCATGGCCTTACTCCCCCAAACCACACATGTAAAAGACTCTTGAAAAAAACAGGTCAAAGAAAGGATGATCTATACATGTGCTCTTTGATTTATGACATGTTTTCTTATTGTTTTAAAAACAATTTTAATGAAAGTACTAATATATATATATATATATATAAAAATATATATATATATATATATATATATATATATATATATATATATATATATATATATATATATTATACAGTATGTTCAAACCTAC
Organism: Lithobates septentrionalis; assembly: GCA_037952835.1. NCBI lineage: Eukaryota > Metazoa > Chordata > Amphibia > Anura > Ranidae > Lithobates > Lithobates septentrionalis. The sequence continues at coordinate 88,642 of JBBDGP010001501.1, read as the reverse complement.
CAACTATTTATACTTTCATTCTTGAAAGTAGGTGTGTAAATTGGGGCAGGCTTTTAGGGGCCCCAGTGCATTACTTTGCCCAGGGCCCATGATGCTATTAAGATGGCCCTGCCGGCAACTGCACCTGCCTCTGTGCTAAATGGACCAGTGCTGCCAACCTGCCACCAATGCAGCCACAATGCACATTTGGTGGCACTGGCTGGCATGGCAAGGGACAATCCGCAAATAGTGCCAGGTAACCTGGCAAGTGATCATCCACATCTGTTGGCAAGTGACAATCCACATCTGGTGGCAGGTGATGTGGCTAGTGACAATCCACATCTGGTGGCAGCTGACATTGCAAGTGACAATCCACATCTGGTGGCAGGTGACATTGCAAGTGACAATCCACATCTGGTGGCAGGTGACAGTGGCAAGTGACAAGCTGTATCTGGTGGCAGGCAATGATGGCACGTGACAATCCACATCTAGTGCCAGGCGACGGTGGCAAGTGACAATCCACATCTAGTGGCAGGTGACGGTGGCAAGTGACAATCCACATCTGGTGGCAGGTGACAGTGGCAAGTGACAATCCACATCTGGTGGCAGGTGACAGTGGCAAGTGACAAGCTGCATCTGGTGGCAGGAGAGGTGACAATCCACATCTGTTGCCAGGCAACAGTGGCAAGTGACAATCCACATATGGTGCCAGGCGATGGTGGCAAGTGACAATCCACATCTGGTGGCAGGTGACAGTGGCAAGTGACAAGCTGCATCTGGTGGCAGGAGATGTGACAATCCACATCTGTTGCCAGGCAACAGTGGCAAGTAACAATCCACATCTGGTGCCAGGCAACGGTGGCAAGTGACAATCCACATCTAGTGAAAGGTGACGGTGGGAAGTGAAAATTCACATCTGGTGGCAGGTAATGTGGCAAGTAGCAATCCACATCTGGTGGCAGGTGACATTGCAAGTGACAATCCACATCTGGTGGCAGGTGACATTGCAAGTGACAATCCACATCTGGTGGCAGGTGACAGTGGCAAGTGACAAGCTGTATCTGGTGGCAGGCAATGATGGCACGTGACAATCCACATCTAGTGCCAGGCGACGGTGGCAAGTGACAATCCACATCTAGTGGCAGGTGACGGTGGCAAGTGACAATCCACATCTGGTGGCAGGTGGCAAGTGACAATCCACATCTGGTGGCAGGTGACAGTGGCAAGTGACAAGCTGCATCTGGTGGCAGGAGAGGTGACAATCCACATCTGTTGCCAGGCAACAGTGGCAAGTGACAATCCACATATGGTCCCAGGCGATGGTGGCAAGTGATCATCCACATCTGTTGGCAAGTGACAATCCACATCTGGTGGCAGGTGATGTGGCTAGTGACAATCCACATCTGGTGGCAGCTGACATTGCAAGTGACAATCCACATCTGGTGGCAGGTGACATTGCAAGTGACAATCCACATCTGGTGGCAGGTGACAGTGGCAAGTGACAAGCTGTATCTGGTGGCAGGCAATGATGGCACGTGACAATCCACATCTAGTGCCAGGCGACGGTGGCAAGTGACAATCCACATCTAGTGGCAGGTGACGGTGGCAAGTGACAATCCACATCTGGTGGCAGGTGACAGTGGCAAGTGACAATCCACATCTGGTGGCAGGTGACAGTGGCAAGTGACAAGCTGCATCTGGTGGCAGGAGAGGTGACAATCCACATCTGTTGCCAGGCAACAGTGGCAAGTGACAATCCACATATGGTGCCAGGCGATGGTGGCAAGTGACAATCCACATCTGGTGGCAGGTGACAGTGGCAAGTGACAAGCTGCATCTGGTGGCAGGAGATGTGACAATCCACATCTGTTGCCAGGCAACAGTGGCAAGTAACAATCCACATCTGGTGCCAGGCAACGGTGGCAAGTGACAATCCACATCTAGTGAAAGGTGACGGTGGGAAGTGAAAATTCACATCTGGTGGCAGGTAATGTGGCAAGTAGCAATCCACATCTGGTGGCAGGTGAAGGTGGCAAGTGAAAAGCTGCATCTGGTGGCAGGAGATGTGGCAAGTGACATGCCCAGGACTCCCACTGATTCTGCATTATGGTCTGTTGAACCACTTCATTATATGTTACAATGTAACAATAGAAATAATGCGCCTCAATCACCCTGACACCATATCAACCATGGTGCTGTAATGATTGAAGCTTGTCCTTGCCCCCCCCCCCCCAGGCCTGCAAAAAGGTTGGTGAGTGCTGCTATGGGCTCTAGCCCCAGATCTTTTGCAGACCTAGCAACGCCCCTGTCGACCCCTATATTTATGGTCTTCTTCAGGGAGATGTTAGCATTCTACAAGATACATCAAAAAAAGTTTTTTTACCATTTTATATTTAGACATTTTACAACAAGAGTAGAAAACGACTTAATTTATATTATCATATATTAAACATACATTGCTCTAAATCTATGATGGTATATTTACCCCTCAATTGGTGTACCTCATATAGCCAGAGACTTAAAAACGGTTGTATTCAAGTGATCCAGGACCTCCGCATGCCCTCTCAATGTCCACCCAGGTGAGCCCCCAATCTGCAGGGTTTGCAAGGAGTCACGTATTGTGACCCCAAGGTGGGGGGGGTGAGGATTGGCACCTGCAATTTATAATTTAAGGGATCAGAACACAATAAGCAAATATAATTTTTTATAGAAGTTCCAATGATGGCTCCTGGCTGAGGGTCCCACTGAATGTAACAGTAGTCAACTTTATTAACCACTTCAGCCCCGGAAGGATTTACCCCCTTCCTAACCAGAGCACTTTTTACAATTTGGCACTGCGTCGCTTTAACTGCTAATTGCGCGGTCATGCAATGCTTTACCCAAATGAATAAATAGAGCTTTCTTTTGATGGTATTTGATCACCTCTGCATTTCTTATTTTTTGCGCTATGAACGGAAAAAGACCGAAAATTTTGAAAAAAAATGATATTTTCTACTTTTTTTTAAAAAAAAAGTCAATAAACTCAATTTTAGTCATACATTTAGGCCAAAATGTATTCGGCCACATGTCTTTGGTAAAAAAAAATGTCAATAAGCATATATTTATTGGTTTGTGCAAAAGTTATAGCATCTACAAACTAGGGTACATTTTCTGGAATTTACACAGCTTTTAGTTTATGACTGCCTATGTCATTTCTTGAGGTGCTAAAATGGCAGGGCAGTACAACTCCCCCCCCCAAATGACACCATTTTGGAAAGTAGACACCCCAAGGAAATTAGTGAGAGGCATGTTGAGCCCATTGAATATTAATTTTTTTTTTGTCCCAAGTGATTGAATAATGACAAAAAAAAAAAAAAATTTGCACAAAGTTGTCACTAAATGATATATTGCTCAAACATGCCATGGGCATATGTGGAATTACACCCCAAAATACATTCTGCTGCTTCTCCTGAGTACGGGGATACCACATGTGTGAGACTTTTTGAAGCCTAGCCGCGTACGGGGCCCCGAAACCAAGCACCGCCTTCAGGATTTCTAAGGGCGTAAATTTGTGATTTCACTCCTCACTACCTATCACAGTTTTGAAGGCCATAAAATGCCAAGATGGCACTACCCCCCCCCCCAAATGACCCCATTTTGGAAAGTAGACACCCCAAGCTATTTGCTGAGAGGCATGTTGAATCCATGGAATATTTTATATTTTGACACAAGTTGCGGGAAAATTACAAACTTTTTTTTTTTTGCACAAAGTTGTCACTAAATGATATATTGCTTAAACATGCCATGGGCATATGTGGAATTACACCCCAAAATACATTCTGCTGCTTCTCCTGAGTACGGGGATACCACATGTGTGGGACTTTTTGGGAGCCTAGCTACATACGGGGCCCCAAAAAGCAATCACCGCCTTCAGGATTTCTAAGGGCGTAAATTTTTGATTCACTCCTCACTACCTATCACAGTTTCGAAGGCCATAAAATGCCAAGATAGCACAAACCCTCCCCAAATGACCCCATTTTGGAAAGTAGACACCCCAAGCTATTTGCTGAGAGGCATGGTGAGTATTTTGCAGCTCTCATTTGTTTTTGAAAATGAAGAAAGACAAGAGAAAATTTTTTTTTTCCAATTTTCAAAACTTTGTGACAAAAAGTGAGGTCTGCAAAATCACTATACCTCTCAGCAAATAGCTTGGGGTGTCTACTGGTCTACTTGGGGTGTCATTTGTCATTTTGTGCCACCTGGGCATGCCATGGCCTCTGAAACTGTGATAGGTAGTGAAGAGTGAAATCAAAAATTTACGCCCTTAGAAAGCCTGAAGGCGGTGCTTGGTTTTTGGGGTCCCGTACGCGGCTATGCTCCCAAAAAGTCTCACACATGTGGTATGCCCATACTCAGGAGAAGCAGCAGAATGTATTTTGGGGTGTAATTTGACATATTCCCATGGCACGTTTGAGCAATATATCATTTAGTGACAACTTTGTGCAAAAAAAAAGAAAGAAAGAAAAATTGTCTTTTTCCCGCAACTTGTGTCACAATATAAAATATTCCATGAACTCGACATGCCTCTCAGCAAATAGCTTAGGGTGTCTACTTTCCAAAATGGGGTCATTTAGGGGGGGTTTTGAACTGTCCTGGTATTTTATGCACAACATTTAGAAGCTTATGTCACACATCACCCACTCTTCTAACCACTTGAAGACAAAGCCCTTTCTGACACTTTTTGTTTACATGAAAAAAATTTTTTTTTTGCAAAAAAATTACTTTGAACCCCCAATCATTATATACTCTTTTTAAAGCAAATGCCCTACAGATTAAAATGGTCGGTGTTTCATTTTTTTTTTCACACAGTATTTGCGCAGCGATTTTTTAAATGCATTTTTTTGGGAAAAAACACTTTAAAATTTTAATGCACTAAAACACACTATATTGCCCAAATGTTTGATGAAATAAAAAAGATGATCTTAGGCGGAGTACAATGGATACCAAACATGACATGCTTTAAAATTGTGCACAAACGTGCAGTGGCGACAAACTAAATACATTTTTAAAAGCCTTTAAAAGCCTTTACAGGTTACCACTTTAGATTTACAGAGGAGATCTACTGCTAAAATTACTGCCCTTGATCTGACCTTCGCGGTGATACCTCACAAGCTTGGTGCAATTGCTGTTTACATTTGATGCCAGACCGACACTTGCGTTCACCTTTGTGCGAGAGCAGGGGGGGACAGGGGTGTATTTTTTTCCTGCTTTTTTATCTTATTTTTAAATTGTTCCTTTCATTTTTTTTTTTAATCATTTTCATTGTTATCTCAGGGAATGTAAATATCCCCTATGATAGCAATAGGTAGTGACAGGTACTCTTTTTTTGAAAAAACTGGGGTCTATTAGACCCTAGATCTCTCCTCTGCCCTCAAAGCATCAGACCACACCAAGATCGGTGTCATAAAATGCTTTCCCAATTTCCCAATGGCGCTGTTTACATCCGGCGAAATCGAAGTCATTAAAAGCTCGTAGCTTCCGGTTTCTTAGGCCATAGAGATGTTTGGAGCCATTCTGGTCTCTGATCAGCTCTATGGTCAGCTGGCTAAATCACAGGCTGCATTCTCAGGAGAGCCAGAGAAAAACAAGGCAGACGGTGGGGGGGGCATTCCCTCCCACTGCTTGTAAAAGCAGTCTAGAGGCTAATTAGCCGCTAGGATTGCTTTTACATGAAAGCCGACCGCTGGCTGAAAAGAATGATTCCAAGATGATACCTAAACCTGCAGGCATCATTCTGGTATAACTACTCAAAGTCCAGCAACATACCAGTACGTTGCTGGTCCTTGTTGGGCATATATTGTAAACTTTTTTTTTTTATGCAGCCTGTGGGCTGAACGAAAAAAAGAGATTGATTGGTGGGTATGCCCACCATTAGAATACCTCCCTTCATCCACCCACTTCTAATGGTGGGCATACATGCACCGTATATATATGCCGAAGCATGGGGGCATCCGCCCCAAAAGGTAGGAGCAAATCGCTCCTCCGCCCCTGCTGCCCCCATGCTTTGGCATATATGCTCTTTTTTTAACTGTGGTGGGGAAATCACCTCCTACAGCGCTGGAGTCACGGCTTTATGTATCGTGGGAGCAAACGCTGTTGCTGTCAAGATAAATAAATCCGCGCTGCAACTGAATGGCGTACCTGCTAAGCAAATGATGGTTAACAATAAAAAAAGGAACATTACGGTATAACAGTTATGCCCCGTACACACGGTCGGACATTGATCGGACATTCCGACAACAAAATCCTAGGATTTTTTCCGACGGATGTTGGCTCAAACTTGTTTTGCGTACACATGGTCGCACAAAGTTGTCGGAATTTCCGATCGCCAAGAACGCGGTGACGTCAAGCACGTACGACGAGACTAGAAAAGGCCAGTTCAGAACCAAGCGCGGCACCCTTTGGGCTCCTTTTGCTAATCTCGTGTTAGTAAAAGTTTGGTGAGAGACGATTCGTGTTTTTTCAGACTCGTGGTTTTCAGATCGTTTTCTGCCGTTCAGTTTGTGCTTGTGGGTTTGTATCTGCTCTTCAGTGCGTGCAAGCAAGTTCCGCGTGACTTAGTAATTGTATTCTTGTTCGTTCGTTACTGTTATTCAGGTCGCTCTTCACAGGCATTGCTGTTCTTCAGTGCGTTCTGTTACTGCGTTCTGAGCAGCCGACCGTTTTCTAGCCATGTTGCGTATGCGCACTTCTCGTAGAGTTCGTGCTGTGTGGGGGCTTGGTGTTGGGGTCCTGACCTTGACACAAGTCCAGTCCATGAACAGGGTGGGGAGGAGTTCATGGACCAAGAATTGGTTGCTTCAGCGTAACCAGTTCTCTCATATGCCTTTGCTCCGTGAGATCCGTGAGAATAATCCTGATGATTTCAGGAACTTTCTCAGGATGACGGACCCCGTGTTTCACCGTCTGTTGGCTTCGCTGACCCCTTATATTAGCAGGCAGGATACCTGCATGAGGCAAGCCATCACTCCGGAGCAGAGGTTGGTCGCTACCCTGCGGTATTTGGCGACAGGGAGAAGTCTGCAAGACTTGAACTTCTCGACAGGCATCTCCCCCCAGGCTCTGGGTATCATCATCCCAGAGACCTGCTCTGCCATCATACAGGTCCTGCAGAAGGAGTATATGAAGGTAAGATTTTTATCCTTTAATATCACATTTCATTGTATTTAATGGAAAATCAAAAAAAGACTGCGCTAAAACTAGAACACATAATTGACAACATATATGATTATGTGAATATTAAGAAATTCAATCAATCAAGTAATCAAAAATTATAAGTATAGACAATAAGGATAATGTGGTGAACCAAATATAACACAAAATTGCAATATTAAAATTGTATGTGTCAAATGGCAAAAATATATCCAAAGATGTGGTAGAAATGTTCAAAGGAAATAAGTCCTTGGAGCCAGAGCAGATAGAATAGGTGATCAAACGGTTAAACACTCAGCACCCAGTGAGGAATCCTCCACCTTAATAGATGTACGCTTACCGGAGGTAAGCTAGATAACAGCTTATCAATGGATATCCACACGGGGGACACAACTCCTTGGATCTCCTCACAAGGAAGGGGTAGGCAGGAACTCTCTTACAGCGAACCTCAGACAGCATGCCAGGGGAACCCATTGCCATCTTCTTCCATTGGAACTAGTTCTGTACGTTTGGCTGGTTTTGATCCGGGTCTGGAATCAGGTACACATCACAATCTGTAGATTGGTTTAAGAGCTACAGTGCTCGGGGAATCCTCTTCATCCAACACACTTCCAGAAGTCTCAGATTACTTTCCCTCCTGAACACCGTGCTTCTTCCTGCAGTCTTAGGTCACTGGTGTTTAATTGGATGGGTGCTAGAGTGCACCAGACTGTACAGGTAAAATAATAAGCAGCTGATCGTATGGCGTGCGGTATGGCATGTGCAATCCTCCTCCTCTGCTGACAGCTCCGTCCTACCCCTCCCCGACGCGTATTCGGCACAGGGGTTTCGTGCCTTCCTCTGTATTTAATGTGTGCTAATATATTGTATTTCTTTCCTCATTCCCTAATTACCATGATTGGAATATGCTGTGAATGTCCCCTTTGTCCTCATGCATGCTGGATTTTTATGTAATTAATTTTTTAGGTCCTTCATACAGATTTTCCTTCACTAACCTCCCCAGCATGCTCTACGGGCCCTATATTCACCGCATGTAGTCACTTAATGTATTTTATCAGCTCCATAGTAGTGCTTTACCCCAAACCCCCCCTAAAATGTTTAGAAATGTTATTTTAGCTTTAAATTCTGGCAGAGTGGAAGAGGCTTATTTTTTGTGGTGTCCCCAAATCATTTTTAGTAACCCTCTCCCAACTGCTAAGTCAGCTGATACCAATTCTCTATCTATCCTCAATCATCTATCTGCTGCCAAACCCATACACACTATACCCATCTCTTTTGTTCTCCGATTTATGGATGAATTCCCCAAAGCATGTAGTGTAAGGGCCTGCCTGTATACTTTCAAATGGTACTGTTTGAATTTTTAAGATACTATTATTATCTTGAGTCAGGTAATAGCAGAATGTTCAATTGTCCTCAAATGTGTACAATGTGTATTTATATCTTTGTATTCGGACACTTCTTACCTGTCCAGTGGGCTGCCAATAGTGTAACTGAGGGGCTGTTCCAAGTAATACCCTGTATTTAGGCATTCATCTCTCAATGAAGTGAAGAGGGTTACCTGTCCAAGATTTCCACACCCCCCATAATGTTCGAAATGGCCCATGAGAGGGGGGGGGGAGGGGGAATATGATAGGTGTACCTTATACTTTGGTGTTGTTAAATTCCCCTTAATAAATGCTATCTGGAGGTTGCCCCAGAAAATTTGTGCCTAATCTGCTTGCCATGTTTCTGAGCAAAAATAGTAATTGTTTTTTTTCCTCAACAGTTTCCTTCCACGCCACAGGAATGGCAGACTGTGGCCTCCCACTTTTGCCCAGCGATGGGTCCGATGGTGGAGTCATCGCCCAGACGGAGTTCTACAGGCGTCTCCAGAATGGCAGCTTGGACTTGCCAGCTCCAGAGGACAATGTGGAAGGACTCCCATTCGTGTTCATTGCTGATGAAGCGTTTGCGCTGGGGGACCACCTGATGCGGCCATTCCCAATGAGGACCCTCACCCCGGAACAGAGGGTTTTTAATTACCGGCTGGCCAGAGCCCGAAGAGTGGTGGAGAACACATTTGGAATCCTGGCCAGCCGGTTCCGCCTATTTCTGACACCTATCCATATGGCAGAGTATAAACTGAACCATATTATACTGGCGTGCTGTATTCTCCATAACTTTCTAAGGAAACATTCGGCCAACTATGCTGGCTCAGTTGGGCCTGAGGCCGGAGTGATACCTGAAACACTGACGGCGCTTGAAAGCGGCCGTCCTGGCTTGCCCTCCCTGAGTGCCCGTGATGTCCGGTTACGATACCTGGAGTTCTTTGCGGGTAGGGGGGCCATCAATATGCCTTCAAATTTGTAAAGCCTTTTTCCAATAAAAAAAAAAAAAAAAAAAAGAAATTCTTTGTGGACATTTACTGCTTGTGTTTGTTTTAGCTGACCCTGACAGCAATGTGTGGAGTCGTGAAAGTGGCGTGATTGTGTAACCTTATACAAAGCACTGTTGACTGTTATTTACTAAAGGCGTATACACTTTTTATACTACAAGTGCTCGTGAAACTACAATGAAAATGCTCTTGTAGTGCAAAGAGGATTTGCCCTTAGGAAATAACCCCCATTTTCTCTGAAAACAGCAATGACATCACCCCAAAAGTGTTGTAGCGTTGAGACAATAATCCACACATTCTTGATTAACAAACTTTTTTATACCTGCACAATCACATGTGCATTTACCAAAGGTTTTTCAAACAAACCAACATGTTTGTTGTCTACCCATTTTTGGGGTGGCATTATCAAAAATAGAAATGTCCATTTACGATAAAACAGGCCTGTGTAAAACCAACAAGAAAGAGAAAAAATTTGAACTTACAAAGTTCACATATGGTAAAACTTGAAGGCAATATCAGACATGAGTATTTAGGAACTGTGTTTGATATTGCGTTCAGATGGGGTCAAATCACCCCTTGAAAAGCCAAATTTGGAAGATGCACAGCAATTTACGAATGTCAACATGTGCTAGCTGCCATCACGGGGGATCAAGGGACGTGTTTTGTGGGAGCAACCTCTTCCTCACCGCTACTTTATTATTGAGGAAGGTGTGGCACCCCCAAAACGCGTCCATTGATCTCCCGTGATGGCAGATAGCACATGTTGGCACACTGTGTGCATCCTCCAAATTAGGCTTTTCGAAACATTGCTAAAAGATTATAAACATTGTACCACACAAGAAAAAAGTGATTTTGTGGGGTTTTAAATTCGCCCCAAAACATCAATGATGTTATTATTATTTTTTATCACATCATTTATCTTTTTCTGGATGTTTTCCAATTCTAAATTACACCCCATGATCTCCCCGATCAGGATCTGGGCACTTTCTGATGTGAAAGGATCTCGATCCCCAACATCACGATCACCTAAAAAGAGACAAACCAAACAAAAACAGGTATCAAAAATCTGCGGACATCCATCTCTTACCTGAGCCTGTGGTCGCAGACACTCACCTGTTGTGGTGCCAATTTCCACCACATCTTCTTCCTCCTCCTGCTCCGCTTGTGTTTGGGGTATTTCACCTTCTTCCATAGGTGGGGGGTCTCTGGTCTCCTCGGATGAGGGGTGTCCTCCGAGTCTTTTCTCCCCTATTTAAAACAAAAATGGTAGAATTAGCACACAGATATTTGATGGCAGAACTATAAGTAGGAAACATTGCTTGGAAGTGGGGTACAATTGTCAATTTTAGCAGAGTTCCAAGATGTAGTTTTTTTATTGGCCTTTGTTAAGCTGCAATTCTTTACCTGTTTAGTACGAGCTTCACAGATGTAGCCCCCCCCCCTATAGTATACACTGGAGCACCTGTGTGGCCCCCCTAATAAAAATGGTGTTCTGGTGTCCCACACTAGTGCTCCAGTGTCCAGATGTGAAAACAGCTGCTCAGTGTCCTCTCCTTAGACAGAATCTAGTTTGCATTTCATTCTAGTAACAAACCCATCTACACAACCAAATATTTTGCATCCATATGGCCTAAACAGTGGTGTTTTAGAGGGGAAAAAAAATGTTGGATACGAACGAATAATGGGCCCATTAACATTAAAATTGACATTTGAAACTGTACAATTAAGAAAAGCATATGGAGCAGCACGAACGTAAGAAAGACAAAAAGAATAGGAACACACCACAACTACTTACTTTTTTGCAGCACTCTCCGGATCTTTCTGTACTGCTCTGGCTCTCGTAATTTGAGGTCCGACCACCGCTTCCTGAGCTGATCTTTCGATCGTCGTACCCCGAAATTCCTGTGCAGACTTTTGACCACTTTTGCCATGATCTTGGCCTTTCTGATATTGGGGTTGGGGTAAGGTCCATACTTTCCATCATAGTCGGCCCTCTTCAGGATGTCCACCATCTCCAACATCTCCCCAAAGGACATATTTGTGGCCTTAAATCTTCTCCTTCTGGATCGGGACGTTTCTGTCTCCGGGCTTTCCTCCGCCTCCTCCTCGTTGCTATAATTAGCACGTACCTGCTGTGACTCCGCCATGTGCTCTTCACCCACTGCACCGAACGAAAAGGGGCGGGGAATAGACTAGAAAGAACGTCAGGGGTGGGCGGAATTACACGCATGCGCAGTGTATATAAAGCGGAACACACGTGCGTGTTACGTATGATCTGTGAGCAGAGGAAGGAGCATTGGACGCGCCGATCGTAAGAACGAAGGTAAGAGACAAACTTGTGCCTATACTGCTTCTAGATTGAGGCCTATATTGTAACAAGATTAGGAGAGTTTTGTCTGACATTAGGCTTTGTCTTGTGTTGTGTCTTGCAGTGAACATGGATATCTTAGTTAAATATAATGACTTCATGTCACTATTCATTGATATGTTAAGGGAGCTGCCATGTCTGTGGGAGATTAACCACCCACATTACAAGAACCAAACAAAGAGGAAGGCAGCACTGGATCAATTGTGTGAAATTGTGAAGCAGGTGATCCCCACGGCAGACATCACCTATTTGAAGATCTTAATTGGTGGCCTGAGGAGTACATATGTAAGGGAGCGCCAGAAAGTCCTGGATTCACAGAGATCCGGAGCAGCAGATGACATCTATGTCCCCAGGATGTGGTACTATGACAGGCTGCATTTTCTGGCAGGCCAGACTGAACCCAGGCCATCCCTCTCCAGTCTTCCTTCCACGCTTCCTTCCCCCCCAGCTGAGGCTTCTGACGCCCAACCTGGGCCTTCCAGGCAACATGTGGAGGAGCCCAGATTGAGCCAGGTATAGCATTCCTCTAAATATTTCTGCTTGTCCAATCAATGATGTTAACTAGATGTTAGACGGGAGTACTAATTTAGGATTGTGATTGATGAAGCAAAAACTAAAATCATGTCCCTTTTTCATACACAGGGAAGTCACAGCCAGGAGGTGGCCGGGCCGAGCCGGCTACCTGATATGCCGGTCCCTCCTCTCCCCCTGGAAAGAGAAAGTGGCAGGAGGAGGAGTGCCCTAGAGGAGGCTGCCAGAGGACTCTTTTGGAGGGCTACAGCGGTCCTGGGAGCACCACACACCATGGAGGAGGACATTGCTGCCACCATTGCCTATAAAATGCAGAGGATGGAGGAGGGACAACAAGTCATGTGTGAGTCGCTCATATTGGAGGCTCTTAACAAAGGTATGAGGGGCCAAATTACAGCTCAGACACACCTTTGCGAACTCACAGATGGTCCTCCTCCTCCTCCTGCAGGTCCTCCTCCTCCTCCTCCTTCTCCTCCAGGTCCTCCCAGTCCTCTTCCTCCTCCAGGTCCTACTCCTCCTCCTGCCTCATCTCCAACAGCATAGCCACTGCCGGGAAGGAAGCGTGGAAGGAAGACCAGAAATTGAGGACCCTGGATCCAGTCTGGTCGGCCAAAAGATGCAGCCTCTTGTGGTACCACAGCCTGGGGACACACATGTCATCTGCTGCTTTCCGGATCTCTGCGAATTCTGGACCAGACTGCCCTCCATTACATATGGACTCCTCAGGCCACCAATTTCGATGTTCAAGAATTGATGTCTGCCGTTGGGGTCCCAGGCTTCGCTAATTTCTCCTGTTGATCCAGTGTTGCCTCCCTCTTTGTTTGGTTCTGAGCCCTTAATAAAGGAATTTTTGTTTTGAATTATACTTGCCTATGTGTGTTTAACTTCAAAAAGGACAGTTGGTTTGTGAGGATTCAGGTACATTTCAAAAATACAATGTGAAATTAACAAGATTTAATTAACACCAACACCAAGCAATCTCCTTGAGATTAAATAATAAAAGATATCAATGGTGTTGGGGTAACTTGACACACAAAACACACACAAAAATTCTGGAGTCAAACTAAAAACAACATTAAACAAAGATCAGCCTTGGAAAAAATACAAACATAAAATCGAAACCAAAAATGGCTTAAAATCCAAAAAAAACCAAAAATGAAATAAAAAAACATTCTGTCAGATGTGACAAATAACAATATATTCAGGGAATCCCAATAAAAAAACAAAAAAAAAAAGTTTGTGAGAAGTGTGTGTGAATATGAGCAGCAAAACGACTTAATTCTTTTCACATTAAAAAGAAGAAGAGAGTGCGCTGTATTAAACCATTTTTTACATTGCAGGGTGACAAAAGTGCTGTATCCATTGCGAACGCTAAGTTTACCAGACCGAGCTGTTCCGTGTCGGAATTTCTTCTGAGCATGCATGGCACTTTGTGCGTCGGAACAGGCCACACACGGTCGGAATTGACGCGATTGTATTTTGTTGTCGGAAAATTTTATCTCCTGCTCTCCAACTTTGTGTGTCGGAAAATCCGATGGAAAATGTCCGATGGAGCCCACACACGGTCGGAATTTCCGACAACACGCTCCGATCGGACATTTTCCATCGGAAAATCCGACCGTGTGTACGGGGCATTAAACTTACCATACCTGCAAAGCAAATACAAAAAAACATAGTAAAAAATAAAACGTTTAACGCAACCTGTGCCTAAAATATATATATGCCGAAGCATGGGGGCATCCTCCCGCAAAAGTTAGGAGCAAATCACTACTCCGCCCTCTGCTGCCCGCATGCTTCGGCATATATGCTGAAGTATGTAACTGTGGTGGTGAAATCACCTCCGACAGCGCTGGAGTCACGGCTTTATGTATCGTGGGAGCAATAAGAGCTGTCAAGATAAATAAATCCGCTCTTCAGCTGAATGGCGTACCTGAAAACAAAAAAATGGTTAACAATAAAACACAGTAAACAGTAAAGTATAAAAAAATTGCATACCTATAAAGCAAACATGATAATAATAAAACAATGCAGAATAGAATACAGTAAAAAAGAGCAGAACAATAGAGAGAGAATAGAGAGAGAACAATAAAAAGACAACTATTTTTGTTTTTTAACCCCCTTTTGTACCCCCTTACCATTTCACACAGGGGGGAGGGCCAGGATATGGGGGTACCCTTGTTAAAGGGGGCTTCCAGATTCCGATAAGCCCCCCGCCCGCAGACCCCCACAACCACCGGGCAAGGGTTGTGGGGATGAGGCCCTTGTCCCCATCAACATGGGGACAAGGTGTTTTGGGGCTTGGTACGGTTCAGGAGGGGGGGTGGTGCCCTCTCGTCCCCCCTCTTTTACTGCAGCCTGCCAGGTTGCATGCTGGGATAAGGGTCTGGATTTTTGGGGGACTCCACGCCATTTTTTTTTATTTTGGTGAGGGGTTCCCCTTAAAATCCATACCAGACCTGAAGGGTCTGGTATAGATTTTGAGGGGGACCCCACGCCATTTTTTTAAAAAAATTTGGCCGGGGTTCCCCTTAATATCCATACGAGACCTGAAGGGCCTGGTATAGAATTTAGGGGGACCCCCCACATTATTTTTTTTTTAATTTTGGTTCGGGGTTCCCCTGTGGGGAATTCCCATGCCGTTTTTATCAATGAACTTTTATGTGTATTGTCGGACCGGCAATTCATTAATAGCCGCAAGTAGTTTTTTTTTTTTAATCAAACAAGGTTTTATTGAATATTTAGTGCATACAAAAATAAAAAATAAAAGATTACGTTGTCATGTTGACACTATAACAGTATTATCATTATTATCACTGAAATAAAGAAAAAAAAATTATATAGCATTAAATTTAAACATTTCTGGCGTATCTTGACATTCAAGGTATACATATTTTGTTTTTAATACTGTCCATCCATACCTATATATCACTTTACGGTCATACAATTACATTAGATACAGGTAGAAGATTCCTGAAGCCATCTATCCCAGATCTTACTGTACTTTGCTGGACAACCTCTATTGATATGTATACGTTTCTTGTATGGTAATGTATTATTTATCTCCACCTTCCATTCCACTATTTTGGGGGTCTCTTGTCTCATCCACTTTTTGGCTATAACCTTTCTTGCTGCAAAGAGTGTTTCGTGCAAGAAGGTTTTAGTGTATTTGTTGGTTATATCTGGAACTATACCCCAGAGACACTGTTTGGGGTCTAGGGCTAGAGGTGAACCCATTGTGTCGTGTAAAAATGCCACAGTTTGTTCCCAAAAGCCCTTTATTTTAGGGCATGCCCACATAAGATGGAAAAAGGTACCTGTCTCTCTCCCACACATCTGACATGTGGTGGTTTGTGTGCGCTTGTATCTTGCAACTCTGAGGGGTGTGAGGTATGCCCTATGGAGAATATAGAGCTGGGTCAGACGATCTGAGAGTTTAGGGGATACAGTTTTACAGGCCTCCAATGCTTCCCCCCACTCCTCATCCTCCACTGGTCCCACCTCCCTCTCCCATCTTGGTTTAAGACCATATGCTATTTTAGCAGCTACAGGGGTTAAGAGCAAGTTGTAGAATGCCAAAATCAATTTTTGAGAGTCTGTGCTCTTAATTATGGCAATGAGTACATTAGGTGCAGAACTAGGGCAGGAGTCAGGAAATTGTGATTGTGTTGCGTGACGGATTTGTAAGAATCTATAGAACATCTGGTCCTGTATTGTAAATTCTTCTTTGAGTAAGTCAAAGGTTTTAAGTTGTCCATCTTTTAATATATGATGTAGGTAAAATATTCCCTGTGTGAACCATATAGATGTGTCCTGTATTTTATTAAACTCCTGAAGATTTTTGTTATGCCATAACGGCGTATAGTCGTTAAACTGTGAGATGTCAAGTCTAGAGGTTGCTAAATTCCATATTTTCCTGTAGTGGTATAGTATGGTATGTCTTCTGTCTTCTAGTTCCATCCCTCCCTTGTCTGTCGCTATTGCATATATCGGGTCTTTGGTGTATTGTGCCCATATGAGCGTAAGAAATCTCTCACTGTCGGTTTTGTCTAGATGAAAAAGCTGAGATAGCTGTGCTGCAATGTAGTATAGATTAAAATCGGGTAGAGCAGTGCCGCCTAGATCAGTCGGATTTTTGAGGGCTTGCCATGTCAATTTATGCCTATTATTTCCCCACACAAATGTCTTTAAGAGGGACTCTAGAGATTTAAAATATTTTAAGGGTAAATAAATGGAGGTGTGCCATAAAATATAGAGTATTTTGGGTAGTAGAATCATTTTGATTAAGTTTATACGTCCCCAGACTCCCAGTGGTAGTTTGGACCAGACCCGTATTTTATTTTTAACTAGGGAAATGAGAGGGGTGTTATTCAGAGATATATAGTCTGCAGGGGATCTGGTTATATAAATACCCAAATATTTAATGACATCTACTCTCTGAAGTGGGAGTGTCACGTACCTGGTAGGTTTTAAGCCTGAAGTGCAGAGAAAGACCTCCCTTACAGCTCCCACTCCCGTTCCCCTGGAATGGAGACAGAGGGCCAGGAGTGAGGAGTGGTATGGGTGCCTGGCAGGATCCACAGTCGTAGGGATTCAGTAGTGGTGGCACCCTCTGGAATCCGAAGTCAAAGAGCAGACTGAAGACAGAGACTGGAATGCAGGAAGGACCCGAAACCCAGCAGGTACGAGCCTGGAATACTGAACTGGAACAGACAGCAGGCAGTAGACTGGAACGCTGGACTGGAACCAGGAACAAGCAGCAGGTAGTAGACTGGAACGCTGGACTGGAACAGACAGCAGGTAGTAGCCTGGAACACCGGACTGGAACCAGGAACAAGCAGCAGGTAGTAGACTGGAACAGACAGCAGGTAGTAGCCTGGAACACCGGACTGGAACCAGGAACAAGCAGCAGGTAGTAGACTGGAACGCTGGACTGGAACAGACAGCAGGTAGTAGCCTGGAACACCGGACTGGAACCAGGAACAAGCAGCAGGTAGTAGACTGGAACGCTGGACTGGAACAAACAGCAGGTAGTAGCCTGGAACACCGGACTGGAACCAGGAACAAGCAGCAGGTAGTAGACTGGAACGCTGGACTGGAACAGAAAGCAGGTAGTAGCCTGGAACACCGGACTGGAACCAGGACAAGCAGCAGGTAGTAGACTGGAACGCTGGACTGGAACAGACAGCAGGTAGTAGCCTGGAACACCGGACTGGAATCAGGAACAAGCAGCAGGTAGTAGACTGGAACACTGGAACAGATAGCAGGTAGGTCAACAAGTCGGTGGTCGGTATCGATCGGACAGCAGAGGTACCAGGGATAACACAGGGGGATGGTCAGGCAAGCCAAGAGGGTCTGGTGCAGGTGGATAGCAGGATGGTCAAACAGGAAGCCGGGTCAGATAGCAGGATACTCAGATCAGATCAGGTTACACACACAGAACGCTGTAGAGCAGAGAGCGGGGATGGTGTGTGAAGGACCGGTTTAAATAGCCCGCCTGACACCAGCGGGAGTGCGCACGTGCCCGCACCCGTGAACGCGCGTGCATGCGCAGTGGGACCCGTGGCCGTGTTCCCGTGCGCTTGGATCGCCGGTTACTGGCTGGATCTTCATGACATTGCCCCCCCCCCAAGGGGCAGCCTCCGGATGCCCCTTTGAGAAAATTTCTCTGGATGTCATCTTTTAAAAGATTGTAATAGATCTTTAGCATGAATGTTATCTTCTGGTTCCCAAGAATTCTCTTCTGGGCCAAACCCCCTCCACTTTATCAAAAATTGATTCTGGTTACCTCTTTTCCTATAGTCCATGATAGCCTCTACCTCGAATTCCTCCTCCCCATCTACCAAGATTGGATCAGGGGGATCCGTACTTCGGCCTGGAAATGGGTTAGAAACAGAGGGTCTGAGCAAGGACACATGAAAAACTGGATGCACTTTTAGTGAGTCCAGGAGTTCAAGTTCATATGCAACTTCATTAATTCTCCGTTTAACGAAAAACGGCCCAAGAAACTTGGGACCCAACTTCTTGGACGGGCAAGCCAACCTGAGGTTTACTGTGGACAACCATACCTGATCCCCAGGTGCAAGTAATAGCTCACCTCGCCTTTTCTTGTCGAACTTTGCTTTATTATACTCCTGGGTCCTGGTCATGGTCTCCTGCAAAACCTGATTGTTGGAGGTAAAGAAATCCAATTTCTCCTGGACAGCGGGTACAGTACATTCTGGAAGAGAGTTAGGCAAAAATGAAGGGTGGAAATCATAATTTGCAAAGAACGGAGTTTGTTTGATAGCAGAGTGAATAGAATTGTTATAGGCGAATTCGGCCAATGGAAGAACAGAAATCCAATCGTCCTGGGCAAAAGAAGAAAAACATTGCAAATATTGTTCAAGGGTCTGGTTTGTTCTTTATGTTTGCCCATTCGTCTGGGGATAATAGGCTGATGAAAATGAAAGTTCAATATTCAAGGTTTTACACAGAGACCTCCAGAATCGGGAGGTAAACTGTACCCCCCGATCTGAAACGATATTGACTGGTACCCCATGGAGCCTGATGACTTCTTTGATGAATGCTTGTGCCGTTTCTGTGGCTGAAGGGGTGCCTTTCATTGGGACGAAGTGGGCCATCTTCAACAACCGGTCCACTATGACAAAGATTGAGGTGAAACCCCCAGCCGGGGGGAATTCTACAATAAAGTCTATAGAGAGCATTTTCCAGGGCCTATCTGGGACAGGCAAGGGCTTTAGTAGTCCCCATGCCTTTGTTCTGTGCCCTTTGTTTCTGATGCAGGTGGTACAGGACTCTACAAACTTTTCACAATCCTCACGTAGCTGAGGCCACCAAAAGGTTCGCTGTACCAAATCAGTGGTCTTAGCTACGCCAAAATGCCCAGCCAATGCATGATCATGGCAGAGCTCTAGTACTGTAACTCGTAGTGTCTCGGGTACAAAGATCCTATCCTCATGCCATAGTAACCCATCCTTATCTTGGAGCCCTGCCCTAATGGGAGATCCCAATCCCGCGGAAGCCTGCTTAATTTGGGAAAGCAGGTCTCCCTGAAGTAAAACAAAATTCCCTGGGGACAGAATGGTGTCTGGAGGGGAAATCTCTTGGGACTTGTGAAACATTCTGGATAGGGCGTCAGGTTTGATATTTGTGGAACCAGGGCGATAAGTGACATGAAAGGAGAACTTGGAGAAAAAAAGAGCCCACCTGGCCTGACGTGGCTTCAACCTCTTTGCGGATCTCAAATACTCCAGGTTCTTATGATCCGTAAAGATTAGGACTGGATGAGCGGCACTCTCCAACAGATAGCGCCACTCCTCTAATGCTGACTTGATTGCCAACAACTCTCTGTCACCTACATCATAATTTCTCTCTGCCGTGGACAATTTACGAGAAAAGAAGGCCACAGGATGCAGCGGGGCCTTAGTTCCCTGTCTTTGGGATAGCACTGCCCCTACTGCAATTTCAGATGCGTCCACCTCTAGTATGAATGGCAGAGAGGAATCTGGATGCTTGAGTACAGAGGCGGAGGTAAAAAGACCCTTGAGAGTCTCAAAAGCCTTTTGGGCTTCAGCAGACCAATGGAAGCGTGTACCTTGTTTCGTTAGTTGGGTGATGGGTGAAATGATAGCTGAGAACCCCTTAATAAATTTACGGTAGAAGTTAGCGAATCCAACAAATCGTTGGATTCCTTTCTTGTCTGTCGGGACTGGCCAATCTAAGATTGCAGTGACCTTTTGAGGGTCCATCTTAATGCCCTTACTGGAAATGACTAACCCCAAAAATGGAATACTTTCCTGTTCAAATTCACATTTTTCAGCCTTTGCATATAGACCATGTTGTCGAAGCCGGCCCAACACACTTCTGACGTGCCTGCGATGGGATTCAAGGGAACAAGAAAAAATGAATATGTCGTCTAAATAACAAACAGGTCTAGAAAGTCACGTAACACATCATTGATAAAGTACTGAAATGTGGCAGGGGCATTGCACAGGCCGAACGGCATCACGAGGTACTCAAAGTGTCCATAGCGGGTACGAAAGGCGGTCTTCCATTCGTCTCCGTCCCTAATACGAACTAAATTGTAGGCCCCGCGGAGATCAAGTTTGGTGAATATGGTGGCCGTTCCCAGTCTTTGGAACAACTCTGGCACCAGGGGGAGAGGGTACCTATTCTTCACAGTGATCTTATTTAGTTTGCGGTAATCCACACAAGGTCTGAGAGTCTTATCTTTCTTCTGCACAAAGAAGATGCCTGCACCTGCGGGAGACGTGGATGGACGAATGAAGCCCCTTTTAAGGTTCTCATCAATGTATTCTTTCAAAGCCCCTTGTTCCACTTCAGTTAAAGGGAAGATTCTTCCAAAAGGAATTTCAGCACCGGGAAGTAATTCGATGGGACAGTCATAGGCCCGGTGAGGGGGTAACAACTCGGCCCTCTGCTTGCTAAAATACGTCCAAAAAGTCATGATACGCAGAAGGGATGGACGGATGTAGACTAGGGTCTGTATCTAGGCAGAGCAGAGTTGGGTCTTCCTGGGCATTCTGAGCTCTGCAGAACTGCTGACAATAAGAGGAAGGAAAGGTAACCTCACCCGTGACCCAATTAATGTCCGGATTATGAGCCTGTAACCATGGCATGCCGAGGATTATGGGAAACAGTGGTGAAGTGATAATATCCAGGCGTAGCTGTTCTTGATGGACGTTGGAAATGGAGACGGGTATTGGAATAGTCTCTTGAGTAACAGGTCCAGATTTGATAGCGGTTCCATCAGCTAGATGGATGGAGAACCCGTGGGCTTTAGGCAACAGAGGTATCTGGTGTTGGGTGGCAAAAAGAGAATCCATGAAACAGCTGCAGGCTCCGGAATCAATAATGGCGGTTATTTGCAGAGTTCTTCCTGGAAGCTGTAGCAGGAGAGAGAGAGCGAGGTGAGTAGTATTTTTAGCCAGAGGTGCAACATAGTCAAGGATAAGCACTTACGGAGTTTGATGGGACAGTTCCTGACATAGTGCCCAGGTTCCCCGCAATACAGGCACAAATTATTTGCTCGACAACGTTGTCGTTCCTCCTGGGTGAGAGAAGGCCGCAGGACTCCTACTTGCAATGGCTCAGATCGGTTAAACGTGGAGACAGGTGATGTTGGTGATGAGTGATGGGGAACCTTAGGGGTAACCCAAGTTGGACGAGAAGATCCCATCGCTCTCTCAGACCTACGCTTACGATGGCCAGATCGATTGAGGCATTTAAAGTCAGTGGTGTACCCACCCTGGCCAACTCATCCTTCAGAGATTCAGATAGTCCCATCCGAAACTGATAGCAGAGAGCCGCATCATTCCAATTAGTGTCTGCACTCCACTTCCTGAATTCAGCCACATAGTCCTCTGCTGCCCTGCGACCCTGTTGAAGGGTATGCAGAACCGTCTCTGCAGTTACAGACAGCTGGGGGTCATCATACAACTGACCCAAAGCGTCAAAGAAGGTGGAGAGATTGGTTAAGGATATATCCTTTTGCTCCAAGAGGCGATGGGCCCAGGTTTGGGGGTCACCAGAAAGCAGAGAAATTACGTAGCCCACCTTGGTAGCCTCCAGGGAAAAGGTACGTGGCTGAAGGGCGAAAAATAGTTCACAGGAGTTGCGGAAGGCCCTGAACTTATGGCGATCTCCGGAGAAACGTTCGGGTGTTGGAACCTTGGGTTCTGGAGGGAGCATCACCACCGTTGAGGAAGGCACGACTGAAGGAGCAGGAGCAGAAGGAGCCCCCTGGACCCCAATGGGATTAGACAAAGTTAGCACTCGTTCCTCTAACCTGGTGTATCCTTGCTGCAGATTCTTGACTGCTTCAGTTAATCCTGCCAGGTGTGCACAAAGTTCCTCCATGGGAGACGTTCCCTGCTCAGGCTCAGACATGGCTGTCTGCTACTGTCACGTACCTGGTAGGTTTTGAGCCTGAAGTGCAGAGAAAGACCTCCCTTACAGCTCCCACTCCCGTTCCCCTAGAATGGAGACAGGGGGCAAGGAGTGAGGAGTGGTATGGGTGCCTGGCAGGATCCACAGTCGTAGGGGTGCAGTAGTGGTGGCACAATCTGGAATCCGAAGTCAAAGAGTAGATTGAAGACAGAGACTGGAATGCAGGAAGGACCCGGAACCCAGCAGGTAAGAGCCTGGAATACTGAACTGGAACAGACAGCAGGCAGTAGACTGGAACGCTGGACTGGAACCAGGAACAAGCAGCAGGTAGTAGACTGGAACGCTGGACTGGAACAGACAGCAGGTAGTAGCCTGGAACACCGGACTGGAACCAGGAACAAGCAGCAGGTAGTAGACTGGAACACTGGACTGGAACAGACAGCAGGTAGTAGCCTGGAACACCGGACTGGAACCAGGAACAAGCAGCAGGTAGTAGACTGGAACGCTGGACTGGAACAGACAGCAGGTAGTAGCCTGGAACACCGGACTGGAAACAGGAACAAGCAGCAGGTAGTAGACTGGAACGCTGGACTGGAACAGACAGCAGGTAGTAGCCTGGAACACCGGACTGGAACCAGGAACAAGCAGCAGGTAGTAGACTGGAACACTGGACTGGAACAGACAGCAGGTAGTAGCCTGGAACACCGGACTGAAACCAGGAACAAGCAGCAGGTAGTAGACTGGAACGCTGGACTGGAACAGACAGCAGGTAGTAGCTTGGAACACCAGACTGGAACCAGGAACAAGCAGCAGGTAGTAGACTGGAACGCTGGACTGGAACAGACAGCAGGTAGTAGCCTGGAACACCGGACTGGAACCAGGACAAGCAGCAGGTAGTAGACTGGAACGCTGGACTGGAACAGACAGCAGGTAGTAGCCTGGAACACCGGACTGGAATCAGGAACAAGCAGCAGGTAGTAGACTGGAACACTGGAACAGATAGCAGGTAGGTCAACAAGCCGGTGGTCGGTATCGATCGGACAGCAGAGGTACCAGGGATAACACAGAGGGATGGTCAGGTAAGCCAAGAGGGTCTGGTGCAGGCGGATAGCAGGATGGTCAAACAGGAAGCCGGGTCAGATAGCAGGATACTCAGATCAGATCAGGTTACACACACAGAACGCTGTAGAGCAGACAGCGGGGATGGTGTGTGAAGGACCGGTTTAAATAGCCCACCTGACACCAGCGGGAGTGCGCTCGCGCGTGCCCGCACCCGTGAACGCGTGCGCATGCGCAGTGGGACCCGTAGCCGTGTTCCCGTGCGCTTGGATCGCCGATTACTGGCAGGATCTTCATGACATTGAGCCTGGTTTGGGATTCTAGGGGTGGGAAACTATCAATTGGCAAAATCTGGGATTTGTCCCAATTGATTTTTAGACCTGAAAATATTCCAAATTGTTCTATCGTGTGGAGTGCATTGCGTAATGATGTGCCCGAGTCTGCAAGGTACAATAGCGTGTCATCTGCATACATGCTAATTTTTTCAATCAGAGAGCCCATTTTAGTAGTGGGGATAGGGGGCAACCCTGTCTCGTGCCTCTACTGAGGTCGAATAACTGAGACGACCATCCATTAGCCACCACTTTGGCCCTGGGTGCCTGGTATAGAAGTTGGACCCATTTAATAAATTTTGGGCCAAATCCATAGCCCTCCAAGCATCTCCAGAGATACCTCCACTCTACCGAGTTGAAGGCTTTCGCTGTGTCTAAGGTCACAACCACTCGTGTACCAACTTCCTCGTGTGTAGCTTGCAGGTTAATGTATAGTTTCCTAAGATTAAACGAAGTGTTGCGTCCAGGCATGAAGCCAGCCTGGTCTGCGTGTATTAATGTTAATATTACCTGATTGAGCCTAATCGATAGAACTTTGGCAAGTATTTTGATATCAACCTGTAGGAGTGATATTGGCCAATAGGATTCTGGAAACCGCAGATCCTTACCGGGTTTAGGGAGCTGCGAGTAGTTTTAAATGACTTTTTTCCTTTGAAATGTCATTTTGCTGTCAGACTGTTCTAAACAAGGGAAACATGCGCCCCTTTACAGGCATACTATAGACACCCCCCCAGGTACGAAATTTAAAGGAATATTACACTTTTATTGTTTCACTTTAAGCATTATTAAAATCACTGCTCCCGAAAAAACTGACGTTTTTTAAACTTTTTTTGCATTGATCCATGTCCCCTGGGGCAGGGCCCAGGTCCCCAAACACTTTTTATGACAATAACTTGCATACAAGCCTTTAAAATTAGCACTTTTGATTATTCATGTTCGTGTCCCATAGACTTTAACGGTGTTTTTTGCGCGTTCGAACACATTTTTTGCCTGTTCGCATGTTCTGGTGCGAAGCGAACAGGGGGGGTGTTCGGCTCATCCCTAATCTTAAGGGTGTAGTATGAAATGCCAAACCTGGCAGAAATGGTGGCACTCATATATAGGGTTCAAGCTGAAATATTAGGCAGCCAATCTATCTAAAAGAGATTAGTGCGGGGTGTGAAAAGTAAGTGGTATATTTATTCAGCCAGTGCATCAAAGGTAGCACTTACCAGTCAATCTTCCTCTCATGGTATGAGCGCTGTCAATCCTCCAGGGATCACCTGGAGATCCACTAGGAGGAAGTGTCTGTTAAATACCCTCCAATGAATATTGATTGGAGGGTGGCGGGTGTGGACTCCCCCTCCTCCCGACCCCCCCCATGGTGGTTCATGCCGCCTAATGGTGGCATCTGCATGACCCCCTCGGCGTTCTGGAAGGCCAAAGGGCCCCAGCATCCACCGTCATCCTCGCTGCAAACTGCGTGATGTCAGTACGTCACACGTATGCGCAGAATGAGGCCACGCACGCTCGCAGGGTCACAGGCACATCCAAAGGCAATCGTGGGACGCCGCTGGCACAGTGTTCACTCCCCCAATGGCCAAAGGCTTGACTGCGGGGACACATTAAGGGAGAATCGTGATATACAGGTCTCCCCACCATGCCGGAAAGTCGCGCGAAGGCTGGGGCCCACTCTTGTGGTGAACCAAGAGTAGGACAAAACGGCCTGTCAAAGGATCTGATGAAAAAAAAAAAAGAATTATGTAACAACTGCATAAAACCTTTTACATAGTATTCCAATCTTTAATTTATACATTTTTGTTCATCATATATAGTATTGGGTTTTTTAATTTTTAACAAGCAATATAAAGGGTGCATATATCCAAAGTGGTGCGAAAGAGGGAAAAATCTAGGAGAAATATGTTATTGTGTTTATATATGTAATTGTTCAGTCCAAGGACAGCTTTCCTGGGCTGGACATTGGTAGGTAATTGAATTTAATGAAAATTCTACATT
The DNA here is from genome assembly GCA_037952835.1 of Lithobates septentrionalis. NCBI lineage: Eukaryota > Metazoa > Chordata > Amphibia > Anura > Ranidae > Lithobates > Lithobates septentrionalis. Next base: position 62,904 of record JBBDGP010001501.1, on the reverse strand, counting down.
AATTTCCCCCCATGAATGCTAGCTAGTTTTTGCTGATACATAACCTTTAAGAAAAGGTGCATAGGAGATGGACTCATTTAGGCCAGGAAAGACGGTAGCCTGGTCCAAAATATCCATCTTTGTTCGAGTTTTATTCCAATCACCGCCTTGATCTGGGATATGAATCCGATCGAGAACGGTGAAGGAAACTGTAGGACTACGTGTCTGCCCAGGGGAAAATGCCTATTTCCGACTTCCATACTATAGACATGTTTCGAGATGCTACACCAAAATTTCTGTTTGGTCTTGCCTACATAGAAGGCCCCGCAATCGCAAGCTATCATATAGACAACACCATGTGTTTGACAGTTGGCGAAATGCTTGGGATTTAAGGTTTGGCCATTTGGAAGAAGGGTTTTTTTCTTTCTAATTAAGGGACAATAGGCACAATGCCCACATGGGTAAGTGTCAAAAAGGGAACAATGTTGTTTTTTAGGCTATATTCACTATATTTAGCTTATCTTTTAGAGAAAAAAGCTCATCTAAAAGTAATTGAAGGAATGTCGGGTAAAAATTGTTGAATCTTATAGTCGTCTGTAAGTATGGACCAGTGCTTCTGGACAATTTCTCTGATTTGTATATGTTGTATAATTTGCGTTCTTGTATGAGTCAGCGATCTTGTCACCCTTTGATTTGTGTTTAAACAAAAGGTCTTCCCGTGGTTGATGGACCGTCTTATTGTAGGCTTTGCAAAGGCAGCAACGGCTGTAGCCTCTTTCAAGCAGCCTATTTTGAAAATTTCTAGCTTCTAGTTTAAATGATATTTAATTGGAACAGTTTTTTCACAAGCGAAGGTATTGTCCATAGGGAATTGATTTTTTTGAGGGGGATTGGGTGAAAACTATCTGCATGTAATACCGCGTACACATGGTCGGATTCTCCAACAGGAAATGTTCGATGGGAGCTTGTTGTCGGAAATTCCGACCGTGTGTAGGCTTCATCGGACATTTTCCGTCGGAATTTCCGACAAACAAAATTTGAGATCTGGATCTCAAATTTTCCGACAACAAAATCCTTTGTCGTAAATTCTGATCGTGTGTACACAATTCCGACACACAAAGTTCCACGCATGCTCGGAATCAAGCAGAAGAGCCGCACTGGCTATTGAACTTAATTTTTCTCGGCTCGTCGTACGTGTTGTATGTCACCGCGTTCTTGACATTCGGAATTTCCAACAAGATTTGTGTGACCGTGTGTCACAAAATGGATTTTGTTGTCGGAATGTGCGATTGTGTGTATGCGGCATAACACTGTGTTTCCAGCAATATTTTTTCTATACAAGGTGCTATTCAAATTTCCTGTCTGATTCCGGTCTATTCGAACATCTAAGAATGTGACCGACTTGGCATCATGTGTCATAGTAAATTTGAGGGTGTAGTTGTCACTTCCGCCAGGATTTGTAGATGCCGATTACCGGTGTGGTGTGGTTGTGCAGGCAGCCTGGTCGGAGGGCCACTGCTAGCTGTACTCTGGATGTAAACGTGCTCCTTCGCCTCCGTACACTTCCATTAGTTGGGAGGCCTTTGGAGACAGACAGCATCATGTTTAAAAAAATTGATGAAAAAGAAAAAGTGTCCAACTGCATTCAGCTAAAAAATTCAGTAAAAAAGGCATCAAAAACCAGCTGAATGAACAGTTCCCTGGAATAGACCAATGGCTTAACCAGATTATGCCAAAAAAGGACCCTATGAAAATAATGCGTTGCCATGAACATATTGAAATTTTAACTGTAAATGGAGAGTAATGGCGCATACAGACAATCAGAATTTCGACAACCAAACCACGGATTTATTTCCGACGGATGTTGGCTGAAACTTGTCTTGCATACACACGGTCCCACAAATGTTTTCGGAAATTCCGATCGGCAAGAATGAGCTGACATACAACATGTATGACGGGACTAGGAAAAGGAAGTTCAACAGCCAGTGCTCCACCCTTTGGGCTCCTTCTGCTAATCTCGTGTTGGTAGAAGTTTGGTGAGAGACGATTTGCGCTTTTCAGCCTCGTGCTTTTCCGATCGTTACTGCTCTTCAGTTTGTGCTTGTGGGTTCGTATCTGGTTTTCAGTGCGTGTAGTCAGTTCGCATCTGGTTTTCGGTGCGTGCTATTTCTAGTATGTATTTCATTTTCAGTGCGTTCTTGTCCGCTCGTCTCTGATTTTCAGCTTGCTCTTCTCAGGCCTTTCTGATTTTCAGTGCGTTCTGTTAGTTCATTCTGACCAGCCGACCGTTTTGAAGCCATGTTGCAGATACGTACTCGTCATAGAGTTCATGCTATGTGGCGGCTTGGTGTTGGGGTTATTACTTTGACCCAAGCCCAGTCCATGAAGAAGGCGAGGAGGAGTTCATGGACGAAGAATTGGTTGCTCCAGCGTGACCAATTCTCACACATGCTTTTGTTGCGGGAGATCCAGGAGAATAATCCTGATGATTTCAGGAATTATCTCAGGATGACGGACCGCGTTTTTCACCGTCTGTTGGCTTTGTTGTCTCCTTATATTACGAAGCAGGACTCCTGCATGCGGCAAGCCATCACTCCTGAACAGAGGCTAGTCGCCACCTTGTGGTACTTGGCGACAGGGAGAAGTCTGCAGGACATCAAGTTCTCGACAGGCATCTCCCCCCAGGCTCTGGGGATCATTATTCCAGAGACCTGTTCTGCCATAATTCAGGTCAGGCAGAAGGACTATATTAAGGTAAGTTTTCTCCTTTAACATCACATTCGATGTATTTAATGTTTGCTAATGTATTGTATTTCTTTCATCATTCCCTAATTATCATGATTATAATATACTATGAATGTCCTCTTTATCCTCATGCATGCTGGAAGTTTTTAATGCTCCTTTTTTGTCCTTCATGCATATTTTCCTTCACTAACCTCCCCAGCATGCTGTCCTGGGCCCATACACACCTAGCCTAGTCACTTAACGATGTATTTTGTCAGCTCCATAGTAATGCTTTACCCTAAACACCCCCTAAAATGTGTACAAATGTTATTTTTGCCCTTAAATTCAGGCATAGTGCCAGAGGCTTTTTTGTGGGGGCCCAAACTCATTTGGAACCCTCCCTCCCCCCAACCACTAAGTCAACCGATACCAATCCTCTATCTGCTGACTTTGCCAAACCCATACACACTATACCTACCTCTTTTGTGGTCATATTTATGGATGAATTCACCAAAGCATGTAGTACAAGTGCCTGCCTGAATACTTTCAAATTGTGCTGTTTAAAGTTTTGTTCTCCTATTATCTTGATAGGTAATTGCAGAATGTAAAAATGTGCTTCAATTTGTACCGTGTGTATTTATATTTTTGTATTATGACTCTTCTTACACTATTGGAAGCCCACTGGACAGGTAAGTAAGGAGGGGCTGGCCAAAGTAACACACATTATTTATGCATTCAGCTCTCAATGAAGTGGAGCGGGTTACCTGTCCAAAACATCTCCCCCCCACCCTAAAATTTTTACAATGGGCCATCAGAGTGGGTGAGGAATCTGATAAGTGGACCTTATATTTTTGTCTTTAAATACTCCTTAAAATAAATGTGTTATACTTATGTTGGCCAAGAATGTTCTAATCTGCTTGCAATGTTATGTGCAAAAGTACTAATTTTCTTTTCTTGTTTCACTCCGCAGTTTCCTTCAACGCCACAGGAATGGCAGACTATGGCTTCCCAATTTGCCCAGTGGTGGGACTTTCCCAACGGCGGAGGGGCAGTTGATGGGAAACACATCCATATCGTGCCACTCCCCCAACTCAGGGTCATACTATTACAACTATAAGGGGTTTAATAGTATAGTGATGTTGGCGGTGGTGTCAGCGACATATGAGTTTCTCTATGTGGACGTGGGGAAGAATGGCTGGATGTCAGATGGTGGAGTCATTGCCCAGACCGAGTTCTACAGACGGCTCCAGACTGGTGGCTTGGGATTGCCACCTCCGGAAGACAATGTGGCTGGTCTACCATTCGTCTTTGTTGCTGATGAAGCGTTTGGGCTTAGTGGACACCTGATGTGGCCATTCCCCATGAGGACCCTCACCCCGGACCAGAGGGTTTTTAACTACCGACTGGCCGGAGCCAGAACTTAGAGTGGTGGAGAATGCTTTTGGCATAATGGCCAGCCGGTTCCGCCTATTCCTGACGCCAATCAACATGGCGGAATATGAACTAAACCATATAATACATGCATGCTGCATTCTACACAACTTTCTCAGGAGAAATGCTACAAACTATGTGGCCTCAGTTGGGCCTGAGGCTGGATTTCCAGAACAAACGCAACCCTGACGGTTGAAGCTGGCCGTCCTGGCTTGCCCCCCCCCCCAAAGCACCTGCGAGGTCCGTCAAAAATATATGGAATACTTTGCGGGTGGGGGGGCCATTGATATGCCAGCAAATGTTTGATAAACATTTTTAGAATACTTTTTTTGTTAAACTGAAAAAATGTTTCATTTGATTTACTGCTTGTGTTTCTTTTATCTGTCTCCTAGGTTCTCCAGTGGGCTTTTCCTTTTGGCCATTTTATTATTTCAGGTACTTATATAGCGCCGTCAATTTACGCAGCGCTGTACATATACATTGTACATTCACATCAGTCCCTACCCTCAAGAAGCTCACAATCTAAGGTCCCTAACTCACATTCATACATACTAGGGACAATTTAGACAGGATCCAATTAACCTACCAGCATGTCATTTTCTTCAATAGTGCAAACGTAATTTATTTGATACATGAGGTGACAATCTCTTCTTCAGCTAACTATTAAGTTGTGGGTCTGCTACACACACTGACCTTGTTTTTGTTGTTAATGTATATAATGCCGTAATGATAGAAAAAAAAACATTCTTTTCAGCACCATGAATTAATTGTTTTGAGTCCCAAAACTGGCCTGATTGGAGCAAATTTTAGAGCACTGTGGGGGTTATTTACTAAAGGAAAATCCACTGAAACTGCACGTGTAGTGCCAAGTGGATTTGCCTTTAGTAAATAACCCCCATTGTCACTAGAAACACTAAATTACTCCAAAAACTGGTATTGAGTATTGAAAGAAGAAGCCACCCTTTGTTGAGTAGAAAACATTTTACTCAAAGCACATTCACATGTGCGTTAGAAAAGGGTTTTTGAACAAACCAACATATTTGTTGTATAACATTTTTAGGTTTGACAGTAGAAGTAGCCTTTTTTGGGTTAAACAGGCATGTTTAAAACCATAAACATACACAACTCAGGAACTTAGAAAGTTCAACTTTGACAAAGCGAAGGCAATATCAGACATTAGTATGTCCAAATTGTGTTGATATTGCCTTCATCAGATGGGGTGATGTCACCCCTGTGAAAGCCAAATTTTGAAGATGCACACAATGTGGGAATTTCCCTCCTGATCCCATGCCTAATGTCAACATGTGCTAGCTCCCATCATGGTGGATTAATAGACGTGTTTCAGGGGTGCAACCCCTTCCTCTCATCTACTTTAGTTGTGAGGAAGGGGTTGCACCCACAAAACGTGTACATTGATATCCCGTGATGGCAGATTGCACATGTTGACACACCGTGTGCATCTTCAAAATTTGGCTTTCAAAATAATTTAAAATAGTTTGAAAAATCAGAAAAATAAAAACAAACTTAAATAATTTTGGGGTGTTTTTTATTCTGCCTAAAACATCAATGATGTTTTTGAGTCTTTTTTCCACATCATTGATACCTTCCTTGATCTTCTGTAAATCACGATTGCACACCATGATCTCCCAGATGAGGACTTGTGCACTTGCATTTGTGAAATGAGATTCTTCTTCCAAAACATCCACATCACCTAAAATAAAATAAAAAAACACACCATGTAATATAAATATGCAGGCATACATCTATTACCAGAAGCTGTGGTCTCAGACACTCACCTGTTGTGGTCACTATTTCGCCCACTTCATAAACCTCTCCTTCCTCCACATCATGAGGTTGTGGTGTGCTGAGTTCCCCTTCTTTATGAGGTTGGGGGTCCCTGGTGTCCTCTGATGTCCCGAGTCTTTTCTCCTCTATGTGAATTAAAAAAAGGTATACTTAGCACACAGATATTTGAGACCAGAAATAGGAATATAAAACATTGCTTGGAAGTGACGTACTATTGTCTGTTTTGGCAGAGTTCCAAGCTGAAAACTATTTTTTTTTCCCTTTCTAAAGCTAGAATACTTACCTGTTTTGTGCAAGTTTCACACATGGAGACACCCCTAGTATCCACTGGATCACCTGTGTGGGACACCCTAAAAAGTTTGTTCTGGTGTCCCACACTAGTGCTCCTGTGTCCAGATGTGTAAACTGCTGCTGAGTGTCCTCTCCTTACACTGAATCAAGTTTGCATTTCATTCTAGTTACAAACCCATCTAGATAACAATGTACTAAACTTCTTTTAATACATATAAGCATGAACAAATGTAGTTAACCTGCATCTGCCAAAAACATCGTATTAGTGGGCGAACGAACGATTTTTACTACGAACTGTTACTGTGCCCACGAACCTGAAACTTGCCATTTTAAACTGTACAACAGTAAAGAAAAGCACATGGAGCAGCACAAAAGGAATAAGAATAATAGGAACACACGACAAAATACTTTTTTGCACCACTCTCTTGATTCTTCTGTACTGATCCTGCTCCCTCAGTTTGAGGTCTGACCATCGTTTCCTCAGCTGATCCTTGGATCGCCATACCCCAAAATTCTTCTGCAGACTTTTCACAACTTTAGCCATGATCTTGGCATTTCTCACATTTGGGTTTGGGTAAGGTCCATGCTTCCCATCATAGTCATCTCTACAAAGGACATATTTGAGGCCTTAAACCTCTTCCGGGATCGGGACGTTTGTGGCTCGAGGCTTTCGCCGTCCTCCTTGTTGCTGCTCTCCTCTGCATGCACGTGCTCTTTCTTCGCCATGTGCTCTCTCACTGCGCCGAAAGAGAAGGGGCGGGGAATAGACTAGAAAGAAGGTCAGGGGCAGGCAGAGTTTCACGCATGCGCAGTGTAAATAAAGCATAACACGCATGCATCGTACGTACGATCTGTGAGAGGAGGACGGAGTAGCGTAAGCGCCGATCGTGATAACGAAGGTACAATTTGAACTTGGGGCATCAGTGGTCTATACTGCTTATAGATTGATGCCTATATTGGGACAACATTTTGAGAGTTTAGCCTGACATTAGGGTTTGTCTTGTGTTGTGTCTTGCAGATAAAATGGATCGATTCAATGATCACAGCTTCCTCCCCCAATTCATTGATATGTACAGAGAGCTGCCCTGTCTGTGGCAGGTAAAACACCTCTTTCATACTAATAAAAGAAAGAGGCAGGCAGCGCTGGATCAATTGCTGGAATTGGTGAAGCCGCAGATCCCCACGGCAAACTATTTGAAGGCCAAAAATGGTGGCCTGAGGAGCACATATAATAGGCAGTGCAAGAAGGTCCATTATTCCATGAGATTAGGAGCAGCGGCAAAAGACGTTTATGTCCCCAGGCTCTGGTTCTACGACAGACTGTGATTTCTGTCAGACCAGACTGAAATCAGGCCATCACGCTCAACCCTTCCTTCCACTATTCCTTCCACTCTTCCTTCCACCTCAGATGAGGCTTCAGAAGTCCAACCTGGGCCTTCCACCCAGGAAGAAGATGTGGAGGAGTCCAGCTTGAGTCAGGTATAGCATTATTTAATATATTTCTCAAAATTGTGTTTGATTAATGAACAATAAACTAAAACTATGTCCCATTTTCATACACAGGAAAGCCTCAGCCAGGAGGAGGCTGTGGAAAGTGGTAGCCAGGAGGTGGCGGGGGAAAGTAGCAGCCAGGAGGTGGCGGGGGTAAGTGACAGCCAGGAGGTGGCCGGGCCCAGTAGCCTGACAGAATCCCAGGTTCCTCCCCTCCGCCTTCTAACTAAAAGGACCAGGAAGGGGAGGAACGTGCAGGAGTCAGTGCTTTCTTTGATTCGGGAGGCTACTGCGGCCCTCAGAACCACACCCAATATTCAAGAGGCCTATGCCTGCATGGATGCCAGCAAAATGCAGGAAATTGAGGTGGGCCAAAGCCTCATTTGTGAGGAAGTGATGTATCTGGCCCTAAATAAGGGGCCGAGGGGCGAACTCACAAGCAAAACCCACCTGTGTGAGTTGGATCATCCTCCTCATCCACCTCCTGCCACAACTCCAACACCAGAGCCACAGCCTGGAAGCAAGCATGGAAGCAAGCATGGAAGGAAGACAAGAGTGTGATGGCCTGGGTTCAGTCTGGTCTGGCAAAAGATGCAGGCTGTTTTAAGACCACAGCCTTGGGACATATATGTCATCTGCTGCTGCTCCCGATCTCTCTGAGTCCTGGACCGTATTGTGCTCCCTATTAAATGGACTCCTCAGGCTACCAATTTTGCCTGTCAAATAATTGAAGTCTGCCCTGGGGTACAAAGGCTTTGCCAATTTCACCAGTTTATCCAGCGTTGCCTTCCTCTTTATTTTTTATGACCCCTAATAAATGTCTATTTTTTTGGCAAATACTTGGCTATGTGTTTTAGTTCAAAAAGGACAGTTTGTTTGTGAGTAGGCAGGTACATTTCAAAAATACAATGTCAAATTAACAAGGGACACCAACACCAACCAATATCTTTGAGGTTAAAAAATACAAGATAATGGTGTTGTGGTAACTTGACACACAAAACTAAAAAAATATTATGGAGATCACTATTAAAAAAAATTTAATCAGGAGATCTTGATAAAGAAATTTAAAAAAAGTAGATCACTATAAAAAAAAAAAATTATTCTGGAGATCTGGCAAAAAAAATAATAAATATTATTCCTGAGATCATGAGAAATAATAAAGAATTCAGTTTGTCAGAACTCTGTGTGAATATCAGCAGCAAAACAACTTAATTATTCTAGCATTATAAAGAAGAGAATGCGCTGCATTAAGAGATTAAAAACTTTGCAGCGTGACAAATGTGCTATCTCCATTACGAACAAGAGCTTTACCAGACCGAGCGCTTCCGTCTCGTACCGGATTCAGAGCATGCGTGGAATTTTGTGCGTCGGAATTGTCTACACACGCTCAGAATTTACGACAACGGATTTTGTTGTGGGAAAATTTGAGAACCAGCTCTTAAATTTTGTTTGTCCCACAAAAAATGTCCGATGGAGCCTACACACTGTAGGAATTTTCGGCAACTAGCTCACATCGAACATTCGTTGTCGGAAATTATGATCATTTGTACGTGGCATTACTTTTCTTTAGACAGCGAGAGGGTACTTTCTATCCAACACTGAGGCTGCTTCACAAATATTCTTTTATTCTTCCACATCAACAAATTGACAAAACGAGCTATAAATTTTGTTTTAGTGGTGCAAATATGTGCCCCTGGTTTAACACCCCCTGGAGCGAAGCTTTATCCAGCAGCAGCTGAAAAAGTGGTTGCAATAATGGCAGAGGGAAAGCAACATGCTCTTTGTGTTGGAGTCATGAAGATGCCTGCAGATGACATTGAAAAGGTCAATAAAGGCATTGGCATTGAAAATATTCACTATTTAAATGATGGATTGTGGCACATGAAGACTTATAAATGAAGCACTGGATCCTGCTTGAGAGCACTTAGAGCTAATGTGGACTTCAAAGTAACCTGTTGTTGATGTGGTTGAATGTGATTTTTGCCTTCTGATATGCTTAATAAAGCAAATGTGGCACACAAAAAAAAAAAAAATTGAGATTGTAGTTGTTAACCACTTAAGGACCGAGCCTCTTTCTGAGACTTGTTGTTTTAAAAATTTTTTGCTAGAAAATTACTTAGAACCCCAAACATTACACATTTTTTTTTCTAACACCCTAGAGAATAAAATGGCGGTCATTGCAATACTTTCTGTTACACCGTATTTGCGCAGCGGTCTTACAAGCACACTTTTTTTTTGGAAAATGTGCACTTTTTTTAGTTAAAAAATAAGACAACAGTAAAGTTAGCCCAATTTTTTTTATATTGTGAAAGATAATGTTACGCCGAGTAAATTGATAACCCAACATGTCACGCCCGCTCGTGGAATGGCGACAAACTTTAACCCTTAAAAATCTCCATATGTGACATTTAAAAAAATTCTAAAGGTTGCATGTTTTGAGTTACAGAGGAGGTCTAGGGCTAGAACTATTTCTCACGCTCTACCGATCGTGGCGATACCTCACATGTGTGGTTTGAACACCGTTTTCATATGCGGGCGCTACTCATGTATGGAGCTCGTCAGGACGGGGCGCATTTAAAAAAAAAAAAAATTTCTTATTTATTTTACCTTTTATTTTTACACTGTTTTTTTTTTTTTTTTTAATTTTGTCACTTTTATTCCTATTACAAGGAATGTAAACATCCCTTCTAATGGAAAAAAATCATGACAGGACCTCATAAATATGAGATCTGGGATCAAAAAGACCTCAGATCTCATATTTACACTAAAATGCAATAAAAACAAAAATGGCCCTTTAACCACTTGAGCCCCGGACCATTATGCTGCCTAAGGACCAGAGGTATTTTTCCAATTTGGCACTGCGTCGCTTTAACTGCTAATTGCGCGGTCATGCAATGCTGTACCCAAACGAAATTTGCGTCCTTTTCTTCCCACAAATAGAGCTTTCTTTTGATGGTATTTGATCACCTCTGCGGTTTTTATTTTTTGTGCTATAAACGGAAAAAGACCGAAAATTTTGAAAAAAAATGATATTTTCTACTTTTTGTTATAAAAAAAATCCAATAAACGAAATTTTAGTCATACATTTAGGCCAAAATGTATTCGGCCACATGTCTTTGGTAAAAAAAATGTCAATAAGCGTATATTTATTGGTTTGCGCAAAAGTTATAGCGTCTACAAACTAGGGTACATTTTCTGTAATTTACACAGCTTTTAGTTTATGACTGCCTATGTCATTTCTTGAGGTGCTAAAATGGCAGGGCAGTACAAAACCCCCCCAAATGACCCCATTTTGGAAAGTAGACACCCCAATGAAATTGCTGAGAGGCATGTTGAACCCATTGAATATTTATTTTTTTTGTCCCAAGTGATTGAAAAATGACAAAAAAAAAAAAAATATTTACAAAAAGTTGTCACTAAATGATATATTGCTCACACAGGCCATGGGCCTATGTGGAATTGCACCCCAAAATACATTCAGCTGCTTCTCCTGAGTATGGGGATACCACATGTGTGGGACTTTTTGGGAGCCTAGCCGCGTACGGGGCCCCGAAAACCAATCACCGCCTTCAGGATTTCTAAGAGTGTAAATTTTTGATTTCACTCTTCACTGCCTATCACAGTTTCGGAGGCCATGGAATGCCCAGGTGGCACAAAACCCCCCAAAATGAACCCATTTTGGAAAGTAGACACCCCAAGCTATTTGCTGAGAGGCATATTGAGTCCATGGAATATTTTATATTTTGACACAAGTTGCGGGAAAGTGACACTTTTTTTTTTTTTTTTTCATAAAGTTGTCACTAAATGATATATTGCTCACACAGGCCATGGGCATATGTGGAATTGCACCCCAAAATACATTTAGCTGCTTCTCCTGAGTATGGGGATACCACATGTGTGGGACTTTTTGGGAGCCTAGCCGCGTACGGGACCCCGAAAACCAATCACTGCCTTCAGGATTTCTAAGGGTGAAAATTTTTGATTTCACTCTTTACTGCCTATCACAGGTTCGGAGGCCATGGAATGCCCAGGTGGCACAAACCCCCCCCAAATGACCCCATTTTGGAAAGTAGACACCCCAAGCTATTTGCTGAGAGGCATGGTGAGTATTTTGCAGCTCTCATTTGTTTTTGAAAATGAAGAAAGACAAGAAAAAACATTTTTTTTTTTTCTTTTTTCAATTTTCAAAACTTTGTGACAAAAAGTGAGGTCTGCAAAATACTCACTATACCTCTCAGCAAATAGCTTGGGGTGTCTACTTTCCAAAATGGGGTCATTTGGGGGGGTTTTGTGCCACCTGGGCATTCCATGGCCTCCGAAACTGTGATAGGCAGTGAAGAGTGAAATCAAAAATTCACGCCCTTAGAAAGCCTGAAGGCGGTGCTTGGTTTTCGGGGTCCCGTACGCGGCTAGGCTCCCAAAAAGTCTCACACATGTGGTATCCCCGTACTCAGGAGAAGCAACAGAATGTATTTTGGGGTGTAATTTCACATATTTCCATGGCATGTTTGAGCAATATATCATTTAGTGACAACTTTGTGCAAAAAAAAAAAAAAAAAAAAAAATTTGTCTCTTTCACGCAACTTGTGTCGCAATATAAAATATTCCATGGACTCGACATGACTCTCAGCAAATAGCTTGGGGTGTCTACTTTCCAAAATGGGGTCATTTGGGGGGGTTTTGAACTGTCCTGGCATTTTATGCACAACATTTAGAACCTTATGTCACACATCACCCACTCTTCTAACCACTTGAAGACAAAGCCCTTTCTGACACTTATTGTTTACATGAAAAAGTTATTTTTTTTTGCAAAAAAATTACTTTGAACCCCCAAACATTATATATTTTTTTAAAGCAAATGCCCTACAGATTAAAATGGTGGGTGTTTCATTTTTTTTTTTCACACAGTAATTGCGCAGCGATTTTTCAAACGCATTTTTTGGGGAAAAAACACACTTTTTTAAATTTTAATGCACTAAAACACACTATATTGCCCAAATGTTTGATGAAATAAAAAAGATGATCTTAGGCGGAGTACATGGATACCAAACATGACATGCTTTAAAATTGCGCACAAACGTGCAGTGGCAACAAAATAAATACATGTTTAAAAGCCTTTAAAAGCCTTTACAGGTTACCACTTTAGATTTACAGAGGAGGTCTACTGGAAAAATTACTGCACTCGATCTGGCCTTCGCGGTGATACCTCACATGCATGGTGCAATTGCTGTTTACGTTTGACGACAGACCGCCGCTTGCGTTCGCCTTAGCGCGAGAGCAGGGGGCGACAGGGGTGCTTTTTTTTTTTCTTTATTATTTTTTTGCTTTTTTAATCTTACTTTTAAACTGTTCCTTTCATATTTTTTTTTTAAATCATTTTTATTGTTATCTCGGGGAATGTAAATATCCCCTATGATAGCAATAGGTAGTGACAGGTACTCTTTTTTGAAAAAATTGGGGTCTATTAGACCCTAGATCTCTCCTCTGCCCTCAAAGCATCTGACCACACCAAGATCGGTGTGATAAAATGCTTCCCCAATTTCCCAATGGCACTATTTACATCCGGCGAAATCTAAGTCATGAAATGCTCGTAGCTTCCGGTTTCTTAGGTCATAGAGATGTTTGGAGCCACTCTGGTCTCTGATCAGCTCTATGGTCAGCTGGCTGAATCACCGGCTGCATTCTCAGGTTCCCTGTTGAGACAGGAGAGCCAGAGAAAAACACGAAAGACGGTGGGGGGGGGGGCATTCCCTCCCACGGCTTGTAAAAGCAGTCTAGAGGCTAATTAGCCGCTAGGATTGCTTTTACATGAAAGCCGACCGCTGGCTGAAAAGAATGATACCAAGATGATACCTAAACCTGCAGGCATCATTCTGGTATAACCACTCAAAGTCGTGAATGGCGTAGGGGCAAAACGCAGGTGCTAGCAGGTATCTGGGCTGATCCCGCTAACACTGCGTTTTTGGGAACCCTAAACTGCTGGTGACGCTAGTATAGATCTGATCGGATCAGATATTGATCCGATCAGATACTATACCACTAAGGGAGGTGTACGGTGCGTGCGTGGGTGTTAGCGGTACTGGCGCTAACCTGACGCTGCCTGGGGCTGGTGCTTGCCAGTTCACCAAAACGCTACCAAAAAAACTGTTAGCGATCGCAGGGATCAGGCCTGACTCTGTGAACGCTGCAGTTATGCGTTTAGTGTTCTGTAAGTGACAGTGATCGATCGATACTGCACTTGGGTGGTCTGGGTTGGGCCGGGCGGAGGGGCAAAACGCAGGTGCTAGCAGGTATCTGGGCTGATCCCGCTAACACTGCATTTTTGGGAACCCTAAACTGCTGGGGACGCTAGTATAGATCTGATCGGATCAGATATTGATCCGTTCAGATACTATACCACTAAGGGAAGTGTACGGTGCGTGCGTGGGTGTTAGCGGTACTGGCGCTAACCTGACGCTGCCTGGGGCTGGTGCTTGCCAGTTCACCAAAATGCTACCAAAAAAACTGTTAGCGATCGCAGGGATCAGGCCTGACTCTGCGAACGCTGCAGTTATGCGTTTAGTGTTTTGTAAGTGACAGTGATCGATCGATACTGCACTTGGGTGGGCTGGGCCGGGCGGAGGCGCAAAACGCAGGTGCTAGCAGGTATCTGGGCTGATCCCGCTAACACTGCGTTTTTGGGAACCCTAAACTGCTGGGGACGCTAGTATAGATCTGATCGGATCAGATATTGATCCGATCAGATACAATACCACTAAGGGAGGCGCATGCTGCGTGCGTGGGTGTTAGCGGTACTGGCGCTAATCTGACGCTGCCTGGGGCGACGCATATCACCGCCGGGCGATTAGGGGGCTAAACCTTTATTCGGTAATAAACGGCGGGTGCCCTGACACTATAAAAAATAAACAAACTAACCAGCGTCAACCGTAACGGTTATACGGTGATCAGTGGTGAAAGGGTTAACTAGGGGGCAATCAAGGGGTTAAAACATTTATTAGGTAGTATATGGGGGTCCCTGACGCTATAAAACGCTGACGGCGAACCTAAATATTTACCTCACTAACTAGCGGAACCAGCGACACTAATACAGCGATCAGAAAAATGATCGCTTAGTGACACTGGTGACGGGGGGTGATCAAGGGGTTAAAACTTTATTAGGGGGGGTTAGGGGGGTACCCTAGACCTACAGGGGGGTAACAGTAACTGTGCTAACACAGTAACTGTCACAAACTGACACCTAGCAGTAATCAGAAAAAAAAAAAAAAAAAAAAACTGCTGGTGTCAGTTTGTGACAGGGGGGGGGGTGATCGGGGGGGGATCGGGGGGCGATCGGGGTGTAATGTGTGCCTGGCATGTTCTACTGTGTGTGTGTGTGTTGGTGCAGTCACTCACATGTCGTCTCTCCTCGGGCCGGAACGGAAACTACCGACCCGAGGGGAGATGACATCATTTCCTTTGCTGCTGTTTAGCATACAGCAGCAAAGGAGTGTTCCCATTGGCCGGCGGCGATCGCGAGGGGGGGGCCACGAACGGATGGCCTCCCCCTCGTCTCCGATCGCCGGGGGACAAAACGGGACCGCCTCGGGTGGCGGGGGGGGGGGTCCGATCGGACCCCCCACCCGCGGAAGGCAAATCACGTACCATGTACGTGATTTTGCCTGTCCGTGCCGCTTTGCCGACGTACATCGGCGTGAGGCGGTCGTCAAGTGGTTAACCACCTCAATACAGTGCACTTACACCCCCTTCCTGCCCAGACCAATTTTCAGCGCACTCACAGTTTGAATGACAATTACTCAGTCATGCAACACTATACCCAAATGAAACTTGCGTCCTTTTTTTCACACAAATAGAGCTTTCTTTTGGTTGTATTTAATCACCACTGGGTTTTTTATTTTTTGTGCTATAAATAAAAAAATGCCATAAATTTTGTGCAAAAAATGCCCTTTTCTTTGTTTCTGTCATAAAATTTTGCTAATTAGTCATTTTTCTTCATAAATTTTGGCCAAAATTTATACTGCTACATATCTTTGGTAAAAATAACCCAAATTAGTGTATATTATTTGGTCTTTGTGAAAGTTATAGAGTCTACAAACTATGGTGCCAATCACTGAAAATTTATTACATCTGATCAGGCCTTCAGTACATCAGGTGAATCTCATTTCTTGAGAAACTAACAAGTCAGGAAAGTACAAATACCGCCCAAATGACCCCTTTTTAGAAAGTAGACATTCCAAGGTATTAAATCAGTAGTATGGTGAGCTTGTTAAGTTGTAATTTTTTCCCACAATTCTTTGAAAAATCAAGATTTTTTTTTTTTTTACAAAATTGTCATATTATCAGATTATATCTCACACACGGCATATGCATACAACAATTTACACCCCAAAATACATTCTGCTACTCTTCCCAAGTATGGCCATACCACATGTGTGAGACTTTTACACATTTTTTCCCAGAAGTTTTTGGAAAATGTGGGAAAAAAATGAAAACACATTTTTTTTTTTTTTACACAAAGTTGTCAATTTAGAAGATATTTCTAGCACATAGCATGTATATAGCAAAAATTACACCCCAAAATACATTCTGCTACTCTTCCCGAGTATGGCAATACCACATGTGTGAGACTTTTACACAGCCTGACCACATACAGAGGCCCAACATTGAAGTAGTACCTTCAGTCGTTCTCGGAGCATAAATTACACATCTCATTTCATTCCTATCTATTACACCTTTGAAGGTCCTTGAGCACCAGGACCATGGAATTACCCACAAAATTACCCCATTTTGGAAAGCAAACACCCCAACGTATATTCTATGAGGCATGGGCTGCAAATACGGTAGGTACTTGGGTACTCTGATGGACTGGAGACAGGTACTCGGGTAACTTGATGAGCTGCAGACAGGTACTCGGGTACTCTGATGAGCTGGTGACAGGTACTCGGTTACTCTGATGGCCTGGTGACAGGTACTCGGTTACTCTGATGGCCTGGTGACAGGTACTCGGGTACTCTGATGGCCTGGTGACAGGTACTCGGGTACTCTGATGGCCTGGTGACAGGTACTCAGGTACTCTAATGGCCTGGTGACAGGTACTTGGGTACTCTGATGGGCTACAGATAGGTACCCGGGTACTCTGATGGGCTGGTGACTGGTATTCTGGTACTCTGAAGGTCGGTGACAAGTACTCAGGTATTCATATGGACTGTGACAGGTACTCGGGTACTCATATGAACTGTGACAGGTACTCGGGTACTCATATGAACTGTGACAGGTACTCGGGTACTCATATGAACTGTGACAGGTACTCGGGTACTCATATGGACTGCGACAGGTACTCGGGTACTCATATGGACTGCGACAGGTACTCAGGTACTCATATGGACTGCGACAGGTACTCAGGTACTCATATGGACTGTGACAGGTACTCAGATGAACTGTGATAGGTACTCGGGTACTCTGATGAACTGTGACAGGTACTCAGATGGACTGCGACAGGTACTCGGGTACTCTGATGGACTGTGACAGGTACTCGGCTAATCTGATGGACTGTGACAGGTACTCGGGTAATCTGATGGACTGTGACAGGTACTCAGATGAACTGTGACAGGTACTTTGATGGGTGGTGACAGGTCCTCTTTATTGCGGGGGGCGCAATCAGTGTGATTGGTGTACACTGTAAGCGGTAACGAAATGTTACCGCAATCTCCTTCTCACACACGATCGTTGTGTGAGGAGAACCCGGTAACATCTCATTACCGCGGTTTGTTGACATTTAGTGATTGGCTGTGAAAGGATCACAGCCGATCATGTGGTAAACAGCCGCAGGCCAATGGCTCTTTACCAGCATCGGTGACTAGCAGTGTTCCCGGGAACACGCCGCCACCGACATGCATGCGCAACGCGCTTGAGATCCCGTGCATGCGCCGTGCAAAGTGGGGCGGTACCACCTGTGATCGGCCGTGACTTCATCAAAAAAAATGAAACACCCACCATTTTAATCTGTAGGGCGGGGGGTTCAAAGTAATTTTCTTGCAAAAAAAAAATTATTTTTTTATGTAATCAAAAAGTGTCAGAAAGGGCTTTGTCTTCAAGTGGTTAGAAGAGTGGGTGATGTGTGACATAAGCTTCTAAATGCTGTGCATAAAATGCCAGGACAGTTCAAAACCCCCCCAAATTACCCCATTTTGGAAAGTAGACACCCCAAGCTATTTGCTGAGAGGCATGTCGAGTCCATGGAATATTTTATATTGTGACACAAGTTGCGGGAAAGAGACAATTTTTTTTTTTTTTTTGCGCAAAGTTGTCACTAAATGATATATTGCTCAAACATGCCATGGGAATATGTGAAATTACACCCCAAAATACATTCTGTTGCTTCTCCTGAGTACGGAGATACCACATGTGTGAGACTTTTTGGGAGCCTAGCCGCGTACGGGACCCCGAAAACCAAGCACCGCCTTCAGGCTTTCTAAGGCCGTAAATTTTTGATTTCACTCTTCACTGCCTATCACAGTTTCGGACGCCATGGAATGCCCAGGTGGCAACCCCCCCCCCCCAAATGACCCCATTTTGGAAAGTAGACACCACAAGCTATTTGCTGAGAGGTATAGTGAGTATTTTGCAGACCTTACTTTTTGTCACAGTTTTGAAAATTAAAAAAAGAAAAAAAAATTTTTTTTCTCGTCTTTCTTTATTTTCAAAAACAAATGAGAGCTGCAAAATACTCACCATGCCTCTCAGCAAATAGCTTGGGGTGTCTACTTTCCAAAATAGGGTCATTTGGGGGGGGGGGGGGGGTTGTGCCACCTGGGCATTCCATGGCCTCCGAAACTGTGATAGGCAGTGAAGAGTGAAATCAAAAATTTACACCCTTAGAAATCCTGAAGGCGGTGATTGGTTTTCGGGGCCCCGTACGCGGCTAGGCTCCCAAAAAGTCCCATACATGTGGTATCCCTGTACTCAGGAGAAGTAGCTAAATGTATTTTGGGGTGCAATTCCACATATGCCCATGGCCTGTGTGAGCAATATATCATTTAGTGATAACTTTGTGCAAAAAAAAATAAAAAAAATGTGTCACTTTCCCGCAACTTGTGTCAAAATATAAAACATTCCATGGACTCAACATGCCTCAAAGCAAATAGCTTGGGGTGTCTACTTTCCAAAATGGGGTCATTTGTGAGGGTTTTGTACTGCCCTGCCATTTTAGCACCTCAAGAAACGACATAGGCAGTCATAAATTAAAGGCTGTGTAAATTCTAGAAAATGTACCCTAGTTTGTAGGCGCTATAACTTTTGCGCAAACCAATAAATATACACTTATTGACATTTTTTTTACCAAAGACATGTGGCCGAATACATTTTGGCCTAAATGTATGACTAAAATTGAATTTATCGGATTTTTTTTAGAACAAAAAGTAGAAAATATCATTTTTTTTCAAAATTTTCGGTCTTTTTCCGTGTATAGCGCAAAACATAAAAATGGCAGAGGTGATCAAATACCATCAAAAGAAAGCTCTATTTGTGGGAAGAAAAGGACGCAAATTTCGTTTGGGTACAGCATTGCATGACCGCGCAATTAGCAGTTAAAGCGACGCAGTGCCAAATTGTAAAAAGTGCTCTGGTCAGGAAGGGGGTAAATCCTTCCGGGGCTGAAGTGGTTAATGGACTCCGGAGACTAACTCTGTGGGTTACCGTTCTTTCTGGTCATATCGGTCAGGGGCTTGACCAGAGATGAGAAGTTACGAATAAACTTCTGATAATAGTTCGCAAAACCCAGGAAACGCTGCAGAGGACGTAGCCCCACGGGTCGAGGCCACTGTAGGACTGCTGAAAGTTTCTCTGGGTCCATCGAAAAACCAGCAGTAGAAATTACATAGCCCAGGAATTTAACCTGTTTCTGATGGAACTCACACTTCTCCAGTTTACAATAGAGATTGTTCTCTCTTAATTTCAGAAGCACATGACAGACATCTGTGGGGTGGCTCTCCAGGGAATTGGAAAATATGAGGATATCATCGAGGTAAACCACCACACATAACTGCAACAAATCTCGGAGGACATCATTAATAAGTTCCTGGAAAATTGCCGGGGCATTACAAAGGCCAAAAGGCATTACGAGATACTCATAATGGCCTGTACTGGTATTAAACACAGTTTTCCACTCTAAAAACTGAGGATGACCAGGAAAAATAATAGTGCCCACACCTGTTCTTCTACCACTGCGCCCTAAATAATCAATCACATGTGAGCTGCCACTTAAACCAAAAAAATTATTTAAAACTGAAAACACCCTATGGATGACTAGTGGCGCTATATTCCTAATAATTAGAGTGGAATGAACAGTCAATACACTCTCATAAAAGTAAACGTGTTCAAACTGGTCCTATAGGATCCAGTACACCCATAAAAGTCTGATGAAATAGTGTAGGTGTGATCAACACTTGAATGTGACAAAGTGTATGTGTGAAATACAATCTCCTAGTTTTCCACTCGTCGCTATACTTAATCCTCACAAGATTGTAAGCCCCTCTCAGATCATGCTTAGTGAAAACCGTTGCTCCTTTGAGGCGGTCAAATAACTCAGTAATCAACGGGATCGGGTAGGCATTCTTAATCGTGAAACGATTGAGACCCCTATAATCAATACAAGGTCTCAGTTCACCGTTCCTCTTCTTCACAAAGAAGAAACCAGCACCAGCAGGAGACGAGGATTTGCGGATGAAACCCCGAGAAAGAGCATCTGTAACATACTCCTCCATGGCTTTATCATCCAAGACCGACAAAGGGTAAACCCGGCCACGAGGGGGAGTGGCACCAGGTTGAAGGTCAATTGCGCAATCATACGTCCGGTGTGGAGGCAAACTACCAGCTTGATCTTTGTCAAAGTCATCACTAAAATCATGGTACTCCTCTGGCAGGGAGGAGATTGAAAAAGGTACACAGGACCTTCACAGGCTACCTTCCGGAAGCATGTTTCACGGCATTGTGGTGACCAGGAGAGAACCTCAGCACAGAGCCAATCAAAAGAGGGGTTGTGCCTCTGTAACCAAGGATAACCAATATCCAGCGGAAACTTAGGAGAGGAAATCACTTGGAATTGGATTATCTCATGGTGAAGAGCCCCTACAGCCATTGACAACAGAACCATCTCATGAGTCACATGGGCAGGCTGTAGAGGTCTCCCATCAAGAGCCTCAATGGCAAGTGGAGTGTCACGCAGCTGCAGTGGAATCGAGTGCTTTAATACAAAGGCAGTATCAATGAACAGGCCTACAGCCCCAGAGTTGATTAGAGCCTGTATCTCAATAGATGACTTAGCCCAAGAAAGGGTGACCGAAACCAGGGGCTTATCCTTTTAGATAACTGGGGACGACACAACACCACCTAAGGTCTGTCCATGACAGGACCTCAAGGTTCGGGTTTTCCCAGGACGGGTAGGACAAGACTTCAAAAAGTGACCTGCCTAGCCACAATTAAGGCACAATCTCTCCCTCCTCCTAAAGGCTCTCTCATCCACAGAGAGATGCGTGAAGCCCAAGTGCATGGGTTTATCTTTACTGACCGACTCGGTACCAGGCGGCATGGGAGGTGAGGGAGGCACGGGTGGGACTGCAAAGCTCGGAGGCAAACGTACAGGAGGCTTCCGCAAGCGCTGCTTAAAAGAAAGTCTTTCTCTGAGTCTGGAGTCAATGAGGATGGCAAACAAGATCAAGCTCTCCAGCTCAGTGGGTATATCTCGGGCTGCTATCTCATCCTTGATGGAATCTGAGAGACCATGAGAAAAAGCGGCCACAAACTCGGGGTAACTCAAGACAACAGGTTTTTGCGTCTCCCATAGAGGGTTAGCCCAGGCCAAGGCTCTCTCAGAAAGCAAAGATATCACAAACTCTACTTTGCTTCTCTCCGTGGGAAACGCCTGGGGCAGCATCTCAAAGTATATCTCAACTTGGTTGAGAAACCCTCTGCAATAAACTGAATCACCACCAAATCAATGGAGAAGCGGGGCGGAACCAGACATACCTCTTATAGAAGTAATACTCAAGGCGGGTGCCTGCACAGACTGGCGCAGCAGCAGGAACAGCCTGCAACTCAGGTTGTACTAGAGCAGCCACAGAGGGGGCTTCCAGGTGAGCCGTGCGACTCAGGAGTGTTTGTAACGCCATGGCAAACTGATCAATGCGGTGATCTTGCTCATCTAATCTGGAAAAAATATTACCATCAAGTGGATTGACTGTATCTTCTGAATTCATGGCCTTCACCTACTGTCAGAAACCATGAACCAGACCGAGACAGAAGTACAGTAAAATCATACTTGTTTATTAATAAATAATAAAAAGGTAAATAGAGTAAGCGTAGTGAAAGCATAGCCAGAGTCCAGTACCTGGATCGGGTAGTCAGCCAAGCCGGAGTTCAGTAACCAGATCGGGTAATCAGCCAAGCCAGAGTTCAGAAACCAGATCAGGTAATCAGCCAGGCCAGAGTTCAGTAACCAGATTGGGTAATCAGCCAGGCCAGAAGTCAGGGATCCAAGTAGAGGAACAGCAAGCAAGATAAGGAGCCAGAAGGGATGTCAGCAAAGCCAGTCTTTAAACAGGAATGCAGGAGATGGTTTCTTGTGATGTGACCAAGGCGAAGGCAGGAATGAAGTGAGCTGGAGACAAGCAGATCCACAACAACTGGTTAACTGGTTAACTGTGGAGAGAGATGAGAGCTGGCAATTAGCCGACAGCTGAGCGGCCAGCTCAGAGAAGGAAGGGCTGAGCCATCCCTGACAGATAAACAGCCATGCCCTATGGCTGTTCACCCCTCTCGGTGGCGAGCGGTGTCTCTGTGACACGCCACTGTTCTGTCTCTGCGACAGCTAGCTAAACCTTCTTATCCCAATAACTGTAGATACCATATTTCTTTGATCTCAGTTTTATTAGAACAAGCCAGGTGAAACTACAAAATGACAGAAATAGACTTCAATAAGTACAATATCACATCAATACAGCATACATTGCAGAAACGATATACAGTACAAGATGAGATAATAAAATCTTACTTTTTAAGTTCTCTAAGGGGTGATGACGATAGATTGAGAAAGACATGACTTGCTTCCTGCAATGTGTTGAAAAGAATGGTGGATGGTTCACTTCCTGTTAAGATTCTACCCAGAATTCCCTGTTTGCTGACAGCTTCCTCAACTACACATACAATAAACTATTAAACAGAACTGCAGCAATACCAAAAAGGAACGCTAGATGGAGCCTGCACACCACATATGATTGATTGTTTTAAGTAAATTACACCTTTTGCATGTAAATTTAACAACACAGGTACAAATAACCAGTAATAAACATCTGGTGGACAGAACACTCCCCGCCTGACATCAAGTGATGTCACTAACAGAGTCCTCCGTAGAAAGCAACAGAATAAGTTCGGTCACTGGTCTCAAGAATACTTTAACCTCATTCTATTGAAAGATCTTGACCTCGACCTTACGGACACATTTATCCTTGTTTGGCAGTAATTTGGTGATCAAACCTAAAGGCCACATATTCCTTCGTGCCTGGCAATCTTTCATGAGTACATCACCGGGTTTAAGATTAGGCTTTTCAGTGTGCCACTTTCTCCTTACTTGTAGAGTACATATATATTGTTCCCTCCACCGGTTCCAGAAGGTATTGGCAAGGGTTTGTACTTGTCTCCATTGACGTTTGTAAAGGTCCTTCTCACAAAACTCTCCAGCTGGAGCACCGACAAGACTAGTCTTTTGCGTGAGTAACATGACAGGTGTGAGGAGCACTGGATCTTCAGAGTCACTTGAAATTGAAGTCAAAGGTCTGGCGTTAATGATAGCTGTAACCTCTGCCATAAATGTCACCAAACATTTGTGAGTAAGCCTTGCAGTTCCTACTTGTAGGAAGATAGAGTCAAGAATTCTGTGGGCTATGCCTATCATCCTCTCCCAAACACCTCCCATGTGAGAAGAATGAGGTGGGTTGAAGATCCATGTGCAGTCTTGTTTACTCAAGTATCTTTCTACTCTGAGAACGTCCAAATTAGAAGGAATTTGCAGTTCTTTTACTGCTCCCATAAAGTTAGACCCTCTGTCAGAACAAATGAGTTTCACTGGACCTCTGATTACAATGAGTTCAGCTAGCTCTGTGGCTAATACTGCAACACAAAGTTCCAGCCTGGGTATGGTGTGTTCGGGAAGTGGTGCAAGTTTTGGTTTCCCCATTGCAAACCCTATGTGACATTGTCCTTTATGCCGCGTACACACGGTCGGACTTTTCGTCTACAAAAGTCCAACGGACGCTGACGGACTAAAGCTGGCTGGTAATCCGATCGTGTGTGGGCTTCTCCGGACTTTCAACGTACTTTTTTAGCCTCAAATCCGACGTACTTTAGATTTGAAACATGCTTCAAATCTTTACGTCGTAACTACGACGGACCCCGAAATCCGCTCGTCTGTGTGCTAGTCCGACGGACAAAAAGCCACGCTAGGGCACCTATTGGCTACTGGCTATGAACTTCCTTATTTTAGTCCGGTGTACGTCATCACGTACGAATCCGTCGGACTTTTGTGTGGTCGTGTGTAGGCAAGTCCGTTCGTTAGAAAGTATGCCGCAAGTCCGCCGCAAGTCCGCCGAAAGTCTGCCGGAAGTCTGTCGGACAGGCTGTCTAACTTTTGTAGACGAAAAGTCCGACCGTGTGTACGCGGCATTAGTGTCTATGGTTTCAGGTAAGCTACAGCAGCAATTGCTTTAACAGAAGCATCCGAAAACACACAGTCTTTGCATCTGAACGTCAGCAGATGACAGAGGAGCATATGGTCGTGGAATTTTAAAGTTGGATAGAGCTGTTAGTGAGTCCTTCCACTCTAGCCATAGGTTCTTTTTGTCGGTGGGGAGAGGGTGGTCCCAATCTAGCGACTCACAGGTTAAGTCTCTAAGTAGTGCCTTACCCTGGATGGTGACAGGTGCTGCAAAGCCTAAGGGATCATACAGGCTGTTTATGTTTGACAGGACACCTCTACTAAGGATGAGCTCCGGCGTGTTCGCATGCTGAACGTGCCGAGCTCGCCAGGAAGTCGGCGCAGCGCTAATCACAGGCAGGGAGACATTTCTCGATCTCTGCAGCCGCACATCGGGAAATGTCTCACTGCTTGTGATTAGCGCTGCGCCGTGCCGACTTCCTGACGGGCTCGGCACGTTCACCATGCAAACACGCCGGAGCTCATCCTTAACCTCTATGGGTAAAAGGTTTTTCTTCTGTGTTTACTTGGAAAGTGTCAGATCTTAAATCCCAAAGCAAACCAAGACTGCGTTGCATGGGAAGTGAGTCTGTGCCTAGATCTAAGTCCTTTAACTCGTTAGAATGATCTGGACAGGAAAGGCTTCTAAAACTTCTCTACTGTTGGAAGCAATCTTGTGGAGTCTTAAGTTGGAACACGCAAGAATTGCCTGAGTTCTTTTGAGGAGACTGATTGTGGCTTCATTGGTGGGTAGTGATTTCAAGCAATCATCTACATAGGAATCAAACTGTCTGACATCTGACCCATACTCTGACTCTCCCACTCTAGCAGAATGTCTGAGGCCATATATAGCAACTGCAGGGGAAGGACTGTTGCCAAATATGTGCACCCTCATGCGGTATTCTGTGATGTCTCCAGAGGGGTTGTTGTCCCTGAACCAGAGAAACCTCAGAAAGTTTCGGTGTTCTTCTTTAACAAGAAAGCAATAGAACATTTGTTGTATGACTGCCATGAATGCGACTGAATCTTTGCGAAAGCAAAGAAGTACTCCTAATAGTCTGTTGTTAAGGTCAGGGCCAGAGAGAAGGACATCATTTAGAGAGACACCCTCGTGTTTGGCGCTGGAATCGAACACCACTCTAATCTGTCCTGGCTTCTTAGGGTGATGAACCCCAAATATGGGTAAGTACCAGCATTCCTCTGAGTCTTTGAGGTTTGGGGCTATCTCAGCATGACCATTCTGGAATATTTTCTCCATGAAGGAAAAGAAATGTTCTTTCATCTCTGGTTTCCTTTGAAGATTGTGTCTTAGGGAAGTGAGACGTTTATATGCTAGTTCTCTATTGTTAGGCAAACGTCGTCTTTGTGGTCTAAAGGGAAGAGGTGCAACCCAGCTATTAGTCCCGTCTTTCTCCATACTCCTTTCCATAACTTCTAAGAAGAGCCTTTTCTCAATGGACATTGCTACCTGGTTATCTTCCTTTGTTCTCTGGAACACTGTGCTTCCTAAGCTGCTTTGGTCGTTGTCATAGGTATTGCTGTCACAGAGGGGACTTAGGAGGGGAAGAGGTATAGGGTTGTTGTGTGGTAGCTCCTTTATGAGGATGTGATTTTGACAGGGTTGGAAAAGAGAAGGACGACCATTCTCGAGGGTACTAGTGAGCAGGTTATTTAACAGATGGCGGTTTGTGTGCACCTCCCAGGCAAACACCACCTATAATGACCCACCCAAAGTCCAGTTTTTGGGCATATAGGGAGTTTTGAGGGCCGTTGATCAGTTTTCTTTGTGGACTTGCAAGATATCTCTCCCTAGGAGTAAGATTATCTGAGCCTGATCATCTAGTTCCGGTATGAGATGTGCTATGTGATTCAAGTGAGTCTGGTGAGCTGCTGCTTCTGGTGTGGGAATCTCTTATCTGTTGTCTGGCATCTGGTTGCACTCTATTATGGTCGGTAAGGGTAGGCATGTCTTACCATCCATAGATTCAATCTGTAGGCTGTCAGCTCTTCTTCCCGCCTTTTCCACTGTACCTGCACAAGTCTTAAGGGAGTAAGGACTGCTGGGGCCTTTAAGGTTTAGAATGTCAAAAACATAGATCTGGCTAGTGACTTATTACTCTGATCATCCAAGATGACGTAGAGCTTGACTGCTTTGTCTCTGCGTGCTTTTGGGTTAACTCTCACTAGACAGATTTTAGAGCAGGATCTGCCACCTGCACTTCCTTTGCAGACTTCAGTGCACTGTGAAGTGATTGCTATGGCGTCTGTACTAGAGTCTTTGGTCTCCCCGCCTTGCTCCTTGTCCATATGAATAGATGGGAAAGTTCTTGGTGTAGGCCTTGGGTGTGGAGCTGTGTTGTGCTCTGTGCTGTCACATTCTGTACATTTGACACTGACCTTACAGTCCTTGGCGAAATGTGTGTATGAAGAGCAGCACTTGTAACAGATGTTGTTCTCTTTGAGGAAAGCTTTGCGATCCTGGATGGTCTTTGTCCTGAAGGCTCTGCATTCCATAAGAGGATGTGGCATCTTATGTAGAGGGCAGAATTTAGTAGGGTTGCTGTCTTTTTTTTTTTTTCTTTCCACATCAGCAAACTTTTAGAGAGATTTTAAGTCAGCTGCGTCATTTACGCTGCGCCCCCTCTCTTTTTCGCATCATTGTGGCTTAAGGAAAATTGTGGTCTCTTTAATTTTACCAATATTTCCCTTTCCTTTTTATCCATTTAAAGTATCAATATTTACTTATCTGCTTTTGTCTACTTTTTTATTTCCCCTACCCTCCTCCCACCCCCCAAAAAAAAAAAAAAAAAAAAAAAAAAAAAAAAAGGAACAAAGGAAGAAAAGCCCCTCCTCCCTCTCCCCTCCATGATCCTCAAGCCTCTATAATTGTCAAATACTTTTCTGTGTTCCTATACTCATGCCATCTTGCCCACGTCTTAGAGTATTTATCTCGCCGGCCTTCCATCGTGTGTTTTGCTTCTTCCATTCCTCTAGCCCATTCTACCCTTATTATCCAATCCTTCATCCTTGGGGCTTCTACCCCTTTCCAGTGACAAGGGATCAGTGCTTTAGCTGCGTTTAGGAGGAATGGGGTTATTGACTTGATGTATTGGGGGATCTCTCTTTCTGTGTCATGGAACAGACACGTCCAAGGATTTTTGTTAACCTGCTCCCCCGTTATCTGTTGTATTTCACCTAGGATTTCTCCCCAGTATTTCTGGATTTTGGCACACTCCCACCAAAGATGGGCAAGAGTGCCCATTTCTCCACATCCTCTCCAGCAAGTTGGGGGGGTCTCAGCATCGTATTCATGTACCTTCCGAGGCGTCCTATGCCATCTTGCTATCGCTTTATAGGCCATTTCATATGTCCGGGAGTCTCTTGCTGTTAAGTGAACCATCTTTAGTATCTTACTTCTGTGTGCTTCTCCTTCTAAGCCTCCTATTTCTTTTTCCCACTTATCCAAGAAAGTGGGAGGTCCTTTACTAGCTTCCCCCCTAAGAACGCTATATAATTTTGAGATACTTCCTTTCACACATGTGGGGGTATTTAATAGTTTTTCAATATCTCTTAACTGATCCTTTCCTCTTAGTGGTTGTGGCAGTGAACGTGTAAAGTGCAGTATCTGTGCATACCTCCACTTATCTAGTGATCTGTTCCCCCAAGCCTGTGTGATTTCAGTGTAAGTGTACAATCTATTTCCTTTCATCACGTCTTGTAGTTGTATTACGTCTTTTTTTGCCCATCTCGTAAAATATAAGTGTTCCTCCTTCCCAGGTAAAAAATAATCCGTGTTTAATAGTGATAATAGTGGTGAGTTGAAATCCCAGTGGCAACTCTTACCTACCCTATCCCAGATTTTAAAAGTGTTCTTGGTCAAAAAATTAACTCTATTTCCCAAATCCCTATATTGTGGTGGGATCCATATTAATTTTTCTATATCCACCCCACTCAGTGTTGCTTCAATATTCACCCAACTTTTCTCCTGTTTACTGTGTAGCCAGTCAGTTATTCTAGAGATAACAACCGACTGATAGTACATTCTAATATCCGGTGCACCTACCCCTCCCAATCTTTTATCCTTCGACAAAGTGTCATATGCTACCCTAGGGTGTTTACGTGCCCATATAAATCTTAGGATTAATGACTGCAGTTTAGCAAAAAATATAGGGGGGATTTCTATTGGGACCATTTGGAAGGTGTATAGTAACATGGGAAGCACAAACATTTTGATCGCATTTATCCTGCCGATCCAAGACAGGGCTTTATATCTCATCCTACCTAGTAGATCTTTAGTTTTATTAAGTAAGGGTACATAGTTATCGGCAAAGAGGTCCCCCGGTGAGGATGATATTTTTATACCTAGATAGACCAATTCCCTCTCACACCATACAAATGGGAGCCCAGCTTGAAGTGCCCTCTGTTCACGCTTAGGGATTGATATATTTAGGAGTTCTGACTTACTCATATTTACTTTAAGGTTTGCCAAGCTTCCGTAGTGCTCCAACTCCTTGAGCACCGTGGGGATTGTCGTTCTAGGTTGGGTAACGAAACAAAGCAAATCGTCAGCAAAAGCTGCTATTTTGTACTCCTTTGTTCCCACCTTGATTCCCTGAATATCTTTGTTCCTACGAAAAGTCGCTAAGAGTGGCTCCAAAGATAGGATAAACAAAATTGGGGAAAGAGGGCAACCCTGTCTTGTCCCGTTAAACAGTTCAAGGGGACAAGACAGGGTCCCATTCACTCTAATCCTCGCCTTGGGATGCCTGTATAGTGAGAGGATCCATTTCATCATCCTTTCCCCCAATCCTAGATGTTTCAGGGTTTCAGTCATAAAGCCCCAATCCACTCTATCGAATGCCTTTTCGGCATCGATAGATAGCAGGGCTGCAGGGGTATTACTCCTGATTGCTTCTTGCATAAGAAGAATTGTTTTCAGTGAGTTGTCTCTCCCCTCCCTACCCGGGACAAATCCCACTTGATCACTATGAATCCATTGTTTTAATCCAGTTTTCAGCCTATCTGTGAGTATTTTAGCGAAAATTTTTGTATCTACGTTTAAGAGCGAGATTGGTCTATAGCTACCGGGTGAGGCTGGATCCTTTCCTTCTTTCAAGATGAGAGTGATATACGCTAATAGGGATTCTTCTCGGGACTCTTCGTTCTCCCCGAGGGCATTCAGATAGTCGCACAGTTTGGGTACAAGTATTTGAGAAAATTTTTTGTAATAAGCTACGGAGTATCCGTCGGGGCCCGGGCTCTTTCCCAGGGCAGTGTCTTTTATCGCCTTTTCTACCTCCCCTTGGGATATGGGTGCATCGAGGCGCTCAACCATATCCCTCTCTACCCTGGGAAGGTCTAGTCCCCGAAGGTACTCCCTTATCCTTTCCTTCTTGTTGTCACTCAGTCTCTCCCTCCGTCCTACCTTGTAGAGTGCACTGTAGTAAGAGTGAAATATTCCAGCAATTTTTGGAGTAGAGAATTCGAGGTTCCCCTCTTCATCTCTTATTTTAGGTATAAAGGTCCTATTCTTTTTTTCCCCAATCCTTTTAGCCATCCACCTTCCTGGTTTATTCCCTTCTCGATACATGTCTCTATTTATCATATCAAAAGCGCAGCTCCTTTCCTTCTCCAGCAACTCATTTAGGTCTCTTCTTTTCTTAATTAGCTCCTGCTTTTCTGGGAGACCCTTAGGTCTTGTGCTTTGTTCTGCTTCCTGAATCTCCCTGAATAAACGTGTCAACTTTTCTCCCCTCTCTTTTTTTTTCCTCGTTCCAATGGCAATCCAAATCCCTCTTATATAGATTTTGTGTGCTTCCCACAGAGTGGATCTGGATATGTCCTCTGTATCATTAGTCTCGAAGTAATTTTTTAGTTCCTGCTCTATTTTCGCGACTGCATCTGGGTCCCGTGTGAGGGAATCATTAAGTTTCCAGTTTATCCTAGGCCGGTCCACACCGGTGATCTCTACCTGGATTTTCACCGGTGCATGATCAGTCAGGGTAATAGCCTTAATTTCTGCTGCCCTCAGCATAGGGACCATCTGGTGTTCTATAAAAATGTAGTCTAACCTTGAGAATGATTTATGCACAGGGGAGAAGAAGGTGTAATCCCGATCTTTTAAATGGCTTATTCTCCATGCATCCATTAATTGGAGATGATTTAACATTTTTTTTAATGTCTTACCCTGTGTACTCAATCCTGCTCTTAAATCGCCCCTTGACGTATCCACCTCAGGGTCCATACATAGGTTCAAATCCCCTGCGACTATTAGTCTGCCTTTTCTAAAAGATTCTAGTTTCGACAGAATTCTCTTTACAAAGTTCTCCGGGTTTCTGTTAGGGGCATAGATATTCACCAGTGTGAACCACGTCTCAAACATTTTCCCTTTAACAAACAGAAACCTGCCCCCGGGATCGGCCAATCGCTCTTCCTCTTCAAACATCATTGTTCTATCGAACCCTATAGCTACTCCCCCTGAATGTACTGATCCAGCATCCCCATAAAACCATTTAGGGAACAGGTGTGATGTCAGTCCCTTACTTGTGTGCGTTACATATGTTTCTTGCAGGAACACCACGTTTGCGCCTAGGAGTTGTAGCTCCTGATTGATTTTGTATCTTTTTCTTTCCGTGTTCAGACCCCTCACGTTATATGTGACGAAACTAACTACTCCCATTTTTTATTGCTGAAGAGAGCGTCCGGCCAATCCCGTGTGGCATAGCAGGAGAGAGAGAGAGGGAGGAAGAAAAAAAAAAAAAAAAAAAAGAGGGAACCCCCCCCCCCACCCTTCCCACCCCCATCCCTTCCCACCCCCAACCCTTCCACCCCCCCCCCCCCCCCACTGGAACAGATTGCCTATTACTGGCGGGGCAAACTCCTCTGTTCAAAATATGGGTCGGGTGGATTCCCTCAGTCAAGTACCACCCTGCACCCATATTCCCCATAGGGCTCGTGTCGTGAGGACTCCCCGTATTGCCCCAGCGCCCTCCCACCTCCCCCCCGCCCCCTGCCCCGCTCATATCGGTGCTGCCCCTCGTCCCCTAGCTAAGCTTCTTGGTTATTAGCTTACATTACTCAATGTGCCCCTCCCCTCCCTTCCCTCCACCCTATTGTGTCTCGCGCTGGAACTGCAGTCTCTTCCGCACCCCAGCCAGGGATATGTGGAGGGACAATGTCTAGCTTGCGACAAAAGTCCTCAAGGTCTTCTGGGAATCTAAGCACTGCCGTTCGCCCATTCCTTTTTCCAATTAGGCAAGCCGGAAACCCCCATTGGTATGCTATTTCTGTCGTTTTCAGTAGGCCTGTTAGCGGCTTCAACAGCCTCCTTCTTGTGAGGGTCTCTGCTGATAGATCTGAATAAACTTGTATCTCTGCCCCTTCAATGCATAAGCCTGGTTGACGTCGCAGTTTTCCCAAAATTTTTACTTTTTCCTCCTCATAGTGGAACTTCACTATCACATCTCTTGGACTCTCTGATGTATTTCTGGGATATCGTGCGACCCTATGGACTCTGTCTACTTTCAGGGGGGTCGTTATTTCTCTATCCAGCAATGGGTTTAGCAGTTGCTGCAGTGCCGGCGCCAGCTCTTCCTTCCCGAATTTCTCTGGGAGACCCTTAAGTCGCAGATTTTTGCGTCTACTGCGATTCTCCTGATCTTCTAATTTATAGAGGAGGCTTCTGTTTGCTCTTTGCATGTCTCTTATTTGCATATTCATACCCTCTAGTCTCCGCTCATGTTCTTCCAATCTTTCTTCCGTCTCCTCCACCCTTTTCAATACGTGTCCAATGTCTGCTCTTACAGTCGCAATCTCTTTTTTAAGGGAGGTCTCCAGTTTCAATAGCAATTCGGCGAGCATCTCTTTAATATATGGGGCTTCCTCCTGCGTAAGCTGCAGTGGTGGTTTATTCCCCCCTGCAGTGATTTCATCCTCAGATCTCTCATACGGGCCTTCCTGTGTCTCAGGGCCCAACGTCTGTTGGCTTCCACTGATCCTTACTCTTGCATTTTTACTTTTATTCTCCTCTAATGCCCCTCTATGTTTGTTAATTCCTGGCCGTGAGGACGCTCCCAATCTGGGACTCCCATGAGGTTCTTCCAGCATGCTGGCTTCAGCTGACATGTAGCGCTGGATCCCACCTGGGCTTGGTGCATTTACCGCTCCTTTACTACCTTTAGTTGCCTTCCCCCTCATTTCCACAGGCCTCTAATACTCCGCTCTACCCTAAGAGGGAAAAGAAAAAAGAAAAAAAATGCAGGCCTGGGTATAAGCCCTAGTAGTTCTACACAGGTTGCTCCTTGGCAGGGTCGGGGGCTGACTCCCTCAATTCCCTCTCATAACCCTCTTATAACAGTGTGTGGATCGCTTGTATCTGCTTATGCAAGGAGTCCTATATTAGTTCCACGGGGGACCTCCCGGGCCCACTTGGGTCTATGGGGGATCTCGCGTAGAAGCCCTATCCGCCACTGACCACCCTGCTCATCAGGGCCGGGCGGGAGCGTTCATCTCCCGCACGAACCGCAGGGCTACTATCAGGCTCCTTATATACACTATTTGTCGGAGGGAAAAAAAAGTTTTGGCCCTCCAGCCCAGGCTTAGGATGTGTGGTTCTTCTTGGGTGAATCTTGCACCTACCTCTCTACCCTTCTATCCCTATGCCCAATGTTCACTATTTAGTCCAAATAGTCCAGGAAAATCAATGTTTAAGCTGGCTACTTAGAGTTTCTTAACCTTAGACATCAAAAAAAGAAGAAAGAAGAAAAAAAAAAGTCCGGGATGGTCCGGGATGATCCCTCCGTTCAAATATCCATGGTGGGGAGAAAGGAGAGGAGGAGACTAGAAAAACTGCAGGGGGAGGGGGTGTAGGTGCACGCAGGGGCTCACACTGGATAAACGGGTAAACGGTTCATCAATATATAGACACGTGCGCCTCAGACACCTCACGTCTGTTCCTTATTATTCTAAGGGTTGTTCATTCAGCTTTTTAATACATGTCATGAATCCAAGTGTCTTAATCATATGTGGCAGGGTTAATTTTGTATCAAGATAACCGTTTTAAGTTCATACCCTGTTTCCCAGCTGCTTTCCCACCATAGGCTTGTCATGAGTCCAAATGCTTCAATAAAATATAGCGATGTGTGGCAGAGTTGAATTTATAACAAGGATAGAGTTTAAGTTCTTACCCTGCTTTCCATCTGCTTTCAGACCATAGACACTTCAGTGGGGGGGCAGGTGGGGCACCAGAGGGGATATTCGCCTATACAAAGCTCTCATACTCTCTCACCTTTCCCAGCTCTCTTTTCGCTGTGTCCCTTTACAGGCTCACCCCCCTCCAGCTACAGCGTTACCTTGCTGTTGTTGAGCCAACCTGTACCTCCAGAGCCGTTCGCGGTCTCCTCCCTGTCCGTTGCTTCGGAGCTCCCAGCTCCCAGTGTCAGAGTCAGCGGCGGTGTTGTGGCTCGTAGCGGCAGCGCGGGGCTCGCACTATCTCACGCCGGGCCGCGTCGAACGCATCTCGCGGTGCCAGCGTCCTTGCGGCTTTCAGACCTCCTCCTCTCTGTTGAGCGGGTGTGCGGGGAGCGCAGTGGCGCCAGGCCTCCTACGGAGCGCTCCTACGTAACGACGCTCCGCCCCATTCCCCACTCCCACCCAGTAGGGTTGCTGTCTTGATCCTCTGGCTGAGACTCTGCAAATCTGTGGGAAAAAATGAGTGACAGAAGTTCCGCGCTTAGGAGATAAATAAAACGGGACTGCTGCCCCCCTTTAAAGTGAAAATCACCGAAGTGAAATCCAAGCTAAAAAATTGTTCTAAACAGGGGAATTGGCGCTGTCCTAGTATGTATGTATGAGTGATAGTTTTCCTAAAGTGTACAAAACGAAGTATTAACTTGTAAACAAAAGTGTCATAAATATCAAGAGAGAATTAATGTGCAACAAAAAATATTAAATTATGAGTGAATCACTTGTGAGATGCAATAAGAAGAAAGTGCAAAGCGTTCTAAAGTGCATATGAAATCGCATATACAAAAATTATATAAATCATAGATCAATAACTAAAAGGTGATCCCTCTATATCAAAGTGCTTAGGGAACCAAATCCAATAAAATTAATATATTTGATGATCCACATAGACAGTAAATTCATACAGAGTGAAAACCTAAAAAGGTTAAAAAATAAAAATATAGAAAAACCTCTGTAAGTGTGCAAACACAGTTCAATGAAGGCGATCAAAGTAAAACACTTCAAAGTTGTATAAACACAAAAAATGGATAAAAAACAATCAATAATTGAATACTTTGGAAAAAAAAAAAAAAGTAATTTTCAAAAACAGTTCTAAAAAAGTGTGTCCCACTGGTGAAGGAGAAAAATATTCACAGCTTTCAACCGTTGGTGTTCCGACCTTCACTACACCCCCACTCGTGTGTGCACTTACCGGACTGCCTAACCCCTGCAGGGGTAATAGGCAAATGCAGACAGTCCTGCGATGGCAACAATGGAAGGTGGTCCTCCGTTCAAGGGTGCTATATCCTGCTCCGGCGTGGAGTCAATCCCAGTGCTGGCAGACAGTCCTGCTATGGCAACAACGGACAGTGGTCCTCCGTTCAAGGGTGCTATATCCTGAACTTCTCTCCAGCTGGACCTGTGATCTTAGAGATTTTCTCCATTGTATCGGACAATTCCAATGAGGACCATGTATGTCTGGTTGTCCCTGAGCCCCTCCTGCCCCTCACGCAGCTCTCATGCGCTTTGTGGAAATCCCATAGACGGTTTGGCTGTATGCTTTGCTCTGTGCAGCCTGTAGTACCCACATGTGAGATGAGTATGAGTCCAGCTGGAGAGAAGTTCAGGATATAGCACCCTTGAACGGAGGACCACTGTCCGTTGTTGCCATAGCAGGACTGTCTGCCAGCACTGGGATTGACTCCACGCCGGAGCAGGATATAGCACCCTTGAACGGAGGACCACCTTCCATTGTTGCCATCGCAGGACTGTCTGCATTTGCCTATTACCCCTGCAGGGGTTAGGCAGTCCGGTAAGTGCACACACGAGTGGGGGTGTAGTGAAGGTCGGAACACCAACGGTTGAAAGCTGTGAATATTTTTCTCCTTCACCAGTGGGACACACTTTTAGAACTGTTTTTGAAAATTACTTTTTTTTTTTTTTTTTCCAAAGTATTCAATTATTGATTGTTTTTTATCCATTTTTTGTGTTTATACAACTTTGAAGTGTTTTACTTTGATCGCCTTCATTGAACTGTGTTTGCACACTTACAGAGGTTTTTCTATATTTTTATTTTTTAACCTTTTTAGGTTTTCACTCTGTATGAATTTACTGTCTATGTGGATCATCAAATATATTAATTTTATTGGATTTGGTTCCTTAAGCACTTTGATATAGAGGGATCACCTTTTAGTTATTGATATCTATGATTTATATAATTTTTGTATATGCGATTTCATATGCACTTTAGAACGCTTTGCACTTTCTTCTTATTGCATCTCACAAGTGATTCACTCATAATTTAATATTTTTTGTTGCACATTAATTTTCTCTTGATATTTATGACACTTTTGTTTACAAGTTAATACTTCGTTTTGTACACTTTAGGAAAACTATCACTCATACATACATACTAGGACAGCGCCAATTCCCCTGTTTAGAACAATTTTTTAGCTGTGGGAAAAAATGTTAGTTTTGTGCACTGCTACTGGAGCTCTGATTTCTTTAGGGCCAGAAGAAGTGGTATAAGACACTGGAAAAATGAAGCTGGGGTCATCTTTCATTCCTGCTTGTCTGTCTACAAAGTCCACAAACTCACTAAAGGGTGGAAAAGGTACATTGTGTTTTCGTTTGTAGTTACAGCCATGCGTAATCCATCTTTCGTGTAACTCATAAGGACGTTTTTGTGCTAAGGAGTTAATACCTCTAGCAGAGTCAAGATAAGAAAGGCCAGGTAAGTCTCCTTCTGCTTTAGCAACTTGTAACTCCATACATAGGTCACTGAATTCTCTGAGTCTTTGGTAACCTCTGCTAGGTATTTTTGGGAAGTCTTCTATCCTTTTAAACAGTATACTCTCTATAGCCTCTGGTGAGCCATAACATCTATCCAGTCTGTTCCAGATGTTTGTAAGGCCTATCTCAGGGTGGTTTATATTAATGTCTCTGATCCTTTTGGCATGTTCAGCAGAATCATTGCCAAGCCACTTTACGAGGCGTTCTATCTGTTCCCTGCAGGATAGAGCTAGACCTTGAATGACACTCTGGAAAGCGGATCGCCATGCCCTGTAGTGTTTTGGGTAATCACTAAATTTGACAAGTCCTTGGGTAACTAACTCTCTTTTGGCCAGGAACTTGGCAAATCTACAGTAGCCTGCTTGGCATTGGGGTAGGCTGCTGGTGTATTGTGGTGCGGTGTAAAAGGCATACCTGGTAAAAGTCTCTTCTTTAGGCGCGCTGGGTTCAAACTTGCATAAAGTAAGCAGTTCGTACCGGCTTGTTGCATACACCTTTGGAGTGAAGACTGGTGTTTGATGCTTGTAAGGCTGGATACCTTGTGGAGTAGAAGGTTTGGTTGGAACTGGAAAGTCTGGAACTAGTTAACATAAATTCGGTGAAAAAACTCAAAAAGGGTCTCTTCAGAGCCTTCCTATATGATGAAGATATCGTCGATGTACCTGAGCCATGTGAAGATATGGCCCAGGTACTCGACAAGATCCTCCCCACTGAAAAGGAAGCGCTCCCACTCCCCCAGGTATAGATTGGCTTAGGATGGGGCACACCATCAATCAACTAACACTATTTGAAGATTCCATATTGGTCACTATTGATGTTGAGGCTTTATATAGCCTGATCCCACACGGTAAAGGATTACTAGCTGTACAGAAGGTACTACAACAAGGTTCCAGATATGATAAGGCACTTAATGACTTCATTTTGAATGGCCTGAACTATATGTTGAATCAGTTATTTTTCTTTTGACGGCTCCCCACTACCTCCAGGTGCAGGGCGTAGCGATGGGGACAGGTTGTGCCCCATCCTACGCCAATCTGTACCTGGGGGAGTGGAAGCAGTCCCTTTTCAGTGGTGAGGATCTTGTGAGTACCTGGGCCATATCTCCACATGGCTCAGGTACATTGACAATATCTTCATCATATAGGAAGGCTCTGAAGAGACCCTTTTTGAGTTTTTTCACCGAATTTATGTTAACTACAACCTCAAATTTACTATGACACATAATGCCAAGTCGGTCACATTCTTAGATGTTCGAACAGACTGGAATCAGACAGGAAATTTGAATAGCACCTTGTATAGAAAAAATACTGCTGGAAACACAGTGTTACATGCAGATAGTTTTCACCCAATCCCCCTAAAAAAATAAATTCCCTATGGACAATACCTTTACTTGCGCAGAAACTGTTCCAATGAAATGTCAGTTAAACTAGAAGCTGGAAAACGTCAAAATAGGCTGCTTGAAGATATCAGCCATAACCCCGGTACCATTATGTGTAGCCGGCGGCTGGCTTTTATGAAAGCATTCCGATCGACTCATGAACTGCTGGAATACTTTTCGAAGTGGTGGGCCGGTGCTTCTAGGGCTTACCGTTTCCGCAGGTATGCCCAAGATCACTTTTATTCCTATTACAAAGAATGTAAACATCCCTTGTAATAGCAATAAGGTTTACAGGTCCCCTTTATGAATAAATCTGATGTTAAAAAGACTCCAAATCTCTTCTTTACCTTTAAAAGCAAAGATCAAAAAAAAAATGTTTTATATTTTGCTTTAAACTGACAGGGCGGATGTCCCATCCGGCCGGTGTTTCTCGGGCTTACCGTTTATGCCGTTTCACCCGAGAGACAAATTGGGGAGAGCGGCCGTTTGCTCCCATAGGCGATCAAAGAGTACATAAAGCAGAACGCCGGGATTTTCAAAAAAGACCCCATTAGCACACCCCCCACACAAAACACTAAACAGTTATTACATTTGTGAAATTTCTTACCGTTTAAGAGATATGACTGAATTTTCAGGAGGTCAGTTTTTCTGATTTATAAAATGCTTCATCTTTTCTGGCAAGGAGAAGGTGTTAGAACAGTGATTGCATCATATCCTCTTCTCTCTCTTTAGCTGTAATCAGACTACATTTCCCACGATTCCTTGGGATGGGAGTGAATGTGGGAGGTATGCTAGGCTTGTACATGTAAATGGGAACTCGCCCACTTCAACATAAATCATACCCCTCATTCTGCAGCCAGCAAGCCATACATAACACACGGTATGATAGGTTACAGCCTTATAAATAAAAAGCATTTTAATATAAATGCATATTAATATAATATTAATTTAATGCATTTAATAAATACATTTAAATTAATACATTTAATATAAATGCAAACTAGTGCGGCTTATCAGTGTCCACCAGTGCCGCATGTCAGGGACCACCAGTGCCGCATGTCAGGGAAAACCAGTGCCGCTTTCAGGAACCACCATGTCAGGGACCTCCAGTGCCGCATGTCAGGGACCACCGGTGCCGCATGTCAGGGACCACCAGTTCCGCATGTCAGGGACCACCAGTGCCGCGTGTCAGGGACCACCAGTGCCGCGTGTCAGGGACCACCAGTGCCGCGTGTCAGGGACCACCAGTGCCGCGTGTCAGGGACCACCAGTGCCGCATGTTAGGGACCACCAGTGCAGCATGTCAGGGACCACCAGTGCAGCATGTCAGGGACCACCATGTCAGGGACCACCAGTGCTGAATGTCAGGGACCACCATGTCAGGGACCACCAGTGCTGCTTGTCAGGGACCACCATGTCAGGGAATACCAGTGCCGAATGTCAGGAACCACTATGTCAGAGACCACCAGTGCCGCTTGTCAGGGACCGCCATGTCAGGGACCACCAGTGCCGAATATTCAATCTGTCTATTTAGAATTCCACTCATTAAGAATGTGCACAGAATACCTTTGGCATTTAGTTACAATATATTAGTAGAAGCCAGACTGAACCCAAATTAAAGTTAGGGGCATTTCTGGCACGAGAAAGGTCTTACTAGCAGTTCATAGATGGATTTGTGCATTGTAAATGTGGTGGACACTGTGCTTGCCAAAATCATTGTAAAGCAAGTTTAACCTCTTATTCTGGTAAAATGGAAGCAAGGGAAACCCTAAAACAAGTTTGGGGTGGAGAATAATGATTTGATATAAGCATAGGTGTGCGCAGCCTATTGCATTAGGGTGTGCACTACAAAGCTCAAACCCTCTCACTTTTGAGACAGAAAAAGGGACTGAGGACAGAGATTCCCCAGTCCCTTTCTATGTAGGTTTAGCTGCACCGTACAGTGAATGCATGTTAAGTGCTCTGTGCTGAGCGGCTTCCTGGTCATTCACACACTGAAGCTTAGTAAACAGAGTTTACTATTCTTCAGTTATGAATGAGTACAGTGAGTGATTGATCACTCATTCTGTTTATTTAGAAAAAGAAGGGGTCAGTAACTGATATATTTACTGGCCCCTTCCCTGCTCTCCAATCTGAAATGATACCCTGCAGCATTCATTGGGAGAGGAGGGAAGCTGCACAGGGTGATTAGGGTGTGCCCAGGCACACCCGGCACACCCTGTGGGCACGCCTATGGATATAAGGTTGCAATCTCCCAGCTAGAGCATATATCAAAAGAGAACTCTCTAACATCTAGCCCATATTCAAGTCACTTTCTGTTACAGGGTGACAATAATTTCACTACTGTGCAGGTACGTTGCCACCATGTCACATGCGCCTCTGGTGGAAACGACAAGCTGCTGTGCCAAAACATTGTGCAGGTATGGTCAACAAACAATATCAGAAATCTGGACGATGAACAGTTGGATGCTGGAGCTAGTGCATGTAAACAGGAAATTGCTGACCAAAGCTGGAAGAGATCACAGCACTGAAATACAAAAAACCTAAACATTTAAAAAAAAAAATAATAATATAGAATTTTTTATGGTGCGCAGTGCTTTAGCAAACTAAATGTCATTTAGTTAGAGTTTACATCTACTTTAAATCTAGGACCCCAGCACCGCAAAAAAAAAGTGTTTACAATTAGGCCACCATAACATGAAATAAAGCGGTTGGATTTTGCCTTTAACATTTACTAGAATTATTGATATCACAGAAAAATGTTGTGGGGGCATTGTTTTAAGCCTGTAAAATTCTAACACTCCCATGAAACAACAGTTTAGGGAATGTGCAACAATAATAATCTTCTGCTCCATCTGGCTAAGCATGTCATTGTTTTTAATGTTGATACTAGAGCACATACTGTAGATGACTGTCTGGAACCTGTAGCCATGAAGCTGGCCATATTATATAATCTGCTGCAGATGCTACCTAGACATTATACAGAAAAATATTAATAATAGCTTTGTTACAATATCTTTTAGGAAGAGTTTACAGATTTTTGGGGGAAAAACAAAAAGCAAAAAAAATGACCATGAGATTGATTAGTATAAAAAAAAAAAAAAAACTTTCAGCATACCTCCCAACTTTTGAACTTCAGAATGAGGGACAAATGAGGGAGTAAGTGAGCTGCGGTGCACGTAACAGCAAAATGTGGGTCTGACCAAAGTCTTAATAGAGGGAGGGGCTTAAGGGGTGTAGTTATACAAAACCCAGCTCTCTTACCTTTCACCCCCCCCCCCCAGCTCTCTCACCAATGCCCCCACCTTAGCTTTGTTAGCAATTCCACCCCCCCCCCCACAGCTCTCTGAGCAATGCCCCCCCAGCCCTCTCACCAATGCACCCCCTTCTCTCCTACTAATGCCCCCCTCCAGCTCTCTCACCAATGCCCCACTCCTCTCTTAGTAATGCCTCTAGCTTTCTCAGCAATGCCCCCCCCCCCAGCTCTCTCTCCAATTCCACCCTTCTCTCTTACTAATGCCCCCCAGCTCTCTCACCAATTCCCCCCTCCTCTCTTACTGATTCCCCCCCCCCCCCAGTTTGCAGACAGATCTTCTCCCAGGAATCCTCAATTGGTGCTGTTTGTGAGAACACACATTGCACCCATTGAGGATACCACTACTGAGTGGAGCCCAGGGCTGGAACTTGTTCCAACCCTGGGCTCCGAGACTTCACCCCAATTCCGCAGGACCCCGGGACTTGCTTCAAATCGTGGGACGGTTGGGAGGTATGCTTTCAGTGAAGACTCAATTACTTTTTGTTATGACAAGTGAGCAGTTGTAAGGGCATTTTAGAAATGTGAAATCTTTGCCCTTGGGTCAGGTCAAAAAAACGGAAAAATCTTGTATTTCTGCATATATGTACAAAACATATTACAGTGCACACATTCAAGAATGACATTTCCTGCAAGACTAGTTAAAAACTCCTGAACATATTCAAAAAAATACGGGGGTTGGGTCACACTATATGGTCATATAGCGCTAAGCCCACTTACTACGACAAAGTACCCCGAATTAGTGGGTCCTACCCTAGCAATAGAATGGAAGATCCTCTTCATTACCTTTTATTTAGTGGCCACCAGTGCATAGGAGGAATCCCCTTCAGTTCTCCCACATAGAGGAGTTCAGCTCCCATGGTTGAGACACAGGATCTTCCATTCTATTACTAGGGTAGGACCCACTAATTCGGTGTACTTTGTTGCAGTAAGTGGGCTTAGCGCTATATGACCATATAGTGTGACCAAACCCCCGTATTTTTTTTAATATGTTCAGGTGTTTTTAACTAGCCTTGCAGGAAATGTCATTCTTGAATGTGTGCGCTGTAATATGTTTTGTACTATTTGTTGGTCTTATAGCAGCACCATCTTGAATCTAAACGCATTTTAGGATGTGCCCCCAAATATGTTTCTGCATATATGTAACATGGTCTGCTGCTTCTTTAAAATTTATCTGCTGACCATTTCCCCTGGTTGCAGGTTGCTACTCCCTGAACATACTGAACTGCAAAGTTTCCCCAGTACAGGAGCAGTGGCCATTTTGGAGAAGAGCAAGTGCTGAACAGGACCCTTATCAGATGAAAGCCTGGGACTTGAGCCTACCTCTTGGATGGAGGGGAGAGAGAGCCAACATTGTGGTTTGAGCGCATGGTTGGCTGGAGCTACCTGAGCAGTGTAGAACAGAGTGAGCTAGGCTGCCTCAGACATTAAAAACGGAGCTCCACCCAAAAGGGGAAGTTCCGCTTTAAGCATTCCTCCCCCCCTTCTATGCCACATTTGGCATGTCATTTTTTTGGGGGGGGGAGGGTCAGACCGCCTAGGAGATCTGACCGGAAGTTTTCCTTTCCCCCTCCCTCCCTGCAATCTTCTGGAACACATCACAGAACCCAGAAGATTGCCTGACCATTAAGGAGGTGCAGCGCGACTTGCGCATGTACAGTGCGCAACCGGCTATGAAGCTGCAAGCTGTCACAGCTGGGTGCCCACAGTTGTAATGCCAGGGCCGGGGAGAGGAGAGGGAGAGGATCGAGGGTTTGGGCGGCAACATCGCTGGATCGTGGGACAGGTGAATGTGTGTTTATTAAAAGTCAGCAGCTACAAACAACTAAACTGCATATCAACTTCAGGACCCACAGGAGAGATGAAAACTCCATCAAAATCCTAGAGACCACAGTACCTGTAATTTTGGGGCAAACAGAAGCATGTTTTAGATACAGCAAAGTTATTTTGATAAATATATTCCTTAATTTAACACATAATTTACTGGTCTATAATTTGCCAACATACAATTTCTGTCTTGCTGATAGAATTACTTTTTGTATATTATAGATGTCAGGTTTTCACTATGAGCAGAGCTATATGCTGTAGCTATTAGTTCAAGGATTTTGCTCCCCTCCCTAAAGCCCTCACCCTTACATTTTAACCACTTCAGCCCCAGAAGATTTGGCTGCTGAATGACCGGGCCATTTTTTGCGATTCGGCACTGCCTCGCTTTAACTGACAATTGCTCAGTCGTGCAACGCTGCACCCAAACAAAATTGATGTCCTTTTTTTTCTTACAAATAGAGCTTTCTTTTGGTGGTATTTGATCGCCTCTGCGGTTTTTATTTTTTGCACTATAAAC
Source organism: Lithobates septentrionalis (assembly GCA_037952835.1). Lineage (NCBI taxonomy): Eukaryota > Metazoa > Chordata > Amphibia > Anura > Ranidae > Lithobates > Lithobates septentrionalis. The sequence goes on along the minus strand of JBBDGP010001501.1, from coordinate 19,391 downwards.
AAAAAAAAAGCGACAATTTTGAAAAAAAATAAAAAACACCATAATATTTTGTACTTTTTGCTAAAAATAAATATCCCCATTTTTTTTAAAAAAAAAAGCTAATTTTTTTTCTCAGTTTAGGTGGATATGTATTCTTATACATATTTTTTATAAAAAAAAAAAAAAAAAAAAAAAAAAAAAAAAAAAATCGCAATAAGGGTATTGGTTTGCGCAAAAGTTACAGCATCTATAAAATAGGGGATAGATTTATAGCATTGTTATTTTTTTTTTTTACTAGTAATGGTGGGGATCTGCGATTTTTATCAGGACTGCGACATTATAGCAGACACATCGGACACTTTTGACACATTTTTGGGACCATTGGCATTTATACAGCGATCAGTGCTATAAAAATGCACTGATTACTGTAAAAAGGTCACTGGCAAGGAAGGGGTTAACAACAGGGGGCAATCAAGGGGTTAACTGTGTTCCCTCTCAGAACAGAACAGGGAAGTGTGTGTTTACACACACTCATCCCTGTTCTGTATCCCGTGCTCGCTCGTGGCCGACAGTCATCGCGACGAGCATCGCGGGCGCCTGCTATCCCGATCCTGCGAGCGAACGTATAGCTACTACGGTTCCCGGGATCGTGCCGACCTGCCGCAGTAAAATGACGGCGGTTGGTAGGCAAGCGGTAATTAAACAAAATTCCCAATACATACCTAATTTCCAGGTCTCTCCTGGCCCAAAACACATTGAACAGTGTTCTCTTTTTCTTCTTCCAGCTTCTCATTTCCTCCAGCAGAGGGCAGCTCTGAATGCTTCTGAGAATGGTGGTGAAAAACTGAAAATTTCCTATCAAATACTTACTGTAATTTTCCTTTCCTGATAGGCTCCATGGCAGCATCTGTATGGGTCAGCCCTGCCTCCATAATTACCCTTTAGGACACCTCACATAAAGTTTTGCTCTGGGCTACCAGCCATGTTCCGTATCTAGCCTACACCAAGCATTGGCGCCTATCAGGAAAGGAAAATTATGGTAAGTATTTGATAGGAAATTTTCCATTTCCTGACAGGCTCCATGGCAGCATATGGCATACATGATGGAAATAACTCGCCATACACACCCGGGTGGGCAAAATGCTGAGCAAAGGAACCAAATCTATTTAACACCGTCAACTGACAGTACTTGCAAACCAAAATTAACAGATGACAAGGCAGCTGGCTCAACACAGTAGTGAGATACAAATGTGTTGATAGAAGACCAGGAAGCCGCTCTACAGATTATTTCAGGAGCGACATGTCGAGAAGCTGCCCAAGAGGTTGAGATACTCCAAAAAATATCAGATTGTCTAAAGGGAGCCGTGACTTCCAGGTATTGTTTCAGAGTGCGTCCCACATCAAGAGGATGGACATCCTCATTTTCCATTGACCTAAAGGTGGGAAGCACAATTTCTTGATTTTCATGGAAAACTGTGGTCACTTTAGGGTTTGACCCCAACATGGGAATCAACACTGCTCTGTCTGGAAAAAAGAGTTAGAATAGGCTCCTTCGAACCCAAGTTTCTGATTTCACTCTTTTGGCTGAAGTGACAGCTACCAGGAAGGTGGTCTTGAGTGTGAGATCTTTCACTGAGAGAGGCTTGTCGGGATCTGATCCGAGCTTAGAATAGAATCCAGAACAAGAGGGAGGCCCCACTTGGGGAACCTTGGCTTCCTCTGAGGTCTAAGCCTGATAGCACCTTTGAAAAACTGGCGAAAAAGGGAGTAATTAGCCCATGAAACTCCTGTGAATGCCGAAATGACCGATACTTGTACCCGAAGTGAGCTTACTGCTGGGGACAGGCCTGTTTGTAGGAAGTTAAGGATCTCCTGGACTGCCGGAGTACTACAAGGATCAGACCTGGACGACACGTGATCCAACAACCTGGACCATATACGTTCATAGACCCTGTTGGTGCTTTTTCTTCTGGCATTAAGGAGGGTCGGAATGGGCTCATCTGGACAACCTAGAGCCTCGAGCCTTCCCCTCTCAGGAACCAAACCCTAAGGTGCAGGTGAGAAGGACAGGGGTGCAGAGTTGTGCCTTGAGATAGTAGATCCGGCCTGAGAGGCAGGGGAACCGAGTCTCGATAACTGAAGAGTGTTGAGAGGAAACCATGGCCTGTTGGGCCAGAAAGGGACTTCCACCTTCTCTGTTCTGAGCCTCCGGAGAAACTGGAGTTTCACAGGCACTGGAGGAAAGGCGTAAGCCTTGTGGAACCCCCACTGGTCCGTCAGAGCATCTATCCCATACGCCTGAGGATCTCGGAACCTGGAGTAGTATTTGGCCAACTTGCAGTTGCATGGGGATGCGAAGAGGTCGAGTTCTGGAGACACCCCCAGGGTCAGGAGCCATTCGAACACCTCTTTGTGGAGAGACCATTCGTTGTTCATCTGAACACACGAAAAAAAGTCCGCCTGTGCATTCTGGATCCCAGGAATGTAGACCGCTGAGATGTTAGACAAAATCCTCTGAGCCCAGCTCATGATTGGCTCCACCTCCTGTAGCAGGGACCAGCTGCGAGCTCCACCCTACTTCCTTATGTAGGCCACCGCGGTTGTATTGTCCAACATGAGCATCACTGATGAGCTCTTTGTTAGATGACGGAATGATAGAAGCGCCTGAAAGGCGGCCCGCAGTTCCAGGATGTTGGACACAATCCCTAGAGAAGGGGAGTTCCATCTGCCCTGTGCCACCTCCAATGAGCGCCCCAGCTGCTGGCATCTGAGGTTATCGTCACCCTTGTGATGGGAATGATCGAGTGACAATTGCGAAGATTTCTCCCCTGGAGCCACCAAAGGAGGGGCACTCTGTAAGGTACCTTCAATAGGTAGTGTCTGAAGTGGAGCTTGTGTGCTGAGGATTTAGGCAAAAACTTAGTCAGGCAGATCAGGACGGCAACAGATCAGGCAAAGCGGTACACAATCGAAATCCAGGAGACTGGTCAGGCAAGCGAAGGTCATACATGAGCTGGCGGTGAAGTACAAAATCGTCAGACTAGAGAGTAGTCAGGAATTAAAGCACGGTATTCAGCGTCAAAAAGCAGTTAAAACACCCAGGAAGCTAGTCCAAACAAACGGGCACTGAGGCATAGGAAGTGCTGCTATTTATGGGGGCTAGTCCAAGGTAATGCATCAAATTAAAAGAACATAGCTATAACTCCAGCACTCCTCTGAGGCACAACAAGCAAGACTGCAGCCGTGGGACCATGAACATCCCAGTTCAAATACACCCAGGTACATGACAGGGCCCCCTCCCCAGTGGAACCCTCCGGGGGCCTAGGGGGGTTTAGTGGGTAAGGAGGCATGGAAGTTTTGAATAAGAACAGGAGCGTGCAAATCTTTGGCTGGGACCCAGGAACGTTCTGACGGGATATCCCTTCCAATGAACCAGATACCATGGGCCACGACCCTGTCTTCTAGAATCAAGAATCTTAGATACTTCAAACTCATTTTGTCCATCAACAAGAACAGGGGGAGGTAGCTGTTGTGTTCTGGAGTAGCGATTGAAAATTGCCTTTTTGAGGAGGGAAACGTGAAATACGGGGTGAATCCAGAGAGAGGAGGGCAATTTCAACCGATAGGAGACTGGCCCGACTCGAGCAATAATTTGTAAGGACCGATGAATTGAGGGCCCAATTTGGTAGAAGGTTGTTTCAGTCTCACGTATTTGGTTGATGTCCAAACTCTGTCCCCCACCACATATGGAGGTATGTGGCGTCTTCGTTTGTTGGAGAAAAGCGCATACTTGCCTGCTGACTTCCATAGTATTAAGCAAATCTTTTTCCAATGTAGCAGAATATTTTTCACCCGCAGATCTGCTGGTACACCAGAAGGAGGCTGAAGTAGAAAAAAAATCTGAGGGTGATAGCCTAGGGCTGCGTAGAATAGTGTGGTATGAAGAGCACTGTGTCAATGGGAATTAATAGCGAACTCAGCCAAAGGCAAATACTCAGACCAGTTGGAGTGTAAGGCATTGACAATAGGTTTCTAGGGTCTGGTTCATGCGTTCGGTTTGACCATCTGTTTGAGGGTGATGTGAGGTAGAGAGTTAGAGTGTTGCCCCCAATTTCTTGCAGAATGCTCTCCAGAATCGGGAACAAACTGGGATCCGCGGTCTGAGACGACATTGGTGGGTATGCCATGATATCTCACAATATGGGAAAGGAAGAGGGTAGACAGTGCTTCTGCTGTAGGTAATCCCGGGAGTGATCCACTATGACCCATATAGCAGTCTTGCCCTTGGACTTGGGTAAGTCTGTAATGAAGTCCATAGTTAAATGGGTCCAAGGCTGGCGAGGTGCCGGAAGTGGTTGTAATAGTCCAGAAGGCAAAGTGCGAGGTACTTTATTAGCAACACAAGTTGGACAGGCAGCCACATAGTCAGTAACTTCCCTTTTCATATGAGGCCAGACATGACATTGCAAGGTCTTAAGATTGATGGTAATACCAGGATGACCGGATAACACACCATCATGAGCCCAGAGGAGTACAGGTTTTCTGAGGCTAGGGGCTACAAACAGGCGACCTGGCGGTATCTTCATGCCTTGGGGAACACGATTCTGGGTTTCTTGTAACTGTTGGGAAAGAGCCATAGAGATCTGTACGACAATTTTGTGAGGTGGGATTATATACTGCTCGGTAGGTTGATCTTCTTCAGAGGTAGCGAACTGTGTGGAAAGAGAATCCACTTTCTTGTTTTTATGCCCAGGCACGTAAGAAAGGACAAAATTAAAACAGAAGAAAAATAGAGCCCATCGAGCCTGCCGTGAGTTCAAACGTTTTACAGTCTGAAGATACAACAGGTTTTTATGGTCAGTGGGGATAGAAAAAGGCTTGGGAGCCCCTTCCAGAAGATGTCGCCATTCAGACAATGCCAATTTGATGGCCAGTAGTTCTCGATTCCCAACGTCCTAATTCATCTCCGCTGGAGAAAACTTTCTAGAAAAAAAAAACGCTACTGGATGGATTCTACCGGACTTAGGCTGTCTCTGGGACAGCACGGGACCTGCTCCTACTTCAGGGGCATCAACCTCAACTATGTACTTTAGATCGGGATTTGGATGCTGAAGAATTGAAGCCTTGCTGAACATGTCTTTTAATTGCTGGAAAGCCGATTCTGCTTCTGAGAACCACAGCTTGCAATTTGTACCTTTCTTAGTCATAGCAGTAAGGGGGGCCGCAATGGAGGCAAAACCTTTGATGAAGCGTCTATAGTAATTTGCGAACCCTAGATGGCTTTGGAGCCCTCTTAAAGTGGTCGGTTGGGGCCATTGCAAGACAGCGGAAAGTTTTTGAGGGTCCATTTGGAAACCGACAGCACTTATAATGTATCCAAGTCAAGCAATGAGGCTTTGATGGAAACTGCATTTCTCAATCTTCGCGTAAACATGGTTTTCTCTCTGTCGTTGTAATACCTGCTATACATGTGAGATGTGCTCTAGATGAGTTTTGGAAAAGATTAAAATGTCGTCCAAGTATATGATCACAAAACTGTTGCTGAAATCGTGAAAAATGTAATTCATGAAACATTGTTAGACAGCAGGGGCGTTACACAACCCAAATGGCATAACCAGATATTGAAAATGCCCATTACGAGTGTTGAATACTGTCTTCCACTCGTCTCCGTCTTTAATTCAAATCAGATTATAAGCCCCTCATAGGTCCAGCTTAGAGAAGATAACAGCTCCCTTAAGTACATCAAACAGTTCAAGAATGAGAGGCAAAGGGTAGGAGTCTTTTACAGTGATTTGATTTAACCCTCGATAATCTATGCATGGTCGAAGACCCCATCTTTTTTTTCAACAAAGAAAAAACCTGCCCCTACTGGAGAAGAAGAGGGTGAGATAAAACCTCTTTCCAAGTTGTCTTTCACGTATTCCTCCGTGAATTTTTGTTCAGGCAAAGACAGGGTATAGGTCCTTCTTTTGGGAAGAGGTGCTCCAGGAATTAAATTAATTGTGCAATCAAAAGAACGATGTGGAGGTAAAACCTCTGCCTTTTGCTTGCAAAATACATCTGCAAACTCATGGAATTCACGAGGCAAGGTAGGTGGGATGGCCACGGAAGCCAACAGACAACCAGAACGTTTTTTGGGTTGAGACAAACAGTTTAGATGACGGAACGATCCCCAAGAGGTTAGTTCTCCATTTTCCCAATCAAAAGAAGGGTTATGTTGCTGTAACCATGGGTAACCAAGGATAACGGGCAGAAGTGGGGAATCAATAAGAGACAAGACAACTTCCTCTTTGTGGAGTACGCCTACCTGAAGGGTGATAGTCGTAGTCTCAAATTTTACAATGCCATCTCCAAAGGGTTGTCCATTCAGGGTGGTGATGTTCAGGGGTCTAGACTTTGGAACAAATGGGATTTTATTTTCTTTAGCAAAAGTGTAGTCCAAGAATATGCCAGCGGCTCCAGAATCCACAAAGGCCTCACAGGAGACAAGTTTAGAGGGTAAATGGATAATTGCGGGAATGGTACAGGCATAGGCCCAATGCACACCTCCTTTGTTTCTCCGAGTCAGTTAAGGGGAGAAGACTTACTTCCATGGGTTCCACAGGTGCCTGGGGTTCAACTGAGATTTCAGGTTCTGGTTGAGGTGGTGCTTGGAAGTTAGGGGCCAAACGGTAAACTGGCCTAGCAAATTTGTGAGTTCTAAGTCTCTCCTGGCACCTTTCCTGATACCGTACATCCAGACGAACACACAGCTCTATGAATTTCTCAAGGTCTTCTGGGGAATCCTTACAGACTAATTCGTCCTTGATGCGATCTGTAGGAAGGCTGCACGTAATGCCCTAGAGTCCCAATTAGTCTCAGCAGCCAGGGTACGGAACTCAATAGCATATTGTGCCAAAGACCTGGTACCTTTTTGTGTGTCCAAAAGTGAGTACTCAGCTGCAGAAGCTCTATCTGGCTTGCCAAATACAGTCTGGAGAGAAGCCAGAAATTTGTCAGCGTCTAGCAGCACAGGATCATTGCGTTCCAGGTAAGGAGAGACCCAGGTCAGGGCCTTCCCCTTTAACAAGGAAATTACAAAAGTCACTTTGGCAGACAAAGTGTTAAAAGTCCCAGGGTTGTTGCAGAAGCGCAAACGGCAAACATTTAAAAAGCCTCTGCAGTCCTCAGTATCGTCACCAAATTTTTCAGGCAGGGGAAGCTTGGGTGGTACAGAACAGGTGGGTTAGATTTGAGCAGGAGTCTGGACCATTGCAGAAGGATCAGCCAAGCAAGATTGAGGCATAGTACAAAGTTCATCTAACTTGGCGTCCAGGGAAGAAAGATGCTGTTCATGAGCTCCAATCAATTGTTCCTGACGTGAAACCGCCTTAGCAATCTCAGCAGGGTCCACTGCCTTTGTGGCCCATTTGTAATGCAAGGTACCTGGGATAGGTAGTGTCTGAAGTGGAGCTTGTGTGCTGAGGATTCAAGGCGAAAACCTAGTCAGGCAGATCGGGACGGCAACAGATCAGGCAAAGCGGTACACCATCGAAATCCAGAGATTGGTCAGGCAAGCGAAGGTCATACATGAGCTGGCGGTGAAGTACAAAATCGGCAGGCTAGAGAGCAGTCAGGAATACAAGCAGAAGTTCAAACACAGTATTCAGCATCAAAAAGCAGTCAAAACAGCCAGGAAGCTAGTCCAAACAAATGGGCACTGAGAGATAGGAAGTGCTGCTATTTATGGGCTGCTTTAATTGTAGATCAATAGATATATAAGTGCGCTAATAATTAATTTCCTATTAAATAATGTTATAAATATAACCATGAAATAAATGTGATATGTGATCCACAATCAAAAATAAAAATACTACTAAAAATATAAATCCATAGCTGCCTTCATAAAAACCTCCAGGTAAAATTCAAAAGAAAAATACCAGCAAAAAAAACAATAAATCTCAATCCTTAAGCATATCAAACAAATGTTCTCTGTATATTCAAAGGAAACCATCCATCATTTTTGCCGATTTCTTCAATCAAACAATCAAAGACGGGGCTGCAAGTCTCAGCCCTGTAGTTCTGAGGCTTATTAGATGATGAATTAGAATCCTCCCATTTCGTATTTATAATATTATATAATGCAAAGAAAAAAAAGAAAAAGATATCATTACACCGCTGACACTGTGTATCGGATGACGTCACTGGCTCCTCCCATCCGATAAACAGTGTCAGCGGTGAGAGTAAGGAAAACAAAACTGTTCCTGATTGTTTCACAAGCGCTGTCTTTTTGCCTTTGAAATGTGAGTGAATATGCTGCGGATGCAGATGATTTTTATAAAGTAGCTACATTGCGCAATGATAGATTTTTCTTTTTTTTCTTTGCATTATATAATAATATAAATACGAAATGGGAGGATTCTAATTCATCATCTAATAAGCCTCAGAACTACAGGGCTGAGACTTGCAGCCCCGTCTTTGATTGTTTGATTGAAGAAATCGGCAAAAATGATGGATGGTTTCCTTTGAATATACGGAGAACATTTGTTTGATATGCTTAAGGATTGAGATATATCATTTTCTTGCTGGTATTTTTATTTTGAAATTTACCTGGAGGTTTTTATGAAGGCAGCTATGGATTTATATTTTTAGTAGTATTTTTATTTTTGATTGTGGATCACATATCACATTTATTTCACGGTTATATTTATAACATTATTTAATAGGAAATTAATTATTAGCGCACTTATATATCTATTAATAGTTTCTTTTTAGTGGTAATCAGGGCACTTTTTACATAAAAGCAGCTTTTAATAAGACCCCTTTCACACTGGGGCGGTTTGCAGGCGTTATTGCGCTAAAAATACCGCCTGCAAACTGACCCAAAACAGCCGCTGCTGTTTGTTCAGTGTGAAAGCCCGAGGGCTTTCACACTGAAGCGGTGCGCTGTCAGGAGAATAAAAAAACTCCTGCATGCCGCGTCTTTGGAGCGGTGAAGGAGCGGTGTATTCACCGCTCCTTCACCGCTCCAGCCCATTGAAATCAATAGGGCAGCGCGGCTATACTGCGGCAATACCGCGGCTATAGCCGCGCTATGCGAGCGGTTTTAACCCTTTTTTGGCCGCCAGCGGGGGTTAAAACCGCACCGCTAGCGTCCGAATACAGCCGCAAAAACGACAGTGAAACAGCGCTAAAAATAGCGCTGTTTTACCACCGACGCCCCCACTGCCCCAGTGTGAAAGGGGCCTTATTGGGTTATGTACTATTTTTCACTTACATTTTAGAAATTGAGGATTGTTGGTAATACTCATTTTTTATCCAAGTCCCCGATATTTGCACAATTTTTCACCATATATTCATAATATTTTTTATAACACCAGTTCACTATCATCCACTTAGCATATCAGCGCTTTAGTACACCTTAACTGTGGCACCACAAGCAAGACTGCAGCTGTGGGACCAGGAACATGCCGGTTCAAATACACCCAGGTACATGACACACTCTCATAGCTGGAGTAAGGTGGATGTGCTGGCTCTTGCTGACGGAACTCCATTGTTGGAGGAACCCTTTTTGGAAGGGCCATGTGTGCCACTGTGCCCACTTCACCATGGGAATAGTAGCTGTCATGGTGCCAATCACCTTCAGACACTGGAGAGCAGAGAGGTAAGACAGAGCGAGGGCTGAGCGGACTCTGTCTCGGACTACTACAATCTTTTCCTTGGGCAGCGAGATAGTGCCTTCCACCATGTTGAAGTGAGCCCAGAGAAACACGAGGGACTGTGCGGATTCCAGATGGCTCTTCTCCAGATTAAGGAGCCACCCAAACTCTTGAAGGTGGAGATGACCAGGCTCCTGTGCTCTAAAAGTTGACCTTTGTCTTGAGCTAGGAGAGGGAAGCCATCTAGGTAGTGATGAAGACGAACCCCTTTGACTCAGAGCAGAGCCATAACAGCTAACAAAACCTTGGAGAAGACACGAGGTGATGTTGTTAGACCGAAGGGGAGACAGGTGAATGGCAAGTGCTGATTGCCCACTGCAAATCGGAGGAATTGTTGGAAGTCCACGTCTTTTTCAGATCAATTGACACCAACCAGTCTCCTAGATGGACCGACTGCTAGATTGTAAGTAAAGACTCCATCTTGAATTTTTCTTTTCGGATGAGGTGGTTGAGATGGGTCAAGTCTATGACTGGTCTCCATGTGCAATTCTTTTTCTGTACCATGAACAAAGGAGAATACATGCCCTTGCCTCGTTCGCCATCTGGAACAGGGATGGCTGCGCCTTGTTCCAATAAAGAGTTTACGTAAACTAACAGGATCTGCTTTTTCTCTTCTGAACGTGGAAGAGTCCTAGAAATGAATCTGAGTCTGGAGGTGCTGCTGAGACCCAGGTGTGACCTGTGGAGACTTTGACGGTCCAGAAGTCCTGGATTGAGGCCGCCCAGACATGCCGAAAGCAGAGAAGACGAACCTCCACCTGGCATGCCTGAGCGGGCCCATCCTCAAAAAGACTTAGTGGAATCCTGGTTGCTGAAAGAACCACCTTTTGTGGGTTTCTTAAATGAAGACTGCCTGGCTTTCCAGGATCTTGTAAACTGCCGGCCAGGCCTGTAACTGCGCGCTTCTCTTGCGCGATCGGTATTCTGTCTTCTCGGGAAAGTGCGCCTCTGTAGGCGCTGATCCTGAGGAAGAAAACCCGACTCACCACCAGTGGCCTGGGTTATGGCACTGTCAATTTTGTTGCCGAAAAGGGAATTCGGCACCAAACTTGCTTGGAAGCCGGATCCGCCAACCACAGACGGAGCCAGCATAACCCGAGCCACCAGGCGGATGACATCAGTGGAAGAAAAGGTAAGAGAAAAAAAAGACAATATATTAAAGCTAACACCCTGAACTCACTCTCCTCCCCCCCAGCAGACAGAACACTGGAATAGTCCCATATTCATACCTGCTGCGTGAGGGCTGGCCACCAGGAGGCAGTGAGGCATCCATGAAGTTCCAGGTAGAACACTGCAGGTGGAAAATAAAGGATCAGTCACAGATAGGGTTTAAACAATCCCCTGAAGGACATGAACCTACCTGGGGTAGCCGGAACAGATGCCTGGGGAAGTCGCCGCAAGAGCACACGATCATTCCCGAGGCTTTGCAGGCTTTCCCTGATTCTTAAAAGTGGTGCCGCATGACGTCACGGCAGCGCCAGGCACGAGACGCTCGCGCGCATGTGCGAACCAAGTCTCGTTTTCGTTCTGGGACCGCGCATGCGCAGAGTGCACGCCAGGACCCGGAAGAGAGAGAGCAGCGGCTGGAGCGCAAACTAAACCATCCGCCATGCACAGGGACACTGGTTGGCAAAAAGAAAAAAAACAGACAAAGGATCAGGTAACAAATACAACAAAAACACTGCTGCCATAGAAGTCGTCGTCCATCTTACCCCTCCACCTACGAACGCTCAGCCGAAAGATTCCCATGTACACACCGGACTTATGGCAGATAATGGCGGTCTGCTCACAGCTAGGCAATCAGGCCTGTGACAGATAGGCTTCCAGCTCTTCAGCGCTACCCTGCATACATACTCCATACCCTGCTTAACAGTCAATGCTTATCGGAGGGATGAGACACCATGTCGTTCGACCGATCCTGATCGTAGAGGAGTCATCTTCAGGTAGGAGAACCAACGACTTGGTCCTACGGAGGAGGACAAAAAAGGAACATGGCTGGTAGCCCAGAGCAAAGCTTTATGGGAGAGGTGTCCTATAGGGTAGTTATTCTGGGGGGTCCTAACCCACACGTATGGAGCCTATCCGGAAAGCTGCAATTTCTACTTTCAAAATGTGGAAAAAAAACAGAAGTTGGGTTTTAAACTTTTAATTGCTTACTTAATGTGTAATTTTGTTCTGTTTGAAGTATGCTATTCATGGTATACCATATAAGTTGTTGTGGTTTACACATTTTTTTTTTTGTTTTGTGGTGTTGGTTGTTGAATTATTACAGTATGCAATCATTTTACTCATCCTTTGTGCAACTTTACGTAAAGACACAAATAATGGTTGCTTTCTATAATGGCAGGACATATTCTACTCAGGAAAATACATTTGAACAACATAGCTTTACACCTGTTGCGCACTTTCCACATCATAGATATAAGTTACAAACTTTTGCAGCTGTATCCCGACTGATTGCCACCCCGTAACTGCTGTTACTCTGACCAATTTCTCTATTTCCTATTAATGAATGCACTGATGTACATTGTATGTAAAAAATTCGTATTGATTAGTGTAATGCCGCGTACACACGATCGGACATTCTGACAACAAAATCCATGGATTTTTTCCAACGGATGTTGGCTCAAACTTGTCTTGCATACACACGGTCACACAAATCTTGTTGGAAAATTCCGAACGTCCAGAACGCGGTGACGTACAACACGTACGACGGCACTATAAAGAGGAAGTTCAATAGCCATTGCGCCACCCTTTGGGCTCCTTGTGTTAGTAAAAGTTTGGTGAGAGACAATTTGCGCTTTTCAGCCTCATGCTTTTCAGATCATTACTGCTCTTCAGTTTGTGCTTGTGGGTTCGTATCTGGTTTTCAGTGCATGTAGTCAGTTCGCATTTGTTTTTTAGTGCTTATTTTATAGTACGTATTTGATTTTGCAGTGAGTTCTTGTCCGCTTGTTTCTGATTTTCAGTTAGCTCTTCTCAGGCCTTTCTGTTTTTCAGTGCATTCTGTTAGTTCGTTCTGACCAGCCGACCGTTTTGAAGCCATGTTGCGGGTACGTACTTGTCGTAGAGTTCGTGCTGTGCAGGGGTGTCAGAGAACTCACACAGCAAGCACCCGTCTCCATGCAGCAGCTGCCAATCCTCGTTCTGCTAATGCCAAGGTGCATGCACGGAACCATAGCCAGAGACAAATGAGATCCAGGGTGGGCATGCACAATGGCACCTCTATGCGAATGCGCTAACGCGCGTCCGCGGGTGCCAAAGCGCTAATATGCTAACGCGCATGCGCCAAAGTGCTAATGTGCTAAGTTGCTAATGCGCGTACGCACGTACGCTGGCGCGAATCCTGGCACACAGCACCCTATATAAACAAACAGAGAGTCTGCCTAGCATCAGTGCTGGATTGTCTTCAGCTTATTCCTGTTGTTACTCTGCCTGATTGACCTTGTTCCTGAAAACCCGGCTATCTTCTGACCATTCTCTTGGATCTCCCCTGCCTGCTGAACCTGCCTCTACTTGCAATACTGACCTTGGCTTGAACTTATGATTACGGCTCTGCCTCCTGATTCTGTACCCTGCTGCCCGTCTGTTGCCAACCCCTGCCTGTTCCTGACTACGGTTTTGCCTTCTGACTTGGTACCCCGCTGCCAGCCTGTTGCCGACTCCTGCCTGTTCCTGATTCTGCAGTTGATCCTGATCTGGCTCCCGCTGAACAAGTTTGGTGATCAGTTTCCTCAGCAGAGGTTCCTATATCTCCAAGTTCCAGCCTCCTGCCTGCAGGCACCTGCACCCTTTCGTTGCCCTCGCACTCCCTGTACCCAACACTAGGGGTGCTTGGACCGGAACCGTGCAAGAGGCCACCCTCATCATTTCGGGCTCCGCTGTAAGGTACGTGACAAGGGGCTTGTTGTTGGGGTTCTTAGTACTTTGACCCAAGCCCAGTCCATGAATAGGGTGGGGAGGAGTTCGTGGACCAAGATTTGGTTGCTCCAGCGTGACCAATTCTCGCACATACCTTTGTTGAGGGAGATCCAGGAGAATAATCCTGATGATTTCATTAACTATCTCCGGATAACTGACCCCGTTTTTCACAGTCTGTTGGCTTTGCTGTCCCCTTATATTACCAAGCAGGACACCTGCATGCGGCAAGCCATCACTTCCGAACAGAGGCTAGTCACCACATTGCGGTACTTGGCGACAGGGAGAAGTCTGCAGGACATCAAGTTCTCAACAGGGATCTCTCCCCCAGGCTCTGGGGATCATTATTCCAGAGACCTGTTCTGCCATCATTCAGGTCCTGCAGAAGGACTATATTAAGGTAATATTTCTCCTTTAACATCACATTCTATGTATTTAAATGTTTGCTAAATGTTTGCTAATGTATTGTATTTCTTTCATCATTCTCTAATTACCATAATTGTAATATGCTGTGAATGTCCCCTTTGTCCTCATGCATGCTGGAATTTTTTAAACTTCCTTTTTTGTCCTTCATGCATATTTGCCTTCACTAACCTCCCCAACGTGCTATCCTGGGCCCATAGACACCTAGCCTAGTCACTTATCAATGTATTTTGTCAGCTCCATTGTAGTGCTTTACCCTAAACACCCCCTAAAATGTGTCCAAATGTTATTTGTGTCCTTAAATTCATGCAGAGTACATGAGGCTTTTTTGGGGGGTCCCAAACTCATTGGGAACCCTCCCTCCCCCCAACCGCTAAGTCAACCGATACCAATCCTCTATCTGCTGACTGCCCAACCCATACACACTATACCTACCTCTTTTGTGGTCATATTTATGGATGAATTCACCAAAGCATGTATGTAGTCCAAGGACCTGCCTGAATAATTTCAAATAGTACTGTTTAAAGATTTGTTCTCTTATTATCTTGATAGGTAATTGTAGAATGTAAAAATGTGCTTCAATTTGTACAGTGTGTATTCATATTTTTTTATTATGACACTTCTTACCTGTCCAGTGGGCTTCCAATAGTATAAGTAAGGAGGGGCTGGTCAAAGTTAAACACATTATTTATACATTCAGCTCTCATGGAAGTGGAGAGGGTTACCTGTCCAAAACATCTCCCCCCCATAATTTTTACAATGGGCCATCAGAGAGGGTGGGGAATCTGATAAGTGTACTTTATATATTTGTCTTTAAATACTCCTTCAAATAAATGTTATACTGATGTTGGCCAAGAATGTTTGTGTTTAATCTGCTTGCAATGTTTATGTGCAAAATTACTAATTTGTTTTTTCTTGTTTGACTCCACAGTTTCCTTCAACGCCACAGTAATGGCAGACTGTGGCATCCCAGTTTGCCAAGCGGTGGGACTTTCCCAACTGCGGAGAGGCAATAGATGGGAAACACGTCCACATCGTACCACCCCTCCAACTGGGGGTCATACTATTATAATTACAAGGGGTTTAATAGTATAGTGTTGTTGGCGGTGGTGTCGGCGACTTACGAGTTTCTGTATGTGGACGTGGGGAAAAATGGCCGGATGTCGGATGGTGGAGTCATCGCCCAGACGGAGTTTTACAGACAGCTCCAGAATGGCAGCTTGGGCTTGTCACCTCTGGAAGACAATGTGGCGGGACTCCCGTTTGTCTTCATCGCGTATGAAGCTTTTGCGCTGGTGGACCATCTTCTGTGGCCATTCCCGATGAGGACCCTCACCCCAGACCAGAGGGTTTTTAATTACCGGCTGGCCAGAGCCAGAAGAGTGGTTGAAAATGCCTTTGGAATAATGGCCAGCCGGTTCTGCCTATTTCTGACAGCGATCCATATGGCGGAATATAAACTGAATCATATTGTACTTGCTTATTGCATTCTCCACAATTTCCTACGGAAAAATGTTATAAACTATGTGGCCTCAGTTGGGGCGGTGTTCCAAATCCAACTACATTGACCACACTTGAACCTGGCCGTCCTGGCTTGCCCCCCCAAAGCGCCTGCGAAGTTAGACAGAAGTATCTCGATTACTTTGCGGGTAGGGGGGCTTTGATATGCCAGATAATGTGTGAAACTTTTTCCTTCTTTAGGAGGTTGCAGGGCCCTGGTGTCCTCAGATGTCCCGAGTTTTTTCTCCCTTATATGAATTCAAAAAAGGTATACTTAGCACACAGATATTTGAGTCCAGAAATAGGAATATGAAACATTGCTTGGAAGTGTCGTACAATTGTCTTTTTGGGCAGAGTTCCAAGCTGAAGATGAATGTGAGTTGGGGACCTTGGATCGTGGGCTCCTTGAGGGTAGGGACCGATGTGAGTGTGTCAATGTATATGTGGAGCGCTGTGTAACTTGACGGCGCTATATGGGTACCTTAAATAAATAGGGATAATTGTAGACACGCACCCACACTCACTCAGGTTGAACTGGATGGACTGGTGTCTTTATTCAACCTTACTAACTATGTAAGACAGTTTTTTTCCCTTTCTAAAGCTGGAATACTTACCTTTTTGTACAATTTTTCACACATGGAGACACCCTAGTATCCACTGTAGCACCAGTGTGGGACACCCTGAAAAGTTTGTTCTGGTGTCCCACACTAGTGCTCCTGTGTCCAGTTGTGTAAACAGCTGCTTAGTGTCCTCTCCTTACACTGAATCACGTTTACATTTCGTTCTAGTTACAAACCCATCTAGACAACAATGTACTAAACTTATTTTAATACAAGTAGGCCTGAACAAATGTAGTTAACCTGCATCTGCCAAAAACATTGTATTAGTGAGCGAACGAACAATGTTTACGACGAACGATTACCGTGCCCACAAACCTGAAAGTTGCCATTTTAAACTGTACAACAGTAAAGAAAAGCACATAGAACAGCATGCAAGTAATAAGAATAATAGGAACACGCGACAACAACTTACTTTTTAGAAGAACTCTCTTGATCCTTCTGTACTGATCATGCTCCCTCAATTTCAGGTCTGACCAACGTTTCCTCAGTTGATCCTTGGAACGCCGTACCCCAAAATTCCGGCGCAGACTCTTCACAACTTTAGACATGATCTTGGCCTTTCTCACATTTGGGTTTGGGTAAGGTCCATGCTTCCCTCATAGTCGGCCGTCTTCAAGATGTCCACCATCTCCACCATCTCTACAAAAGGACATATTTGAGGCCTTAAATCCCCTCCGGAATTGGGACATTCGTGGCTCCGGGCTTTCGTCATTGCTGCTGCTGCCTGCATGCACTTGCTCTTTCTCCGTCATGTGCTCTCCCCACTGCGCAGAAAGAGAAGGGGCAGGGAATAGACTAGAAAGAAGGTCAGGGGCGGGCGAGTTTCATGCATGCGCAGTGTATATAAAGCGTAACACGCGTGCGTCATACGTACGATCTGTGAGCGGAGGAAGGAGTATCGGAAGCGCCGATCGTTAGAACGAAGGTACAATTTGAACTTGGGGCATCAGTGGTCTATACTGCTTATAGATTGAGGCTTATATTGGGACAAGATTAGGAGAGTTTAGCCTGACATTAGGGTTTGTCTTGCAGAGAAAATGGATGGCTTCAATGACCACAAGTTCCTCCCCATATTCCTAGACAAGTACAGGGAGTTGCCCTGTCTGTGGCAGGTGAAACATCCACATTATATTCATAAACAAAAGAGGCAGGCAGCGCTGGAGAAACTGCTGGAGTTGGTGAAGCCGGTGGTCCCCACGGCAAACATCACCTATTTAAAAGCCAAAATTGGTGGTCTGAGGAGCACTTATAATAGGGAGCCTAAAAAGGTCCAGGAATCCATGACATCAGGAGCAGCAGCAGATGCCATTTATGTCCCCAGGCTGTGGTACTATGACAGACTGCGTTTTCTGTCAGACCAGACTGAAGTCAGGCAATCCCTCTCAACCCTCCCTTCCACCCCAGCTGAGACTTCCGTTGTCCAACCTGGGCCCTCCAGCTAGGAAGAAGTGGAGAAGCCCGGCTTGAATCAGGTATAGCATTGTTCAACATATTTCTGGTCGTAAAATTAATGATGTTAACTAGATATTATTGATCACTAATTGCTGATTTAATAAAGTGTTTTACATATCAATAGACAGTAGTGGCCAAAAATGTTTGGGACAAGAAGGAAAAATGCAGGGGTCAGAATGATAGTCTTTTCTATTTGGTAAATTTCAATTTCCAACAGTCATGAGTTGAAAATTGTGTGTGATTGATGAAACAAATACTAAAACTATGTTCTTTTTTCATACACATGAAAGTCTCAGCCAGGAGGAGGGTGTGGAATGTGGCAGCCAGGAGGAGGCTGTGGAATGTGGCAGCCAGGAGGTGGCCGGGCCCAGTAGTAGCCTGACAGAATCCCAGGTCCCTCTCCTCCGCCTTCTAACCAAAAGGCCCAGGAAGGGGAGTAATGTGCAGGAGGCAGTGCTTGGGCTGATTCGGGAGGCTAAGGTGGCCCTCAGAGCCACCCCCACTCTTCAAGAGGCCTTTGCCTGCATGACTGCCAGCAAAATGCAGGAAATGGCGGAGGGCCAACGCCTCTTGTGTGAGGAAGTTATGTATACGACCCTAAATAAGGGGTTGAGGGGCCAAATCACAATCAAAACACACCTGTGTGAGTTGGATCATCCTCTTCCACCTCTTGCCACACCTCCAACACCATAGCCACAGCCTGGAAGCAAGTGGGGAAGGAAGAGTGGAAGTAAGACAAAGTGATGGCCTGGGTTCACTCTGGTTTGACAAAAGACGCAGGGTGTTGTATGACCACAGCCTGGGGACATATATGACATCTGCTGCTGTTCGTGATCTCTTGTAGTCCGGGACCGGATTGTGCTCACTATTATATGGACTCCTCAGGCTACCAATTTTGGGGGTAAAATAGTTGATGTGTGCACTGGGGTACAAAGGCTTCGCCAATTTCACCAGTTTCTCCAGCATTGCATTCCTCTTTATTTTATTATGACCCATAATAAATGGCTATTTTGTATTCACAAATACTTGCCTATGTGTTTTACTTCAAAAAGGACAGTTTGTTTGTGAGTAGGCAGGTACATTTCCAAAATACAATGTCAAATTAACAAGGGACACCAACACAAACCAACCTCCTTGAGGTTAAAAAAAATAAAGAATAATGGTGAATATGGTTGTGGCTAGATGGTACAGTTGGATGCAGCACCTCATCCCAAAATAGTTAGATAGCTAATGGATGTAGGGACAGAGGATTATAACAGTGCTAAGGTTAAATAATGCAAAAGGGAAGAGAGGATTTAAAATGGCAAAAATTATAAAATTTTATTGGTAATGTTACAGACATGAAAAAACACTCAAATGGTTAACACTTAAAACAGACTTATATATTGCGTGCGACCCAAAATGCAGTGGAGTAGGCCAGATGGAGATGGCCATGGAAATGGGGGCTCGGTTTCCTACATGTTTCGCCAAGACATTGGCTTCCTCAGGGAACAAGAGCTCAAATTGGGTATAGAGAAGTCTGTACATAGGGATACAGAAAACATAATATGAACAAAAATATCTAACAATACAGTGTTTAATACACAGATGAGTAAGGGAATATTGTGGCTGGGCAGTCACGCAGAGAGGTGGTCCCAATGACCCCGGTAACGCAAACGTACCTGAAAGACCGACACCCAGAGGGGGCACGAAAAATGTCACCACAAGGGGGAAGGGCAGGCTGCGCCGTATATTTTGCCTGCAGGGGGCACGCAGTAAACCTGGCAAAGGAATGCATTGGAAATAGGTGAGTAGATGTTGA